>CM053588.1:77611099-77633454 GCA_028646515.1 Pseudochirops corinnae | reverse complement strand
AATAGACTGGGGGAGGGGTGACACACTGGGATGGCTGTTTTGGGGTGGTGGGTGGGGGAAAGAGGGGGAGAAAATATGTAACTCAAAATCTTGTGGAAATGAATGATGCAAACTATAATAAAATTAAAAAATATATAATCATGGGATATGGAAGGGAATCTCCTCCCACGAGGACTTTAGAAGTAGGGTACGTAAATGTGGTTCTGAGAGTTGGCTTGCAGACATGACAGAAAAGGCAGAGGCTAAACTGGATTTTGCCTTTGATCCTGTCTTCTGGTGCTCCGTTTGACTTAAAGGAGTAAAGAGGCAGCACCTACATCTCTGAAGATCTTGAATAAAAAAAAGAAACCCATCCTTTTTAGTCTCTGCAGGGGAAGGGGGCACTGCTGTCAGAGGCAGGGCCCTAGAGAATTTGGAATCAGAACCACAGAGCTTATCCCTTCAGTGCATGTTTATAGGATTATAAAAATGAATGAATGTAAGCCATTTATTAATCACTGACTATGTACAAAGCAATGAGGAGGCAAATGGGAAAGTGAGATAATCCCTGTTCTCTAGGCACTTGCAATCTAATAGAGGAAATTAGATGGAAAAATTAGATGGAAAAGCCCAGTGATTCTTAGGTAGCTACAGGAAATCAGATGGTAATAAATATTCTTTAGTTCCATTTCCATTGATAAAAATAATAGATTTAGAAATAGGAGGAACCTTAGAGACAATTTCGTGTGACCCCCTAATTTGATAGATAAGAAAACTGAGGCCCAGAGAGGTTAAGGGACTTGCCCAAGGTCACAGCTAGTACATGATAGAGCTGGAATTCAAACCCAGGTACCCTAACTCCTTTTCATTTTATCACACTAACTCAGGGTTTTATAGTAACCATTGCTTCACGAATATTTGTCTTCTTATAATTGTATAGCACTCAGCACAGCACCTTGCACATAATGAATGCTATATGAATGTTAGGTGTAGACATCGGAGACTTTGTCTTCTTATTCTCTTGATTTGTCTATTCCCTGTAGCATCTGGTTCTTATTAACGTTCCACGAAATGCCCAACTATGGACTATTATTGGTGATTGATCTAGATTCTTCTATCCTAGTGATCATTGGTCCCATAGATTTGGTGCAGCTGGAGTCTAGAGTGAGGGAAGGAACTGGGGAACAGCGAGGCCTTTGGTAGATTGATATTTGGGTTACAAACCAGGTCTGGGATGTCTCTGCAGTACTGTTGGACACTGGAGTCTGCAACATGGCAGGGTCTCAGAGGTCCTGGGGTCTGAGTGCTTTTGGAAACTAAGGCTGGCTATCTGAGGCCAGAGGCATGATTGAATGTGGGTTGTGATGTGGTCTGATGTTACTGGGCCTGGGTAGCAGTGGATTTTGGAAAACAAGTCCTGGACTCTGACATGGTCTTAGAAGTTACAGGGCCTGGGTAGAGACACATTTTGGAAAAAGATTAGCCCTTGCCTGAGATATGTTCTTAGAGATTATGGAGTTCAGGGTACGGAGGAAATTTTAGAGATGACATGTTCCCAAGTATTACAATATCTGGATAATAATATGGTTTGGAATGTGATAGAACCTGGGCTGTGTGACATTATCCCAGTGGATATAAGGCCTGAGTAGTGATGGGACAAGTGTGTAGGCCAGGATGATGACAAGGTATGGTGGGAAAGAATTTGGACTATGATGGGTCCTAAGTCTGTGTAGGAGTCTGGGATGTCCTGGGATGTCCTGGGCGATAACAGGTATCATGAATAACTAGCTTAGGAAACTGTGCAGAAGAGATGGGCTTTGGGCTTTCCCATCTGGCTCCACCTGCTCTAGAGACTTCAGAGGGTGGAAGTTGAGGAGGGGGGAGGGGGTGTTGAGGAGTCCGATAATCCTGCCTCCCCTCGGCCACTCCTTGAGCAGACTCTTACCTCACCTGGGGCCTCTACTTGGTGCAGCCCCTGGGACCCCCTGCCACCTGCCCCCTGACTCTGAGAAGTCAGACTTTATGTTAGACTGCACTGCCATCTGCTGTCAGTGAAAGAACATGACCTCATCATGGGCGGTGGTGTGTGGGGGTAGATTGGGAAATAAGAGGGAGTCATAGATTAGGTGCTGTGGGTTTGATTTGACATCTCCAACATGCTCTCCACATACTACCTAACCCAGGCTGGGTGAGAGGCACCCTGTACCCATGGTCCCTTCATATCAGCGCTGTTCATAGCCAGATTTCTCTCTCTCAGTGCCGGGTCCCCACATCCATGGATCCCCCAACTCGAAATTCCCCACGTTCAGGATTTCTTCACTCAGGTCTCCACATATATGGGCTTCCCTGACTCAGGATTCCCTTTTGGCAAGGGTCCTCTAAGAGCACCCCATTACCAAGATCCCCTTCCTTAGAATACCTAGGGTTAGGTCCCCTCACACAAAGTTCCCCTATATCAAGGATCCCCCACCTTAGAATCCCCAAAGCCAGGATCCCCACCTTCTAAGTTTCTGTAACCAGAGCCTCCTTACTCGGGGGTCTTTATAACCAAGGCCCCCTCATTAAGACCTTGCTATACCTAGAGCCCCCTGATTCAGGGTCCTTACAGCCAGGACCCCCTCACTGAGGGTCCTCTATAACAAGAGACTCCTCACAGCCAGGGCCCCCTCACTAAGGCCTTTCTATAACCAGAATCCCTTCACTCAGGGGTCCTCATAGCCAAGGCCTCTTCACTGAGCAGGGTCTCTAAGACCAGCCCCTTCCAAATCAGTCAGAGATTTTTAGTCTCGTAATGCCCCCATTCTTCGGCTTCTCTTAGCCAGAGTCCTCTCTATCAGAGCTAAGCAAAGCCAGGGCTTCTCAGGCGTCCTTAAAACCTAGATATCTTTATCCTAGGGCTGACCATTCCATGCCCCATTACTCCAGGTTCACCACAGTCAGAGGCCTCTTACTCAGAACGCCCTATGGCCAGGGTCCCTTCACTCAAGGAAGGGGAAGGGGGCAGGGGGGAGAGAAGCGGTCCAGCATTCACTAAGTGCCTGATGTGTGCCACACACTCTGCTGCCACATACTTTATTATCTCATTTGAGCTTTAGAACAACCATATGCAGTAGGTGCCGTTATTATCCTCATGTTACAGCTGAAGAAACTGAGGCAGAGAGAATTTAAGTGACTTGCCCAAGATCACACAACTAGAAAGTGTCTGGGGCTGAATTTTAATTCAGTTGTTCCTGACTCTAGGCCTAGAACTCTATCCATGTGCCACCTGGCTGCAGCACAGTTTGTGACCTGTCATGAGGTTGTCCATGGACAGGGATCCTTCACTTTAGACCTTCTATCAGGGAATCCCCTCCTTTAGGGCTCCCTACAACTAGGGCTTTTTCATTCTCACCCATCATTTCCCACCAACAAGGGTCATTCCAGGCTGTTCATAACCTAAGTCACCCCAAGAAGATCCATAGCCAGGGCCTCCTACATTCTACAGCTGTCCACACTGAGGAACCCCTCACTTAAGGTTCCTCATGCCCAGAATCATATAATTCTGGGCTCCTCACAACCAATAACCCCTAGCTCAAGACCCCTTTCCTGGGGGAATTCTCTTATTCATGGTTCCCCATGTCCAGGATCCCCTTACTTGAGGTTATCCATAAACCAGCATGCTCTCTCATTCAGGATTGCCACCCACTGTCAGCTCCAGTAAACTTGAGGTCAGAAAGGTGAAAGGGGTGGAACTGGGGGTCAAGAGGCTGCCCTGGTCATCTGTTTTCACAAAAATCTAGGCAAATTCCCATTGCTCCTTGAGCCAGCCTCCCCTATTCCCCTCAGAATTCCCAAGGAGACAAATGCTGAGCCCTTTCGACAAGGGAATTCTCACTTATATTTCCCCTCCTCTTGGGTCCCCTTCAAATTGGTGGCTGCAGCTGCTGTCATAGACAATTAGCAGGAATGGGTCATGTAGAAGTAATTGGTATAGCTCTGGGGACTCTAGAAGTCCCCAGTCAGTGTAGAGAAGTGACAGTTCTGTAAGGTTCAGGCCTTGTGCCCCCTGAGTCCTTCAGGAAGTAAGAGAGATGTTTATAGTATCACTTTTTGAATGGCTCCTGTCTTATGATGAAATACCATTGAATATTGTGCCCTTCTAATGAGGCACAATGCCTCCTACCCCTGTCCTTATATCCTAAGAGGGAAGAGTAGAAGAAGGCAAAAGGAAAATATGAATTTTGACTGATGGGGGAGATAAAAAGGCAGATAGAATGATGGTGATGTTGAGGATGAGAAGGAAATATGACATGGTAGGAAGTTAGTGAAGATAGATATAGGAGCCCTTCAGCCCTATATATATAGCAAGGGTCTGATGCACAGAAAAGGGCATCCTGATTCCCTACACAGAACAGAGCTTCCCAAGGCCAGCTCTTTGCCTGTTCTCCATTCAAACCTCCATATTGAGAACCCATCAAGATCTGTGGGAATCAGGATAAGGGAGTCAGCAAGAAAAACTTTAGTCTAGCTATCAGGAAGATTGTCTTGATAATGTTTAAAGATAGTATCACCGTCTCACAGGCAGAGATAGTAGAGTCTCTTTGTCTATAGATTTCTAAGAAAAGACACCTATTGTGATATGCTCATGAAGGGGGGAGAAGGAGGAGGATGGGGCTCCATCTACCTCTCTCTGGGTCTGTATTGCATCTCTCAGTCTTTTGGGGGTTTTATTTATGCTTTTAGTTTTTTACACTATGATCATTTCCTGACTTACACCATCCCCCTCCACCTACCACCACTGAAGCTTCTCTCTAAAACAAAGAAAACAGTTTAGCAAAACCTATCAGCCATATATACAAAACTTCCTACTCAAAGCCCTGTCTGTCCTACTTCTGAGAGAAGAGAAACGTGTTTCATCATCTCTTCTCTGGGACCAAGATGAGTCACTGCAATTAGGGAGAGTACAGTGCCTTTTAATGATGGTTTCACTTCCATTATCGCAATCACTGTGGATGTGATTTTCTGGTTCTGCTTTCTTTACTCTGCATTAGTTTATACAGGTCTTCCCATTTTTCTTTGAACACTATATATTTTTTACTTCTTACTATGTAATAATGTTCCATTACATTTATATACCATAATTGTTCAGTCATTTCCCAGTCAACGAGGAACCATTTATTTCCAGATTTTTAATTGTCACAAAAAGTATTGCTATGTTTGTTTTAATACATATGAGACCTTTCTGCCTTTGATCTCCTATGTATAAAGAACATTCATTTCTAAAGGCAGGGGGATAAGGCCTTATCCTATGTAGAGATTTATTGTTCCATAAAATCCTTTACAGAGGCTTATTATTCTGTGAATATAGAGGTTAATAAGTTGTGAGCTATGATTGGGCCGACAGTTGATAAGACCTGGACTTGGGGTCTGCAATGTGCTAGAACAGGGGATCTAAAGGAGTCTTGGTTGAGGAATTTAGTGCTAAGAATATCATATGTCTCAGTATTATTGAGGACTAAGGTTTGATGAGATCTGGAGATGTGACAGAGATGGGATCTGGAAGATATCTATCTGGGGTCTGCAATGCAACAGAGTATAGGAGGTGAGTGTAATCATGGGGGCTAGGAATGACAAGATCAGGATCATGGGGGTAGGAACAGAGTAACAAGGTAGCAGGTTAGATAATAGGGGCCTGGGGTATGTCACTAGCTGGGGGAAGGGAACATGATGCAAAGTATGGCTAAGTTCTTGGGAATTGAGAATTTCAGTTCTTCACAATAACAAAAATGGGTATTTATATAGCAATTCAAACTTTACAAAGTGCTTTGTATACATTATCTCATCTAATCCTCTAACACACTGTAGGAGGTACTCCCGTTACTTTTAGTTAGGTACATTTTACAGATAACAGAACTGAGGCTCTGTGGAACTGAGGTTCAGTGTCTTACTTAGGATCATGCAGCCAGTAGGTGTCAGGTGTTGGGAGTTTTGAGCTAGAGCTTCCTGATGCCAGGTTTAGCACTTTATCTACTCTACCATGCTGTTTCTCAATGGGATAGACATGCCTGGACAGAGACATGTGATCATGATACCACTTTACTGCAGGTGGTAATTCGTTGTTGTCCTTTCTGGAAGAGAAATGATGTCACTGTGTTAGAGTCAAGGTACAATTTGTCTGACTGTGGCTGATCAGACCAATATGAGCTCAGAATGCTCTACCACAAGTTGGGGACAAATAGTCTGTGTGAACATTTGGGGTGGATTCTCTAAATTTGTGCATTTGAATTTCTTTTGAGCTACTTCAATTCTGCTTGCACAGCACCTTCTCTAATGAAGAGTGGTCCTGTGCCACTGTCTTCTATGTCACACAATCAGTTCCAAAGTCCTTAAGAGAGATATCGAGAGTGTCCTTGTATCACTTTTTCTGACCACCATGTAGTCACTTGTCCTGTGTGAATTCTCCATAAAATAATCTTTTAGGCAAATGTACATTTGGCATCCAAACAATGTGACCAGCCCATCAGAGTTGCATTCTCCACAGGAGAGTTTGAATGCCTGGCAATTTAGTTCTAGAAAGGACCTCGGCGTCTGGTATCTTATTCTGCCACGTGATCTCCAGAATCTTCCTAAGATAATTCAAATGGAAGCAATTCAGTTTCCTAGCAAGGTGATAGTATGCTATCCGGGTTTCACAAACATCCAACAATGAGGTCAGCACAGTGACGCTGTAGACCTTCAGTTTAGCAGTCAGTCTAATACCTCTTCTCTCCCATATTTTCCTTTAGAGCCTCCCAAACACTGAGCTAGCTCTGGCAATGCATGTGTCAACTTCATTATCAACATGTACATTCCTGGAAAGTATACCATCAAGGTAGGAATTCAAAACTTCTCCATTTGCTGTAATTTATGGTCCACATATGAATGTGTGGTGCTGGCTGATAGAGAACCTGTGTTTTCTTAGTATTAATTGTTAGGCCAAAATTAGCACAAGCAGCAGAGAATCAATCCATACTTTGTTGCATCTCAGCTTCAGAGGCTGACTTGAGTGCACACTCATCTGCAAACAAAAAAATCATGCACCAACACCCCCTCCACTTTAGTCTTGGCTTGTAGCCTTTTCAAGTTGAAGAATTTACCATCAGTGAGGTTACTAACCTCAATGCCATGTTCATTTTCATTGAAGGCATTCAGCAACATGGCTGAAAATACCATGCTAAAAAGCACAGGAGCATGCTGATGGAGCCACATTGATTAGTAATAAGGACATGCTCCTAGAGAGATGGGCTGAACACTTCCATAGTGTTCTCAATACTGTTGAAGGTGCTAATTACAGCTAGCAGACATACTGTAACGATCACAAGTGCTTCTGCTAGACAGGAATAAAGGTGTATTAATTCCATTCCCCACCTCCACCTCCACATCCCCCTCCACCTCCAGCCTCCTTTCTATTGATCTAGTTTAGTCCACTCTTGCTCTGTTTCTCTCTTCCTCCCCATCCCAAGAATTCTACATTTTCCTGTTTTGATCCAAGCTGAGTTTAACCTCATCTGGATAGATGAGAAATCATATGAGTCAGGGTCAAAGTCAATTCAGAATCAAAGTCTTTGTACTTGGTTGCCTTGTTCTTTTAACAAATGAAGCATCATCATTAAGGTCTCTCCTCAGAGAGGCAGGGACATTTTATGTCAATACAACTCCAAGGCACCTTTCCTGTTACTCTCTTACATACTAATTTTATACCCTCCTACCACTTTCTCACCAAATCCTATGGATTGCTCAGAATAGCTCTCAAATTTATCTCATTATCTTATAATTGGTTTTATTTCTGTTGCCTCACCCAGAATCCCGGACTATAAAGGTTGGAAGGGACCTCAGAGATGATCAAATATACAGGCAGCTTGATGAAGAGGAGACCAGAGTCATAGGACCTGAATTTGAATCCTGACTCTGACACTTACAAACTATGTGACCTTGAGCAAGTCACTTCACTCTAGATCATGTCATCTTATTAGCTTTTAAAGCCCTGTACAACTTGGTCCAACTCACATTACTCCCCCTCCTGCAGTCTAGTACCTGGCCAAATTGGCCTTTTCTGTTCCTCTCTCCAGTATTCCATCCTTCACCTCTTTGCCTTTGCTTTTGTGATTACCGATGCCTAAAATGTACTCTTTTTTCATCTTCACCTTGTAGAATCCTTCTCTTCCTTCGAGACGCATCTCCGACACCATCTTCTGCATGAAATCTTTCAAATACTAGTTCCCTCACTCCAGTAGTACCTTGTTCTTAACTACTGTGCGTGTGTATGTACAGATATATATATATATATACATATATATATATGTAACATAGGGACAACTTCGTGGTGCAGTGGATAGAGCATCAGACCTGGAATCAGTGAAATCTGAGTTCAAATCTGGCTTCAGATACTTACTAGTTATGTGGCCCTGGACAAGTCACTTAATCTCTATATGCCTACATTCCTCATCTGCAAAAATGAAATACCCTGGAAAAGGAAAGGGCAAACCATTCCAGTATCTTTGCCAAGAAAACCCCATGAATAAGTCCATGGGATCGTGAAGAGTCAGACACAACTGAACAAGCAAACACAACAACATGTAACACACATGTGTGTATTGATTTAACTATATAATTTATAAGTATTATATGTACTTTTTGTCTCTCCTAGTAGAATGCAAACTCATTTAGAAAATGCATTTTTTTATTCTTTGTATTTGCATCTCCAAAACCCAAAGCAGAGCCAAGAACATAGTAGATACTTACAAATATTTGTTGATTGGTTGATGACAGAAGAGAAGACATTTGATCTGGAGGAGAAGAGACAGAGTAGATATGATATAGGAGTTATCTGCAAGTGTTTAAAGGGCTCTCATTTGGAAGAGGGATTTGATGTGTTCTGTTCCATCACAGGACACAAAACTAAGGGAAAACACAGGAGAATCACGGACAAAGATTTCAGTCAATCAGTCAATAAGCATTTTATTAAGTGTTGTTATATGCCAGACACTGGGACACAAAAAAAGACAAGATAGTCCCTCCCTACTCACAAGGAGCTCGCAGTCTCTTGAATTTCAATCACTTAATCAATAAACATTTATTAAGCCTCTACTATGTGCCAGGCACTGTGATAAGTGCTGAATTTAGGCTCTATATAAGGAAAAAGCTACTGGGATTGGAACTGGGGATGATTTCATTTAAGTAGGAAACTACCAGCTAAAGAAACTCTTGCCAATATAGGCACAAGTAGGCTCAACACCTGCTTTGCAATTTAGGGTCTTGGAGAGTTGCCTAGAGCACTGAGATTAAGTGACTTGCCCAGGGTCACAAAGTCAGAATGTGTCCTGGTCAGTCAATAAGCAGTCACTCGGGATCTACTAGGGGTCAGGCACTATGCTAAGCACCAGGGATACAAGAAGAGGCAAAAGACAGTGCCTGTTCTCAAGGAATTTACCATCTAATGGGGGAGACAAGATGCAAACAAGCCATACACAGTATGAATAGCAAATAATTAACTGAGGGAGGGCACTAGAATGAAGAGGAGTTGGAGAAGGTTTCCTATAGAAGGTGGTATTTTAGTTGTGAATTAAAGGAAGCCAGAGAGGTCAGTAGTCAGAGCAGTCCCCCATGCCTGGAACAGCCTGAGAAAATGCCCAGAGCCCAAATAGGGAGCCTCCTGTTCTTGGAACAGCCAGGAAGCCAATGTCACTGAATCAAAGAGTGTATGTCCTACAGTGTAAGAAGACTGGAAAGGTAGGAAGGGGCCAGGTTGTGAAAGGTTTTAAATGACAATTTCTGAAGGCAATAGGAAGTCACACAAGCTTATTGAATAGTAGGTGACAAGACTGCACCTGCGCTTTAAGAAATAACTTGAATGAATGAATGAAAGATGGATTGGAGTGGGGAGAGACTTGAGCCAAGACATGTAAGCAAAATATCCTAAAACTCAGAGTTGTACAAAATGAGCTACTTTGGGAGATAGTGGATTTCCTATTCCTAGAATTATTCAAGTAGAAACTGCATGGCTACTTGTCTGGGTCATTACAGGGGGATTGTTGATGTTCAGATATTTAATGACCTCCAAGTTTCCTTCCACCTCTGAGATTCTGTGATTTTGTTAGTTTAGCCTATAACAGTGTCTGCGCTGCATGAGCCAAGACTGTGAGGAATTCTGGGAAACAGAAGTGCTTGGGGCAGGAATAAGGCTAACTCTTGTTCCTGTATATTGGAGCAGACTTTGGCAACACAACAACTCAAAAGTTGCTTAGGAGACTAGGCATACAGGTCTGGGTCATTCCATCTGGCTCCCCATACCTCTTGAGACTATAGCCAGGAGAGACCAGATAATCCTTCCTCCCTTTGGTGTCCTACGGCTGCCTCTGTCTTCACCTGGGACTATCCATTTGGTTGATCTCTTAGCCCACCCCAGGGACCCCCTGACACCTGCCCCAAGTCTCAGAGAAGTCAGACTTGTTGTGGTGCTGCACTGCCATCTGCTGGAAGTGAGGAGATATGACCTGGTTGTACCCAGAGAAGCAGAGCAGGGAGGCTGAATTGAAAAACGGGAACCCCAGAACAGGGGCTGGTGTTCCCTGAATGCTTTTCAAATGCACCCTAACCCCACCTACATGAGAAGCACCTCCTCACACAGGGTGCTCCACAGCTACAATCTCCTCATGTTAGGCCTGCCCAACTCAATAATTCCAATAAACATTTATCATCCATAGCTGGATTCTTGTCCTTCATTGCTGCAGCCTCCCGCCCTGCCACCCCTGCCACACACACACTCAAGTGTATGGAGACATGTTCAGGATTTCCTCATCGAGACTACAAATGTAGGGGCTCCACTCATTCAAAGTTCCCCATAATTAGATTCCTATTATTTAGGGCTCCCTCTAAAGATCCTATCAGAGATCCTCATTACTAGGATTCTCCTCATTTCAGAACTCTCTCACTCAGGGGTCCTCACAACCAGAATCCCCTCACTGAGGCCCCTCTCTATGACCAGGGACCTCTCACTCAGGGCCCCTCAATCTGCTCTGAGCCGCTGAAGGTCAGGATGCCCTAATTCTCAAACTTCCCTAAGCCAAAGTTTCCTTCAAGGAAGAGAAGGGCACAATTATTAAGCATTTACTATGTGCCCTAAGCACTTTACCCAAGGTGACCTCCTCTGGCCCTCACAACAATCCTGGGAGATAGGTGCTCTTTTTATCCCCATTTTTTTAGATGGGGAAACAGAAAAAGTTTAAGTAACTTGCCCAGCTACTGAGTGTCTGAAACCAAATTTGAACTCAAGTCTTCCTGACTCGAGGCCTCGTGCTCTGTCCGTGGTGCTACCTAGTGGCCTCAGGGGGCCTGATATCTATAGTCTCCTCAGAATTTCCTGTTACTACGGTTATATGATGATAGAATTAGAGGTGGAAGGTAATTTAGAAGTATTATAGTCTAAGTCCTTTCTCCTTTAGCAGATGAAGAAACCAAGACTCAAAGGGATTAAATTACTTGGCCCTACTACAGTCACATGAGTGGTAGTACTGGGATTTCAACCTAAGTTCCTGATTTTCCCACTATACCATCCTGGAGTACAGATTCCCTTACTCAGTGTTCCCAGATACCACAAATCTTCCCCTTTAGAACCTCTCATCCTAATAAGTAAGAAAAGTCTCTTCACTCAGGGCTCTCCATGATGAGGGTTCCCTTGCTCTGCTGGACTCATAGGGCTCATAGGATCTTGAGCTAAAAGGTTCTCTAGTTCAGCTCTTTCTTTTTCAGATAAGGAAAGACAGTCCTAGAAAGGTCAAGTGATCTACTCTTTGTGACAAAGGTATTAATTAGTTGGCAGAGCTAGGATTCAAACCTAAGCCCTCTGATGTTAAATTCAGTGGTCTTTCTACTATACTATAATAATTTCTCTAGGGTTCCCTATGTGACTAATTTATGATTCCCCATGATCAAATTTTATCCTATCTTATCTTAGGGTTCACCACATCATCCTTGGTCTGATAGTTCAGGATCCATTATTACTAGCGTCCCTTTGTTCAGGGTTCTCTATAGACAAGACTCCTCATTTCTATGTATCCCCTGTTTGAGGGTTCCTCTCAGTCAGGGCCCTGATCAATTTAAGTTTCTTGGAGGCAGGACTCCTTCACTTTGTCCTCCTGAAAGCTGGAATTTCCAAAACCCCTCACTTAGTCTCAACAGTCTCCAGGTCAGCAGGAGCAGTGGGGAGATACTTGGGGTTGCTGAAATTGGCTATATGTGGTTTCTAAAGACTAGACAGATTCCCACTGCTTCATTTGTCTGGCCTTTCCATTCTCCTCATAGACTCTATGAAAGTAAAAGCTAAGCTCTTTGGAGATGGTGGAATCCTCTCTCCTCTTTTGTCAAAGCTCCCAAATCCTCTTTCAGACAAGATGCTGTAGCTTCAGTCATAGCCAAGTAGCATAAGTAGATCTTATGGGATAAATGAGTGTGGCTCTGGGGTCTCTACAAGCTAAAAGAATTACAACTCTGAAAGGGTCAGATCTTATACTCCCCAAGTCAATGGAGTCCCTCTAATTACTGAAGCCCCTCCATACCTTAACCCCTATCTGATCCAGATTTCATCACATTCTGTATCAGCATCATTAGTATCATTTACATAACACTTAAAGTTTGCAAAGTACTTTACAAATATTATCTCATTTGAGCCTCAGGGCAAACTGGGAGATAGTTACTGTTATTATCTCCATTTTATAGCTGAGGGAACTGAGGCATACAGAGGGTAAGTGACTTGCTTGGGGTCATACAACTAACCTAGTAAGTGTCTGAGGTCAAATTTAGATTCAGGTCCTCCTCACTCCAGGTGCTTCACATCAGACCTGAGGTAAAATTACCATTGAGGTGCCCCTTTCAGCCCAACCCAATCTCAGGTCTTTTCCCTTCTTCCCGTTTCTCGGTCCTGTGACTACAGACTCTAATATGCCCAGAGTCACATCACAGCCTAAATTTATAGTTTATGATTGAATAAATATTTATTTTATAGAATCAAAGAACTCAAAATTATCTATTGTTTATCCAGTTTATCCCCTTGCTTCTAAATAGTAATAATCTCTCCCCATCCAAAGAAATAGGATTTTCTCTGAGTTTTAGGGAACTCAAAGGATCCTTAGCTTTCTGTACGTGTATGTATATGTGTGTGTATGCAATACATATATATACACACATATACATATACATATATATTTCTGATGTCTAATCTAAATTCTTCTTGCTGACTTTCCTTTTGTGAAATTTCACTCTCCTCTGCCCCTTCTCCCCCAAACCAATGCATCCTACCAAATTAATCTTCCTAAAATGCTATTTTCATCAATGTAGCTCCAATATTCACTAACTGTGACCCTGGGAAAATCATTCAACTTCCCTGAGACTCAGTTTGCTCAACTGTAACTAGATTATCCTTTAGGCTGCTTTAAATTTGAAATCCTATGACTTCTGAACCTCAGTTTCCTTATCTGCAGAATGGGGCTAATAATACTTCCACTATCCATCTATAGGACTGTTGTGAGGAGAGTGTTTTAGAAACCTTGAGGTGCCATAGAAATATGAGATGATGATTGTTATCCCACTTCATTCACTTACTAGCTGTGTGACCCTCTGCAAGGCACTTAATTCTCTGAGGTATAGTCTGTAAAATTTGGATAATTATAGCACTTACCACACAGGGTTTGTTTTGAGGATCAAATGAGTTAATGTACACAAAGTGCTTTGCAAATTATAAAGAGGGATATCAGTGTCAGTTACAGCTATCTAAATTTTCATTTGTACAAAGTCATCACAAAAATGCACCTCCTTCCATTCTTTGCAAAGGGCAGGGGGCATAGGGGGCATCTTTAGGTGTGGGAACTTGCATATATGTTTAATGAATTTGGTTAGTTTTGCTGAACTGGTTTTTTAAATTATTTTTAATTCTTTCTTACAAGAGATCCCTTGGGGATGGAGGAAGATATTCAGAAATGAAGAAGAAAAATAATTTTGAAAGACTTGAGAATTCTGATTAGTGTAGTGAGCAGTCATCCACATGATGAAACATGCCACTCTACCTCCTGACAGAAGGCTGATGGACCCATGGAGAATGAGATACACATTTTTAGACATGCCAAATGTGTATTTGTTTTGCCTGTCTATATTAATTTGTTATAAGCATTGTGTTTTTTCTTTTTTTATTGGAGGAAAGGATAGGGAGGACTTAGAGGAGAGATGCCAATATAGTGTGACAAGAAAGGAAAGGAAGAAAAGAAGGGAAAGAGAGATGGGAGGGGAGGCAGTATGGAAGGAAATAAGGAAAATGGGTTATTAAAACTTTTTTTAAATACACAGATGTGAAGAAGACAGGCAAGCAGGACAATTTTGAAAGTAATATGTCAAATTTGTTATATATATATATTTTTTTTTAAGTAAGCTGTGCATACTGGAGATTTATATTTTCATGTGTAACCCTCATTTTCTGTAGAACTTGTACATGGAAATGTTCATTTTGTTGGTGTTCATTGAGTTCATAATTTTTAAAGTGGCATTTAAACAAATTTTAAATTAAATTATTTACAAAAATGAAATTGATAAAAATTAAAATTTAAAGAACTGTCAAAATCTCCTTTCTCCAATAATATTGATCAGCCACTTTCCCCTGAACACATCAACTCTCTAGAAATATAATCCATCCTTCAAGGCCCAGTTCAAGATCTAAGTCCATGAAGTTTTCCCTGCCTATTCTAGCCTGCTCATCACACCTCCTTCTGAATGCCTTAACTAGGGATTCTTAACCTGGGGTCCTTGAAATTAAAAAAAAAAAAAGGATAACTATATTTCAATATAATCGGTTTCCTTTGTATTTTGTTTTATGCTTTTAAAAGTATCATAATGAGAGTCTGTAAATGCTTTGTCAAATTGTCAAAGGGGTCCATGATACAAAAGCTAAGAACCCCTGACTCAGTGCCTCCTTTCTATGTCACTTAAGCAATCAATCAACCACTACCCTTGTATTGGGTTCCTACAGTTCAGTAGCAAGGAGTAACTATGTTTCTGCACTGCTGACTTTGGACTGTAGCTCCCAGACATTTAGAGATAATGCTGCAATCAGTTCAAACATGATTGCAAGAGCCAATTGTTAAATTTTCAATGTGAACATTTGTATCTCAAAAATCAGCAGATGATACAGGACTTGATTTGTTGTTTCTTTGATTATATAGACTGAAAAAAGTGATCTAGAAAATGTTAATAATACAGATTAAATTTAGTGTGTAGGGGGCACTTTTTCCTCTCAGAAGAGCCTTTTGTTAAACATACACTACCATACCCCGATAACCGATAACCGCCAAGCACCAAATTGGATATACATTCTACTCAAGTAAGGGTATCAATCATATCTTCAGAAAGGCTTTTCAAAGAGGGTACACAGAAGTAAAAGAATCAGGCTTATACCATAACAGAGTTATGACTCTGTAACTAAGAAAAATACATCTAAAACATTCTCAGGCCCTCCAAAAAATAGTCATTAGAGGCAGGATGTTTGTTGGAGAGAAGCCTTAAGTAATGAGCAAGGAGCTGGGCAGGAAGGGGTGGGGGGGAAATGTTGAAGGGAAAAGGTGGCTCTAAAAGTCATGTCCACAATCCAAAAGGAATCCTTTGGGAGGATATACCCTAACTCTGAACAATGCAAAAGTCGCCAGATAGGAAAGCTTGTGAGAGTAGGAGGAAGTGCATTCTTTTTTGAAGCAAACAGAAGGCTATGCATGGGACTATTGCAAGTCTTCCTTTCAAGGTCCCAGGGCTAAAACCTTGGCAAACAGGACAAATGTATGTTGCATAGCCCAGTCCTCCGGGGCAGGAAAGAAAGGAGTACAAAAGCCTAGCAGGAGGGGAAGACCACACAAAGAAAGTGCCAGGAGCAAATTGTATTTCTGTAAATGATCTAGTCAGTCAACAAGCATTGATTAAGTCCTCTGGGTATGCCAAGAACTGTGCTAAGGGCTGGGAGTGTTGAATTCAGAGGCTGGGCTTGAGCAAGTCTTCTTGGAGGTTTAGAGAGCTGAGTGAAATGGCAAGTCAACACTTGGCATTCAATAAACACGTTTAGATTCTTGGATTTCCTGTGTACTTTGGTCCCTCTCCAAGGAAAGTCTTGACCCAAGGGTCTTATTGGCTTCAAGGGGAAGAAGAAAAGAGGCATTTCTTTGTGTTCCTCCCCTTTCTCCTCCCTCTCCACATCCAGTCACACCTCAGTAGTTTTAAGATATTCACTGCTTTCCCACTCCCTCTGAGCTAGACTGGAGAGAACAGAATTTTAAAAGGGCATTTACTTAACAACAAATCAAAATCTCTTTTTCCTTTGTATGACACAGTGGAGGGAGCACAGGATTCAAGGTCATATGGTCACAGAATCCCAGAAATGGAAGGACTTCATTTCTAGGCCTCAAAAAGAACCCCTCTTACAACACCCAGTACCCACCCCACAAAGCAGCCCATTCCCCATTTTTGGACACTTCTGAATGTTAGGGGCACATAAATGGCAAAGTAGATAGAGTGCCAGGCCAGGAATCAGGAAGACTCATCTTCCTGAGTTCAAATCTAGCCTCAGACACTTATTAGCTATGTGATCCATTATAAACCCTGTTTGCCTCAGTTTCCTCATCTGTAAAATGGGCTGTGGAAGGAAATGGCAAACTACTCTGGTATCTTTGCGGAGAAAAGTGCTACCTAGCTGCCCCATCTCAGCTCCTCCCCATTACTGCATCACTAGGAGATGGGATTAGCCCTCAGGAGTTGGGAGTAGTCCTTAAGAGTTGGGATTAGCCCTCAGGAGATGTGCCCTCTCCCTGCAGGCTAAAGGAGCACCATACCCAAAGGTCAAACAAGGTTAAAACATTGGGAGTCACTCAGATTGACCGTCCCAGAGACTGACTTTGCACAATACCATTAAATGGTTTCAGAGCTGATTGACTAGACACAAAATCTAATGGTTCAGTCTCAAACTGGTCAGAAGTCTTTGACAAAGTATCCAGGGATCTGGGCTTGTTCCCATGCTGCTTAATATTTTTATTAGTGACTTAGAGAAAGGCATAAATGGCCTGATTATCAAATGTGCAGATGACACAAGACTAAGAGGAATGACTTAACAACATGGATATAAATCAGAATCCAAAAAGAGCTTGACAGACTAGAACATTAGCCTTAGTCTTAATAAGATGAAACATTGAAATCTATACTGAAAAGATATAATTCTAATGGGAAAAGAGTATTTCCAAATTACAATCCAAAGAAAAAAGTGATGGATTTGAAATCAGAGGACTCAGATTCAAATTGTTCCTCTGCTGTCACTACCTCTGTGGTGCTGGGCAAGTTACTTAAATTTCCAGTTTCCTCAACTATAAAATGAGAGAGTTAGACCACAGTTGTTCAGTCATGTCTGACTTTCTGTGACTCCATTTGGTGTTTTCTTGGCAAAGATACCAGAATGTTTTTCTATTTCCTTCTCCAGCTCATTTTACAGATGAGGAAACCAAGGCAAACAGGGTTAAATGACTTGTCCAGCGTCTCACATCTAGTAAGTGTGTGAAGTTTGATTTGAACTCAGGAAGGTGAGTCTTACTGACTCTTGGCCTGGCACTCTATACATTTCAACACTTAGATGCCCCTAACATTTAGAAGTATGCAAAAGTAGGATGGACTACTTTTGGAGGGGTGGGTACTGGGTTTACCTTCATTAGAGATTTTAAGGGAAGGATGAGTGATCAATTGTCATGTTATAAAAAGGGTTCCTATTGAGGCCTAGAAATGATGTCCTTTCATTTCTGGAATTCTATGATCTTATGATCTTGAATTCTGTGCTCCCTCCACTATGTCACACAATGGAAAACAGACCCTGATTGATTGTTAAATAAATGCCCTTTTAAAATTTAGTTTTCTCCAGTCTAGTTCGGTGGGAATGGGGAAGCAGTGAATATCTTAGAACAACTGAGGTGCAACTGGATGTGGAGAGGGTGTTCTTGATTGTCCTTTGTGAAGTCAGAGGAATGGAGAGAAGGGGAAGGAACACAAAGAGATGTCACCTCTTTTCCCCCATGAAAACAACAAGAGTTAGACTAGCCAGACTGTAACATCTCTTGCAGCTCTAAATCTGTGACCCTATGTTTCCATTCTCTCCAATTAACCTCCCCTTGTCATTCAGGGCTTCAATTCCCCACCCAATTGATTGCTCGTCCTTCTCTAAGAGCAGAAAACATTTTAGGGGGAAAAGCCCTTAATATCAGGGTTATAGATTTAGAGCTGGAAGGGACCCATGAGGAAATTATGGCCCAGAATGGTTCATTGACATGCCCAGGTCACACAGGTGTTTGGGATGAAAAATAACCTTCATCCTTAATTTAATGAAAAGAAATAAACACAGAGATCTCCTAAGATGAGAACAGGACTTTATTCTCTTCCCAGGGAGAAGAGGGTGGTCTTCCCCATGACTCATCATGGAGAAGAGGCAAGTTACAAAAGATAGTGCTGGAATTTATAACCTAACTTAGTCAAGACCCCTCCCCGAATGTTTCCCCTCTCTTTGGTGGAGAGGCATACTCCACCAAATACTTCCCCAACTGGGACAGCAAGGAAAGATAAGGGGAGGGTCCCACCAAGGAGGGAAACCGGACAAAGGAAGATAAAAGTGATTGACAGAAGCAATTTGAAAAGTTAACCACCCCAAATTGAGAAGTTTTCACTCGCCCCATACACAGATGTTAAGAGGCAGGGTCAGGAATTACACCTGCTCCTCTAGCTCCAAAAACAACTACCTTTCCTGGTCTCCCTCCCTGCACTGTTAGGGCCTTCCCTCTGTTACCTTTGTCAAGTCCTGAAATAAATCAAAAGCAAGAGTTGAGGAATACAGTCTTTAATTGATATAACAAGGTAGCAAATCTGCTACCCTGGGGGATATCCAGTGGATTTCCCAACCAAGAGACCCATGAGAAAGTTTTTATAGTTTTAGGAGAGGGAGAAGAGAGGTATGAGGTAGCAAGGCCTGGATGAGACCCCAGTGGCCCTTGGCAATCTCAGCAAAGAAAGCCATTTCTTTGGGGGTGAGGACAATAGAAGCTGAGATGCAGCTTGACCTGGGTTCTCCCACTAGGCAAAATCCTAGGGTGGGGGGACCTAGGGTGTGGTTGAGCTCCACCTAATCAAGAGTATCTGAAGAATAGGACTGCTAGGACTTTACTGAAATTCTGACCTCACATGGACCATTTAAGGGAGTGGCATTCCACAGCACATTTGATACTAACAATCTCTGTCATATTCATAATTATGTCATTTATCTACTCGGTAGAGTAATGGTTTGAATGTTGTCTCCCTGAGAGCAGAGCCTGGTTTGTTTTTTTCATTTCTTTGTACCCTCGATGTTTAGCCCAGTGCCTGGCATGCAATAGTAGCTTAATAAATGCAAGTTCACAGCTAAATGACTTTTGCATTTCACCAGGAACTTCTAAAGCTCCTACTCTCTCTGCCCAAGAAAAAAGAGGAAATCCACTGAATTTAGTCTTGAGGAGCAAGCGGAAACTAATTCAGGAAGTAACTGTGGTGAACCACTAGGCAATGGTAGCCACCACCAGAGTCAATTCAGCCTCCTACTACAGGAAGGAAAAGCAGCAGAGCCTACACTGTAAGGTTTTACTGTCTCAGAAAAGGGAGCAAAAACAAAGTACAGGCATTGTTTTAGTCTACATATCAATAACCTACATGAATCACTTCATGTCTTGATTACGGCAATAGCTTGTGAATGGGTCTACCTGCCTCAAGCCTTTCCCCACTACAATCTACAATTCAGCCCTGAAAGTCATTTTCCTTTTAAACACAGTTCTGATTATGTTATCTTCTGCTCCCCAGTGGCTTTCCATTACCTTCAGGAAAATACACAAAAGGCTCTCTTTGTCATTCAAAGTCCTTCACAACCTAACCCCCTCCTACCTTTCCAATCTTCTTACAGTCTCTACAACACATGCTCTGATTCAGCGACACTGGCCTCCTGGCTGTTCTACAAACAGGACTGAACTGGATGCTCCATCTCCCAGCTCTGGGCATTTTCTCTGGCTGAATCCCCATGACTGGAACACTCTCCCTCCTCTCCTCTGACTACTGACTTCCCCAGCTTCAAATCCCTGTTAAAATGCCTCTTTTCTATAGGAAGTCCTCTCAGTTCCAGTGCTTTCTCTCTTCTATTTGCTATTGATTCTGAAAATAGCTTGTTTTGTATATCTTGGTCTGCACGTTATCTCCCCCAATAAATTGTAAGCTCCTTGAGGGCAAGGACTGTCTTTGCATCTTTTGGATTTGTCACTGTTCCTGGCACATAGTAGGCACTTAATAAATGTTTATTGAATCTAATTGAAGTGAAAATCTACAATAACCTTATTAAAAGTTGTCCCAGGAAAAATGTGTGCTGAGGTTCAAACATGATTTAGGTCCTTATGTCCTTGCTCCTTTGCCAACTGACCAAATCAGAAAGGCTGTCACAGAAAGGAAAAGTGTGTGTGTGTGTGTGTGTGTGTGTGTGTGCGTGTGTCCCTGCTCTCTCATTCTTATGTGCCAGTGCACATGTGCCTACATAGACACATGTGTGCAAGCACACAGGCCTCAAACTTGACTGTTAGCCCACATGTTGCATGGCAGTTTAGGGGCAAACAAAATATAGTTTTAGGAGGGAGAGAAATATGAGGGAGAGAAGAGTGAAGCAAAAAACTCTACAGAATCTTACAGCCTGGCCCAGTAAACCCCAAAGTAAGAGGGGGAAACTGAGGACCAGAGAGAGGTGATTTGGCCAAGGCTGTACAGGCAGAGCTGGGACTAGAATTGAGATCCAATCTAATCTATTTTGATAAACATTTCTTGAGTGCCTACTACAAACAGGGTACTATCCTAGGGATTTAAGATCCATAGATAAAATGAAAAACAATCTCTGTCTTTAAGGAGCTTTCAATATACTAGGGAGATGTAACATGTAAAGATATACATATTTTATATGTATATAATGTGTGTGAGTGTATGTGTGTAGTCTATGCTGCTGTTTTGTCAATTAGACTCTTCGTGACCCCATTTTGCTGGAATGGTTTGCCGTTTCCTTCTCCAGTATGGGGTGCGAGTGTGCGTGCGTGTGTGTGTGTGTGTGTGTGTGTGTGTGTGTGTGTGTGTACATATATATATATGCCACATCAGGTAAACACATGCTTGGTGACTAGAGAAGGAAAGAATATTAACGACCAGGGAATTAGGAAAGACTTCCTGGAAGAGCTAGCGTATGAGACGATCCCTGAAAAATACGGGAATTCTAAGCAATTTTTGACAATTCACTCCTTAAATTTAATTTTGCTTTTTTTCAGTGAACAAAAATCTGTTTTCCCTCTCTCCCTTCTCCCCACTGGGGAGGGGGGACACACTTGTAACCAATATGCAAAGTTAAGCAAATTTCTATCAGTAAGCATTTATTCAATTTATTTCGTGTCTATGACATTAGCACCTGTGGTAGATGTTGGAGATTCAAAGACAAAAATGAAACAGTCACTGCCCTCAAGGAGTTTATATTCTGTTGAAGGAGTTTTTAGGAGGGAGTGGTCAGGAGGGAGGACATGCCAGGGAGTGGATATGGCTTGTGCAAAGGTGTGTGTGTGTGGGAGATGGAATTCAGAGTTTAGGAAATAGCATGTAGGTGACTATGGGTGTGTCAGATCAGGAGATGGATAAGCATTTATTAAGGACTTACTCTGTGCCAGGCAACATAAACCAAGGCAAGTAGATTCTAGTTAGATTGTGCCATGAATGCCTGAAGGTTTCCACGATCTTCCCAATATAAAAAGAATTTGAGGGGCGGAGCCAAGATGGCGGCGTAGCAGTAGCAACATATCGCAGCTCTCACATAGCCACCCCAAAATACCCATAAAATAGGACTCTAAACCAATCCTAGAACTCCAAAACACACACAAAGATACTTCCCACTAAAGTTAGCTCGGCTACGAGGAACCATATCAGCACTGCGAACCGAAACCAGCCTGGCCTGAAGCCACGGCTGTGCCCCGGGGGCGGCTGGACGGGAGGAGCAGAGGAGCCTCTCTGGTGAGCGGATTAGCAGCAGCTGAGAGCAGCGTTCAGAACTAGCTAAGTGGGAATTGTGAAAGGGGGAGAAAAGCAGTCCGGCCGAAAGGCCTCCAGAGTGGAAAAGCGAAAGGCAGAGGTTTTGCACCCCCCTCCGCATTGTAGCTTCCCGCCCGCGGCCTGCAGATAGCAGGGGGACTTAGCAATCATTCTCAGGCCAGAGCTCTCGCGTTGAGTGGCCTGGATCCGGATCGCCGTCTTGGGCCTCGGTCTTGGAGTCT
>CM053588.1:77487902-77610599 GCA_028646515.1 Pseudochirops corinnae | reverse complement strand
CACTGCTGTTGGGAGATCCATCCTGCCCTACCGAAAAGTGACATAGGAGAGAATAGACTGGGGGAGGGGGGACACACTGGGATGGCTGTTTTGGGGCAGTGGGTGGGGGAAAGAGGGGGAGAAAATATGTAACTCAAAATCTTGTGGAAATGAATGATGCAAACTATAATAAAATTTAAAAAAATAAAAATAAAAAAATTAAAAGAACTTGAGTATCACCTTTGAAAGAACTCTACAGTCAAGTAAGATGCTTTTTATATAGATCAAATCAACCTGAAGACCAATGGAAACACTTACTAATCTCAGGACACATGGCTCATTTCCCCTATTTCTAAAGTGCATTAAAGGTTTACAAAGTGCTTTCCTCACAGCAACCCTGTGAAGTAGACAGTACAAATATTATTACTTTCATATTATAAAAGGGGAACCTGTAGAAGATTAGAGAGAGGAAGTGACTTATCTAGGGCCACACAGCCAGAACTCAAATCCAGGGTTCTTTTAACTTATAGGCTGAACTTATAGGCTTATAACTTATAGTACCCTGGGAAGTCAGAGGAGGCAGCAGTCACTGAATAGAGTCTTTATCTTCACAAAGGAACACCTTCAGATAATTTCCAGAATGAGATTTCTAGACATTGACTGGGGACTATTTTCCTATTAACAGTCACTGATAAAAATCACTCGGACATAGAGCTTAATCTACTTTTTATGAGAGAGGATGACAACAATCCTCATAAGTTATATATATATATATATTTTTAACCTATATATATTTTAACTTATATGTATTTTTAACATATATATATATATATATATATGGAGAGAAACACAGAGAGAGACACAGAGAGAAAGAGAAAGAGAGAGAGAGAGAGAGAGAGGTTAAATTGGAAATAACTAACAGAAGGAAGGTACTAGAATTAAGAGGGGTTTGGGAGGATTTTCAGTAAAAGATGGGATTTTAAATGGGACTTAAAGGGAGCTAGAGAAGTCAGAGGCTGAAGGATGAGGTCCTGGAAAAGCTAAGAGGCCAGTGTCACTAGATCAGAATATGTGGTGGATAGTAGAATGTAAGGAGACAAGGAAAGGTAAGAGGGGGCTAGGTTATGAAGGACTGTCAGTGCCAAACGGAAAGCTTTGTATGTGATCTTAGAGGCAACAGAAATTTATATAGCTTAGAGGCCACTGGAATTTATTGAGTGAGTATGTGTTTAGGGGAGAAAGGGGAGACATGGTCAGACTTGTTCTTTAGGAAAATCACTTTGGGGGCTGACTAGAGGATAGAATGGAATAGGGAAGAGAGTTAGGATAGGCAGACCCACCAGCAGGTTGTTACAGTAATCCAGATATGAGGTGAAGAGGGTCTGTACTAGAGTGGTGGTAGTGTTAGAGGAGAGAAGGGAAGGGTAGGAGAGATGGTCGAGGAGCCTTGGCAACAGCTTGAATGTGGAGGGTAAGAGATATTGAGGAATCCAGCATGACTCCTAGGAGTCATGTGAAGGACTAGGAGGATGGTTCTAAGAGGTCATATGGAAAACAGAGAAGGTACAACAGGACTAAAAGAAGACCAATCTTCAGTAAAGGGAAGAAGATAGAATCTACAAACTATAGGCTGGTTCCTGACTGATTCCTGGGGTATTATTTACTGAATGGCTTCTGAACCATTAGAAAGTAGAGGAGTCTCTTGTAATAAATATCTTGTCTGGTATCATTTCTATTTCATCCAATGGCTTTCAGAGACTTCTCACAATTAGTCTAAGGTCTTTTGATTGATTGAGATATGTTTTCATTTAGTTAAGGTGTCAGAGCTAAAATGGAATGAAGTAGTTTCAAATCTACCTGTCTAAGAAGAGGTGGGGTAGGGTGGTGAGCAAGATTATTCAATCCTTTCTACTTGCCTCCCTCTCCACCCTACTAATGACTTACTGCCTACATGGATTTCCCAGTATAAACATTCCTCTGCTCAGAGAAGTTGCATGGAAGGATCCAAAATTCTTCTTACACCTTCCACCCTCTACCCTTCTTAATTCTACTGCCTCCTCTCTGTTAATTGTGTCTTATTTATCCTACATACGGCTTTTTTTTCCCTTGCTATCATTAGATTTGTAAGCTCCTAAAGGACTGGTACTCTTTTTTCCTTTGCTTTGAATCCCCAGTTCTTGGCACAGGGCCTGGCATATAGCAAGCCCTTAAAAATGCCTCTTGACTGACTTTAAAGCTCTAAACCCCTGCCTGGCAAAACATCTCAGTGTTTCCCTTTCTTCTCTGAGGGTACTTCCCCCTCATCACCTCCTCTCAACTGCATTTCCAACCAGTATGTCCAAGGTAGCCAAGATCTGCAGTTAACATTGTTTATAAAGACAGAGTTAACCTAGAAAACAAATAAAAAGAGACAGACTTTCCCTTTGCTAGAGGGAAAACTTTTGGACTTCCTTGAGGGAATCCAAGTGGAGAAAGGAGACAGCCCTTGGGATGTTTGGAGGGGTGTTCAGCAGTACATCATCTGATCAGATTCAGATTGGGCTTATGGGAAATTGATGCAAATAACCTTGCTCCTGGAGTCCTGGCCCCCTTTCTTGGAGGCCACTGCATCTGCCTCTGCTCCTGCTCCTCTAGCTCCCTGAGACTTCTCTAGCTGTTTGGGTCTTCTCAGCAGCAGCTAGAATACTCTTTGAATCTGACTTCTGCCCCGACTAACTATACTGACTTTTAAAAATCACTTGGAGGGTGTGGCCAATAATTGTTTTGGCCTGTGGTTACTCCCTTTCTAATTCACTCAAGGAATTTTTTCCATACCTCATAAAGGAATTTCTTGGCAGCCTGAATTTTTACATTTAGTTTAACTCCTTATTATATGCCCCTTTTCTGTGATTAGACTCTGCGCTTTCAAATCCTTTATCCAATGTTTTCCTGATCGGCAAGTAACACCTACAATTCAAGAACTGGGGTCAATTTAATTCTGTCTCTGCCTTTAGAGGGCAGCTTGGTGGTACAGTGGATAGAGCACTGGGCCTAGAGTCAGGAAGACCTGAATTCAAATGTGACCTCAGATACTTACTAGTTGTATGACCCTGGGCAAGTCACTTACCTGTGCTTACCTTAGTTCCTCATCTGTAAAATGAACAGGAGAAGGAAATGGCAATCCACTCCAATATCTTTGCCAAGAAAACTTCATATAGGGTCACAAAGAATGGGACATGACTGAACACCAACACCTGCCTTTTGAATCTCTCCAGAGTCCAAGACTAGGTCTCTTGAATCTGACCAGAAGTTCCGAAAGAAGAGATGTGTAAAACAAAGTTCGTCTCCTTTTACTGTATCATTTTCTGTATAACAAGGAATCAAGAGAACCATGGGCAATTCCTTTATTGCAGAAAGAGCCCAGAATCTTCTCCACCCAGTTCTCCTTCCAAACACAGAGAAAATAGATAATAAATTCTTACTGATTAATTGACTGCTTTGTGCCCAGTGCTGGGGATACAATAAAATGGAAAAGTCCTTGCCTTCAAGGAATTTACATTCTATCAGTGAAACAACATATACGCATATAAGGAGATATAAAATATGTACAAAGTGTAACACTACACCACAGTTGAACACAACATTGCCTGAAAGTCGGATATGTTACAATTCACCTCTCCCCTGGGGTTCTCTGGAACATTTAAGAGAGTCTGGGAGTATCTAGGCTCTCTACCATTGGCTCTAGCCACTAGTGATGGTGTTCCTCCAATTATAGGGGAGAGGTCTCCTGTACCCCAGTTCCATTTAATCACTAATAGTCAGATTAACTTTTACAAAGCAACATTTACTTCAAAGGTATATTAACAAATATACAAACATATCCCATCATGTGGGACATAATGCCCCCTGTATACCACCTTAGTCTCTGTGAAGGGTAAGAAGATTAGGTTAATATGTTTCTATGTTCCAATTCCAAAATTCTCTTTGGGCTCAACTCCTGGACATCCTGACTTCTCAGTGATTCTCTACCAGGCTGATTAACTGGCTGCCATATCCTACATAGAATCTTGGCTCCAAGGAGGAGCTAAGTTCAATGGCTTGAACTCCTGAATCTGGTGTAGATTAGTGCCTGTACCTAAAATTGAGAAGGACAAATAAAATAGAAAACAGAAATACCCCCAAGCTAAGGGAGCTAAAAGGGAAAGGTATTCCCCCTTCCCAGCTCAGTGTGTGGTGCCTACACTGTGGATGATCACTGTTAGTGATCTACACCCTCTAGACTCGGTCAGAAGAGCTAGACTGTCCTAGTCTGGCAGTTGTAAAGACAACCTGTTCTGGATATGGAGCCAATTAAAGAGGCTACTCCCATCCACATGGTAGGAGAGGGAAGATGTTTCCTCTCAGAAGCAGGGTTGTCTCCATGTTATGAGATCTGGCATCCTTTGAGCCCCCATTACAAAAGTAAATACAAGATAATTAAAGAGGATGAGGCACTAGTGCTAGGGAATCTGTCAAGTTTTCATGGAAGTGAGTGTCTGAGCTCAACTTTGAAGGAAGCTAGACATTCTAAGGGGCAGAGGTAAGGGGGGAATGCCTCTAGGTGCGGGCAACAATCTCTTCAAGGGCACTGAGACAGAAAATGGAATCTTGAAGAAAGATTACACATGTCAAATGAAAGTGGAAGAGTGAAGATCATGAAACAAGTGAAGGCATGGTAGATAAGAGTGCTGAACTTGTAATTTAGAAAGGCCTAAATTCAGATTCTGCCTTCAGGGCTCCTACTTGTCTTTTGGATAAAATATAAGTTAATCTGGCATCTTTAGCCCGTCACAATCTGTCTCTAAACAATCTTCCTGGGCTGATTGATTGCACAATATTCTGCTTCATTTACTACATGTTCTAGCCAAACAAAAAGACATATCATTCCTCAGACATCACATTTTTATCTCTCATCTCCTTGCTTTTGTACTGGCTATTCCCTATGCTTCGAATGCCTTCCCTTCTTATCATCACCTCCTTTGATGTCTAGCTGCCTTCTCAATTCAGTTCATGTGCCACCTCCTCCTACAAGAAGCCTTTCCTGATTCCCGCTTACAAGCATTCCTCACTCTGCCCCACAGAAATAACTTTATTTTTATTTTTTCTATTTTTCATCTGAGTACATATAGGCCCCCTATCCTGACCTCAGTAGAGTGTAAGTTCTTCAAGGGCATGGATGGTTTCATTTTTGTCTTTGTATCCCATGATATAGCATGGTGCCTGGAACATATTATGCACTTAATAAATTATTACTGAACTCCATATACGTCATACCTAACAGATTAGCAAAGATAGCTTTAAAGACAAATAACCATCACAAGGACTATAGAAGAACAGGTACACTAATGCACTGTTGGTGGGGCTATGAATCGGTTCAACCATTTTGGAAAACAATTTAAAAGTATACCCCTCAAATAATGAAACTATGTATTACTTCTGACCCAGGGATAGATACCACTATTAGGTATATGCCCCAAAGAGCTCAAAGAAAGGACCCATATTTCAAAAATATTTATAGTAAAGTTTTTTTTATTGTAGCAACTGGAAACAAAGTAGGTTTCCATCAATGGAGGAATGGCTGAACAAATTGTGGTATATGATTAGTAATGAACTATTATTGTGCTGTAAGAAATAACAACAGAGATGGATTCTGAGAAACCTGAGACTTATGAAGTAAGCAGAACCAGAATAATTCGTACAATGCTGAAGGGGCAAGGTAAGCCCCTCTGTAAGGAATAAGATTATACAAACCAAGGCCCTAACTCAGTAAGACCTTTCTATTACCCTGAGTTGTTTTGGAACAGAAAATCCTGGGAACATGAGGGCTGTGCTTCTCCTGGGACCCTGGCCAGGACCTTGAGAAGAGATATGGTTAACTGCCCAACTCCTGGAACTAGCCATTCCAAGGAAACATTGTTCTTGGGGGGGGCCTTGGAGGGACTGGCCTCCCTCCCCGGCCTCACACAAGATGATGCTTGCTAAAAAACACCTGGCAGGATGCCTTCTTTGTTTTCAGCACTACTTAAACTGTAAGATTCAGACCCCAAATTGGGATCTCACCCATGGAGGAGACGTCCTGCCTGGGACCCTCCCGAGCAGAACCCTGATGACTGTACCCGGGATTCCCCAGCTTGTGTGGTCAGGTGTTGGTGCTTCTCCACATTGGTGATAACTATAAATATGTATAGATATATTCTGCTATGCAGTTGGAGTCCTGCCTATCCCGAGTGGGACCCTGACGGGTGGTCAGGTGTTGGTGCTTCCCCGCATCGGTGATGATCGTAGATATGTACTTTACTATTCCTAAGCCTTTACTCTGTTATCTCTGGTTCCTTCCCAATTGCCTATATTCTAAATAAACTATATGGGATCTTTTGAAGTACTGAGTGTTCCATTCACGCGAATCCTGAGCCTCCTTAATCAGACAAATGCCTAGAACACTGTAAAGGAAGATCATTTAGAAAGGCTTAGGAATTCTGACCAATGCAATGATCAAGGAGAAAAATGACAGTGAATCATGTTTTCTACCTCTTAGTAGAGAGAGGTAGAACTAGAGATGCAGGAAGAGACAGAGTTTCAGACACAATCAGAGTTTAGGTTTATTTTGTTTGACTATGGTTATTTCTGGTTATTTCTGTTTTTTTTACAAGCAAGGGCTTTGGGGGGGGAAGAGGCAGAATTATGAGAGTGTGGGAAGTAGCAATGATGCCCAAAAAAAGAAGAAAAGAAAGAAAAGAATGTCAATAAAACGTTTTAAAAATACCCAGAAGAGAGCAGAAGTTCAGAAGAGGACACAGCCACACAGGGCAGGGTTAGAGCTACCCTGTTTAATAAGAAAGAATAAATTGTGCATAGCAGAAACTCATGGTTTCTTATATATTTCTTCTTCTTTGCTATTTACTTATGGTAATGTTCTTGTTTGTTGATATCTGCCAAGTTAATAATCAAGAAATTAAATAAGATAAGAAAATACATTTATTTTTCAATAAAATGCTTATTGAATTTGACAGTGGAGAGAGCACTGCCTCAGGAGCCAAAATCCCACTGCCTATATCAACTACCTACGTAACTTTGGGTGAATCACCTAGCCTCCCAAGGCCTCAGTTTCCTGATCTGTTTAGATGGTCCCTGAGATCCCTTCCAACTCTAAATTTCTGACTCTATTGTAAGAGAGAAGCATTTGTTTCCCCAATCTTCCCCTCCCAAGCCACGCTCATGTCCCAAGGTCCCCAACCCCTATCACAAACTATGGGTACTTTTGATGTCTCTTGGCCAAGGTATAACAAAAATTACTAATTTTAGTTCAAATATTATATTCTGGAAATGCCATAAGGGATCAGCTAACTGGGATCTTACGGAGTCTGCTCTGCCACCAAAAGAAAGTTAACCTTTCAATCTAATCTCTAGTCCCAAATCTCTACTTTTCAAAATCTTTTCCTTTGCCTCACACTGCAATTTGTGAGTCTCATTAAAGAACTAGAATAATGAACAACAACACTGTCATCTTTTTAACACTTTACAAATTGCTTTAATCAAAACAATCCTGAGAGCCCGGTAATGGGAGTCTCATCATCCTTGTATTACATATTAGGAAACAAGCTCAGAAAGATTAAGTGACTTGCTCCTGGTCAAATAGCTAACATGCCAGAGGCAGGATTTAAGCCCAGGTCTTCTGACTCTAGATCCAAGGCTCTTTAGTCTACCCTACAGAAACCCCTCCAATACAAAATGCACTGAAAAGTTTTTCTTTCTTTTGTGATTGTAGCAATGCTCCTCGGTATTAGGAATATTTTTTTTCCTTCTTGACAACAAAACTGTGCTATGCTGCCTGGCTTCAGTGCCTAGGAATGGTGAAGATGACCTGGGGCAGAGTGGAGTTTGACATAAGCCCTTGTATAGATTTTAGAAACTATCTTTCATGAAAGTGTAACACCAGTGTAGAAGCATCTAATCTAAAATGTTTTGTTCAATCTAAAAACAGATTTCATCATGACAAATGTTTCTGATTTTTGAAAAAAGCTGCACATGATGAAATACAGTATTGGTTTTATGATCATTGTATGTAGAAGTGTTTATGTTTGTTGCTATTTTTCAGATTCAGAAAAAGGAAATTTTTTTCATTCTAAAATGAAGTATATCCAATTTTTCAAAAGAAATTAAAATTTTTTAAAAAATCCTTAGCAAAGGGCCCTTCTTCTAAAATGTTTGAGATTTGAGTGGGCCCTGAACAAATGTTTGTTGATTGAGTGATTCATTGGTTAAGAATATGGTATTTGAGAGTAGGATTTAAATTTCTGGCTAGGGATAAAGTGCATCTGACAAGAACAAATCACTTAACATCCCTGGGAGTTAATTTCTTAATCTGTAAAATGAAATGGTTGTACTATGAGTTCAAGTCACTTCCCCGATTTGAATTTCAGTTTTGCTACTTATCTTTGTGACCTCCTGCAAGTCAAATGGACTTTCTGAGTCTTTTTCCTCCCTGGAAGATGAGGAGTTTGGACTGAATGGCCTCTGAAGTCTCTTCCTTCTCGAGATTATGATCCTGTGACTCAGTGATTTTATGAAAGGAGAAAATCAATTATAGCCTGATACACATTCTATATTTTGGAATAACTAATTTCGGAATTCAAAGGAAGGATAAGGAATAGTCTCAGTATTTGGGTATAGGTTAAGGAATATTGTTTGTGTTAAGAACTTAATGTTCAGATATTGATGGAAGTATTTTGCAAGGTGAATGCAGGTACCCAAATGAAAACAACCAGAAACCAACTGAAGGAGGAGCCAAACCCAGGCATCAAGCCAGAAATCAGCTGTATGTGTGCTCTGAGTCATTCTGGCATACCACTATGTCCATGATCTATAGACTCCTGGACTGTTTCCCTTTGACTTGTTATGGTCTAGTGTGAAAGTAAAACTCTAAACAATTCTTTTGCAATAATCACGACTTGTCCAGGATTACACAACTAACAACTGTCAAAGCCATGTCTTGTCCTTAGCTCTTCTGACATCAGTATGACTGTTCTCTCTATTGTACCTTGCCATCTTTCTAAAAAAAAAAAAATACAATTATTGCATCCAGAGTAAAACAAAATGGGGGCAACCTACTTCTCTGGTCAGACAATATCTGTTTAGTTCTGGGAATCAGATTCTTGGGAGATCATTAACCACTTGGAACAGGCCTAAAAGGAGGGTATTGAGAAGACTGGAGGCCATGCCATGTAAAGATGAGTTCAAGGAATTGGTGATGTTTGACCTGGATAAAAGACCAAAGGTGACAAGATAGTATTTGAAAGGCCATCATGTAAAAAAGATATTAGACTTATTTGAATTACATATTTAGAGCTACAAAGGTCATCCAAGGCCATCCTGCATAATTCTCTCATTATACAAAGGCAAAAACTGAGGATTGGAGAGGTAGTGACTTACCTGAGGTAACAAAAATCAGTGACAGAGGGCAAAACTAAGAGCTTAGATATGGAAGTTAGAAATGGAAGAGACCTTGGCTAACTTGAGCAATGACAGTTATCCAAATGTGCAATGGATTGTCTTAAGAGGCAAGAAATTACCCATCACTGAAAGTCTTTAAGTAGATAGAGTACCACCTTAGGCTTACTCTACTAACATCTACAGGAACTAGCCTCTTGGGCTCCCAGAGGGCAATGACTAATCCTCTTCCCAGGATTTTAGAGAGAACCCTGAAGGATTATGATTTTTAATGCCATTTTGCACAAGTCCCATCCAAAGTGCCCCTCCCAGTGTCAACCAACTAGTTGGCATCAATTAATTTTTTAAAAGAGTTATTTATTGAGGAGTTATAACAAGGAAGAAATTACAAAAAATATTCACAAACACCCCAAACCAGTAGGCGCACCCTTCCCTTGCAGTCTTGCAGTCCTGCTACTGGCTACTGACTCCAGTTTCAGAGAGGACCTCCATGATAGCTCTCACAATCTTTTGAAGCTCACAAGATCATATCTGGCTAATTCTATGTTGAGACATTCATTCATTTAACATCAGAAAAGAATAAGCACAAAACACATATATACACACAGGCGCGCGCACACGCGCGCACACACACACACACACACACACACACACGAATCACCATGCATTCACAGACACATGGCAGCTAGATAGGAGATTATGCTTGCTGACTCTCCAACCCAGAAGCTCATGGTAGCTTTCCCCACTAAAAAATTTCCAGGGAAGAAAGAACAAGATGCATGCCTTTTTCATGCACACTAAATTCCAATTCAGCCCCTCCTGTGTCATCAATCCTAGTTTATCAACCAATCAGAAGACTCTTTGTTACTCTACAATTCTAACCCCAGTCACAGTCACTCATGGCCAGAAGAAGGCTCACTCAGCTTCCATGTATTGTATTAAAACTAGGCAGGAAATAGAGTACATGCTATGTATAAACCACCAGGAAGGTCAAATCAACACATGTTCCATGGGCTGGACCTTCATTGTAGAGTATTCCCATTACATAAAATGGGGTGATTGCTTGTCAGGAGCATAGTAGAAGATAAACATTCCATCCAGATTCAAGTTGGACTAGACAGCCTGTAAGTTCCTGTATTGGTAAATCATAAGTCTGCTTAAAAATAAAAATAACAGCAAAAACCAGTTGTGTAACAGAATATCATGCTTTTAAAAATGTGAAGAATTTTTAGAATATGAGGAGAAGCAAAGTGATACAGAGAAAATAAGGCAGAATTAGAACAACAAACATGTGGACTACAACTAGGTTTTCTAAAAAGAAACAGCAACAAAATTTTAAAAGCACACAAACAATGTAAGACATAATAAGCAAATATTTTATTAATATTAATTTGCTAAACTACATGTATATTCATATCACTAGTGTATGTGTGTGTGTCTAAAACAAATGGAATCATGTAGTCTCTATGAAGACTGGCTCTGGAGTCCCTTGTTAATTTCTCAAGGTATAATGTGGCTATTTTCACTAATCGATTATGCAGATTATGACCTGAGACTATATTGATCCAATGTTCTCTATTGCCAGACCATGTAAAAGACATAAATCATAGTAAAAGCATCTAATTAAGATTTTTTTAATGCAAAGAGCAAGAAGGAATCAGTCATTTTCTGCCACAAGTGTGTCTGGAACCTTTATCTCAAAAGGCCAGTTGCATGGGACTATCTTCATTGATGGAGATTGAGTGTTTGGTACTCTGTGCCTACATGAGGCTTGCAGTGGTGAGAGCTAGAGAAAAGAGGTCTTTGGCTTCTAGCCTTGAAAAAGACTTGGCAGTTCCTGAATTTCTTCAGTTCTCTGAAGAGAAAGAAAAACTCTGGGAAGAAGGTAACCTGTAGAGAAGTCAAAAATCTCTATAATGTCCCTATCCCTAGCTTGCTACACTAGAGACTTCAGAGAATTTCCCCTCGGGTGAGATCTGAGGCTCTCTCTTGGTTAAGGCTATCTCAGTAATGATGACAAAGTTCGTTCACTCAGTACTGTCTGGTATATACTCTCATATGTGTGTGTGTGTGTGTGTATTCTCATGTTAATGAGTCTAATAAACTCTCTGATCTCGGTTTTTCTGTTGTCTTGAATAAATGAGTTGATTTGCTATTCACTACATCCATTATTTGCGGAACTGACATTTAATGGGAAGGGAGTCAAACCATGGATATGTAGCTTAGGGTACCCTTCCTCTGTAAGGGATAGCGATCAGGAGATTAGCCTGGTCCTAACAATTACTTCTCCTAAACAAAAAAATATTTAAGGGATAAAATAGATATAATCCCAACACAGAACCTCCTTCTTGTGAGGACAGCAGTGGCCAGCCTCTGACCCCAAACTTTTGTTTTCGCCACTGTCAGCAATCAGTCTCCCTTGGAAAAAAGCTGAAAGGAGAGGAGACGCTAGAGATATCTATTCTTGCTTCCCTTTCAGTTACATCTAGACAGTTCCTAGAGGACACACTTAATCTAAATAGGCAAAAAACTGCCTTCACACACATGCTTCCTATATGTGCAACCCCCTAACACTCTGGTAGTGGTGGTGATTCGATCTGATTACAAATATTCTCCCAAGCAGAGCAAGAGAGAAACAATTTGTTTTTCTGAATTTATGACCCCAATAGTAAAAGCTAAAGGTTCAATGTTATCTGCCTTGTAGAGTTCTGACAGAATCTTTCTGAGAAGGCTGGACATATGTGGAACCTCTCACTAACTTAGCTCTGGGAACATCAGAATCCTTCTAAGATTTCTAGGTTCTATAGTTCCATGTAATTGGCCTTTTGAAATAAGGGTTCCAAACACACTTGGGGCAGAAAGTGATTAATCCCTTCTTGCTCTTTGCACTTTTCAAATCTTAATTAGATGCTTTTACTATGATACTAATGAGTCTTACATGTTCTGGTAGTAGAGAACATTGTATCCATATAGTCAAAGGTTATAATTTGCATAAATGATTGGTTAAAAGAGCTATACCATATGCCTTGAAAAATTAGCAAGGAGCTCCAGAGCCAGAGTTCATAGAGACCACAGGAATCCATTTGTTTTATATACACAGACACATGTATTAGTGATATGAATATATGTGCACTTTAACAAATCAATATTAATAAAATATTTGCTTGTTATATCTCATCTTTTCTATGTACGCTTAAAATTTTGTTGCTGTTGCTTTTTTAAAAACCTAGATACCGTGATACCATGGCATCCCCTTACTCCAGTCATAGTCCCAAAGCTTGCTTTTCTAACGCTCTTCACTACTGCTGTTCTGGTAGCCCTGCTGTTTAAACCTTGTACCTCTCCAAAAGCTCCCCAACCAATCAGCTTTTGCTTGCTGATGTCACCACTCTGTGGCCAGACAAAAGCCTTCTGAGAAATGTAATTCTGGGGATTTCTCACAATAAGCAATGTTCTCTGGGCCCCTGAGTATCTTAGGAAATAAAGCTCTAGTAATTCCTCCTTTAGTCATGCTTAACACACACACATACACACACACACACACACACACACACACACACACACACACACACACAACAGGCTGTTTGTGCATTTTGAGGAAATTCTAGGTGATACTTGAGGTGCTTCCGTAGTATTAACCTACACTAGCTCACATCCTGTCTTCTGTAAGTGTACAGAACACCAGGGTATCACTTTACCATAAACCAGAAAGGGAGAATATTTATCATTTTGCCCACCAGGTGGCATGCTGCTCTACTCACCAGCCCAGCTGTTAACAATGATTAAAAGGACAGGCTGTCTTCTGACCTTAGAAACCAAGCAGGGTACTGCTTAAATACTTGACACAAAATACTTGAGTGGACTTCAGCCTGGGAATATTAGGGGGCTGCAGGTTTTTGCTTTCCTGGTTTAGGTGAAGGTTCATTCCACCTCAGGCACCCTCACACACAGTGGAGCCCATCCTACTTCCCCTCCCCCATCACTCATCTGCTTTTGTCTGGGCAAGGGGAGCTTCCAGCTTAGAACTGCAAGTGGAATTAGACAGTAGTACCTTGACCCAGAGGCCAGCTAGGGGAAGCCATAGTGCATAGAGTGCTAGGGCTGAAGTCAGGAAGACTCATCTTCCTGAGTTCAAATCTGGTCTCAGACACTTGTTAGCCGTGTGACCCCGAGTCAGTCACTTAACCCTGTTTGCCTGTTTTCTCATCTGTAAAAGGAGCTGGAGAAGGAAATGGCAAACTACTCTAGTATCTTTGCCAAGAAAACCCCAAAAAGTGTCACAAAAACTTGGACATAACTAAACAACAACAAATTTGACCCAAGTCACATCATTTGAAGAGGCAGCATGGCAGAGTAGATAGGGCACTAGGATTGGAGTCAGGAAGCCCTGAGTTCAAATCCTGCCTGAGACACTGTGATTTTGGCAAGTCACTTTATCTCTCTATTCCTCAGCTTTTTCATCTGCCCAATGGGGGTGGAGGGAGATGGAACTCAACCTCTAAGGTTCCTTCCAGCTATAAATCATACCCCTCAGTCACACACACTTATGTCTTCCCCTCCATCTTGCCATCACCCACCCATGTTTCACCCTATGTTAGCGAACTCCCACATTCCCTTATCTGATCATAATCTGTTCAATTTCATAATCTGAACTGGTTCAACTCTATGCCATCTTTTTCTGTCAAGTCCCTTGGTACTTCTATCAGCAGCCATGCCCTACCAAGCCTCAGCCTTGGATTACTCCCACCATGCTCCCATCTTTGCTCTTACACTCATATGGCTAGATGAAGATGGAGAAAATGATAGAACTGTGCTGATTATACTCTAAGGAGTATAGGTGAATAGGGAGCATATTCAAGGATAGGGAACAACCTATACAAAGGCATAGAAGTGAGAGATGGGATACTCTGTTTGGAGAATGGCACAGCAGCTTCCAGCAACAACCCAAGGCCTCTCCAACCTCCAAGGCCCAACTCTCATAACCCAAGACCAGAAACTGAGGCCTCCCCAGCACCTAACATGAGGTGGGAGACCACAAAACTCCACCCTTTCTCCCAAGCCTATGCCATTCCAACTATAGATTCTTTTCTGACTCCCAGACCTCTACCTCCTCCTGCTCCTGCTTACTTTAAGCCTGGCCTCTAAGACAGTGGTTCTCAACCTTGCAAATGCAGCGACCCTTTAATACTTGTATGTGGGCATATCTGGGAGTATCTGCATGTGGGTGGATCCACCTGGAGACGGATAGAGGAGCGATGTCTCGGTTCCTAAGACCATGGGAAATGTGTTTTCCGATGGTCTTAGGTGACCCTTCTGAAAGGCTCATTAGACCCTCAAAGGGGTCACAACCCACAGGTTTAAAACCACTGCTCTAAGACCTCTAGAGACACAAAGCACTTCTTGACGCTATCAATGACTTTGAAAAATCTAATCATCGGCCTCCCTCAATGGGACCTTCTCTATCCCCTTATGTGCTGCCTGGTCTTATTCCTCAATGGCTGAAATATTCCTATCCCCTTTCTTCTTCCCCATACCCGTATTACTGAACCCCTGAACAAATTCCACTCCCTAGCTCCTACCACTTTAATCTACATTAATCCTTCCCTTCAGTGTCTCACTCCCAGTCTTCCTAACCCTTCCCCTATGCTTTCTAGAATGCGTGCTCCATAATTAACAAATTTCTTTTCATTTTAAATCTCTTCCTTTCTTACTCTTTCCATCTTCTGGCACTAACCAAGACTTAACTCCCTCCTTATGACATGGTGTCCCTAGCTACACTCTCCAGTAATGCCTACTCTTTCTCCGAGCCACTTCCCATTTCCAACTATTGGTTGAGGTGGGGGGTCAAAATGTTTCTTACTTGTCTCTGCTACTTCCACACTCTCCCTCTACCACCATCATTTAGCATCATCTCCTCCTTTGATGTTTAAACTATCTCAGTATCATACAACCCAGATCCTACTGGCTGTTATCTACTGACCCCTAGAGTCAGTAGCGTTTTGTGTATGGCTTCAACTTCTATCTCTCCACCCTAACTCCTGCCCTCATCGTAAGTGGTGCCAACATATATTTGTCCTCATTCTAGTCAGGTCCTATTATCTATTCTTATACTCCCTTTATGAGATTACCATATTGATCTTGACCTTACCCACAAATGTTCCACTCCCATGTTCATGAACTCCCAAATTCCTTTATCTAATAATATTTTATCATTCTACCTTTCTCTGTGATCTCATAACTCCCAAAACTGTTCTTCATCCTTATTATAGCTTCGAATCTCTCCAACCCTCGATGCTTTCCTAGGCCATTGTCCCCATAAAAGGCACACTCTCCCAGTCTTGGGCCATTGGTAAACCTGTTCAACACTATATTACCTTCTACCTTTGAATCCCTTACCTCATTTATACCTTGCCAAACTTCAATATTGGATTAGACCCAGCATTTGCCTCCTTTGCTCCTATTCGTGTCCGAAGTGGCAAAACCGCTCTGCCTGAGTTCACCACCACCTTGTTATCTAATCTCAACTGGGCTCAGATTACAAGGTAATCTTTTTACTCCTTCCTAATTGGTTCCCAGTCCCACTCACTACAATGACTATCCCAAACCTTGTTTCCACTCAGGCATTTCATGGCATCACCTTCCCATTCTCTATCCCCCCATTCCCACTTAAATGAGTATCTTGCTTCATATTTCACAGGTTAAAAAAATTATGGCCATTTGCTGAGTGCTCCCTCTTCTCTCCTTCTCATCTCACATCTCTCAAATTACTTCTCTCACTATTATGTCCTTCACTTCTGTCTCTCACAGAATAGGCCCTTCTCCTTGCCAAGCCCAAGCCCTTTATATACTTTGTATGCTATCCCCTCCTGTCTTCTTCAATAATTTTCTCTCTCTGTCATTGATACTCTTTTGCTAATCCTCAGTCTTCAGTCTTTTGGCTATTTCCTAGCTGTCTACAAACACACCACTGTCTCCCTTATCCTTAAAGAAAACTTGCTAGTTCCTACTGTCTCCAAAAGCCATTGTCTTTCACAGCGATGCAGAACCTGTGACCTTGAGGCTGCATGTCACCCTGTAGGTCCTCAAATGTAACCTTTTGGCTGAATTCAAGCTTCACAGAACAAATAAAATCCTTAATAAAAGAATTTGTTCTGAAAACTTGAATTTAGTCAAAAGGCCTCACCCATGGACCTAGAAAGGTCACATGTGGCCTCAAGGCAGTAGGCCTCAAAGCATCTCTCCTCCTCTTCCCAGCTAAGCTTCTTGAAAAAGTCAACTATGTTGAATGCTTCCACTTCTTCCCTCCCATTCTCTTCTAAATCCTCTGCAGTCTGGCTTCCAACTTCATCATTTAACTGAAACTACTGTCTCCAAAGTTGCTAGTAATCTCTTAATAACCATTTCTAATGGACTTTTCTCAATCCTCATCTTTCTTGACCTCTCTGGAGCATTTGACACTATTGGTCCCTTTTATTTTCTGGATATTTTCTCCCTTCCAAATCATTTTGTTTTGTTTTGTTTAATAGTATTTTTTTCAATGACGGTTAAAGACAATTTTCAACATTCATTTCCTAAAGATTTTTAGTTCCAAATTTTTCTCCTTTCTTCCCTCCTTTTTCCCCTCCCAAAGATAGTAAGCAATCAAATGTAGGTTATACATGTGCAATCATATAAAACATTTCCACATTAATCACCTCGTGAAAGAAACAGAACAAAAGGATAAAAATCACACGCTCACAAAAGAAAGAAAGTGAAAATAGTCTGCTTCAATCTGCATTCAGATTCTATCAGTTCTTTCTTTGGATGTAGATAGCATTTTCCACCACGGGTCTTTTGAAAGTGTCTTGGGTCATTGTGCTTCTGAGAAGAGATAAGTCAATCATACTTGATTATTGCACAATGTCACTGTTACTGTGTTCAATCATACTTGATTATTGCACAATGTCCCTGTTACTGTGTTCAGTGTTCTCCTGGTTCTGCTCACTTCGCTCAGCATTAGTTTATATAAATCTTTCCAGGTTTTTCTGAAATCTGCCTGCTCATCATTTCTTAAAGCACAATAGTATCCCCTTACATTCATATACCACAAATTGTTCAGTCATGCCCCAGTTTATGGGTATTGCCCTCAGTTTTCAGTTCTTTGCCACCACACAAAGAGCTGCTATAAATATATATGTATGTATGTGTATATATACATATTGTCCACCAGATGGTGCTATACTCAAGCCACCAACCAATTGGTTTCATCAGTCTACTGTTAGCATCTACCATGGCTTGCTTGGGCCTCCTCTATGGTGCGCGCAGTGTCCTAAAGGCTTCAGTCTCCTCTCTCTATCAAAGGGGTATTCAGGCTACAAATTCTTAGACTACTCCCACTATGACAACTCTTTGTGGCAATGTCAGCTACTGGCCCAAGCCCCAAATCAATATTGATTGAAGTATAATATATGAAAGGGATAGATACCTGGTGGTACCTTGAAGGACAGCCTTCTGATGCTGCATCAGAATATCACATAGGGAGATATGATTCCCAATTGACTGAGAGACTGCTGGAGGAGATCATAGAAGGAGAGTTGGAAAGGATTCAAGGTCTGAACTTTGAATAGTCATTGGAAGACCATTTGGAGGTAAAGGCACATGAGCAAAAGTCAGCATCCCAGTGTCACTTGATTCCTAAGCTCTTCCAGCCTCAAAGAATGTTAAAAGCTAGTTCATTGGTTAAGTGCATTCTCTACCCAATTGAGCTGAGATTTCGCTTAGCTCATAGGTTAGAGAGCCCTTGACTCTTGTATATTCTGTCTTCTAAACAAATCTCTCTTATTTCCCCCATGAATCTTTTACCAATTGCTTTGATATCCATGATTGTCATTTGTATAATATTTGGTGGAAAGGGAAGCTAAAAGTTGAGATTAAGTTAACTATTACCTTCCATATGTGGGGCAAAATGACTTATTTCTGCCCAGCAACCGGAGAAAGTGACTTTTATCCTGAACCCCAGTAAGAATCATAACCCTAGACTTCAAATACCTGATATGTAATAGATAGACATAATTCTAAGCTCAGCACTCCTCCTGAATATAGTAGCACAAGGGAGTAATTGCCCAGGCACTGTCATCTTCCTCCTCCTCACAAAGGTGGAAATTTAATCTCTTCAGGAAGTGGGATAGAGTATCTCCATATACATACATGCAAATGCACGTACACATACAGATACATATACTACATTCAGGCTACCCAGTCTTTGTTACACATTTCAATTTATTATACCTCTGACCAAAGTACTCTTCAGTCACTTCTAGGCTGTAAGCATTGTTTCTTTCATTAGAACAGCGGTTCTCAACCTATGGGTCACAACACCTTTGGGAGTCAAATGACCCTTTCACAGGGGTCACAGGGGTCACCAAAGACCATCAGAAAACACATATTTCCGATGATCTTAGGAACCGAGACACCACTCCTCTATCTGTCTCTAGGCAGGTCCGCCCACATGCAGATACGCCCACATACGAGTATTAAAGGGTCCCAGCATAAGGAAGGTTGAGAACCCCTACATTAGAATGTTAACTCCCTGAAGGCAGTTTCCCCTTGCTTTTGTATTTGTATCCCTACCATTTAGGGTACAAGTAGACATATGTTAATTTATTCATGTATCTGAAGTGGGATTCAAACCCAGGTCTCAAGTCTGGGGTTGAGCATTGAGTCTACCATTACACCACACTGCCTCAATAAACGGCCATTGTAATAATCCTGGCAAGAGAGGTGATAGGCACCTGAATTAGGGTGGTAACTGTGTAAGTGAAAATAAAAGGATAAGTGCAAGAGACTCTGTAGAAGAACTCAAGGAGTTGGCTCCCAAAGTTCACTGTGGTCTGTCTAAATGGTAGGCAATTTCTCTAGCATGAACTCAAAAGCTTGACTCCCAGAGTCAGCCAGCAGCTCTTCATGATGGGCAAAGAACCTCAGGTCCATCTGCCCAAGCTAACCATCCTCTTGTTCTCAGTATCTGAATGGAAATGGTTTCTCCCAAGAGCAAAGTAGAGAAAAAGCTGAAATGGTAAAGCACACTTCACTATTGTAATAACACCTGGCATTTATATAAAAGGTTTGTAATGCACTTTCCTATAAACGTTATCTTATTTTATCCTCACAGCAACCCTGGGAATTAAGTGCTATTATTATCCCTATTTACAGTTGAGGAAATGGAGACAATTAGAGGTTAAGTAACTTGCCCAGAGTTACACAGCTAGTAACTGTCTCATTTAGGATTTAGACTCACCAAATTCAGCACTTTATCCATTGCACTACCTAGATGCCTAGCATTTGTTCAATTTGCTAGCACTGTGCACAAATCTTATCCCAGCTGTGTCCTCTTACTAGGCTTCTTGCTTTCATAACCTTGAGTGCTCACTCCATAAGGCTTCAGGAAAGGGAGAGATGCCTTCTAAAGACAAGGTGATCACCAGAAATGTACCACTATCCCTTCCTCTGTTTCTGAACAGCGCTTGTATAAATGACAGTCCAGAACTGATAAAAGCATGCACAGTGGTCACTATGGAATAGACATCAGTTCCATATTGAAGGCATGAGATTGGATTACTAGAATTGTGACTTTTTTTTACCACTGAAACTAAAGTACAGTGGCATGTTCTATCAGCAGACCTTGAAAAAAAAAAACAAGAAGCTTACAGAGTTTATTTACTCCAAAATTCAAAATGGAATTCAGAAGGCTGGCATTTGGGAATTACAGTGAGAATAAGATTGTTGTCTTGAAACAACTGACTCCATTTTGTATGAAGCCACCATTTTGTGATGAAGTGTCCTGATATTTGTTGTTCATCACTTCTTTGTCAATATTAAGACAAGCATTATAGGTTAGTGAATATGTGTGTTCACAAATAACTGGTCAATAAAATGATGAGATCCCTAGATAGGAGAGATCACCAAAGGGAAAACTGGGTAAACAACCTCATCATTACTTTTTGCTGTCAGGAACCAAATTGATTGGTTAAAAAACAAACAAACCTAGATTGCCAACCACCAATCAGAATTTGGGTATAACCAGCTAACACCCATAAGTAGAACTATAAGAAACTTACTTCCCTCCCACCCTTCAGGCTGATCTTAGGTTTGGCTCCTTCATTCCTATATGTTCCATTTGAGTCCCAATTGAAACCCAAATCCCTAAGCTTATTGGTATGGAGTTCTCTTTTCATTGGTAGAGATAAAGGCCCTTTGCCTCTGTGAGGGCTAGGGTAGAGTTGGCAAGAACAGAAGATTTCAACTTTGAGAGAGAAGATGACCATTCTAACCTCTCTTCAGATCACTTTAAGGAGAGAATGATTCTAGGAAGAAGCCAACATGTAGAACTTCAATCATGTCCCTATTCACGCCTTGCTGCATTAGAGACTTCAGGAAATTTTCCCCTATGAGTGAGATCCGGGATTCTCTTTTTGTTGAGCTGAAATATCTTGCTCCCAATAGGAGAGTTCCTTCGATCTGTATTGTCTGGCATATGTTCTCATATGTATACTTTTTCTGATTTCTGTTTTGTTATTAACGAATAAAGATTTCTTTGTTACTTGCTATGTAGGGTCATTTTGGAACTTATATTTGGTGGGAGTCAAGCCTTGGATATAAAGCTTGGGGCCCCTTTTCCCCCACTAAGAAATAATGATGAGGAGTTTAATTTGAAAATTACATACTCTAGATTAATAATATTTAAAGGGTCAGAAACTATCATTCTTACCTGGTATTCCCCTCTCTCAGAGGAGAGGAGAGTGACCAGCTTCTGTCTCCAACTTCCTGTTTCCTCTCCCAGCAGAAATTAAAGTCTCCCTTGAGGAAGGGTAGGGGAGAAGACACTACAGATATCTAGTCTTATCTGTCAGACATACACACATACACACTACACAACATCCCTTACTACACAAGAATCCTGCATTTCACTTGAGGACAGTGCTAATTGAGTAAGATTGTTGCCATCCTGGGCAACCACCTTGGAGGATGACACATGGCTTCCAGCTGGGTGGAGAAGGAAATTCTCCTTGAGTATAAGTAAGAGACATGTTTACTGGGAAACTGTAGGCGATCAGGTTGGTGGTTTGTTCCTAGTGGAATTGACATTTGTCAATAGATAGATTTGTCTAATAGATAACACAAACTAGTGCTTACATGCATTTGATTAATAAATTTGATTGCTAGCATTGAGAGTATAAGTCTAATTAATTTTTCCATTGTACTAGTTACCATAAATAATGGTAAGTTGGTTTTGGAGTGGGCTTTAGACTCGGATTCTACCTGATCGGTCAGAAATTCTCCTTGGGGCCAAGAGGGAGGAGTACTGTAGTACAAGTCTTCTTATTTCTTTGGTACTTGTCCTTTCTTTTGTTTCTATTTGTCTCTTGCAACATTTAGAGTAAGCTTTTGGAGATAGGCAATATTGTAAATGACAAAGTATCTACATTGGATTAGGTTCCTTGATACAACATAGCATGTTCCTCTCAGTGGTGTCTGGCCAGATTGTCCTGGCAAGGCTCTTAACTGAACTCCAATCCTGACTCTAGGCAGCTGGCATGCTCCTAGGGTCAGATGCCCTCAGGTCACTCTCTGGGGCTTTCTGGTTCAGTGATCCAAAGCTATCCTGGACTTCCTGCCTTCCTCTCAAATCGCTTACTTTCTCTCCCAGACTTTGCTACCGCTATTTCCCATGACCCGATCTTGATTGAAAGTATTGCCCTTAGGAAATGGCAGGTCTGGACAAATTACAAAAACCAGGGTCATGGAAAGTATAGGTTAAAAAATTAACAGAAAGGAAACATGCAAACTGGGGGGAGGAGAAGAATATGGAGGGGGCCCCCAATTTTGGTTTGGTAATGGGGAAGAGAAATTGTGTATTCCATCCTTCAATTCAATTCAACAAACATCTATTAAGTGCCTACTATTTGCTCAGTACTGGGATATAATCATTAAAAACAGTGTAGGCCTCACATCCTAAGGAGCTCAGGATACAGTGGGGACCACATACACAAGTAACTATGACACAGAACAACATAATGGGTATGAGAGAGGTCTATACAACATATAAGGAGAAGTGTGCATAGGTTTTAGGAACCATCTCCTCTCCTAAAGGAATATAGAATCAGCAAATTAGAATGAAAGTCCATTCCTAGAACAGTACCAAGAGGTTGAGTGTCTTGCCAAAAGTCACAAAAGCGGTAGGACCAGGATTTGAACACAGGTCCTCTGACTCCAAATCTTGCCTGCTCTTTAGTGAACTTCCCCACCCCCACATTCAGTATCTCTGTATGGATTGATTTTCCTCCTGTTGAGTGTAAACTTCTAGAGCACCCAACCTTGCTCACTTATATTTCTGAATACTGTTATCTGTCTGTCTCTCCGTGTAGCTATCTGTCTGTCTGTTTATAACTACCTACCTACTTAGATACCTTAGAAAACTGCTTCCTTCTGCATCCAGGTGCACTGGCCCTGCTCCAACTCCCTGGCAAAATTCTGGCTTGGGGCAATAGAATCAGGCTCCTTGGGGCAATAGAATCAGGATTCTGTCTTCACAATATCCACCAAAGTCCGGGTTGGGGTTCCTAATCTCCCTTGCCCAAGAGGCTTTAGCTCTCATTCCTATCACACTGATTCCTGCCCCCTTCTCCTCCCCATCAATTGTTGTTGGGGGTTTTTTGTTGTAGTTGTTGTTCTTTGTCTTGTTTTGTTTCAGTAGTGTGAGACTCTTCCTGATCCCATTTGAGGTTTTCTTGGAAAAGAAAACAAAAGCAATTTGTCATTTCCTTCTTCTGCCCCTTTCTCCCTCCCTCACCCCCCACAATTGTTTTGAGGAACAGCTTTTTTCAGTTGTTTTTCAGTCGTGACCCCATCTGGGGTTTTACTGGCAGAGATACTGAAGCAGTTTGCCATTTCCTTCTCCATTTTACAGATGAGGAAACTGAGGCATACAAGATCAAGTGACTTGCCTAGGGTCACTCAGCTAGTAAGTGTCTGAGGCCAGATTTGAACTCAGGAAAAAGAGTCTTCCTGACTCCAGAGCTGGCACTCTACCCACTGAGCCCCCTAGCTGCCCCTACTTCCCCTATAGAAATAGCTACCTATATACAGAGCTCTGTATAGAATACTCTGTTACATTTATGTGGTTGCCTAAGACACCTTGTAAACACAAGTAACCAAGTTGGGGAGAGGAGGGACTTTTCATAGCTCAAAGAAAGATGAAAAGGATTAACTATAAAGGAGCTGAGCTCTTCAATGACAGCAACTCAGAGGAAAGAGCAAGTACTGAGGTTTAAACTTAGAATGATTTATAAGAAGTGTGCTTGTAAAATGTTAATAACCAGCCCTTCAAAAATACAACCATTTTTCAGCTTAATACCCATTGTTATAATTTTTCATCATTTTCTCAAGTTTAGACAATTAACAAAACAATAAATCAAGCCTGGATTGGTAGCATTTGCTAGCTCCAGAACACCCCTTTAAGGATCCCAGCAAAAAAAAAAAAATCAATGTTCACAATATTTCCTCCTTTAAAATATTTAAAAAGGCACTGATCAATACTTCAGCTCTTAAATAGACAGCCTCTACAGCAGTCCAGATCCAATCAAATCATCCCAGAAAGATTCAACCAATCATCTTCCTTGAATGATGACTAATGGTGCTAGTCACCAAGTACTCACTCATCAAGGGATCATCATCATCAGACACAATGTGCTATTAAAAGGACTTGTACCAATCATTCCTAAAGAGAAGTCTTTAAAGCTCAAAGAAAGGCCTTATCCCATAATCTCAGCATTCCAAGATAATTCCCTTCCTGATGCCTTCGATGTATTTATTCAAAATATTTGTCACATGGAGTGTATTTTTTGTTATATGAATCAGCTTTAATTTCCTAGGTTTTGTTTGAAAATTTCCCTGAACCCCAGCATGATTACCTGCCACTCACTGAGAGCACGTATCACTGGGAACTGCTGAAGTTTCAGAGAAGAAAATCAGTAATTTAGAAAGACTCATTGACATTGCTACATAGGTAGATTAGAGGAAGAGGGAGTCCTGAGTCAAGGAGACCAGTTAGGATACATTAGTCCTGGCCTGAGATGTTGTGAAACTGAAGTAGGGAGGGGGTCAGGGAAATGGGATGATTAGGAAAGCCATGCAATATTTCAAAGAATGATAATTGGTCTGGGGCGGGGGGGAGGCAGTGTGGATAGTTAAGCTAGACTACATAGTATAGTTTGGGGAAAGTATTAGAATAGGGACCAATTTGTTAGGGTCTAGCTCTAGCTGCATGACCTTGGGAAGTGACTTTACCTTTTTGGATCATTGTTTCTTCATCTTTAGTAGAACATTGGATTACATGGTCCCTGAATTCCATTTGGGGGTAGCTAGGTGGCACAAGGGATCGAATTTTGGGCCTGAAGTCAAAAAGACATGAGTTCAAAACCTGACCTCAGACACTTAATAGCAGTGTGACCCTGGGCAAATCACCTGTTTCCCTCAATTTTCTCATCTGTAAAATGAGGTAGAGAAGGAAATGGCAAACCTTTTCAGCATCTTTGCCAAAAAAACCCAAATACAGTCATGAAGAATCACCAACAAACAAGAGCTCCGTTTCAGTTCCTGACACTGAGTCCAAAATGACCTTGACAGATCAAAACTGGAAGAATGGTATAGCTACTGAGAGTGGGGGAATTCTCCAGAGGGAGTCAATCTGAGACCCTTACCCCTGATCATCAGCAAGGAGGATGATATCTCCCTTCCACTCTTATAGATCTTAGTACTATGTCTGCTGGCAGCCCCTCTTCTAGAGCTTGGTTCAAGTTCACGGAGGAGGTGGGAGAGCAGGGTTTGGGAAATGAGTTCATTCTCTAGCTCCTTTCCCAGCAATGGCAGGAGCAGCTGCTGAACTCTTCCATCACTTTTCATACAAAACAAGTTAGCAGGACTAAATTCTCAAAGCAGCCAGAGAGCGAAAGCAGTGCAAACTAATTAGAACGCAAGGGCTTGTAGCCAATTCCGCATCATGAGAATTTAGGTTGCTACTGAACTACAACTCCCACAATCCTCTGAAATGCCACCCTCAACTAAACAATGCCCCTCCCTTCTACTTTAGGTCATTCCCCATTTTAGTTCCCCCTTCTGCGCTGTGTCCTAAGAAAGGGTAAGGAGGTTGAAGGTGAGATGGGGATAGGTGAAAAGAAGACTTAGATCCCCTTTCCTCCCCCACCAACCCTGGGGCAGGGATCCCAGGGACTCCACCCGATCCCAAAGAGCTGATCCAGCCCAGTCAGCTGACTTTGGAGGAGGAAGGGTGGAGCTGCCTAGCCGGCTTGTCAGCTGAGAAACCCAGGAGGCTGCAGACAGGGCAAGAAGAGGACATTTAAGCCTGGGACAGAGCCCTGGGGATCTGAGGGACCTAGACTCAGGAAAGAAGAGAAGCAAGCCAGCCTGCTGAACTGGAGGGACCTGGGCCACAGGGAGCCCAGCTGGCCTAGGAACTTGGCCACCCCGCTGCTTAGGACATAAAGAAATGCAACCACATTGGAGCTTTTGTGGCTGGACCTTGTGGCATACCCAAGGGGGGCAGGCTGGGGGTCAGAGACCTCCCACAATGAGAAAAGTCAAACCTCTGGGGAGCATTTGGATTGGATTGGCCCTGGGTAGCTTCCTGGCTCTCTGCTGGTTGGCTGAAGCCAGACCAGAGCCTGGCAAAGGGGACCCCCAATGGCTACGGCAAATCCTCCCTGGGCTCAGTGTTGAATTTGGGTTGCAGAACATCAGCTGCTCTGTCTGCAAGGCTCTGTTCACTGCTATCGACATTGGGCTGAAGGTGAGCTCCAAAAAGGGTCCTCCAAGGCCTCCTTGGCGACAGGGAAAAGCACAAGGATTTAGGAATACTTAGAGGCCACAAGAAGGTTCCCTGAAGAATTGAAGCAGAAACTTTGTAAAGGGAGAGTCTGTGGTATAGTGGTACAGAGAGAAGGGCAGGAGGGGAGAAGGTGTCAGGCACCGTGTAAGTGTTTTACAAATACCTCATTTGATCTTCATAACCATCTTGGGAGGTAGGTGCTATTATTATCTCAATTTTACGGATGAGGCAGAGGTTAAGTGACTTGCCCAGAGTCACACAACTAATAAGTGTTTGAGACAAGCTTTGAACTCAGGTCTTCCTGACTCCAAACCTCAGTGAGAGGAGGCCAGCACATGGAGGAGCAAGACCAGAGATACTTCGGTGAAAGGCATCTTTTAGGATGTGAAACCCCAAATGAGAAATTTGGAAAGCAGGGCTGAGAAGGAGAATCTTCCTCTTTGTAAAGCAGTTATCTGGACTCTCTGCCCTGGTGTATGGGAACACAAGAGATCTGCACTTTCAGATCTTAATCACTGTGTCCCTTCTCTCTCCCGGACAGATGTTAAGCAATGCTTCTATTGGCCTTTGGGATGTGGTGGAGGTTAATTAGTAGCATTGTGTGAGGGTGTTGTTTCCATCCCACACTGCCTGAGCTTGAATGGCCTGAGCCAGGTAACCAGCCTGCATGTATGTATGTATGTATGCATGTATGTATGTATGTGTGTATGTGTGTATGTATGTATGTGTGTATATATGTGTGTGTATGTATGTGTGTATGTATGTATGGCTTCTGCCCTCTGCAGGAGGCACCACACTGACCATGACAGGTAAACTAAAAAAGTGAGGGCATTTTTCACAGGATAACTGGACTCCAGTTGAGATAGAGTCCTGGAAATCTTTATTGTCAGAGTAAAGGTGGAATTAGTCATTACCTCCTTACCTTTATCATGTATAGTAGTCTCCTGGTCCTAGAGTGAGGTGTGGCCAGGTACCTATGCCTTGGTGGGTAGCATTATGTAAATCTGAGAATAGCTATCTTGTCTCTCCATGCTGTCACTGACCCGTATCTGTCTCTTTGCAGATGGAACCCAGTGTGGCCCGAGTGGGGTTGGTGGCCACCACTGTGTGTAAAGAGCTGAACCTGGCACCACCTGATGTGTGCCAGTCTATTATCAAGCTTTATGAGAATGATATGGTGGAGATCTGGACACATTCAGTGCTGAGCCCATCTGAAGCCTGTGGGCTGCTTCTAGGTTCTTCCTGTGGACACTGGGATATCTTTTCAGACTGGAATATCTCCTTGCCTGTTGTGCCCAAACCCCCATACCACCCTCCAGCTCCCCCAGCACCTGGAGCCCCTATCAGCCGTGTGCTCTTTCTCACAGACCTACACTGGGATCATGACTACATGGAGGGTGCAGATCCTGCCTGTCCTGACCCCCTGTGTTGCCGAAAAGGTTCAGGTTTACCACCTTCCTCCAGACCTGGTGCTGGCTACTGGGGTGAATACAGCAAGTGTGACTTGCCACTGAGGACTTTAGAGAGCCTGCTAGCAGGGATAGGCCCTGCTGGCCCCTATGACATGGTCTATTGGACTGGAGACATCCCTGCCCATGATGTTTGGAGTCAGACTCGCCGTGACCAACTACGAGCACTGACCACCATCACTACACTTGTGAAGAAGTACCTGGGGCCTGTGCCTGTCTATCCAGCTGTGGGCAACCATGAGAGTGCCCCAGTCAACAGCTTCCCTCCCCCCTATGTGCATGGGAACCACTCATCCAGCTGGCTTTATGATGCAATGGCCACAGCCTGGGAATCTTGGCTCCCTCAAAAAGCTCTCCACACCCTCAGGTAACTAGAGGAGTGCAAGGGTGGGCAGGAGGTAGAGGAGAGGAGAGAACTAACTGAAGAGATGATGAGAAATAGTAGCTTGGGAAAACACTACTGGTATCATTGTAGACAGCAAGCATTTTCAAAGGGTGGTCTGGGGACCACTGGTAGTACCCCAAACCCTTTCCTCAAGGGCAAAACTATTTTACAATCATACTGATGTTTTAAATTCTAATACAGTGTATATGGATAGATAAAACCCACATTAACAAAAAGCTCAATAATTTGTTTTTTGTTTTTTTGGAGGGGGAAGGTAGGGCAATTGGGGTTAAGTGACTTGCCCAAGGTCACATGCTAGTTTTTTGTGTCAAGTGTCCGAGGCCAGATTTGAACTCAAGTTCTCCTTCCTCCAGGGCCAATGCTCTATTCACTGTACCACCTAGCCGCCCCGAGCTCAATAATTTTTAAGGATGTCCTGAGACCTCCAAGTCTGAGAACTGTTAGTGTACAGGATGGGGATGGGGTGGGGGTGGGGAGCTCTAGCCACTTTGCTCTCCAGTCATCTAGGCTGGCCCTTTCTTCCTTTGAGTTGAATTTCTGTCCCCAGCACCTAGTTCAGTGTTTGCCACATAGTAGGCACTTCTTAAAATGTTGCTTTATTGATCCTCATCTCAAGTCAGGTCTCTGCCTTTCTTGACTGGCCTATTGTTCAAAACCTCCTAGCTGACCTTCCTTCTTTTCAGTCCCTCTCCACATTGTTAATAAACGCTGACAAAAAAATAGCACTTTCAGAATATTACTCCCCTGCTCATAAATATTCCATGTAACCTACTGTATAGAAAGTCTAAACTGCTCAGTCTGGCTTCTAAGGCCCTCCTAATCTAATCGCAGTTTGTTTTGACATGCCTGGTCTCCCACTCCTACCCTAAACACTTGGTCTGATTTCAGGCACCTCACTTTGACTCACCCAGGTCCCCTGCCTCTAATGCCCTCCTTGCTCTCTGCAGCAGTTCAAATCTTGCCCATCCTTCAAGGCCTAGCTCAAGTCCTTCCCAGGCACTCCAGCTTACACTCATCTCAACCTTCTCTGATCTCCTATGGCCTTAGCCCCTTTTGACCTTAGGAGGTATTTTGTTGATTTGTTTGACCTCTCATCTGATTATCCCTGAAGCATTTTCTCTACTAGAATTGTAAACCCAGGAAGGGCAGGGCCACCCTGCCTTTATTCTGCTTTCTATCCTCCACTGGCAGATTTGCTGCTGGTCACTAGGTAACCTTCTATAGACGGCATTTGGATTTAATTGACGCAGCCCTTCCCCCAATGTTTCAGGATTGGGGGGTTCTATGCCCTCTCACCAAGGCCAGGCCTCCGCCTTATCTCTCTCAACATGAACTTCTGTTCGAGGGAAAATTTCTGGTTGCTGATCAATTCCACAGACCCTGCAGGGCAGCTGCAGTGGCTGGTGGGAGAGCTGCAGGCTGCTGAAGACCGAGGAGAGAAGGTGAGAACGTGGGGTTGGGAGAGGAGAGAAGGGGAGGTCTTCTGGGAGCAGGGATAGCAAAGGTGGCAGGCCACCTTCCCTGGCCCACCATGTAAAGGTGCAGTCTTGTTTCATTACTCACATTATACTTGGGGCAGATACTGTGTTTTCAAGGCTTCCAGCCTTTTTAGTAGGCAACTGTTGGGAATATATTACATCATCCTACTTGTGTCCCGAAGTTCCTGGTCTCTGAATAAAGATGAAGGTCTATACCCAATGTGTCACACCATGTATCCTTTATCCAGGGGACATTCATACCCAAGTCAGAGGGTGATTTCTGCTTTTGGAGGGCCAGGTAGCCCCAATTCCATGCAGTCGATGTGATGCTACTTCTATCCCCTCAGGTACATATCATTGGTCACATTCCCCCTGGGCACTGTATGAAGAGTTGGAGCTGGAATTACTACCGAATTGTGGGCAGGTAAGAGGAGAGAAGGCATTGTGGGGTAGTAGGTAGAAAACTGGTCTACTTGGCCCAGTTCAAGAAGACCTACATTCAAATCCTGCCTCTGACACATATTAGTGGCCATGAGCAAATCACTAGGTCTCTTAGTGTACCCATACCACTCTCCAGGACTGTAAATAACAGATGAACTGCTGATCTATATCTATGGAAGGAGTTCCCCAGACCTATACAATTACAAGTATATGGGGGAGGTAGGATCTAAGGAGAGAAGCAGAGCATGATTTGGGATAGGTAGTGTTATGGCTAATTTATAGAACTTCAGCTTACAAACAGGGCAGGTAGGTGGTACAGTGGCTAGTGCTGGAACTGGTGTCAGGAAGACCCAGCTTCTTGAGTTCAATTCTAGCCTCAGACATTTATTAGCTGTGTGACCCTGGGCAAGTTATTTCACCTTGTCTTGGCTTCCTTATCTATAAAATGACCTGGAGAAGGAAACGGCAAACCAGTCCAATATCTCTGCCAAGAAAACCCCAAATGGGATCATGCAGAGTTGGACAGTACTGAACAAGAAAGCTTAGGAAGCCTTTTCCATTACTTTTCCCATGTACGCCACCAACAACCCTGTTGAGTGTAACAGGTACCTAAGGATAAGCCCTCTTCACTCCATAGATGGAAAAATTGATAAGCTAAGAAGCCAAGTGACTTTCCCCATGTTCACCTATAGAAACAAGTTATTACAATAATATAGATGAGAGTTGTGATTTAAGAGCACTGCATTGGGGAAGAGGATCTGTTTGAAGTGCGGCTCTGCATGACCCACGGCAGGTTGATTCACCTTTCTTTGAATTAGCTTGCTCTTCTGTAAAAATATATGAGCTAGGCTTTGATCCCTAAGATGTCTTCTAGTTGTAAAGCAACAATCCTATGAACTACCAGGATGCCCTGACTACTCTGCTCCTTAGAATGAAATAATGAAGGTCTTTCCCTTTACTAGGTATGAAAACACCATAGCTGCTCAGTTCTTTGGTCACACCCATGTGGATGAATTTGAGGTTTTCTATGATGAAGAGACCCTGAGCCGGCCCTTGGCTGTGGCCTTCTTGGCCCCAAGTGCCACCACCTATGTGAACCTTAATCCTGGTGAGTGGGACAGAAGGAAGCCTACTTAGCTAACTGGGTAAGGGGTGGATGGTGGGCTAGATAGCCATCTGTACCTGCCTCAACCCTTGTGGGCTATTCCTCCCTCTGGATTGTACCTTTGACCCCTGATCAGTACCTTTCCTGTCTTCCCTTGTAGGTTATCGAGTCTACCTAATTGATGGTAACTACTCGGAGAGTTCCCACTTGGTCCTGGACCATGAAACTTACATTCTGAACTTGACATTGGCCAATACTCCTGGGGCCACCCCCCATTGGGAGCTCCTGTATAGGGCTCGAGAAACCTATGGGCTTCCTAATGCCCTGCCAAATACCTGGCATGACCTAGTATACCGTATGCGGGGGAATGAAGGGCTTTTTCAGACCTTCTGGTACCTGTACCACAAGGGTCACCCTCCTGTAGAGCCCTGTGAGAGCGCCTGCCGCCTTGCTACCCTCTGTGCCTTGCTCTCTGCTCGTTCAGACAGCCCTGCTCTCTGCCGCCACCTGATACCAGACCTGCCCTTACCCCACACTGGAAGTCTTTGGCAGAGGGTTGCATTTTGTTAGCAAAGGAAAGCTCAGCGAGCAGGGATCAGGAAGGAGGCAGCCCAGTGCATTGCTGAGGGGAGGAATGCCTGATCTCTATCTCCATCAAGTATTAAACAGAAGGAGGGGGGCATGGCTAGGTGGCACAGTGAATAGAGCACTGGTCTTGAAGTCAGGAGGACCTGAGTTCAAATCTGGCTTCAGACACTTAACACATACTAGCCGTGTGACCTTGGGCAAGTCACTTAACCCCAATTGCCCCGCCCTTCCCCCTCCAAAAAGCCAAAAAAAAAACAACAACAACAACAGAAGGAGGAGAGTTACATTTCTCGATGTGCCTTAGAATCTGGTGAGCCAGGATGGTTGATTCCTATTTCCCTGGAGGCATCTCAGCACCTGAGAGACCTGTCTAGCTGGACAGGAAGAAGGATGCAGCTAGCTCTTGGGACACAGTTGAGGACCTGAAATTGATGATTCTATGTAAGCAACACCCAACAAGACTATATTGCTCCTACTTCCCTCAGAACCACGTATGTGTAGGAAACAGGACCTGGACCTTAGCAACAGGCCCTTCCCTTGCCCTCAAACTGGTTCTAGTCATCTCAAAGATATCAGAACTCAATGGTCACAAAGGGCTAGATCTTCCCTCTGCCTGCTGGACAGGAGTTCCCCATCCAAGGTCACCTAATCCCTAGGGACAGTTACAATAAATGTATATAACCCAGTGGCCTCCTTTCCTCATTTCACTGTCCTTGTCGTCACAAACACAGACCCAGCAAGTCCTTCATCATTGTTTCTAATTAATGGCTTAGATCAGGGATCACAAAGGGGCACCAAATGAAATCATCGACAGCTTTTACTCAAAAGACAAGGGAGGTTTGGATCTTCCTCACAGAAATTCTGGCCTAGGATTGCGTCAACAACTGACTGGCAGAGGGAAGATGGGAGGGAGTAGTGCATGGCCAGGAGTAGCATCCAGGCTAGGGGGCACAACTTCATGGCCTTATTACAAGGTGTCAAACTTTTCCCTCCCTTCCTGAGGGGGTGGTTCCAGGGAGGAAACAGAACCCACAATTAGGCAAGCATTAGGATGGGCGCACAGACAGGCTTTATTAGTGAACACAAAGAGCCAGTGCCCACAGAACAGGAGGAGGGGTGTTCCCCTACTCCCACCCTCACTGTTCCTGGGCACAGGCCCAGTTAGCAAAGGGAAAGCCAGGCCAAAGGCCTATCTTTTCTACCCAGACTGACTGATACATGTGGCAAAGAGACATGAGAACCCTTGGACTGGGATAGCATCAGTGTCCCAGGACAGGGGCCCAGTTGTGGAGTCTGGCCATGGAGGCCCATTTGTTCTACCTTCATGCTTCAGTCTCCTCCTTCCCTGTGGGCCTGCAGTCCCACCTTCCTCCCCATCCCCCAGGCAGGGAGCCACTGCCACTCGTGGGGAAAGCAGTGCCAGATGGCCCTGGCCCAGAGCAGCATCAGGAAGGGCCTGACAGGCTGCCCTGGGCCCCTCCCCACCCCATATCTTAAGAGTTCCCCAGGGCCCCAGGTCAGGTTAGGGGATGGTCTGGACCAAATCCAGACTCTGTGAGGCTGTTCAGGGTGTATGGGTTCCTAGCCTTTTAGGTTTGAGTGTGCCCAGAAGAGACTGGACCCCCTTTCGGACAGTACAGCCCACTCGACGAGCAACCGAATCCGCAGGGGGTGCCGGGAGACAAGAGCTGGAGGCCTGGGGACGGGCATCCAGGCACTTCTGGTACCGAAGCTGGGGGGAAAGGAGATGGGCAATCAGGTATGGTCTTCAGTTCCAGCCTGCCTATTCAGTCCAGAGACCCCCACTCCCTACCCTTTCTCCCTGTAAAGCCCTGTCCTCCCTCCCACCCCACCCTAGTACGCAGCCCCTTCCTTTTTCCCCCAGGCTCTAACTTACCATGCAGGCAGCCTGTACAGCCTCAGAGAGGCTGGCTGCATTGGGCTCACACCAGAACATGTGGCAGCAGAAAGTGGAAGGACCAGCAGCCATGATGAAGGCGAAAGTATGGACATCTCTGCCCACTGCCAGGAAAGACAGGAACCGTACCCTGCATTCTCCCAGAACTGCCTCCGTCTGGGAGGGAAATTAGGAAGGGCAATTATTACAGATCTGTACCACCTCTGGCCCCTACAGAGATCTCAATGGCCCTGTCACTGTTTCTCTCTGAAGTACAGGTTCTTAATCTGTGATCTATAAATGTACAGGGTTGTTTTAAAATTAATCTGATAGTTATATTTCAATAGAATTGTTTACCTTGGTAATCTTACGTATTTTATTCATTAAAAAAATATTCTGAGAAGGCCGTGACACAAAAGAGTAAAGAACTAGAAGGGATAAAGAGGTCCCCATTGTATTTTTTAAGCACAAAAAAACCATGGAGGTTTTAGTGGACTAGAGGCTCAATATGGCAACATACTTCAGTGGACATTAACAGAAGCAGAGTGTTCTAAGCAAGAGAGGAGAGAATCTTGCCATCCCCTGCCCCAGTCAGACTACATCTGGAACAATGCCCCATTCTGGGCACTATATTTTTGAACAGGCCCTGATAAATACAAGGATGCCCTAGGAAGATGACCAGGTTAGTGAGAGGACTCAAAATCTTGGCCTATTAGGCTCAAGGGATGGAACAGAGAGAGGCTCTCTGGTCTGAAGAAGGCTGAGAGGGTGGAGGGAGAGGTAACTGGATCAGAGACTTAAGATATCATTTGTCCAGTCTTTTCATTTTACAGATGAGGAATCTAAGGCTCACATGGGTTAAACAACATGCCAAGATGACACAGAGTAAGTGGCAGGGTTAGGATTTGAACTTGAGTCTTCTGACTTCAAAGCCAGGACCCTTCCACTCTACCACACTGCCTTGTGATGATGATCTTTCAACATCGGATGGGCTGTCATGTAGAAGAAGAAAAAGGACTTGGCTCTTTGAGGCCCCATAAAGGAAAACCCAGAGCAAGAGGAAGATTTCGGGTCAATACAAGGAAAAACAATACGTGTGTCTAAGAGGAAAAGGGGCTGCACTGGGGCCTCCAGGCGGCACGCTAGGAAGAGCGCTGGGTCTGGAGTCAGGAAGATGCCAGGTCACAGCCAACTTCAAACCCTTCTTAGATGTGTGACCCTTGGCAAGTCACTTGATCCATTTACCCCATTCCCTGAATGGTAAAGAGGGGTAATAACAGTACCTATCTTAGAAAATAGGGACGGTGATGAAAACCAAATAAGATAATCTTTGTAAGCTTCTTTCTTGGCATAGTGTCTAACACACAGGTGCTCGATAAATATGTTTCCCTCCCCACCCCCATCTTCACAGATCCTTAAGAAGAGACTAGATGGAATAAAAGGATTAAGATAGTATATTTAGGATTAAGGACTGAATAAAAGGATTCATTATACTAACTGAGATTGAACTCTAACAGGTCTTTGAGCTCCCTTCGGTAGGTCTGACATTCTGTGATTCAAATTTGGGGAGAGTAAAGCAGCCCTATTACATACCCACACTGATCCAGCATTGTATCTTAAAGGGAAATGGGAGGAGGCCATTACTGAGCTACATTCACTAAGTGCCTACTATGTGCAGCATGCTGTTCATAGGGACAGGTACTGGGAGCATCTATTTTTAAAATTTTACTAACTCACCCATAGTTGTCACCCAGTCAATGGCCCTTCCCCTCCCCCATGGCAATCAGCCTACACCACATGAGACCAGAGCCTGACATCATCAGCCATCTCCCCCCTTCCCTCCCAGTCCTGGCCTCACCTGCTGATGCAAGATGGTGAGTGTAGCAGGAGCCACGCTAACATGACTAGGGGTCCACTGCTCCCTGCTGCTGGTGGCCAGAACTGACTCCAAGGCGCCATTGATCACATCTACACCTGAAGACCCAAAAAGACAGCACGCGCGCGCACGTGCACACACACACACACACACACACACACACACACTGTGAGGAGTCATACTATCAGATCAGTACCCACTATTATCAATAAAAACTGATATTTGTGACACACATCAATGACATCCTATGTAGTCAGAGGCAGTGGGGTGGGCTGGTCTCAGACCCAGGAAGTCCTGGGTTTTGGTCCTGCTTCTGATACATCCTGTCCATATAATCCTGGATAAATCACTTGCCCTCTCAGTACTCTAGGAAAGATTAAGAATAAGTTGCTGAGAAAGGACCAATCTACTTGGGTAAAGGTAGTTCCCTATAACAATGAAAGGCCTAGTTCCTATCCCAATTTATATCATGTTTTAAATTTTGCCAAGCCCTTTATGTACATTATATTCACAGCTAACTTCTGAGAGGCAGGTACTAAAGGTTTTATGTATGAAGACACCAAGGTGCAAGAAGTGAAGAACTTTGCCCAGAGTCACTCAATGGTCACTGCCCATGAGTTTCAGAAGCAACATCTGAACCCAGGTCTACCTGATTCCGAATCCAACATTCTTAATTTCCGAACTATGATACATACATACACACTACTGCAGGGATAGACACATACAACTTGCCTTCTCAAGACACCCCTTACCAGACCACAGAGCCTTTTCTTCCTCCTCACTGTCACCACCCCCCTTCTCTGTAACATGTGGCACTGCTCTATCACCCTGAAACTGTCCTACCTTGGCTTCCAAGATCAGTGCTCTCTCATCTTTTATCTCTGACCTCTTCTGTCTCCTTCCCAGACTCCTCCTCTCCCCTGTCCCCTCACTGTGATTGCCCCTCCAGTCTGAGAATCTACAACTTGTTCAGTATTCCCTCCCCTAGAGAGCTCATCCACTGTCTGTCCTGGCTTCCTTTCTCATCTCTCAGCAGACGACTCACATATCTTTATCTAGTTGCCTGTCAGATAAGAACACAAAGGCTGCGTTCTAGCTCCAGCAAACTATGTGATGTAAGAGAAAGCAGTTAGAACCACAGAAACTTGGAGCTGAAAGGGAACTCAGAAGTATCAGTTTACATGCTTCCTTATTCACAGGAGGAAACTTGGGCCTAGAGATGAAGCGACTTCATTTTATGATCTATTAGGTTGTCAGCTCCTTAATGGAAAGGACTTTATTTTTCATCTCTGTAGCCCCTCTGTGGCCCCTAGGTTCAGGGTCCTGCACATAGTGGGGGATTCAGTAAATGTTTGCTGAATGTCAAGGTTGAACTGACCATAGTCACATGAGTTCTTTGCAGAGCTGCCATTGGAATCCAGATACCCCAATGCTACATGGCAGGGATCAGTAGACCCAAGTCATGTCAGAGGGGCTCCTGCTACACTCACCATCTTGTACTTAAGCTCTCTGGGGCTGTGTTATTTTTTGGAAAGAGGGGGGTATATTGGACAAGGAATCTCTAAGAGCTAGATGGCACAATGGATATGGAGTGCTGGGCTTGGATTCAAGAAGACCTGAGCTCAAATTCAGCCTCAGAAACTTTCTAGCAGCACGACCCTGGGCAAGTCACTTAACCTTCATCTGCCTCAGTTTCCTCTAAATGAGGATTATAATAGCACCCACCTCCCATGTTGTCATGAGGATCAAATGAGATAAAACAGGGCCTGGCACATAGTTGGTGCTATATAAAATGATTTTCCCTCCCCACCACTATTTGGTACAATACATAGATTCTAGACTTGGGATCATGAAAACCTGAGTTCAAATCCTGCCTTAAACCATTTCCTAGATGTGTGACCCTGTACAAGTCACTTAACCTCTCTGTGCTCACTTTCCTCATCCATAAAAGGAGAAATTTAGACTAAATGATATCCAAGGTCTCCTCCAGTAAGTTCCAAGTCGATGATCTTATGCTCCCATGACCTCCCTGCTCTCCCAGGTTCCAAATTTCTGAATCCCCTTTGGTTAAAGGGGAGGGAAGAAGATGGGCTCAAGCATCAGTCACTGTCAGTCTCACCTCACAACATCACATCTGTAGCCTTCTCATAATCTCCCACTGCCACCACCCTCAGCTAAACCCTCATTCTCATGTCTAGATTAAAAAACAATATTGATGATGAGAGTTACAGAGAGGAAGTCAAGGGAGTGAGAGTTTTGTTTTTAACATTGTAGTTGGGAAATGGGGGAAGCAGGACATGATCTAGGCCTTGTAAGATGGCAAGGATTGGGGGTGGGGGGAATATTGGGTGGTACAAAAGGGAGGGAAAGTAGAAGAGAGAATTGGTAAGGGATATTTGTGAACTTGAACCAGCTCAATAAGCCTGACAGGAGAGAGTCCTATGTGTTGGGGAGCAAAAAGGCCACAGTTAAAAAGAGAGGGGACCAGTTTAGGGGGGTACTTGGCAAGCCAGGCAGAGGGGACTAGCTAGACTTTACTCCACAGGCAGTAGGAAGCTACTGAAATTCTCAAGTTAAGAAAGTGTTAGCCATGAGGCAGGCAAAAATATATGAGACACACAGTGGTAGAGATAGAAATCTGGGAATCACGCAAATAGGAAGTTCTAATAAAAGGAGGAGTGTGAGTAGTTCAGCTGTAACCTCAAAGAGAAGCTGACTTTGGCTGTCAAAGGGAGGAGGGAACTAGAATGGTAGGTTGGGGGGGGCCATAAGGTGGCAGTAAAATTGAAACATGGGAAAGCCTGTGTATATGCAGGCAGAGGAGGCAGCAGAGAAGGCATGGGGGCGGGGAGGGAGGGCTACTTGTGAGTGAGCTCCTGAGCAGGTATTGGTAGAAAATCCACACAGATAGAAGGGGCAAGCTGGTGTTCTCATCTCTGTGCTCGTTCCTGTCCCTGAGATCCATCTCAAGCCTAAATCTGCCTCTTAGCAGCTTCCCCCCATTGTTTCTAGTTCTGCCCTCTGGGACTCTGAGGATACAGCTCCATGTGACAGCCCATCAGACACTGGATGACAGCTAGCCTGTCCCCTAACTTCTGTCTCTTCCTCAGGCCAAACTCTCCCAATCCCTTTAACTAGACATTGTCTGTGGTAATGTCAAGATCCGGGTTGGAGCTATTCACAGAAAGCTTACTGATCTGATCTCTGCTCCTCCTTCCCCACCCCACCCCCAAACAAATGAGAGGACAGAGGGAATAATGGCAGAATTGTAGAGATCATGCAGGGCAACTTTCCAGTGGCTGAATGTGGGCAGTGAAAGGTCCCAGTAGTGGGCTGCATTCTGTGTGGCCAGAAGATGAAAGGGCCTCAAAAAATATCACTCCTCAGTGAGGAAGGGCTGAAGGTTTGTTGAACTGAGGTCAGTGGATGGGGGTGGGGGATGGCAAGGGTTTCTCTGTAGGGAAAGAGGAGCAACTGGGCTAGGGGCAGACAACAGCATACATACCCACTGGCTTAGCAACAGGCACATTCCCTAGGTAATAGACTTGGAACTTCTGTACCAGCTCATTCTTCGGGGCTGGGAACTCCACTGGGGGAAGGGAAGGGAAGGGAAGCATGGGTCTGATGAGTTAACTTTGGCCCCCAGCCCACTCCACCAGATAGTAAATAGTGTTCCAGCCCAGTGACAAGATCTCAACTGACAATCCCAGGGCCCAGACCTTCTGATCCTCTGCTCTCCCCAGATCATCCTATAGCTTCACTCCCTCCAAATCCCTTCAATGACATATGATTGGTTGATTTTAATTCTCAATCTTTCCAAGTGATTTGTGCACAGCTGGAGCTAGCTGTGTGTATTATGTTTCTAACCTCTTTTTTCTACAGAAAATACATGGATGCTCTGTCTGCCCCATCACAACTGGAGCTCCCAAGGGTGGGAGCTGTAGCTTCTCCTTCCTTGGGGTCTCTCACATGACCCAAAAAGGACTCTGCACACCAAGAGACCCAGTACAAGGAGCCATCTGCCTGCATGGGGTTTGGAGGAGGCCCTGACCTTGGAAGGGAACATCCACCATTTTGGAGTGATCCAAGGACAGGCCATTCACTAAGCAGCGGGCACTTCGGCGTTCAGCCATGATCTGTGGGAGCAAAACCTTGTTACCTCGTCTTGTCCCCCGATACCCATAATCCCTCCTCCCACAGGGGGCCTCCCAGTGATTCCCTGGCAGGTTCCCCCACCCCCACTGAGGAGCAGGGACCAGGGCAAGGGGCATGCCTTGGAGCAGATCTCATGCAGACTGGTGGCTATGTTCTTGGCAGGTGCTTCACAGCGGAACACGTGGCACTTGAGCATCTGGGTCAGCTTGTCCCGGGCCACGTAGGCAAAGTCCCTGTGGAAAAGGTGGGTCACTCAGCATCTCCCTGCTCTGCCAGACTCCAAATCTCCAATGAGACAAGAGGTGGAGGAGCAGGATCATCAAAACCTAGAGTGTGGGGGCTGTAGGTACTAACCCCTAGCTGATGGGTTAGGGGCATGCTGCAGACAAGGGAGAGAAGGAGAGGAAGAGCAGGCAGGATAAGGGGACGGGGGAAGATTTGAGGAGCTGAGTGTGTACTTCTGGAGCCTGGGAGCAGGATGGGGCACAGGGCATGGGGCGGGGCACAATACCTCTCTCTGGGTCCGGCAGCAGAAGTGAGGCAAAGAGCATGATTAGGGAAGAGTGGCCCAACCCTGCCAGCTGGGTGAGCCCCTCGCCCCAGCCAGAGTCCACCCTACCCCCAACGAGGAGTCCCTGAGCCCACACCTTCCACTGTCCCGCCCGACGCCCCACACACGAATGCTGATGATGGGCTGTGAATGCAACACTGTCTGTCCGTGGGGCTCCACCAGCTTCAACGTTTCATCCTCCAGCTGCAGCAGCATGTCCTTTCCCTGGGGAGTGGGGGTGGGGAGAAGCACAGAGCACCTGTCAGAGCAGGCCCAGGGAGAGAAGAAGGCAGCCTCAGACACCTGTCAGAGCAGGCCTCCAGGGGAGGGGGAGATAACACCTGCCACAGTTGCCTTGGATGGGGAGGAACACACCAGACAACTGTCACAGCAGGCCTGGTGGGGGTGGAGCAGCAGCTGGGGAAGGCTTAGTGCACAGATTTCTGGTTCTCCCTTGACCCAGGCAGACTCTAGATCACTCCCTACCCTGCAGGCCCAGGCCCTGTAGGCAGGCTCACTCACACACAGCTTCACCACTAGTGGGTTCAGGAGCAGACTTCTTCCCCTGCTCACCTCCCCCCAGCCTCCCTGGACTGGGTCATGCAGGTTGTGTTTGTGGTAGGAGAGCTGTCGGATGCAGTTGTTGACAGCCACACTGCTGCGTCCAGGGGCTAGCTCCTCTTCAGTCATCTCCACCCAGCCCAGAGAACGCACGGCAAAGCACTACAATTGGGGAAGGGGGAGAGAGGACACAGAGAAGGTAAGTGTATGTGGGAGCCCTGGGCAGCATAGGGTGTGGCAGAGATGGCAGCAATCTTGGTGTGCCACAGAGTATATGGAGGACCAAGAGGACCCTGGCCGGATCCAGCATAGAGTCCCAGCCTCCAGCCACCCCCTACCCAAGGACTTCTCCCTCTTCCCTCTGGTCACATAGGATCCATCCCCAGCCAACTCAGTTGACAAACCTTGGCCCCCAGATTGGTGTTCAGAAGAGGTGACTTCTCCTGCTCTTGGGGCAAGCCAGTGCTAAGGGAAGAGAGCCAAGAATCAACCAACCAATCTGTGACAGAGAAGATACCCCTCCCACCTCTCCCCCTGGAGACAAATCCACCGTCCTAGGCCCGGCCAGAACTCAGCGGGGCCCAGGGCTTCACCTCACTAGCATCAGAAGGGCCCCAAGCCCCATATTTCATCTTCAGTGACTTATCCTCCACTCTCCCAAGTCTGACCCTTTCTCCCTTCTTCCCCTCACCCAATGTTCAGAGCTTGGAAGGGCAGGGTCCCATCTTCAGAATCCTTCCTTTCTGGCTCCATGGGGGGCTCTTCATTGGCCACATCCTAAGGAAAAATGGAAGTGATAGGAAAAGGGCCGACATAAGTCCTCTTACTCCCAGGGTTCCCTGCCCATCATCCGAGGAGCTCTTGCTCTGGAGTTTCCTCGCCTACCTTCCAGAACTCGCCATCTTCAAAGGTCTCCCCATGGCCAAAACCAGTCCAGGTGAGCTGAAGGAAGGAGGCATGGAGAGCTGGGGTATAGTGAATGCCTCTAACCTGACATCCCACTCCCAAAACATGCATTCAGGGGCCCAGCCCCTGGTCACCTGCCCAACAGGGCCCAAAGCTGTTCAGGTTAGGTACTGCTCTAGCCCAGGGTTAGAGGGAGTAATCAGTGCTAGATCTGGAGTTGGAAAGAGTGGGATTCAAATCCTGTCTCTGATACTTAATGACAGTTAAGTGACCATAGACAAGTCACTTAACCTTGCTAATTCTTCATCTGTAAAATGAGGATAATAACTACTATGCCTCTCTTACAGATTCTGGAAGTTCAAATGAACTAATGTGTGGAAAGACCCTGCAAAGCTTAAAGCGCTGTATATAAATGACAGTTATCACAGAGGAGCAGGGATGGGAGGGCAGGGTTAGGAGCTGGTCTTCCCTTTCCCTCAGGAAACTGACAGATGGCTTTAATCGGGGAGACATGATTCACCTGAGGCTCTTCAGTGGGGCTGCTCCCTTGTGAGGGGGGGGCCTGGCCAGGGGGCTCCCACTGGGTGGTTCCAGTTGGGATGTGCCAATAATAGGTTCCTGAGGTATCCTGGACCCTCATCCATCCGGAAGGCAGATCTGAATCCGTCTCGAATGAATTCCGGTTCCAGAAGGAATCTGCCATGAGATGGGCTGATTACGAGGTTACCCTTCGACAGTCAGGATAAACTGCCACCCTCCCCACCTCTTGCCAGGGTAGTCCCATCGATTCCCATCCTACATCTCCCAGCTGGTCTCCCTGTCCCCAAAGGGAGCACCAATCTGCACTATTAGGGCTTAAGGTCTGGGCCTATGGTTATAGGTGATGGGCTAGGAGGTGGAGTCAGGCTGGGAAGTCTAGTCTGACCTCTCATTAGGAGACAGGGATACAGGGACACTGAAGCGAGCAGGCTTCCCAAGAGCATTAGGCAGCACTACCTGAAGAGTCTAGGATTGTACTGCTCACTCTCCACAGCACCCAGGTCATATTCCTAGCATCAGGGCTTTTCTGTGAGCATGTGAGTATATGTATATGTGCACATATATTTAAGTATGTATACTGGTGTTCCAATAATGAGAACACGCACACATCATACTGCTTAAATACATGCACATAACATGCATGCATGCATATGCTACATACTAATAATGAATCATGTTAAAAAAGAGAATGGCCCCAGGTACAGGGCATGATGTCGAGAGGGAGCCCAGTACCACACAGAACTCAGGAATGACTAGCTTGGATCTCCTTATACATACACATGCCCCACATATCCACACAAATATCCATTTGTGTATATATATCACATACCCTATAACCCTCCAAGACATCACACACACTGTGTACATATTCATGTCAATGTGTATAGTACAAATACCATATATACACAAACACATACCCCCAAAACTTCATACAGTGTATGTCTCAGACCCCCCACAGATCACAGACATATCTCAGTCACGCCATGCACACACCATATTCTAAATCCACCCCACATCAAGCGATGCTCCTACAATGGCCATCAGTACACATGTATGTTATGTGTGTCCACTGCTCACAAGCACATGCCACATATAGACAGGTACCCATACTTCAAATGTGTACAATATCTTTCGCCCTTTTATTCCCTCTGACCCAGATGTCACAAGGTAACTGATACTCTTAGCCCCTCCGCTTCTCCCATCCCTAGCTCCCCTCCTCCTGCTCCCACCCTAAGCAGTCTGCCTAAGAGCTCTCCCGGGCTCCATCCTTGCCCTCACCTGGACTGCTGTCCTGTAGGATGATGGCCAGGAAGAAGTCTTGAGAGAACATGCTGCTGGGCTGGGGCCCCTCCCACCCTCAGGCCCTGGCTCCAGCCTGGGGGCCCCACTGTCCTCCTCCCTTGTCCCGCTGGGCTTCAGCACAGTGCTACGTGCTGGTACTGGGCTCCGGAGAACAGCTGCTCCCCTCCCCCTCCCCCTCCCTCTCCCACTCCAGCTCCCTTTTCCTCTCCCCACCAGGGCAGAGCCATCTGCCAGGCTTCTTCCTCCCCTCTAAGCCAAGAGGAGGAGGAACCCAGCACATCTCCCCCATCCCACCCCTACCCCCACCCCCACTCACCTCTAGGGGCTGGAGGCCACTATGGCAGAGGTTAACACTCAGTGCTAGAGGGGCAGCCTAGCTGGCAGCAACGGGGACCCTGCCTTCACTACAATGCAGTTCCAGCCCTTCACGGCTCACACCTCCACCCAGAATCCCCCCTCCCCATCCCTAGCCTGAGCTATTTCCATCATTTCCCTGCGTCAAACATTCACAGTTCCCCACACACACCCAAAGCCCAGCCAAGGAGACAGGATACCCTAAACCACCTCCCCCGCCCCCCACATTGAGGGGCCCTGCAGAAACTACAGCTCCCAGCATGCAATGGGACACAGCCTTAGAAATCTCAGTGGACCCCATGGCTCCCATCAACCATGGGGATTTCAGGGCCCCTCCTTCATACATGGGCCAAGAGACACCCTCTCCATCCCAATACTTCATAGCTTACCCTTGGAGTTGGAGGTGGGGAAGGAAGGGGGTTAGCATATGAGCATTGCCTGTCAAAAAGGTTCATCCCTCATCTAGCTAGGCTGCCCCAAAGGCACCTACCTCTCACATTCACCTGCCAGAGCCCAGATGGGCTGCTGCGTTTCCCCAGCAACAGGAGCCCTAGGACAAGCTGGGCACACCCAGACCAGTGATGTAAGCTCTGGTTGCTGGGGAAACCGGGAATCCTGGCAGGTACTGAGGCAAGAGAGTCACTGCTGAGGGGCAAACATGGTCTCAGAGCTGAGCCAGAGCTCCTAGGCAACCATACAGTGTTGTGTGCCCAAGGAGGGAAGGAGGTGAGCAAGGCTTGGAGACTCACCAAACCTTGTTCTCCTCTACAATACCAAGGATGGTGAGATGGAGTCTAGGGCTTAAGGAAGGGGAACCAGGGCTCCTTTACCGTCAGTCCCCGCCTAAAGCTACCACCATAGGGTGGGCATTCAGCCCTTCACAGACTTCTTTGTGCTCTTCACTATCTCAGGGGACAGACTTCTGCCTGGGGAGGAGAGGGATATACATGTCCAAAGGACATGCAGACCCATGTTGGAGATGGGATGGGGACAAGGAGTATGGGCAAAGCCAAGACCCAGAGCTTGGCTCACATTGCTAGGGAACGGACAACTGTCTACTATCCCTAAAGAAGAGTGGTGAAGCCTGAAGGCTGCTGAAGGATCATCGGTCAGACCCACCCTCCCATTTATTCACAATGTTCACTAACAGACCCCAAAAGGAATCACGTCTTTGGGGAACACAGCCAACCACATCACTTGGGCTTTTTTCTGGTATATCTCTTTAGCTTTACTTCACAAAACTCCCCAACCAAGACCCCACAGTAAGGAATGTCTTTTCACTATCTTTCTCAGTAACTCACCAATATGTGATGCCCATCTCTACACCATTAGCCATCCTACTCCCCCATATGGATTCTTTTTCTTCCATTTTTCCTTACATAAGGCAACTAGGGGGCACAGTGGATCAGTGGATAGAGCATTGGGCCTAAAGTCAGTAAGATCTGAGTTCAAATCCAGCTTCAGACATTTTGTAGCTATGTGACCCTGGGCAAGTCACTTAACCTCTGTCTGTCTCAGTTTCCTCATCTGTGAAATGAGGAAAATAATACCTCCCAGGGAGATAATAATTATGAGTACTTAGCACAGTGTCTGGCACACAGTAAGGGCTGTATAAATGTTAGTTAGTGTTACTACCACTATTACTATTATTATTATTATTATTAACCAGATTTTATCTGCTATCTTCTTGGGTCCAGCTCATGAGCCACTATGTTTTAAGAGGCCTTTCCTGACCAACATGGACCTCACTGAGCTCTGCCGTTTCCGGACTCCCAAACACTTATGGACACAGCTATACAACTTAGTACCTCATCGTATGAAACTAGACTACAGGCACCCCCCAGGTATCTGGGGACAGCTGATGGACTTCTTTTCTTACGTCCCCACAGTGCCAGTACACAGGAGGCTTCTAAGTAGTCGTCCAGATGACTGACTGGCCCACCCACTAAAATAAAAACTCCTTAAGGGTAGGGACTTATTTTGACCTTTCTTTATATTCCCAGAACTTAGCACTGTGCCTGGTTCATAAGCAAGCGTTGACTGGCTGGCTGACTGGTGGTCTGTGTAATTCACGCTGAAATACATTTCCTCTTACTCTCCCAACATTCAAACTAAGCTGCCACTTTTCTCCCTGTTTCCAGAGTCTTGGCAGATCTACTTCTAGGTATCCCCACTGGTTTGGCATCTCATCAACATCAAGAGGTTAGTGTATTCTGCAGCTCTGGAGAAGATATCAATGGGCCTGCCTTCTGAATCACTTATAAGAATATTAAAAGATGATGTCAGGGTGACCAGGTGGAGCAGTGAATAGAGGACCAGCCCTGGAGTCAGGAGGACCTTAGCTCAAATCTGACCTCAGATACTTAACACTTTACTAGCTGTGTGACCTTGGGCAAATCACTTAATCCCAACTGCCCTTCCAAAAAGAAAAAAAAAAAGATGTTAAAAAAATATAAGGAAAAAAAAGGGGCAGCTAGGTGGCACAAGGAATAGAGCACCGGCCCTGGAGTCAAGAGGACCTGAATTCAAATCCAGCCTCAGACACATAACACTTACTAGCCGTGTGACGTTGGGCAAGTCATTTAACCCCAATTGCCCTGCCTTTCCCCCTCCAAAAAAAAAAAAAAAAGGAAAAAGATGATGCCTGGGTATCCCAAAGCTTATAATTCTCTATTCAAAGAAGTACCCCTTGATCATTACCTTTGTTTCCTGTCTCTAAGCCACTCTGAACTATGACTCTTCCTGATACTGACCTCAAAAGATTAGGGATATGTCCCCTCCATCCCAAACTTTCTTTACTGTCTCTTCCTCCTTGAATTCATTTTACTGTTTTATGAATGAACCCAGCCCAAGGGGTAGCCTGGATGAGGCCAAAGGAGGCAGTGCTTATATCTGACTTTCTGTCCTGCCATCTTGCTTAGATCTTTATTGTCCTGCCCCTCCCCACACCAAGGAAGTACCTGTTTCCTCTGGGGAGCCGTAGGAGGGGCTGCCCTGTGATAAGGTGGCCCAGCTTGAGTCTTCGTCACTCGCCGCACTGTTCCTCATGCCAAACAGGAGACTAGCACTCTTGCTGTGATCCCGAGGACCATCTGGTTGGGTCCGCTGAGCAGAGTTACCCTCACTGCACTCCAGAGGCTCACAAGGCCCAGGGGGGGAGGACAAGTCCTCTTCTTCCTCCTCCTCCTCCTCCTCTTCTTCTTCCTCCTCCTCTTCCCCAGCTGCCTTCTCTTCTCCTTCTTCTTCTTCTTGGCTACAGGGCAGGGCCTGGGGCTCAGGTGGGCCAAGGTCAATGAGGAGGCCAGAACCTAAGTGCCCACAGTTGGCAGCATTTCGGGCAGAGATCTCTAATTCTGAATAGAGATGCAGCAAACCTTTAGCACTGGAGGCCACAGTAGGTGCTGGTTCTCCACCCAGGGTCATGTTCCGGTTCTGGTCTTGGTGGGCCGTGGCTGCCCGTCGGAGCTGGTTCTGACCCTCCTTCACCCACTTGGCATTAGCTGGGCCTGATTCAGCCCCACCACCCTCTCCCATGGCGCTGCGGAGGCCCTTGGGTGCTGAGGCCACACTCTGTAGCTTGGCGTTCAGGAGCTGGTTGTGAGCAGCCTGCAGGGGCAGCGCCAGGCTCAGCACTGGGCCCACACGGCTGTTGTCATTCACCACATCAGGCTGCGGGCTCAACGATGCAGACATGGCCCACAGTAGGTCCTCCTGGCAAGGAAATGGGGAGGGAGACATCATTAACTGAGGGGCAACAGAATAGAGTGGAAATGACATGGGCTTGAAGTCAGAAGACACCAGAGAGTGAATCCTGGTTCTGACAACTTCATTAACAATAATAACTGAGCCTGCACTTTAATCTTTATTTACACAGGGGCGGCTAGGTGGCACAGTGAATAGAGCACCAGCCCTGGAGTCAGGAGGACCTGAGTTCAAATCCAGCCTCACATACTTAACATTTACTAGCCGTGTGAACTTAGGTAAGTCACAACCCCGATTGCCCTGCCTTTCCCCCCTCCAATTCCCCCCCAATAAATATATATATTTACATAACACTTTTCTAACAACAAACTTATGAGGTAAGTAGTACAAGTATTCTGCCCTACAATGGGCCTATACAATTCTATTCTGCCCTAAAATACCTCTATAAAATTAGAGAAGAAAACCAAAGCTCAGAGAGGTTAAGGAACTTTCTCAGTATCACAGAGCTAATTTTAGACCCAATCTTGATCATAGAACATAGATAAAGAGCTGGTAGGGACCTGAGAGATCACTAAGTCCAATTCTTCTCCTTACTTTACAGATGAGGAAACTGAGTTCAGGGGAGATTAAATGATCTGTTCAGAGTCACGAAGGAAGTAGGTCACAGAATGTGGATTTGAATCCAGGTCCTATAATTCCAAAGCCAGCCCTCCCTCCAACACAGCCTGCTCCCTCTTTCCTAACACCCAAGTCTGGCCTATGCTCTGTTACACCATTCTGCCTCTCATCAACTACCTGAGTAACTGTGAGAGAAGCACGGGTTCTCTCCTTGAGCTCCAACTTTTCTCTATTAAATGAGCACAATACATTTTGTGGGTTTCTATGAGGAAAGCACTCTGAAAATCTTAAAGCATTCTAGAAATGGGCATGACAATGAGGAAGAGGTTGAAGACGAAGCTCCTCCACCACCTTTTTAGATAGGACATGGGGTTTCTCTGGACCTCACCAGAGTGCTACGGTAGACTAAGGACTGTGACTTGTCTACAGGAGACCATCGAGTACAAAAGGAAAGAGGGCACTTATGAGGGTTGAGGGGAAGGTTATAATAGTCTTCCTCCCCCTCCTTTAATCTCCTTGAAGGTCTAGTGTCCTCCCCCCAGGAGCCTTTATCTCCACCACCCCCTTGGCACAGAGTCACTGGACCAACCCACCCTGAGTTGGATCCCTAACTCCTACATCTGCTGCTGCTCCCTCTGGAAGGCCTAGGCTCAGAGACCAGCACAGTCATTTCCTTCTAAAGACACAGAGACTTCTCTGGAGAAGCACCCCATCCCATCCCCTACCCACAGCTTCAGGCAGCTGAGCACCCACACAATGACCTCTCTGTCACAGACCGGGTTACTCTAACAAAACCATCACAATCAACCCTCAGCCCTTGTCCAGCCTGAACTCAATGTACAAGGGACGGTGCTAGGGGTGGAGTAGAGGTGAATAGGCATTGATGTACACTTCAGAGAATGTGGTCACTATGTAATGTGGCCCCGAACCACCACCCCTAGCACTGACCAAGGCCCTGATTATGTCTACACCTAACCCCGCCTGACTGTGGGGCCCAATACCATCACCTAGCCCCCCAGTTGTTCAGTTGTTTCAGTCACATCCAACTCTTCATGACCCCTTGGGGTTTTCTTGGCAAATATACTGGAGTGTTGGGCCATTTCCTTCTCTGGCTCATTCTACAGAGAGGAAACTGAGGTAAACAGGATTAAGTGACTTGCCCAGGTTCACACAGCTACTAAGTGTCTAAGGCCAGATCTGAACTCTGGAAGATGAGTCTTCCTAACTCCAGGCCCTATCTACTGAGCCACCAAGATTCTCTTAGCCCCCTAGCCTTCCCTTCAATTCCCAGCCCTCTACTTCCTGTGACCTTCCCCTCCTCCTTGGACTCTATACTAGATGTTTCCTCTCCTCTGGCCTCTTCCTCTCCTCCCTGTGGACCTAAGAGCTTCTCCCCCTCACCCATTCCTAGTTTTTGTCTATCTATTAGTCGGTATGCCTCTGTCTGACCATAGTATCAACATCAGATACTTACCAATCACTCAACCTGTGCAGGGCCCTGAACCTAGGGCTGAGGATGTACAAGGTGATTATACTTGGTTTCTTATTTCAAAGAGCAAGAAAGTAGACATTTATATCTTCTGACATACATGTGAAATGAGAAATAGCAATACAGGGTACTATGTATTAGAAGTCAGAAATGACTTAAAGAGGGTTGGGAAGGACCTTTAGAAGTCACCTGAGTCATCCCTTAAAAAGAAGAAGTGCTATATGAATTCAGTGGAGAAATTTGTGTGAGCGAGAGAAGCCAGGGCAGCTTCCACAGAAAAAAGTGGAACTGGATATAGGCATGTGTGTGCTCCGGCTCCACCCATAGCCCTCACATCCAATCAGGGACAAAATCCTCTGAATGCTTCTTTCCAATGATGGCTATCATATGGTAATGGAAAGAGCTCTAGATTTGGAGTCAGAGGACCTAGGTCTGAATCCCAGCTGTTCCCCTTTTAACCTATGTGACCTTGGAGAAATTACTTAACCTTTCTGGATCTCATTTTTCTCATTGCAAAATAAGGGGGTCAAGTCAGAAGATTACTAAGGTCACTTAAGGTCTTAAATTCCATGGTCCTCCCATCTCTGTCCCCTCTTCTCCATCCCTACTACCACCAACCTAGTCCAAATCCTAACCAACTCTTACCTTATACATCATTTTGTAAACATCTCTTGCAAAAATCTCTTTACTTTCAGTCCCTCCCTGCCTCCAATCTTTCCTACACAAGGGCTGACATTCTGATTTTCCTAAAGTGGGTACCAACTTTCATCATGTTACACTTTGACTCAAGAACTTTTGGTAACTACCATAGCCAAGATAAAGTTCAAGCTCCTTAACCTAGTATTCAAGGACCTTCCATCATCTGCCTCTAACCTACCCTTCTGTTGTTTGTTTTTCTCTCCGCCATTTACTAAGATAACATCTCCCCACCTCACCTCACTCTAACCAGGAGAGTCTCTTCACTCCCCTAGCCACCACTCTACCTTTGGCTACTGATCCATTCCTCCCTAGCCTAGAATACCATTCTTATATCCTTTTTTTCTACTTACTAAATCCTATTTAACCTTCAAGACTCAATCCATGAAGCCATATCCATCTAACTCCAATCTACCCAAAAAAACCTCTCCATACTCTAACTACTGTTTACTCCATTCATTCGACACTTAGCATCAGAAGATCAAGGATCTAGGATTGTGATGGAAGAGATCTTGGAGACCATGTAGTTCAACTATACTCCATTTTACAGATGAGAAAAGTGAGGCCTAGAGAGGTAAGCAGTTTGTTTAGGGTCAAGGAAGTGTCAGAGTCAGGATCTGAAACCAGGATTCTCAAGTCCAAATCCAGTGACTTTCATTAGACTCTCTTCTTATGGAGTTTCTCCAACAAAAGTATAGGAAGTATAGGTACCTTAGGGAAGGAACATTCTCAATTTAATCCAATTTTCCAAATCCAGACCATTGATCTAGAGCCTGATCTAGATATAAATATTAGATATGATGCCTTTTTTTCCCCTGATTTTCAATTTCAATAATAAGTTAAAGATATTTCATTACTAGCATCTCTGTCATTAATCTTCTTTCTATTCCTGTACAAAGCTTGACACTTAGTAAGAATTCACTAAATCCAACTATTAATGAATATTTTAAAGTTGAAACTGTACTAAGAATTTGGGAACACCCAATATTGGTTGACTATATCTATGTTTATTTCTGTCCCTTCTGAGAAGTCAGTGATAGGGTACAGAAATAAGACACAGATATGGATTTGGAAGGCACAGGAGTAAGAGTGACTTGGGTTATTTGGACTTGAAAGAATTATGAAGACATCTAGATAGAAGGAAACTTATCCTTCCCACCCACCTGACCACCGCCCCCAAAGGCAGATAAACAAAGGGGAGGGAAGAAGGGAATGGACAAAATGGCCCCTGTGAAGGGAATGATGGGGAAGAGGGGTCACTGAGACCAGAAATGAAAAGGCTAAATCAACCATTTCCTAAACTTTAACAAGGTTCTATTAAAAAAAAAAAAAGATAAGAAAGCTAAAAGGCTAGAATAATTAAGGATAGAGAACTAGTTTAGAGACAAGAAACAAAGCAGGGTCAAGATAGGGATAAGCAGTTATATCTGAATTAATTCTTCATTATTCATTCATTCAATTTATTAAGTGCCTTTTATGTGCAAGGTACTATGGAGTACAAAGAGTAGGGCTGCTTAAAAATTTCTTCTACGACTTAAATGAGACTATATCCCATTCTTAGGATCATGAAGAAGGGCACAATGAAACTCCAAGTTTTCTGATGACATCAGACTCTCCTGATTATTGGAAAGCCAGGGATGCACAGACAGATTATATTCATAGGTCTTACGGGTCTGAACAAGAGGGTAAAAGGGTGGCAGCTAAGTTTTAAAATAGGAAACATATTTAGGGTTAAATACACTCTATCCAAAGTATATAAATTATCTGAAGGCCTCAGATCTATCAGTCACAACCCAAGATGGATCCCAAGGATACAGGCCCAGTGTCCTGCTACACCCCCAAAAGGTCAACAAAATGTAGACAATATGTTCGTAGGTCTGACCCAGGATAGCAAATCTCATGTATGCACGTATACACACACACACACACACACACACACACACACACACACACACACTCCTTTTCCCCCTGACCTCTCCTTATCAGAACCACCTGCCTCTGACCTCCTCCTACCTCACCTTATCCTGTATCCTCTCCCCTTGCCTCCCCATTAGCCTGCATTCACTGTCTCCCCCGGAACTGTCTTCCATCCCCATCCTTTCTTCCCTTGGCTTTTCTGCCCGGGACTCCTGAGGTCCTCTCCTTCTCACCTTCCTCCTTATCTATTCCCCCCATCCCCTTACCGACCATCCCCTCTCCCTTCCCATACCTCCCTCTTCTATCACCTTCCTCTTCTTTCACCACCGTCAAGCTAAGATTCTGGAAAAGGGGGTGGGGGCGGAGCTCGGAGCAGCGGGGCCTGGGGAGACAGTAGATTAAAGAGACAGAAAGGGAGGGCAGAGGATGGAGAGCTAGTCCGAGCCCTGTAGGAAGGGCAGATCCCCAAGGAGGGGGTGGGGGAAGGGAACGCAAACAGAAAAGAGGCTGGAAAGCGGAGGGCTGTGCATCCAGCAGGGCAGGCCAAGGTGGATGGATGGGAAGGCTGTGCGTGGGGTGGGGAGTGGACTGGGGAAAACAAGAGAGATGGGGAAAGCAATGGGAAGGGCTGGGTATCAGTCTAGGGAGGAGATGGAGAGCAATCACAATACTTTCAGCTGGAGGTAACCTTAGAGATAATCGAGTCACTGCGATGGGAAGGGGGGGGCGCCGCAGTTATAAAGGGGGTCTGAGGCACAGAAATGGGGAGGGCCTATGATGGGGTGAGGGAAGGGGAGGACGGTGCAGAAGCGGGGGATGGGGAGAGCGGAGAGGGGGAAGGGAGGGGAGGGGAGGGGAGGGCCCCCAGCCCCGTACCTGCAGCGCGAGGGACCCCGGGGCTGCGGGCGCTCGGAAAGCTCGGCCTCAGGTTCGGCCTTGGGCTGCAGGACGGTTCTAGGCAGAGGCGGCTGCGGCGGCGGCGGCGGCGGCAGCTGCGGGGCTGGAGATCGGACTCTGGGTCAGGCTCAGCGGCCGCTTCTCCATCACAACATCCCCCAGCGCAGGAGCGCGCGTGCCCGAAGCGGGACCGCGCCTAGACCCCGCGGGGGCGCGCCTGGAGGGGGGAGGAGGGGTTCCGCGGCGCCATTTTGGGCCGTGCGCGAGCTTGTGAATTTTACCCTGCGGGGGCTTGGGCAGTTGGGGTGGGGCGGGATCGATGAAACCGGCCGGGGGTTCCGCCTCCTGCATTCCTTGGATCTAACATTCCTCCACACCCAGACCCCTGTCCCCTAACATTTGGGCTCCAGTTCTTTACACCTGTAATCCTATCCTCTCCAGGCCTAGACAATCCGTACCCCCAATATCCAGACCTCCATAACCCGACACCTGTGCACTGCTTACCCACACCCCAACAATTGTGAGCCTCTGCTCCCCACGATCGGACACCCCGCTCCCCACATCCCGTTCTCCACATCCCAGTACTATACCCCCAACATCTGAATTCCAATCTCCCCTTACGCCTTCCGGCCATGATTTTTATCCCCAACACCAGGGCCCTCCTCCATTCCCTCACACAGTGCTCTTTCTGTCCATACATCCCGACATTGCTGGCTGTATACCCCCATTACTCTACACTCTCTAACCCTATGACCAAGGATCTCACCCCTTCCCCCACCTCACACACGTCCCTAATCAACCTTTTTATCCCAACCACTAAAGCCCCACATCAGAATCACCCCTCCAATACTCAAGCTCCTGAGATCCTCACACCTTAGAACTCAGTGCCCCACCCCAAGACCTCACCTATACTTATCCTTAATGAAACATCTGCCTTAGTTGGGTCTTGCTGAACCACTTCAGCGGCTCTGGTTGGAAGATTCCACGAGAGCTTTGTCTTTGACTGAAGGCCTCTCACTTTTCACTGGCTTCTAAATCTCCCTGGTGTCTAAATAGTTATCTAAATGCAATCCACCGGAATTGTGGATCTCCCTGGTCTCTGAGCTGTCTTTCTGGGATCAGAGATTGGAAGCATTAATTTCTCTAATAAATATTCCCTTTCTCTCTCACTATCACCATCTCCCAATGACCAATTTGATCATTGACTCCTCTTTTTTCCTTTTTCTTCCCAGTCTCTATGACCAAGACCACAAAAGTACTTTTGAAAAAAGCTTTCTTCATGGGGAAAAAAAAATAATACTGCATGGAAAGGTAATTACAAGTCTGTAACAAAGAAATCTTCCCAGTCCCAGACTAGCTCCTAAACCGATTAAGCTCTTTTTACCAAACCCTAGGTTTTCCTTGCCTCAAAACAGGAACAAACTTTTTTTGATACTCTACAATGGATCAAGCTAACTCTCCCATTTTACATTCGTCTTTTTTCAGAAAGTGGTAAGCCTCCTGATGAAATTTAAACATATTGTGGCATTAACATGCAACATAGTCATCAAGAAAAATTTATACTGGACCCACTTGATTGCCAGTTCTGAAGTGTTGTAGATGTGGCACACACACACACACACACAGACTCACACATTGTGATAAGGAATTTTCTAAAGTCTGTCATGATAAACAAATGTGTTGCTGTTCAGTTGTTTTTCAATCATGTCCAACTCTTCGTGACCCCATTTAGGGTTTTCTTGGCAGACAGTAGAGTGGTTTCCCATTTCCTTCTCCAAAAAAGGAATACAAGTATACTTTTGTTGTTTTTTTTTAAGATGATTGTTTATATTGCTGTTGTTTCATGTTAAAATGATTTAACTAAACTTGAGAGAGCAGGGGAGGTATATAAATTATAGTAGATAACAAGTCAGCAGTATATTCAGAAGAGCCTGGGTGGAAGTCTGCCTCTGAGGTAATGCTGCTTATGTGACTGGGCAAATCTCTCTGCTCTAAGCAGCTCTACAAAGATTAGAAAGGTGCAGAGCTTGGTGAGAGCTCCTTTACTCTGTATTTTTTAGTATACATGTGTGGAGAGGCCCGTGTGTAAAATGGGGGTGGGGGTGGGGGTGGCTCAGAGGGAGGCAGAGTAGCCTCTCTAGCCTCTTCTCACCCCACTCTTCATTAAGGGAGACTAGTTTCTGCCAAAGAAGTAGGAAGTTGGGGACAAAAGGTTGGTCACTCTGCTCTCCTCAGAGAGAGGGGATACCAGACAAGAATTAAATCTACTTGCTCCCTTAAATATTCTAAGTCATGGGGAAGTGATTTTTCAGTTCAATCTAACTTCTCATTGATATTGGGGAGAAGTGGGACCTTAAGCTTTGTATCCAAGGCTTGACTCCCTTCTCCCCCTAAATATCAGTTCCACAATGAAGAAACATAGCAAATGGTAAAGAAACCAGTTTATCTGAATCATAGCAAAATAGGAATCAGAAAAGGTATATACTAGAAAATATATATATATAACAGACGATACTGAATGAAGGATGTCTCCCATTGGGTGTGAGGAATTTGACTTAACCAAGAGACAGAGTCCCAGATCTCACTTAAAAGGGAGATTCCTTAATCTGTAGAGTAGCAAGTTGGGGATGGGGACATGGTGGAGAATGTGAGCTCCTCTCATGTCTTCTCAGTGTCTTTTTTTTTTTGCCTTTTTTTTAGAGGGAAGAAGGTAGGGCAATTGGATTTAAGTGACTTGCCCAAGGTCACATGGCTAGTTTTTGTGTTAAGTGTCTGAAGTCACATTTGAACTCAGGTCCTCATGACTCCAAGGCCGGTGCTCTATTCACTGTGCCACCTTGCCTCCCCTCAATGTCTTTTCTTTCAGGAACCTGAAGAGACCTTGGTCTCATATGTCTTATTTCTGGCACCTAGAAGCCAGAAGAGCCTGAAGGAACTGCAGGGCCTAAAGAGACTCAAAGCTTAAAGAGAACTCAAAAAGCCTGGAGAAATTCTCTTCTCTCCCACTCTTGTCAACTCTCCATCCCACCCCTCACTCAAGGTAGGACATTCATCTCCATCAATGAGAAGAAAGTCTCATACCAATGGTCTTTGGGACTGAAGTTACATACAGGAGAAATAGGAAAAAACAGAGGGAAGGCACTAGAATGAAGTTGAGTTGGGAAAGCTTCCTGTAAAAGATGGAATTTTAGTTGGGATTTAAAATAAGGAAGGGAAGTCAGAATGTAGAATTGAGGAGGGAGAACATTCTAGGCATGAAGGACAGTCAGAGAAAATGCCTAGAGATGGAGTGTCTTGTTTGTGGCATAGCCAGGAGATCAGTATCACTGGACCAAAGAGTAAGGTGGAAGGTGTCAGGAAGTAAGGATGTAAGAAGATTGGAAAGGAAGGAGGGGGCTGGGTTATGAAAAACTTTGAATGCCAGAGCATTTTGTATCGGTACAATCAATCATACTTCTTTGCACTTATTTACATTTAAACAAAGGAAATCTGAATTTGTAGTGTCATAGCTTTTCAGTAAAGTCTCTTGTAAGGTTCCATCCTTTTTCTTTGTCTGTCCATTTTACTTTTCTTTTAGTGTAGAAATGTGTACTCTTTTCTTTATGGTCTCCTCCATCTCCCTTCCCCCTACCCCCTATCACCTTGCTTTCCATTGTCTCATAAAGATCCCTTCATATTTCTTATAGATCTTGGTTGCATTTTAGCATTCCAACACACGACTGTGCAAAATTCTACTTAAACATTTGTCTCTTATTATTAGATCTTTAGGTTGCTTTCAGGCTTTTACAATGGCAAGTAATGCTTCAAAGAGGATCTTTGAACATTACAACCCTTTTGTTTGTCTCTGATAACACTCCTAGATCATATGGCCACTGATAGAATTATTTCGTCAAAGGGTCTGATTATGTTTGCAACTTTTGCTGGATTTTACTAAATTTCTCCTTTCCCCCCCAAAAAAAATCTTACAAATTTTCATTTGTACAATCAATGAGTGCACCTGCTTTCCAACAACCTCACAAACACCGTTTTGTTGCTTTTACTTGTTTTTTGTTTTTTTTGCCAATTTAGCGGATGTGAGGTGACGCTCCAAAGTTGTTCATCTCTTTGATTGTTAGAGAGATTCAGCATTTCCAAGTGGGTATTTACACTTTGTATCTCGTATTTTGAAAACTGTTCATTTGCTTTGGCCACTAATCCACTGTAGACTGGAAGTTAACTTTGTAAATTTTTAACACTTCCTCATATATTTTAGATGTCAAATTTTTAACTTCTCATATTTGCCATTAACGTTGTTCCTACCTTGATATTTTTCTTTTACTTTTGATCATAGTTTTCATTATACTTAATTTTTATTTCCATGTAATAAGGACATCTATCTTGTTCTTAATTATTCCTTCTATTTGTTTCAAAAAATAAAGATAACCTGCCCTCTAGATATAAATATATCATTCCATTTTTACATCTTAATTATAATTCTTTTTTAAAATGTTCAACTCTACTGTTCATTTGAAGCCTCAGAGATAAATGGTATTAGGGTTGATCTATATCTATTTCATGTCACAGTGTTAAACAATTTCCCAAGAAGAGTCATTGTAAGATAAATGTTGAAATGAGAGGATCAGTAAGACTTGGCAGCTGACAGATTAGAGCAGGGGTGGAGAACCTGCAGCCTCAAGGACACATGTGGCCCTCTAGGTCCTCAAGTGCAGCCCTTTGACTAAATCCAGACTTCACAGAACAAATCCCCTTAATAAAATGTTTGTTCTGTAAAACTTGGGACTCTATCAAAGGGCCACACTTGAGGACCTAGAGAGCCACATGTGGCCTTGATGCTGCAGGTTCCCCACCCCTGGGTTAGGGGATGTAAGTAAAAATAATGAAATTAAGGATGACCCCCAAGTTCTAAACCTGAATGAATTGAAGAATGGTGGTGCCCTGAGCAAAAATAGGCAAGAGGGGAAGGTGAAGACAAGGACTCTAGAGGAGAGATGAGTTCAACTTTGGATATATTGAGTTTAAGATGCCTAGGGATCATCCAAGGGAAGATGCCCAATAGGCAACTGAAGTTAGAGCACTGGAACTCAGGAGAGAAGTAATGGCAGCATATATTTTTAGAGACGCCTGCATCAAGATGAAAGTTGAATCCAAGGGAGCTCCTGGTAACAAGAATGATTATGACGAGAGAGAGAGGGATAGGGGGCCTCAGGACAGAGCTTTGTGATACACCCATGTATAGATCAATGGGATGTGATGATTCTTGTGAAAGGAAATTTAGGCTCAAGGCTTCCAGAAATAGTTTTATTTAATTTAGCATTAATCTAATAATATTCAAGTATTTCTAGCTTGAAAAGAGATGTCTAAACTGGCATTTCCTCATGCCCCTCCAACATGCCCCAAGATCACATAAAAAATCTTGAGCAAGGCAAAAATACATGTAAAAATATAGTTTAGTTTAATATTCAAGAATTGTAAAGTAACCAAGTTGACATTCCATTCCCTCCTAGACCACTCCCTTCTTTCTGACTTAGAAAAAAGGATTTTTTTCTCTTCTAAGTTATCTTAATCTTTTCAAAATGGAGAAAGATAAGTCTAGAGCCAATCACTTCAGGTGGGCAGAGATTACTAAAACTTTACAAGATTTAAGTAACTTAATCTATTTGCTTTCTTGTCTTTGACTTGTCATCTACCTTTCCAAGGAGTTTTTCCCAGGAATCCCGAAAGGACTTTAGGGGAAAATATTTCTTAATATTTTTAGTTTTACTAAACAGGAGACTTTTTAATATGCTTCCATATCCCACAAAGGTGAGTTAAGAGATTTGGTTGCCAGGTAGGAAGATAACCAAAGAGAAAAGGGTGACATGAAAACCCAGTAAGAGAGGAGAAAGAGGAAGTGAACAACAGTATCAGACACTGCAGAGAAGTCTAGAAGGATGAGAACTAACAAAAGACCAATGAATTGAACAATAAAAAGATCACTAGGGACCTTATAGAAAGACTGTCAGACAAATGGTAAAGATGGTAGCCAGACTGTAAGAAGTTGAGAAGTAGGTAGGAATGAAGATATATATGAAGAAATATGAAGAAGAATGAGTGAAGAAATCTTTTTCTAATTGGATATAAGAGGAAGGGAACATATAGGAAGATAATGTGACAGGATGATGAAGTCAAAGATTGTTTGGGTTTTTTCCCTAAGAAAAGTAGAAATCTAAGAATGTTTGAAGAAAACAGGGAAGAAGCCATTGAAAAAGAAGAGGTTAAAAGTGAAGGAAAGAGAGGGAATGATTGAAGGGGTAAGCTCACTGAGGAGGGGTTAGACATTGGGATCAAAGACATAACTGAAGGGGTTGGAATTGGCAAGGATAAGGACTACTTTATCCTCAGACTGAGGCAAAGAGGGTGGAGAACACCACTGGGGTGATATTAGGCTGCATGTGCTGTCTGATCCACCATCTATTTCCTTTGAGTACCAGACAGTTTTGATAAGAACCACTTTATAATGTTTTGAACTCTAGAAGTATAGCTCCTCCATCAATTTTTCTTAAAAATGTCTTCAGTGGATCCATGTGAGTACTTTCTCCAGCAGTAAAACTAGTAACCCATGTTGGCCTTCTCATCCTCACCATACTCTCCCACAGATCTTCCATGGAGGGCTCAGTCTGTGCAGAGCCTGCTTCTTGGTATTTTAACATTTCTTGGGTGCTTAATAAATGCTAGTTGACTAACTGAATAGTCCAGCACTCAGGCTAAGGACTCTAGAAGGGATCCAAGAGACCATTTAATCTAACCTATTCATTTTCCAATCAAGGAAACTGAAGTCCAAGGGAGTCAAGTTACTTACAGGGTGTGACAGAGGTAACATTTGAATTCATCGTCTTCTGAAGCAACAAATTCAGAGTACTTTCACTATATTATGCTGCCTCTATAAAACAGACCACCTCCTCTTACATCATGCATTTCCCAAATGATATCCTATATATAGTATAGTATAGCACTAGAGAGCTAGTGGAACCCGGAAGACTAGAATTTCAATCCTCCTCTGATCTATACTAGTTTTTACCCCAAGGCAAGCCATTAAGCCCTTCAGTACCATCAGCAACTCTCTAAGACTTACTGGAGAAGGTACCAACCTCAACTGGGAAGGGCAGTTTTCTCATCTGGAAGTTCCCTGTGCCAATGAAATCAGTCCCTATGCATATTCTTTCCTGCATGCCACTTCCTACACATGTCATCAATAGTAATGTACCATAGCCTATTAATCTATTGTCCATTGTCTGTTAGATCACCCATAATTTAGATTCGTCAGAGACTGTGGAATTCCAAGCTTCAAAGCCATTCAGCATTAACTAGGGAATTTTTTTTTAATGGGTCTATAACTATACTGGTATATGGTACTAGCCATGAGGAACTTCCTATACAATGTGATCGGTACATTTTCTGAAACTTTTAGTCTTAGAGTGTTACCTAGGGACACTGAGAAGGAAAACTATCAGTCACATAGTCTGCATGTATCAGAAGCAGGACTAAACCCCAGATCTTTTCTCTATCCTCTTGCCACATTTCCTCTACCTAGAGAATATTAGTGCTAAAAAAAAAAGGGGGGGGGGGAGTGGGTCTTAGGATCACACAATCATTGAATTAGAACTTAAAGGATCTCAAAAGGTCATCTAATCCAACCTTTCTATTTTCTAAATGGGAAAATTGAGATTTAGAAGGGTTAAGGAATTCACTGAAGGTCACACAGATAGTAAGCATTAAGAGACTGTGACTACAGAGCGTGCGTCTTCTGTTGTGTCAAGGATCAGTTTGGGATCACTGAACATACTATTCTATTTCCCAAATATAATCCTGCCTGCTCTCTTCTTATTATTCAATTCTGGACTGATTTCATTCATCTACAATGTCTGTAAAAGATATAGGCACTTATGGATTAATTCAATGGACTTTTCATTATATATCATTATCTGGAGAATATGCATTCTTCAATATCTACTTCCCCCTTATCTTTGTCTCACAGAGTGTCTTTCTTCCTTTAAGATGCGGATCAGGCACTGTCTTATAAATTAAGTCTTTCCTGATTCCCCCCAACTCCTAGTGTCCTTTCTCCCAAACTGTCATGTATTTTAATTCCTATGTGTATGTGCATGTGTATATTTAAATATTTGTTGACTGATTGGTTCATTCATTCAGTTTTCATTTTGCCTATGTAGATTATTAGGCCATTCTCAGGGATCACCTTCTCTAAGAAGCCTTCCCTTGACCATCACCCCCTTCCCCCCAAATCTAAATATTCTTCCTCAATTTATCTCTCTCTGACCTTCCTGGTTTCCAGTCACATTGCTCTGAGTTTTTAGTTTTGCTGTTCCTGGCCAGGTCTCAAGTCATATCTCCCTTGGACGCTAGTCACTTATTCCTAGCCAAATCTCTGGTGGCTCTGTTCCTGGTCTCCAGTCACTGACTGAGTCTTGGCCTGATCTCAAGTCAATCTACTCTGTCTTTCTCTACCCAAACTTTTACATCTTCTATTAAAAACAAGGCTTGCTAAAAGTTGCTCAACTAACACACACAGGCTTCTGGGAGATATGTTCCCCAAAGTAAAGCTTGGCATCTATCCCATGGGCTCAACCCTCTACATATTCCCAGGCCCCCCCCTCAAAAAGATCATGCCAGATACATGTATACATCTAAGTATATAGCATAAGCATTATTTAATTGATAAATAACAGTCATAAGCAATCATCCCAAATATACAGGGTATATGTGGGTACATAATATGAAACATCCATTTTGGAACAGCATAGAGTGGTCTAAACATATAATTTACATGCAGAAACATAACATATAGCACCACATGTGGCACATAATATCAAATATTAAGGCTATATACAAACTGCACATAACATACACTTCATCATCAGGCATCTTCTGAATACATTAAACCAAAGATGGAGGTTCCCAGTAAAAGGGTGGGCAGCACAGTAGATGTTTAAGAAATGCTAGTTGACTGACTGTTGGGGAAGGGGGTGCCTCAGAATCATGAACTTCTCAGGATGGTGTTGCTTCTGCCAGTCATCCTCTCATATCCACTCATAGTCTCTCTTGGTCTCTCACCAGGAAAGCTTTAAATAATGCTTAGCTCCTGGACAGCAGTAAATAAACCTAACAGTAGCTTCTGAACAGCCCCATCTAAGTTTTGTCTTTTGGGATAGTAGAATGATTGACAATATCAAGCAGTTTCTATAATGCTGCTTTTGCTCCTTTATCACATATTGGGTTTTCCCTGAGATTCCTCCCAAAAGCCCACAGTATGGGTAAAGGCACATCATTTGCATTTTCATCACAGTTAAGAAGTGCTTCCTCTAATCAACAGTCTCCATTCAAGGTCCAGAGCTGCTATCACACATCAATTTTCCAATAAGCCAATCAGCCGTGATGCCTACTTAGCCCAATGCCCTGATACCCAAGGCACAATATAACAATTAATTTCCATTTCCATGTTTATATTCATCGGCATATTCCAATTCCAAATCCAGGATCTGCTTATTTTGCTCTATATTAATAGATATTTTTCCATGCTTTTCTGAATTCTTCATATTATTATTTCTTTTAGCATAGTATTATTCCATGACATTTATGTACCACAGTATGTTTAACCATTCCTTAATTTATGGCAATACATTTTGTTCTAATCCTTTACTATCACCAAAAAAAAAAAAAATTACTGCTCTGAATATTCTGGTGTATGTGGCACCTTTCTTTCAATACTTGACCTCTTTAAGGCATATACCTAGGAGAGGATCTCTGGGTCAAAGGACATTCTAGTCACTTTTCTTTGTGTAATTGCCCCTAGTTGGAGCAGCTAGATGGTGCAGTGGAGAGAACACTCGGCCTGGAGTCAGGAAGCCTCAGACACTTAACTAACTGTGTGGCCCTGGGCAAGTCACTTCACCTCTGTTTGCCTTAGTTTCCTCATTTGTAAAATAGGGATAATAATAGCACCTACCTCCCAGAGTTGTTGTGAGATTCAAATGAGATAATAATTGTAAAGCACTCAGCATAATACCGGGCATATAGCAAGTGCTATCATCATCATTATTTTTATTATTATTATTCCCGATTACTTTTCAGAGTGGTTGTACCAATTCATGGCTCCAACAGTATATCAGTGTGCTTGTCTTTCCACAGCATTTCTAACATGAGATATTCACTTTTTTTTTGTCATATTGGCCAATTTTCTCAGTGTAAATTCAGCAACTCTGGGTAAAGCCTCAGTTGTTTTGATTTGTGTTTCAATTATGACTGGTAATACAGAGCAATCTTTCATAGAGTTGTTACAGTTTGCAATTCTCCTGAGAATTGTATGTTCAAATCCTGTGACTACATATCCATTAAGGAATGACTCTTGACCTTACATAATAGTTCTGTATATATTCTATATACATATATATGTACATGTATATTATATATATGTACATATATATATTTCAGACCTCCATCAGATATTTGATGCAAAGACTTTTCCTTAGTTGACAGTCTCTATCTCTATCCTAGTTGTATTGATTCCGCTCAAAAAACCTTTTCAATTTCATGTAATCAAAATTATCTCTTTTATCTTTTTGTTTAGTTAAGAGCTCTTCCCCAGTTATAGCTATAAAAAGTATCTGATCTCATTCTCTTCTATTTTCTTTTTGTGTTGCAACCTTTAATACTCATGTCACATATCCATTTTGAGCTTATTATAGTATATGGTGTAATGCATTGGTCTAAACCTAATTTCTTCCAACAATAACAATTCAATAATATCCCTCCAGCAAATCACAATTTCAATATAGCAATATATTATTATTTTAAATCAGTGGTTTGGCTTAGAAAAGTCACATCAGAAAAACATTGCTGTCTGTTAACAGAATGGGGAGGAAAGAGGAAGAGAATTACAAAAAGAAAAATCTTTAGTTTATCCTTATAATGCTATAGCATCCCAAACCCATATGAGATCATCCCCCATAAATTCAAATCCCTGGGATCTTTTTATTTTTAGTGTGGCCCCTTCTCCACTTCCTTCCACCCACTCCCCAGTCCTATGATATACTTTTTCTAATCATAACAAGCCTTGTTAAAGTTATAGTCTATTTAAACCTAAAGCTAAAAAAAGTCCCCACTGATGTTTGTTTTTTTAACTAAACCAAATCTTATGACTGCAGATTCAAAGTAAAGGCATTTAATGAAACAGCAATAGTGTGGAACTAAATCAGGTATTAAACTCCCCAACAGTCATTGCCAAATGGCTGTGGTCCATTCTTCCATAAGTATCTCTTAAGACATCAATAATCATACTCACAATTAGCCCTCCAGTCTCCTCAGCACAGTTGGAGGGTGATACTGCTTGAAAGGCAGTTCTGACAAGTACAATCTGGTCACCCCACATGCACACTTCTCATTAGAGTACTTGACTCTCTCTTAGTCCTTTTGTGGTTTCCATTCTTGCCACTGTGTCAGGTCTCACTGGTCCACATTTCTGGTTGATCTTTCTTATCTTGATTTCCAGTTGCTTCATCCATATCTCACTCTTCCCAGTGAGATTTCTATTAACTTTTTAAAACCAGGTCTGCTAAAGATGCTCAGCTAGCATATAGGTTTTCAGGGAATGTAATTCCCCAAATTAAGATATAATTCCTATCTCCTGGGCCCACCCCTTTGCAGCATTATAATCAATACTTATCTTTATTCATTTCCTATTTTTCATTATCAATAGCTTGTTTGAATAAGAACTATTGCAATTAATAATTTGTGCTGTTGTAATTAATAATAATAAAAACTAAAATATATATAGCACTTTAAGGTTTGAAAAATACTTTATAAATATGATTTTGTTTTATCCTCACAAAAACTCTGAGAAGTGCTAAGATTGTCCCTATTTTACAGATGAGGATACTGAGGTTAACAGAGGTTTAAGTCACTACTTGCCCAAGATCACATCGCTAGTAAGTAGCTGAAGCCAAATCTCAGATTCTCAGGAAGTTCAAATCTTCCTGACTCCAAGTCCAGAACTCTATCTAGTTATGCTGTCTTGCTACCTCCTATGCATGTAATGTTTTCTTTAAGTCTTAATTTTACCATTTATTGAGTATGTTATGATGGCAATTATTTTTATTTGTGTGTCAGAACAGATATTTGTTAAGATTCCTCCCATATCTCAAATTCTGTGGTTCTGTGATCTTCTAGTTTGGAGTTGATTTTTACTTTTTCTCTAATTAATTCTCTAGTTAATTGTCTGCACACAGACATCTGATTCATCCTGTAGCATTTACAATCAGTGTCAACCAGGTAAAGATGTGGTCTTACATTTGGTTACCAAAAAATCAACTTCATGAGTACAAGATGGGGAAGGCATGATTAGAAAGCATTTCTGAAAAGGATCTGGGGGTTTCAGACCTCATCTGTAATCAGTTCTGGGTAACATGGACTAAAAACAGTATTGATTATCTGGACCATGTCCAGAACAGGGCAACCAGAATGGTGAGTGGTCTTGAGTCCACATCATATGAGGATTGCTTGAAGAAACTGGGTATGTTCAGCCTAGAAAAGAGAGGCCTCAGATGGGATATGATAGCTTTCTTCCAATATTCACATGGAGGAGGGATTGAACTTACTGTTTGACCCCAGAGGTTAGAACCAGAAGCAGTGGGTTGAAGTTGAAAAGAAGTCATTTTAGGTCTGATGTCAAAAAAACTTCCTACCAATTAGAGCTGTCCCAAAGTGGAATGGGCTGCTTAGAGAGGTAGTAGGTTTCCATTCCTTGGAGGTCTTTATACAGAGATTGGATGACAACATATTGAGTATATTATAATGAGATATTCCTTTTGTATGTAGGTTAAAATTGATTACTTCTCAAATTCTGTGACTCACTGCCACAGGGGTTCAGGCCTTCATTATTTCTAGAGTGGTCTATTGTGATAGTTTCCTAACTGATTTCCTACTCACTCTTCTCTCTAAAATCCTTTCCATAAAACTGCTAAAATAATCTTCCTAATGGACAGGTCTGATGTCATCCCTTTGCTCAAAAGCTTTCCACCTACATAGACTATATTATACATACAAACACCTTACCCTGATCTTCAAGCTTCTCTACAATGTAGCTCCAACCTGCTTTTCCAGGTGTTATCTCATACTACTCCGATTCACATAGTCTGTGGTACAGCCCAACTGTAGTACTCTGTCTCTGTCTCCCTTCTGTCTCTCATCCCAGTGCTTTTGCCTGGAAGGGACAACTTCCCATTCTCCATCTATTAAAGTAAATTCCTTTCTTTGAGGCTCCATTAAAGCTACCTCCTCCATAAAGCATTCCTTTATCCTCACTCCTACAAAAACTTCTCTCTTCTTAGGTTTCTCATAATATTTTGCCTGGAAGGGTTTTTGGTTTTTTTACACATATCACTTTATCTCTGTTATTACAAATTTATTTGTACACTTATCCTTCACCCCCGCTACATCTGTAAGCTCCTTAAGAGTAGGGCCTGTAGAATGGAAAGAGCCCTGGCTCTCGAGACAGAGGACCTGAGTTCAAATTTTGTCTCTGCTGCTATCTGTGTGACTTGGGGTAAATGACTTAAGTTCTCTGGGCCTCAGCCCTATAAAATGAAAGGTTTGGACGAGATACCTCTGAGGTCTCTTCCAAATCTTAATCTATGATCCTATGAAAGAGGGGAAGAGCAAAGAAAGGGGAGGGGAATAAACATTTATTAATTGCTTACTATGTGCCAGGCAATGTGCTAAGCACTGTCCAGATACCATCACTGAAAGGGTCTTTGTCAAGATTATCTTTGTATCCCTAGCATAAAACATATAGTAGATCAGTGGTTCTCAACCTTCCTAATGCCACTCATATAGGGTATATCTGCATGTGGGCAGACCCACCTAGAGATGGATAGAGGAGTGGTGTCTTGGTTCCTAAGACCGTTGGAAATATGTGTTTTCCAAGGGCCTTAGGTGAACCCTGTGACCTCTGTGAAAGGGTCATTCGACCCCCAAAGGGGTTGCAACCCACAGGTTGAGAACCGCTGTAGTAGGTGCTTAAAGCAATGTTTGTTAAATTGAATGGAATGAAATGGAATGAGTACTAGGGTTAAGTTTGCACTTAGATAAATGACAGAGTACCAAGAACCCAGACTCCCAATGGGGTTGGTGAATTTTTTAGTGGTCTGGAGGAGGGAGTGCACAACAAATTATATGGATGCCACTTAAGTGTGCCAGACAAGAAGAAAATTTTTTTACATATGAAGTAATGCAAAACATATTTCTACATTAGTCATGTTGTAAAAGAAAACACTCACACACACACACACACACACACACACACACACGAGTAATGTGAAAAAAGTATGCTTGAATATGCACTCAGAGTTCCTTAGTTCTCTCTCTGGAGGTGGATAGCATTTTTCATCATGGATCTTTTGGATTGTCTTGGATCACTGTCTTGATCACAGTAGCTAAATCTTTGACAATTGATCCTCATTATAATATTGCTATTATTGTGTACAATGTTCTCCTGATTCTGCTCACTTCATTCTGCATCAGTTGGTATAAATCTTCCCAAGGTTTTCTGAAACCATTTCCTTAGGCATTTCTCATAGTACAATAGTAATTCCACCACAATCATATAACCATCATTTGTTCAGCCATTTTCCAATTGACGGGCATCCCCTCAATTTCCAATTCTTTGCTACCACAAAAAGAGCTGCCATAAATATTTTTGTACAAATAGGTCCTTTTCCCTTCTAGGCAAGAAGAATTTTTTTTTAAATTCAATTGAAATAAACAGTAAGGCTGTTTCATTCCTGGTTCTCTAGCAAGAGCTAAGCAGGTTGGAAAGGGGATGAGACTTGTAATTGGTCCTCCTTCCACTGTCCTGTGTCTATAGCTCCTAGGAAGAAAGGGTGCCAATATGATTGTTACTATGGAGTCTATAGAGGGAATAAGCCTATGTTCAGGTGTGGGAAGGAGAACCCAGAAATCTCTCTCAAAGGCAAATTTGAGGGTGACTGAAATTAAAGAGATATAAAGGCCTCATACAGCTGTGTGGCCTTAGAGAAATCTTTTCCACTCTTTAGGCCTCAGTTTCACCATCTATAAAATGTTGATTTAACTGCTCTCTAAAGTCCGTGCCAGCTCTGATATTTTATGGTTCTGTGTTGTATTGTCAAGAATTTTGGAAAGCTGCGTCTCATCTGAACTTTCCTGTTTCTGTTAAGGGCACCATCATTCTTCCAGGCATGCAGGTTCACAATCTTAGGGTCATTCTCAACTCCCTAGTCTCCTCCATGCTTTTCCTACCAGTTCCAAATCTTGTGGATTCCATAGGCACATCAGCATTTGTATTCACCCGCCTTCTCTGTGTACATAGCCACCACTCCAGTTCAGGCCCTCATCACCTCTCACCTAAACTATTACAATATTGTTCTTACTGCCAAAAGTCTCTCCCTCTCCAGTCCATCCTCCATACAGCTGCCAAAGTGATTTTCTTAAAGCACAAGACTAAGGAAGTCATTATACTACTCAATAAGCTCTGGTGTGCTTAGCACACACAGTGCCTGGCACATTGTAGATAATTTATAAATCTCTCTCTTCCCCTGCCCTTTCTCTCTCTCCCTCTCTCCCTCTTTCTTCCTCTCTTTCTCTCTTTCTCTCTCTCTCTCCCACTCTTTCTCTCTCTCTGTATATATATGTGTATGTATATGTATATCTATGTGTGTATATATGTATATGTATGTGCACATATATGCATATATGTATGTATATATGTATATATGTATATATGTATATATGTATATGTATATGTGTACATATTCCTTCCCCTATCTTCCCTTATTGCCCTTAGGATCAAAAACTCCTTTGTCATTTAAAGTCTTTCATAACCTGGCTCCAGCTTATCTTTCAACTTTTAGCACATATTACTTCCCTCCATGCAATCTATGATCCAACCAAACTGGCCCTTTTGCTGTTCTTCACACATGACATTCCATGTCCCATTTCCTCACCTTTGTGTAGATTGGCCTCTTCTCTCCTCACCTCCACTTCCTAGAATCCCTGTTTTCCTTCAAATTTCTGCCCAAGTACTAACTTCTACATTAGGCTTTTCCTTTTTTCTCCTAGCTACTGGAGCCTCACCCAATCCCCCTCTCAAAATAACCTTTAATTCATTTTTTATATATTTTATTTATACTTATGTGGGTTCGTATTTCTCCATGCCCCCCACCTCTGCCCAATACAATGTAAGCTCTTTATTTCATTTTTTGTCTTTTTGTCCCCAGTCCCCAGCACTTATTTACCTGGTACATAGTAGATGCTTAATAAATGCTGGTTGGTTGGTTGGTTGATGGTTGGTTGGTTGGTTGGTTGATGGTCGATGGGTTGACAAGTCAAGTCAAGTATTTATTAACCTCTTACTATGTTCCAGGCACTGTTCTAAGAAGCTAGAACACAAACAAAAGCAGTCCCTGCCCTCAAAGAGTTTACATTCTAATAGGGAAGGCAGCATCTAAAAAAGAAGCTGAGAAGGGAGTGGGGAAAGAAAGGACCCAGAAAAGGGGTGTGATGGGAAATGAAGAGCTGGCTGTCCTGAGCACCCTCCTTAAATGGAGGCTCTGGGATCCTCTAATCAGAGGGAACTGCACCCTCTTCCCCCCTCCCCCCCCCCGGGGCAGAGGGTACTTCCAAAGCCTGAGTATCAGGACTGAAGTGATTTTCTAGGATGTTTTCTTGGGGATACCATAGAGAGTTCAGCCTGATGGGAAATGATTGAAACAAAGCAGAGATGAATTTATGATACTGTAGCATTTTAAAAGGCTCAAGAGACATAATTTCTGGGCAATTTAATCATTTTATTAATCATGCCAGCATGTTTGTTAATAATGAGATGGTCATTTGTCTTTCTCTCTAAGATCAAAGACCCCTTGTGGCAGTGGGCTTACAGTTAATATGCTCTTGGAAGAGCAAGTGCTCCTGAGGGTGACAATCAACTCTGATTGGTTAATAATTAATGAGAAAATGAGCATTACAATGAGAGGCTGAGCTATACTACCATGAGGATCTTGGGGTAAGTGACTTGGATCACCCAAATCTTGGTCAAAGAGACATCGATTTCCATATCATCTGTCTGGGAATGATCAGGAATGCACCTATTAGCCTCAACTTAAAATTTCTTTTACCATCTTTAATTAGATCTCAGTCATTCTGATTGGGTAAGAATTTTGGAAAGATTTCTCACACTGGTTGATTTCTAGATGAGGAAATAGAAAAGTGGGAAAACCTTGGTCCTAATGCAAGATGAGTTATTAATACAAGAGAGAAATAATCATTTCTCTCAGTATGACTTTTCTGCACCTGGAATGTCATTTTCAGTCCTGGTACCCCTTTCAAACTAAAGAGGGACAAAGAACTAGATCCCCATGGCTATAAATGCTGGAGTTCATAGGATTTAGAGTTGGAATGGACCTTAGTTTTTATCCAATCCAATTTCCTCATTTGACAGATAAGGGAACTGAAACCCAGAGACTTAAGTGAATTACCCAAGGCCAGACAGTAAAGAGCAAACTTGGAATTCAAACTCAGGTCCTTTCTTCCAAATTCAGTTCTTTTCCCACTGAACCACACTGCTTCTCAAGAAGAAGGGAATAAAAGGAATCTTGGTATTTTAGGTCTTGGTGAACAATAAGGAAAGCTAGTTTTTAAATAGGGCTTTAGTCAAAGTATTTTCCCCATATAATTTCATTTGATCTTCACAGAAACTTTATGAAGTAAATGCTATTGTCTTGATTTTACAAATGAGAAGACTGAGGTTTACTGAATTCAGTGACTTTCCCAAGGTCACAGAACTAGTAAGTGTCTCAGTCAAGATTTGAACTAATGTCTCCCTAACTCCAGCTAGATGGAGCAGCTAGATGGCTCAGTGGATAGAGCCCTAGGTGTGGAATTAAGTATATTTGAGTTCAAATCTGGTCTCAGATACTTACTAGCTCTGTGACCCTGGACAAGTCACTTAACCTCTCTTCACCTTAGTCCACTGGAGAAGGAAATGGCAAAAACAGTTTAGTGTCTGCCAAGAAAACACCATGGACAGTAATGGATGGTCATGAAGCTTTGGATACAACTGAAAAACAACTTCTGAATTCAGTGTGCTATCTACTACATCAATTGCCCCTAGGAAACAAATGATGAACAAAATCAGTTTCTCAGACTCTCTCTTTGGCCCAAAAGACTTTTGTCTTTAACCTCATGGTTTTCCTCCTTCCATGATTCCTGTGGCCCAAATATATGTCCCCCAACTTCTAGACCTACCTGGCCCCTGGTTGTATCCTGAATCCCCTCAGTATGGATTCAAAGACTGGCCAGATTAGACCAAATTGCACAGATGACACCTTATAACTGTTCAGATGTTGATTTTTATCATTGATTCACCTTTCTCTAATTTTTTATACCACCACAGTAACTGGAATCTAATTCTGGCCTCAGATCTTCCTTTCCCTTTTCTCCCCTGGAGACTGAGGAGGTCATTTGGCTCTATGAAAAAAAAAGACCAGATTTAGAATCTAAAGCCATAGCCTCAGATACTGGTGTTGTCATTTATGAGCTATATCACGGGGGACACAGTGGATCTGAATTTAAATCTCATCTCTGATACTGACTAGTGATATGGCCATGAGTAAGTTGCTTCACTACTTTATAGAACTAGAAAAATAATAATAAAGAAATCCTTACAGAGACCAAAATGGTCAAGAATCTTAAGGGAAATAATGGGGGTAAAAGTGAGAAGGAAGGGGATCTAACAGTTCCAGACCTCAAATTGTAGTGCAAATCATTACTACAAAGGAGCAATGATTAGAAATGATTTGGTTCTGGTTAAAAAATAGAATGATCAATGAGTGAAACAGGTTAGAGACACAACATGTAAATGCAAAATGAGTCTGGTAGCCTAGTGTTTGATATATACAAAGACCTTGCCTACTGGCATAAGTCCCTATTTGATAATAATTACTTCCAGGAAAATTGGACAGCAACATGGAAGGAATTAGATTTAGACCAGAATCTCATACCTTAACCTCCAAATGTGATCCAGGTGTGAAAGTTCACAAAATAATCAAATTAGAGAAATAAGGGGGGGAAATGCCTACCAAATCTATGGATGGAAGAAAGTTCATGTCCAAAGGATAGAAAGGATAGTAGAAGATAAAATAAATAATTCTGATTACATAAAATTAAAAAGTTTTTGCACAAAACCAATAAAGCTAAGATTAAAAGGGGAGAGAGAACAAGGGAAGGGAATAAACATTTATTAAGATCTACTAAGTGCCAGGCATTATGCTCACACATATCTCATTTGATCCTAGGAGGAAGGTGCTATTCTGATCCCCATCTTGCACTTGAAGAAGCTGAGATAGACTGAGGTTAAGTGACTTGTCCAAAGTCTCAGCTACTAAATATGTAAGGCTGAATTTTAACTCAGGTCTTCCTGACTCCAGGCCTAGAACTCTATCCAGAACCATCTAGCTGCTTCCAAAAGAGAAATCATTACTTATGGGGGAAAATCATTGGAACTTGGTTGACTTCTTTGAGGATTCATCTGAGGGTCTTTGGTGACTAGTCATTATATGGTACCATTGGTTATTTGGTCGCAGCTACAAGAATGGCACAGAATAACAAAATCTTGCTTTTGAGATCATGTCTAGACAACTGAGGTCCTCCATCAAAAACCACTAATGAAAAGCTTTCTTTAGTATCAAGAGATGCAGGTGAGTATCTGAATTTACATTAGCTTGAGAAATCTGCAGCTTTTTGTCCACCTCCATGTTTGTTGTTCTGCGCTTTTATGTACTTTCAAACATGTGCTTAAGCAGAGAGCCTGGCAAGATAGGAAGTTAAAAACCTAGCTGACCAGCCATCAGGGATTTAACCCTGTAGGCAGGGGTAAGGAGGGCAACTTTGCCAGTAAACATTTCTGTGTCTTTTTTTTTTTTTGGTCATATTATCTATTTTTAAAGTCAAGCTAGCTTTTTCCTGAAGCCAACATCACATACCTTTGAATGTTTCCTTTTTGTTTGTCTACTGTCTCATAGCCGCTGGTATGTTTGTGTGTTTTTCTGTGCCTGTGTTTGTGTGTCTCTCAGAGTCTGTGTGAATGCAGTTGTATATCCAAAGCTTAGAAGGAAAAACTTTGCTGACAAATCTATTTCTCTTGTTAACCACTCTGGAAGCTCACCAAGCTTTCAAAAACATTCTTCCTTTCCCTTTACTTTCATGAACTGTGGCCAGGTTGGGATGTAAGGGTTGGATTAACATTCTTGTTTTAATCTTATTAAGAGACAAGCAAGCTTATAAGAAGTTTTAGAAAATCTAATTGGATAATTGGGAGTTTTACAAATTAAAGTAAAGTAGGAATCAATTTAGTAATAGCTTTTACATTGGTGTGTGTTTTGAACTTGGAAATTTTGCTGTAAATTATATGACTCCTATCCATTTTTATAATAGATTATACATTTGAATCTTAAGAATTGTCTTGCTTCTTACCGATATGAGAAAAGCTTGTTTAAGAAAGCAACTTGTGTTACTTCTAGGAATAATTTACTAATTATTATTTGAATAGATCAAGTTGCTAAGAACCACTTAATGGGTTTTTGATGGCTCCATCTTTTAAGGAATACCTGAATTGTAACAAATCAAGAGAAAGAATTATAGTATGGGAGGTGGAACGAAGATGGGAGAATAAAGGAAGGGGCTCTCCTGAGTGCCAAACCCCTCCAAATAACTTTTTTTAATGCTTCTAAATAAATTCTAGGGTGGCAGAACCCACAAAAAGATGGAGTGAAACAAATTTTCAGACCAAGACAACTTGGAAGGTTGGCTTCTGGGTGAGAGTAGAGGGCAGTCCAGCACAGGCTGTGCCAGCACCAACAAGACCCTAGCAAACCAGGAGCAGGCCTTGGCAGTGAGTGAATCTGCAGCAGCAGCAGCTACTTCCAGAGTTCTCAAATAGTAAGACAGTCAAACAACCAGTCAGAAGGAGATTACAAGGTTCTTTTTGCTTGCACTGAGGCAGGGCTCTGTTGTTTCTCCCATACTCTGATCCAGGTTGCAATACTGAGTGAGGAGAAGCACTAGCACACCAGAACTTGTGGCCACAATAGAAAGAAGACCCTCCTCATAGTTGCAGGGCAGAAAAGAGTTTTTGTGGTAGCTGACAGACCAGAGCATGGGACAGGAGAGGAGTAAACACTTCTCCTTAGGTCATACCACCTTGGAAGAACTGAAAATTTACAGGTCCCTAGAAGTATCTCTGAAAACAGTTGGACAAAACCCCTGAAGCTTGGGACAGTGTACCCTCCACACTGGAAGCAGAGCCCTACTTTAACAAAAAAGTTTAAAAATCAAGAAATAAGTTGGGAAAAGAAGCAAACAGTGGAAAAACTCTGACTATAGAAAGTTATTATGGTGACAAGGAATATCAAAACACACACTCAAAAGAAGATAACAAAGTCAAAACTCTTACATCCAAAGCCTCCATGAAAAATATGAATTGGTCTCAGACCATGGAAGAGCTCAAAAAGGACTTTGAAAATCAAGTTAAGAAGGCTAGAGGAAAAATTGGGAAGAGAAATGAGAGTGACACAAGAAAATCATGAAAAACACTTCAACATCTTGGTAAAGGCAACACCAAAAGATACTGAAGAAAATAACACCTTAAAAAACAGACTAGGTCAATTGGTAGAAGAGTTCCAAAAAGCCCATGAGGAGAAGAATGCCTTAAAAAGCAAAATTGACCAAATGGAAAAGGATGTCCAAAAGCTCTCTGAAGAAAACAATTCCTTAAAAATTAGAATGGAGCAAATGGAAGCTAATTACTTTATGAGAAATCAAGAAATAATAAAAACAAAACCAAAACAATGAAAAAACAGAAGACAATGTGAAATATCTCATTGGAAAAATAGTTGATCTGTAAAATAGATCCAGGAAAGATAATTTAAAAATTACTGGACTACCTGAAAGTCATGATAAAAAAAAAAGAGCCTAGACATCATCTTTCAAGAAATTACCTAGGAAAACTGCCTTGATATTCTTCAGTCAGAGGGTAAAAAAGAAATTTAAAGAATCCGCTTATCACCTCCTGAAAAAGATCCCCAAATGAAATCTCTCAGGAATATTATAGCCAAATTTCATAGTTCCCAGGTCAAGGAGAAAATACTGCAAGCAGTCAGAAAGAAACAATTCAAGTATGATGGAGCCACAGTCAGGATAATACAAGATTTAACAGTTTCTACATTAAAATCAGAAGGCTTGAAATGTCATATTCCAGAGGGCAAAGCAGCTAGCATTACAACCAAGAATCACCTACCCAGCAAAAGTGAGTATAATCCTTCAGGGGACAAAATGGATATACAATGAGACAGAAAAATTTATTTCATGCATTCTTCATGTAAAGACCAGAGCTGAATAGAAAATTTGCCTTTGAAATACAAGATTAAGAGAAGCATAAAAAGGTTAACAGGAAAGGGAAATCACAAGGGACTTAATAAGCATAAGTTGTTTACATTCCTACAAGGGAAGAAGTTATTCGTAACTCATAAAACCTTTATTATTATTAGGGTAGTTAGAAGGAGTACATATAGACAGATGGTATAGGTATGAGTTGAATATGAGGGGATGCTATCTAAAAAAAATAAAATTAAGGGGTGAGAGAGGAATGTACTGGAAGAAAGAGAAAGGAAAAGGTAGAATGGAGTAAATTATCTCACATAAAAGAAGCAAGAAAAAGCTTTTACAGTGGAATGGAACAGGAAGGAGGTGAGGAGGAGTGAGTGATCTTTACTCTCATAGGAACTGGCTCAAAGAGGTAATAACATACACACTTAATCCTATCTTACCCAAAAGGAAAGTAGAAGAAGAAAGGAATAAGAGAAGGGTATGTGTGGTATGATAGAAGGGAGAGCAGATTGGGGGAGGAGATGGTGAGAAACAAAACTTTTTGGAGGAGGGACAGGGTGAAAAGAGAGAGAGAGAATAGAATAAATGGGGAAGGAGGGATAAGATAGAGGGAAATACAATTAGCAGAAACTTTGAAAAAAAATTTGAGTGAAATTTTTCTGATCAAGGCCTCATTTCTCAAACATATAGAAAAATGAGTCAAATTTAAAAAAAATAAGAGCCATTCCTCAATTGACAAATGATCAAAGATCAGTTTTCCAATGAAGTAATCAAAGCTATCTATAGCTATATGGAAAAAAAATGATCTAACTTGCTATTGATTGGAGAAATGCAAATTAAAACAATTCTGAGGTACTATCTCATATCTATTAGATTGGCTAATAGGACAGAAAAAGTAAGTGACAAATGTTAGAGGAGATGTGGGAAAAATGAGACGTTAATGTACTGTTGGTGGAATTGTGAAGTGACTCAACCATTCTGCAGAGCAAGTTGGAACTATGCCCAAAGGGCTATAAAACTATCCATATCTTTTGATTTAGCAATTCCACTACTAGGTCTGTATCCCAAAAGAGATTTTTTTTTTAATGACCTATACATACAAAAATATTTATAGCAGCTCATTTCTGGGGGCAAATTGAGGGGAAGCCCATCAATTGGGGAATGATTGAACAAGGGCTATGTGATTATGATGGAATACTATTGTACTATAAGAAATGATGAATAGGATGCTATCAGAATAACCTGGAAAGACTTGCATGGGCTGATGCAAAGTGAAATGTACTGTGTACAAAGTAACAGCAATATTGTAAGATGATCAGCTGTGAATGACTTAGCTATTCTCAGCAATACAACAATCCAAGAGAATTCTGAAGGACTTACAAAAAATGCTATCCATCCCCAGGGAAAGAACTGATGGTGTCTGATTACAGATTGAAGCATCCTTTTTTTTTTTTAACTTTTTCTTGAGGGTTGTTTTTTGGGGGGAAGGGGGAATCTATGTTTTCTTTCACAACATGATTATTATGGATGTGTTTTGCATGACTACACATGTGTAACCTATATTGATCTGTTTTTCCTCTCTATGCTGGGGGGAGGGAGAAGAGGGAGAGAATTTGGGACTTAAAGTTTTAAAATGAATGTTGAAAATTGTTTTTACATGTAATTGGGGGGGAAATAAAATACTGAAAAAAAGAATTATATTATGGTAGATAAATTAGCTAAAAGGTCACCTGAATCGAAATTACCTACACAACTGGGAAAATAAGATTTTTAATAAGTCATTAGGTTTGTTTAACAACAATATATGCTAAAATGATAAAGGAAATATTCAGTGGATTTAATCTAGTCTGGGATATGGTTGAAATGTAGGATTTGAGCAAGAAAAGAAAAGTGTGTTTTCTGAATAAGGGATTTTGGAGATTTGGAAAGAGAAAAATAAGAAAGGTATGGTTTTTAAAGGTCACTGGAGAGATACAGGTGTGTGTGTGTGTGTGTGTGTGTGTGTGTGTGTGTGTGTGTGTAAGGTAATAAGGATGGTTTGGGTTTTCAAACCACAAGAGAGATGTACAAAAATGAAAAGAAAGTTTAAGCATGTTGAGAAGGTTTGAGGAAGTTTTGGTTTTGCGTAAGTGGGAAGGTTGTATGAACCTTCATGTATTTATTTTATTGGAAACTATATTAATAAAAAATTGCAGCTTGATTTGAAAGTCAATAGAGAAAAGTTATAGAAGGCTAGTAGTAAATTGATAAGCAATGAATTCTTTCTGAGATTATAGAACCAAGATTTGAACTAAAATGCAATGTTTTCTGAAGTGTGATACTTGGGGTAGATTTAAATCTAACATCAAACTGCCACATTTAAAATCTTCAGCAGTGAGTTGGCTAGAAATAATAAACCCCACAATATGAAATGCTTGGAATAAATAGCTCTTGTATAAAATACAAAATTAAATATTTGAAATTATAAACTGAGATTCTGTGTGATATCATTTGGAAAATAGATCCAGGTGTAATTGAATTTATTCTGGTCTCATTTTAAGTGAAATGTGTTTCTTCTAATAACATAATAAGTCAGAATTTATTATACTATTTGGCATTAAAACAAATTGGGAAAATGCATTAATCTGAAAATTTGTTCCCTGGGTTAAGTCGTTACCTCAGTTTACCAATCTGTAATATGGATAAAGATAATACTTGACATTGATTTGATAATTCATTGTATTAAGATTATTAGGAAAATGGCAAATTCCTTTTAAATCAGTATCATTTTGCATTATAGATTCAAATGTAAAAAGACCGATGTTAAATATTTAAAACTGTTCTTTTAGAAATTCAATAAATATTTATAATTTTTTTTTTCTGTGAATGTTGGCCATTCTGTTTAGTTCTTTTTTTTTTTTTTCCATTCTGTTTAGTTCTTAGCATGTGCAAATTAAGCATCATTACACAAAGATTTCTGCCTGGGGAAAAGTAGACCACACCCTGCCCCATGAACATCAGTCATGCAGAATTTTTGAGTGAGAAGTTTTAAAGGCAATGGCTTGTAACACTTAGTCCAGATTTTGTACAGAACTGTTGACTGAGGTTTGAGTGGAGAAGCTTAGGTGTGCCAAAATTCAAATTTATCTCTGATGAGAGATACCAAGATGATTTTATCCATCACCAGGAAGTCTGATTCTATCAGGGACCTCAGGGAGGAGCTCTGACCCTAAGCTTACAAAAGCATTAGAGATAGTGAGAGGTGATCCTTGAGGCATGTGGTAGCTGTATCTGGCTTTCCTTGAAGCAGCTGTTAACGATCTTTCATTTCTGTGATGCTGGCCAACTAGATGATTTCTCTTCTATCCTTTGCTCCATGCTTATAAAAATGTATTGTCTTCAATTCAGGGTCTCTTGGGCGCAGGCAAAGTCATTATACCATAATAAAGGATATCTAACTAGGAGATCTCCTCAGTTTATTCCTTTTTTTGAGGGGGGCAGTAAATTTCTATCAAAACAGGGCTAACCTAACAATTATAGTTGTGAATTTAATTTGGTAAAGTTTTATATGTATTTTCTAGTACTACCAATGCAAAGTTAAACACTTGTTTATATTATGGAACTTGATAACACCAACGTAAACTCAATTGTTGGAAAGCTGCTCTTTTTATTAAACATACATTATTTCCCTGGGATATAGGGTATATTCAGGGAAGACTAGTACCTCTGGTATGAGGGCTGCTGAGCCCTTTACAGGGTTGCTTTCTACCTTTGGTGTCCACCTAATTCACCCAACTCTTACCTGTGGTTCCAAGAAGCTGTAGCATATGCAGTGGCCACACCCCAGTAAATCATTTCAGCAGATGGGCTAAACCAGGGTTGAAGACAACCAAGGGGTCTCAAACCCTTCAATGACTGGAGGGGTGTCTACCCCAAGCATGTGAAAACTTCCCCAGTAGAATGGGTGGATGAGAACAATTGTTCCAATGGGCCATGAAGGTAGCTGAAGCAGGTGCTGTGGAGGGCTTAGAGCTTGGCTAGACATTAAGACACCAAGGTCATCCCCTGCATCCTGAGCCATCACCAGTTGCTTTGACTTTGTCTTGCTTCTAGACTGTGATGACTCTAGAAGAGAAAATGAGGCCATCAACTTCATGCAACTCTGCCTCACTTAAATCCAATTTGTGCATGAATCAAAAGACATCACCCATACCATTTTACCATTGGTTCTTTATGGAGTATTTGTGCCCAACCTGTGGTAGAACATTCCAAGCTCATATTAGTCTGATCAGCCACAGTAGGACACATTGTACCTTGACTCCAAAATAGTGAGGTCATAGGATTTTATTAATAGTTTCAAAAGCTTCATTGTTCAATCAGATAAGATGTTTGGGACTTGCTATTTGACATGATTTCAGCTCTGCTGGTGATATGGTATAAGGTTCTATAGTGCTTAAAACCTAAGAACTATGAGATTTAGAGGTGAAAGGGTCATATTCACACCCACCTAGAATTTAAAAGTTTCAGCTTATGTTAAGGAAATAAGTTCCACCCAAATTTTTTTAGCTGTATTAAAGCTATTTGTGGTAGTATAAATGTTTTTCTATATAAAGGTAATTTGAAAATGCACTTGACTAAATTAATGCTATCTAAATAGTAATAATTCTTGTTCTATGATATTGTATTCTAGATTTCTGTGTATTATAAATTCTGAAAAAAAAAATTGTATAAGAAATGCTATTAGGAAAGCAATTTCTCTTATAATCTGGATGTTATTCGATTATGAACTGAACTGTTAAAAGAAGATGGGAAAAATTGTTTGAAAACTTATGTTATTTTATCAGCCCTGATAACCACATTTTGTAATATTCTGAAAGAAACTGGAAACTGCCATGTTTGGCTATAGTTAAGAGGACATTTCAGCTAACCTTATTTGGCTATCATTTATGAAAATTTTGAGATTATTAATCATTATTATTATAATGATGTAAATTCTGTCAGGTATTTATGGTATGTTTTTAAAGGGTATGTTGATAATTACTGTGTGGGGAAAAGTATGAGGGAAAGGACCTTGTGAAATCTCCTTGTTTGCTTGAGAACATCTGCTTGTGCAGAGCCATAAAACCCTTACCCATCAACCCTGTACAAGAGCTTAAAATCCTGTCCCTTCCCTCATTTCAAACACTCTCTAATGAAAAGGGGAAAATAATAAGGACTTTGTTTAGAAATAATTAGGAATTTGTTTATAGCCTAGGAAATTTTAAAAATTGGAGATCAAATTCATTTTATTTTTTTTCAGCTCTACTTTTTAATTAGAAATGCTTGGAAATTCTCTATTTTGTTAAATGTATATTTTTTTTCCCTGAAAGATTATATTCAATTTTGCTGTGTAGGTGATTTTTGGTTGCAAATCAACTCCTCTGCCTTCTAGAAGATCATATTCCAAGTCCTGTGGAAGTTGCCAAATCTTGTATAATCCTGACTATTGCTCCATGATATTTGAATTGCTTCTTTTTGGCTTCTTACAATACTTTCTCCTTCACTTGTGAGCCCTGGAATTTGGCTATGATGTTCCTGGGAGTTTTCATTTGGGCATCTCTTTCAGACAGAAATCTGTGGATTCTTCCAATTTCTATTTTACCCTCTAGTTCTAATATATCAAGGCAGTTTTCTTTGATAATTTCTTGAAAGATGCTGTCCAGGCCTTTTTTTTTTAATCATGACTTTCAGGCACTCCAATAACTCTTATATTATTTCTCCTGAATATATTTTCTAGGTCAGTTGTTTTTCCAATGAAAAATTTTACATTTTCTTCTATTTTTTCTACTTTTTTTTGATCTTGCTTTATCATATCTTGATGTTTCATAGAATCATTAGTTTCCATTTATTCAATTATAATTTTTAAGAAATTATTTTCTTCAGTGAGCTTGGGTACTTCCTTTTCCATTTGGCCAATTTTATTTTTTAGGGAGTTATTTTCCTCAGTAAATTTTAAAATATCTTTTCCCATGCTACTTACTCTTTTCATGATTCTCTTGCATTACTCTCATTTCTTTTCCCAATTTTTCTTTTACTTCTCTAATTTACTTTTTAAAATACTTTTTAAGCTCTTCCAGGAATTCTTTTTGGGCCTAAGACCAAATTACATTTTTTTTTTGAGGCTTCACATATAGCCATTTTGACACTACTTTAAGGTTTAAGGTTTAGGGGTCCACAAGACCCCAAAATACCAACACACTGGGTCCTGCCAAATGAATTTGACTTAATTCTTCTCTCAGCCAGAGTAAAGCAAAGTTTATTAAAGGTTCGCCATAATGGGTAGACTCTTAAGGAGCCTAGGTATCTGTGACACTTGTACCAGACAAGTAGGCCAAAATAATCTGACACAGAGTGAGTCTGTGCTAGATAGTTCTCATCTCCCTCATGGAGGCAAGATGGAGCTTATATACCGAAAGGTTGTGGGAGGATTTAGGGGTGGTCTAGAGGAAGAGTTTGGGGAGGGTCTTCACGAGGAGTCAAATGAGGTCAGACTCCAGTAATGAGAGACTGAGGGTGGGACATAGCTGAAGGCTACCTGGAGATGACAGACAATGGAGGGCTAGGCTAGTTTAAGGGTAACAGATTTGGGTATAGATATTTTGATAGGATCAAGGGTGGCAAGTAGCTGGACTAGCCAGCTGGAGGTCTGGCTAGTAAGAGTAAGAGATTTGGGCCTAGCTATAATGAAAGGCTTATGGTCTCAGGAAAATGCCTTATCAAGTGGGAAGATTCATTCAGAGTTCAAGGGTGTTCCCAGAGCCTGTACCTCATCACTGTTGTACTCTTCTAAATGTATCCCTTGATCCTGCCTGTCACTACAGTAACTTTCTATAGTCAAGTTCATTTTTTCTGCCTCTGTGTGTGTGTGTGTGCACGTATGTGATTTGATGTATTTACGTGAGAATTGGTCTCTGGTCCTACACTGTCCCAAGCTCTTTGTGCTAGGGCTCTGGGTCTTACTGGGCTTCAGAGCTTAGCTGTTTGCTTACTCTGGAGCGTAGCCTTCCCTTCTGATTTGTATTTGGGAGGTAGGGCCTCCCTGTTGGCCTCCCCTGGGTATAGGGTTTAGCTATTGGCCTGCTCCAGGTCGGTGTTGGGAGGGTAAGGAGGGGGAACAGGGCCTTGCTCCTAGGTTGCTATGAAAACAAGGTCTCTCTGTTGGTAGGCCCCAGGAATGGGGTCTTGCTATTGATCAACCCTGGGGCAGGGTTTCACTACTGGTCAGCAATAGGGTCAAGGTCTTGCTGGTGGCTTGTACTGGGGGTGGGGTCACTGGGATGGGGCCTTGATGTGCTGCACAGACTGCTCACTTGCCTAGGGGGCTGCTGGTCTGCAGGGGGACGGGGTCTTACTGGTGAATTACTGCAGGCTTGGAGCCTTGCTGTAGGCCCCCTGCTGTGAGGCTGGCTGCTGCTGCTGCAGCTGCTTTTGGATTTTGCTCCCCACCCCACCCTACCCCCCAGTGAGACTTTTTCTGCCTGGCTAGTAAGCTGCTTCCCTACTCCTAGATCAATTCTGAGGTGGTTTTCTACTTGTTTGAGGGGAATTTGGAGGACTTCAGAGCGTTCTTTCCTTACACTGTCATCTTGGCACCATAAGTCTCTCAGTTGTTTTTCCAGTGAGATATTTCATATTTTCTTCTATTTTTTTCATTCTTTTGATTTTGTTTGGTTGCTTCTTGATGTCTCATGGAGTCATTAGCTTCCATTTGCCAAATTCTAATTTTTAAGGAATTATATTTCTTCAGTGAGCTTTTGTACCTCCTTTTCCATTTGACCAATTCTACTTTTTAAGGAGTTGTTTTCTTCAGTGAATTTTTCTACATATTTTTCCATTTTTTGGTGCTTCCTTTACCAAGATATTAACTCTTTTTTCATGATTCTCTTATATCATTCTCATTTCCTTTTCCAATTTTTCTTCTACTTCTTTTATGTGATTTTTAAAATTCTCTTTTAAATCCTTTAAAATTCCTTTTTTCCAGGAGTTTTTTTGGGGCCTGAAACCAATTCACATTTTTCTTTGAGGCCTCACATGTAGGCATTTTGACATTATTGTCCTCTTCTGAATTTGTGTTTTGATCTTCCCCGTCACCATATTAATTTTCTATGGTCATGTTCTTTTCGTTTGTTTTTTGCTCATTTTTCCACCCTATTTCACAACTTTTCAGGTTGAGTTATGCTCCTGGTGAGGAGCGGTTACTATCCCCAGCTTCTTGTGCTGGGGGCCTGGGACCTGGCTGATGATTTGCCGTGCTGGGGATTTGAGGCCTCACTATTCACTTGCTGTGCTGCTGGCCTGCTGCCGGGTGTCATTACTGACCTGCTCTGAGGCTTAGAGCCTCCCGCAGGTTTGCTGGGGCACAGCCTACTACAGGTTTACCCACATTAGACGGTGCTTCCCTTTTACTCAAGTAAGATAGACCCTTCCTGCTGACCTAAGTTGTTGGGCTGGAAAATTGTTTCACCTTGACTTTTTGTTGGTTGTACCATTCCAGAATTCATTTTGAATCATTATTTTATACTTGTTTGGAGGTGAATTTGGGAGAAGTCAGGCAAATTCCCTCGTTATTCTGCCATTGTCACTCCACCTCTTCTCTTCAGTTTTGTTTTAAAGGAAAGAATTTTAGTGCAATAAGTTTTCTTAGTGGAGAATAACTTCTGGAATATTTTGTGTCACCAATGGAAAAGTCAATTTTATTTGGGTTCATTATTTAATTTGGAATTATCAATTGTGTATTAAGCATGTCCTGAAGTAGTAACATGTTTTATTATAAACACCTTATTGGATGTGCAGTGTTTTCAAATTGATTGTTGTATATGTTTTTACATCCCATCCCAGGACTCTTTGCTACAATTAAAGTTAACTTGGCAACTTTTAAGTGAATTCACTTGTGTGTTAGAGGTCATCTTCTTTTAAAAATGTTTTGTTACCTGTGCTTTATAGGGGGATTAAATCCCTCTCTGTCTTTATTCCTCCTAAGGGCAGTATAAATTAATTAATTGGAATCCACAAATTTAATGCAATTGTAATTGGGATTAATTGGAGTTTTAAAAACTTTGAGTAAAAGTTTTGAGAAAACAAGGTCAAATGAGTCTGTGTGTGTATGTGTGTGTGTGTGTGTGTGTGTGTGCGTGTGTGTAATTTTAAAAGTCCCAGAAGTTTGAAAGCTTTTTAAAAATTCTACTTTCTGTGGTATTGTAAATGTTTGGCTTTTATATTTTCAGTTTGTACTTGAATTTCTTAAATATGTCAATGAAACAGTTTTCTAACTTACATCATAGAAAGTTAAATGATAATGGAGCCAATGCTAATTTAGAAAAATACTTTTAGTCCTGGTTTATATGTCTACTTTGATAAACATTAAATCTTTAACCAGGACTCAGTTTCTTTTTTTATGTTTTATTTTCCCCCAATCATATGTTAAAACTTTTTTTACATGTAAAAAAATTGTGTTTTAAATTCTAACCCACCTGCCCTTTCAGCCCTCCCCAATCCTTGAGATACCAAGCAATCCAATATCAGTTATACATGTGCAATCACATCAAACATTTCCATGTTAGTCATTTTATATAAGAAGGCTTGAACAAAAGAAAGAAAGAAAGAAGGGAGAGAGGGAAGAAGAGAGAGAGGGAAGAAGGGAGGATGGAAGGAAGGAAGAGAAAACTAGTATTCTTCAGTCTATATTCAGATAATATCAGTTCTTTCTCTGGAGGCAGATAGCATTGCTGAGAATAACTAAGTCATTCACAATTCTGCCTCATATAATATTGTCACTACTATATACAACATTCTCCTGATTCTGCTCACTTCACTTTGCATCAGTTCATGTAAGTCTTTCCAAGCTTTTCTGAAATCATTCTGTTTATTGTTTCTTATAACGCAATAGTAAGTATTCCATCACAATCATATACCAAAAGTTGTTCAGTCATTCCTCAATTTATGGAATCCCCTTGATTTCCAATCTTTAGCCACTATAAAAAGAGCTGCTATAAATATTTTTTGTACAAATAAGAGAAGAACTCATTTCTAGTCAGGTTCTCATAGATTTCTAAGATTCCTCAGCCTATTGATGGCAATGTCTATGTCAAGTACAGAATTTAGAAAAAAATAAAGCAAAGGTTACTTAAAAAGTGAAATTTTCTGAAGTTTCAAGTGAACCATGGATTCTTAATTTAATGTTTTTATTATAGTTCTTTTGTTAGTAAGATCAGAACCACAAGACTTGAACTAATTGTCACCATGTGACAGAGATTATACTAAATTGTGTTGAGATCTGTTTTGTAAAAGATTTTAGCAAGAACATCTGGGGATTTACAAGTGATATGGAACCAGAGAAGTAAATCTATTGAAAGAGGAGTTCACTTAAGAGCTTCCCCGTAGAGAGTTGTTTCCTAAAGATGAGACTGCTACAAAGGACATCTGAGATTCAAGATAAAATGTGTTGATTAAATGGGCATTAGGGGTGGATCATTTCCAACCCATTACCCCTTGGGAAAGACCTAACTTTTGGCATTTGTGGCTCAGAGGTTTCTTTCCATGGCAAGATTGAGTTTGATCCTTCCACCCTTGGTGGCTCTTTTGACCTTAAGCATATTATCCATGCCCTCTTTTTTCAGGGACGTATTGCCTTTTCCATGTAGTTATCACTTTCACATCACAGTTTTGGTATATCATGGTTTCAATACATCATGGGTCAGCATAAGAAATTAAATGGGAATTTTGGGAGAGTTTGTGGAAGTTACAGACGACATGCAAAAACCAACAGACAACACAGAAAAGGTTTAGAAACAATTTGTTTTTTAAAGTTAAAATAAACAACCCAAATTTTATAATAAGGTATTGTAAACACCCCATAAAAGAAAAAGGAAAAAAAATTGAACTTCTTCTCTGGTATGAGAGGAAGGCCAAAAAATTTTAGCAGAGTTTCCAAATTACAGGATGCTACATCCCTAACCCCCACAATATGGAAGGGATAACTATAAGTACTTTACTCCTCTGTTTGGGAATTAAGTATTGCCTACATGTCCCTTCTCATATTGGGGTTACTAACACTGTCATGGCTCATAGTACCTAGAACTGACCCAAAACCTAATGTTGTTCTGGTGGAGGGGGACTCTTGGTCCCCTCTAACCAAGAGGGGGGAGGAAAGTCTGGGACCCCTACCTTGTTCTGACTAGCAATTTCTAATCATCTCCTACTCCCAAGGTAAGCCCTTGGGAATCTCTGCTCAACAATTTCTAACTGCTCCTGTTCCCAGAGTGTCCCAAGGACACTTCTGCAACCCCTCCCTTCCTGCAGTTTGGCTATTCTGATGACTTTATAGGTGACCCTAGCTTGGGTTAGAAGCACTTAAACTGTTCCTGTGGGTTTTTGTTTTTTTTTTTTAGAAAAGTGCTATCACCGTGCAATAAATAGCTTGTGAGCTGCTACTCCATCTACCCATTTAGGTGACCCGTCCGCCTTCTAAGTGTGTATGACCTCTGTTTGTAAATCCCCTCATTGAACTTCCCTGAGTAAGATAATGTGTTGTTAGCTCTGGTCATTACTAAATTTTTTGTTGCCAGATATTTTTGATGACTTGAAAAGCTTTGAATCCTGGTTTGACATAAATAGTCTTACAGAAATTGCTGAGGACGTTGTTGCTAAAGAAAAGGAACAAAATGTTATACACATGCTTCACCAGATTCTAATCTCTTTCTTACTGAGACTAAAATCTGATGTTGCGCTTGATGTCCTGTACTCTGTTTGTTCTGTCTGTGTTGATGTTACATTGTCAGAACAAAGCATCTTATCTGTTGAAAGAGGACTTTACTGCTGATACAGAAGCCCTGAAAAGAGGGCTTTACTGCTGTTTACAAAAGTCCTGAAAGAGGACTTACTGCTGTTCACGGAAGTCCTGAGACTTTACTGTAGATTTGTGTTTGATTTCTCAGACAGCTTTGTCTGTTGGTTTGTGTTACTTTGTCAAATAGAAAGTGAATTGAAATGACAGTGCTGGCAATGTGTGTAAATATTGTTGCAACTCTGTTAAGTGTAATGTGTATAAATATTGTAAGTCTGTTAAGCTTTGACTTCCTAGAAACTGCAACTTCAAAGAGTTTGGAGTGGAGTAGTAAGCTGAAATATAGAACCAGAGCAGAGAACTGCATGCCTGTGAATCTGGGAAAAAGCTAAGAGAGTTGCCTAGTGTGAATTCAGGCAAGAGCTGGGAGTTGATCAGCCCAGTGGAAGAGGAGCCCTGGGGTTTGGAAGTCAGAGTTAAGATTTCCACCTTAACTCTGAATTTTACTTGGGTACTCTGCATTGACTGATGAGATTTGTGACTTATTGTGACCTAGGAGTGGATGGTGTTTGTACTTTCTGCTACACCTTAAGGATGGTTTACTTAAGGATGATTGGAAGCCAGCCTCTAGTTAAGATGAAAGAAGACTTTACATGGGTGCTCAATATTTACTGATGATATTGTAACTTACTGAGACCTAGGGGTGGATGGTATTTGTGCTTTATGCTACCCTTTAATGATGATTTACTTAAGGATGATTGGAAATCAGACTAGAAGTCAAGATGAAAGAAAAGTTTACTTGGATACTTTATATTGATTGAAGAGATTGTGTCTTACTGAATGATATGTTTTGTTTAAGACTATGTGGCCCCCTTAGTAATAAATTGTTATGTTATATTGTTGGGAATGTTGTGCTTTAGTTTCTTGAATGTTTTGCTTTAGTTTATTGCTGAATAAATAGAGAGTTCACTATACTATGTGATTAGATCCTTAAAGTTATTCACAGTACCAGTCCTCAGGAGAATTGCTTGTGATTGGCTTTACAATTAGTCAGACAAAACCAGTTGTGTATCATCTTGTGACAGCAAGGACTGTTGACCAGAAAATCATGGAGAGAGCAGCTGCCGAGATAAGGCTAGAAAACTCATCATCCACAGAAATCAAAGGTGGCAAATCTGGATTAAGTCAATCTAAGACCTTCTTGGATCCTGAGGAATTGATGGAATTGTTGAAATCCAGAGACTATGAAAGGGAAGTAAAAGGATCAAGGGAAAAAGTTATCAGTGATAAAGATTTAGAATTGTTGCTGGATCAAAAAAGAAGTGACCTAACTGATCAAATGAATGCCTCTGTGACAGTTAAAGAGAAGGTGGGGATTTCCAAGGTTTTAGAAAATTTTGAAGATTCAGATGCTAATTGTATATTCTGACTTGGGATGTAAAAAAATGACCTCAAAACAGGTCCTTATTTACATAAAGTGATTTACCTATTGGTTTCAACATCCAGTTAATAATATATACCTTTTTTTAGTTTTTAGTTTTCAGTTACATGTAACAGATTCCATATATAATGGATGCAATCCCATATTTAATAGATGGTAACTTTCTGAACAAAAGAAAAAAAATGTTAGATTCAGATTTTCAGGTAATTTTTGAGTTTTAGTGGAGTTCTTGATAAAGGCCATTATATACTTAAATACTACCAGATTTATACAATCTTCCTATGGAAGTTTTTGTCTGTCTTTCTGAATTGCCCTTTTTAGCTCTCCCAGGAATACAGTTTGCTTCAGTTATGGAGTTGGGGATAGAATGGGAAAGGGAGGGAGACTGAGAATATGGTTTATTTTGTTTTATAAGAAAAAAGGTTTAATTTTAATGTCTATTGCTACAAAAAGTTTTGCCAAATAAATGTTCATTCTTGTAAAAAAAATAATAATAATAAAGAATGTGCAAGCTGGGCTTGTCTGGGCATTCCTAGTCTACCTCTAACATGGAGACGTCCTCAAGTGGCCTTTGGAACATGTCCAGAATGCCCAACATGGAGGCCTCTGTGTTCCCTTATGCACGCATGGGAATTGTTTCCTTAGACTGTTTGCTGGTCTTAAATCCAACCTGAATTGGTCACCTTTTTCTTCCTGCTGCTGTTTTCCACCATTCTTTCCTGTGTACTCCTTCCTGCTGTAATCTTTTAAGCCAATCTTTCTGCAGAGAGTGAAGATCCTAGTTCACCTATGGAAGGGACACCATGAACTGAATCAAAAAGAGGGGAAGGAACTTTCCCTTCTCTCCTTTTTTAAAATCTTGGTTCCAAGAAACATCCCTGGGGGTGATGATTTCTGTTGTGTTGTTTGTCCTCCTGTGTTTTAGGTGCCAGAGGTGATCCCCATGGGAATGGGGAGGTAGAGTGATGGTGACTGTGCAACCAGGATTCCGGGAGGGAAGGTCCTGCCTGATGACCCAGCAAAGAAGCCCTGAGAAGTCAAGGGCACCCGGGGTTTGAGTCTGTGGCAGGATTTGGACTAGGAACTGGGGCTTTGCCCTATAGGGAGCAAGCTAAACTATGAATCTAATCTCTTTCCCTTCCCCAGAGACTGAGGTAGTGCAAGGGAGAAGGGAATTAAGCCCCATAGGTTGGGAGTAAGTTTATGGTTATTATTATGTCTTTTGAAGTCAATACTCCTTTGTAAGAGGGAATCTAATTGTTAGTGCTTAAATGGAACTGGGATGCAAAGGAATTACCCTGTATAATTGAAAGAACAACATTGTTGAAGGAGGGAGTAATTTGCAGAGAGCTTAGACACTCCCCAGATCCTCTTAAATGGAGGTTCCCAAATTTATTTGACCTACTGCCTCCTTATAAAAAAAAATTATTCAGAGTCACTTCCTGCCCCATGGAAATATACTTCCTTTAACCCTTTAATAGTCTTTTTAAAATTACATCATTTCAAAAATATACAACTTTTTTAAAATGACATCTTAAAATTAATAATTTATTCTAAATTTGGGAGGCTTGCTGCATTGAAATTTTGATGACACAATGTTGTATCATGTAACCATATAGTATCATATTATAAACAAGTCGTTACATGAACATATTCCTGTCAATGCATGGACTTCCCATCAATGCACTATATGCCCATCTGCCCCACACTTGCTTGTTAAGACTTGTCAGCAAACTTGACAACTGATTGGTAATAGCTTGCATTTTGTGTGTTTATTTGGAAAATAATGTCATCACCATGACATTAACTTACACAACAGATGAAACATGTATGAATGGTTTTTCAAAATTTTCTTATCATTTCTTTTTTCCTTACGTTTCCACTGCCCCTTTATTTTATTCGACGTTCCCCAGTTGTACCAGAGGCTACTACTGCACCCTCCCATGTTCCAGCACCCTTCCCCGGGGGACAGTTTCATCCACTTTGGGAACCTATGGAGGAGAACTGAAATATAATACACCTGGCTTCCAGGCTGTGAGGGCGACAGTGGCTGTATTATAAATGTAATGGAATTTTCAAACCATAAATTTCTTTATCAATATTGACAATTATTCCTGGGAAAGTCATATAACCTCTCTCTAGGTTTCTGTCATCCTTGACGCCTTACTATCTTTCACCCCTCCCCACGGCCTCTTATACAATCTGTCATCGAGGCCCGTTGATTTCATCTTTGCAGCATCTTTCAGATTTGTCCTTTTCCCTCCTCTAACACTGCCATGACCCTGGTGCAGCCCTTATAACCTCACAAAGAGACTATTACAATAGATTTCTGATGGGTCTGCCTGCTACAAGATTTTCCCCACTCCAATCTCTATTCAACTGCTAGAGTTACTTTCCTAAAGTACAGGCCTGACGATTTCACCCCCTACTTAATAAACTCCACTGGCTCCCTATCACCTCCAGGATCAAATTTAAGAATCTCTATTTGGCTTCAAAGCCCTTCATAATTGAGCTTTCCCCCTACCTTTACAGTCTTCTTACACTTTACTCCTATTCTTAAAGCCAGTGACATTGGCCTGTCTTGGCTGTTCCACGAATAAGAGACTCCATCCCTTAGCTCTGGGCATTTTCACTGACTGTCTCCCATGTCTAGAATGTTGCCCCTCCTCATCTCCACCCCTTTGTTTCCCTTGCTTCCTTCAATTCTCAACTAAAATCCCAGCTTCCACAGGAAGCCTTTTCCAGCTCCTCTTAATTCTAGCGCCTTCACTCTATTAATTATTTCCTATTTATTCTGTATATAGCTTGTTTGTACATATTTGTCTTGCTTGTCTCCCCATCGGATTGTGAGCTCCTTGAGGGCAGGGTCTGTCTTTTGTCTCTTCTTATATGCCTAGTGCTTAGCACAATGGTTGGCATTTAGTAAGAGCTTAATAAATACTTCATTTTCCTCATCTCTGAAAGGAGGGGGTCAGACTAGTCACTAGAAGATCTCCAAAGGCTGTTCCATCTCTGCCGTCCTAACTTTCCAGTCTTTTCATACTTCACTCCCCTCTATTCACTCTATGATACAACTATACTAGCCAGTGTGACACTCCACCTCTGTGTACTGGCTGTCCTTCATACCTGCAATGCTCTGACTCTTCACCTCTGCCTCTTAGTTACCCTAACTTTCTTTAACATTCAGCTCAATTATTGGCTTCTTCAAAAGATCTTTCCTGAATACCCCAGTTGCTAATGCCTCTACCCTCAGGTTTTCTTCCATTTACTCTCTCTTTGTCTCTCAATACACACACACACACACACACACACACGTATGTGTGTGTGTATATATATATAGAGAGAGATCTATATCTTTATATATATATATACATGTATATATATAGAGATCTATCTATGTCTTTATATTTATGCACATGTGTGTATATATAGAGGGATATCTATCTATATCTTTTTATATATATATACATACACACATAGAGAAAGATCTATCTATATCTTTATATATATATATATATATATATATACACGTGTATATATATATATATAGAGAGAGAGAGAGAGAGAGAGATCTTTCTATATCTTAAGATAGATAGATAGATAGATAGATAGATAGATAGATAGATAGACAGACATACACATCTTGCACTCTTAGTCATTGCTGGCAAGATTCTTGCCAAAGTCCTCCTTAATAGGCTGATCCTTCACCTGGAAGATAGTCATCTGCCTAAGAGCCTGCATAGTTTCAGAAAGGGCTGGGGAACAGTTGAAGCAGGGTTTGCTGTCTGACAATTCCAGGAGAAATTCCAGCAACAAAACTCTGGGCCCCAGTTATAGACACTTTGCATCCTTTCTTGTACTCTTTATATTTCAGTGAGTGCTAGTCACATGACATTGGCATAATGGAGCCCACTCTCCACAGAAGCAGACATACAGGCCTGAATTTTGCACATAGTTGTCTTATACTCAGAATATAACTAATAAACAAACAAATAGTATTTAATATCATGGAATAAAACTTATAACTGCTATTAATGCCATTTACCAGTTAACTAAAATTTGCAGAGTATAATTATTTTTTGTTGAGTAAAAAAAGGATTTGGTTCAGTAAAACATAATGCCATCTTCCAGGCTCTTTTTTGCCACCAAATGCAACACCACATATCAAAATTATTCAATATCACTGGGAGGATAGAACAGAAATAACCCTAGTTAATCAGAAAAATCAGGTGAGGCATAAAACAGGAAGAAACATGCTCCACAAAACTTTTTTCCTACTGTGGTGGAAGACATATAGCCCAGAGACCAATTTGAAGAGAGATTCCCTAGGGATGAAGTGTACAGATACTTGATTTCACCAAAACCCAGACTATTGCAGGGACTTCTGGAAGAGATACATAACCACACAAAATAATCTGACTTGGTTGACCATCCACAAAGGAAAATGCCAAGTGTACAAAGAGTATCTATTTCATGGATTACAATATTTCATTTGGGTGGACAACCTATAGAGCTTGCCCAGTAGTTCGCATATCTGGAACAGATGATATAGATAATGAATGGGATTCAGAGTTGAACATGATAAGAAGAGTGGACTGAATTGCCCTCAGAAAATTGCAAAGCTCCTCTAATGCCTCCAGGCTTCCAATGAAAGCAAATCTCATGCTTTTAATATGTTCGTAGTAAGCATACTTTATATTTACTCTCCCAACCCATACATACCCCAGCAAGTTGAGTCTCTTGAGTTCAGTTGACTATGTCTTCCTCCTCAGTCCATTGGGAACACTGAAGATTTAGTGCCATTTAGTGCCTTTTGTATACATACCCAGTTTTGACTTAGCAGACAATCAAAAAATCCCTCCATCACACAGTAAGCAGACAGGAAACAGTCATAGAATACTTGCAATTTCTCCAAAGTGTAAAGCAGGGCTTCCATTAGGCATTTCTGGAAACACCTCACCAAGTATTCCCATGAAGGATTATATCAGGCAGAGCATTATGTGCATGTTCCTGAGGACTGGGCTCTTATTGGTCAGTAATCCAGTAAATGAACATATTGTTGTATGGCAGGAAGACATGGAATATAATCGGTCCAAGGTATTAAAAATAAATATCACATAGAGATGCAGGATATATGTGAGCAGGATGTGACCTATCACCAATGAAGAATTATGAAGAAGAATAGGAATAAAAGATGTCATCCAGGAATTGTATGATAAGAAGAAAGATGAGCTGGTAACATCAGAGGACTAGGGATAACAGATGGACGAGAGTCATCCACTGGTACCTTCAGGATATCAGGAGAACTCAACTTGCACAAATTTGTGGGAGCACATGGACAAGAGTTGAACAGGATGGACCAGCATGGATGAGTTGTTATCTGCACATTTGAAGGAATTTCCATGATAATGAGATCACCTTTCCATTTTGGTATTTAAGTAATATTAAGGAAACAGTGACTAGTAGTAAAATGATAAAACATTTACCAAGCAGCTGTGATCCTACCTAATTTCTAAATGCCAGACATATGATTGATTTGGCCCCAGAGTCCTAAAATATATACAGCTTGGATCCTTCCTTGACTGAACAAAGTAACATGTAACAACATAGTTTCTATAATAGGTTTAACTCACCATTCCAGTAGGACTAGTTATTAGATGCTGACAACAAATCTCTGAATAATTCTTTTTTTTTTTTTTGGAGGGGGGAAGGCAAAGCAATTGGGGTTAAGTGACTTGTCCAAGGTCACACAGCTAGTAAGTGCCAAGTGTCCGAGGCCAAATTTGAACTCTGGTCCTCCTGACTCTAGGACCAGTGCTCTATTCACTGCACCACCTAGTTGCCTTTCTGAATAATTCTTGACGAGGGATTTAGAGCACTTGGAATCTGGTACAAACTAGAATTCAGGAATGATGGTGCTTCCCCTGGTCTCTACTTCCAACCTTGTCTAGCCCGTCTCAAACAAGGATGAGTGAACTCAGCAGCCAGCACTGGCCAGGAGAGATGTTGCCATCACCAGTCCTGACATCTTCACCCTTTTGGCCTTGAATACCATACCCTACTATTTCAAGTATATGCCTCCTCAGTATCCTGTTACAATCCCTAGCCAAAACACTGCTGCTGCATGGTGAAGGGTTGCAGATGGACAGATGAGTTTAGAAAGGTATTACGTTGAATTGGGACACCTGGGTTCACCAACCTCAACTTGGTCCATCCTCCACTTCCAAGCTCACTCTAAGACAATTACTAAACCTTCTAGATGCATGGCAGGATATTGAATTGCTCACTCCCACATTCCTACCTATTCCCTGAGCTGATTTACCTTCACTGCCCTCAACCAAGGGGCTTAAGAAGGACATTGACACAATAAAGCAGGTCCAGAGAACTAGGAAGAGAATTTAAAATTACACCATATGAAAACTGGATAAAGGAACTGGGGATGTTCAGGATGCAGAAAAGAGAGACTTTGGGTATAGGAGAAAAGACAACTTCTACCTTTATTTGTGTTGGCCCCAGAAGCCAGAATTAGGATCACAGGATCCTTTGATACAGAAGAAGGTACTTTAAGGCTCAACTAATCCAACCTTCTTATTTCACAGATGAGGAGACAGAGGGCAAATGACTTTTCACGGTCCCACAGCAGAATTGGACAATGGTGGAAATTGAAATGTCAGATTTAGACTCATTGTAGGGAAACATTTCCCAGCTAAAAAACTGCTTTGATATTTATCTGCTTTCTAAAATGCTTTCTTCCTCTGCTGCCACAAAAATTCTCTCAGCCCAAACTCCTGCTATGCCCCTGAGTTCCTTCAAATAATCTCAGTAACTCCACTTAGTGAAATTGTTGGGACAAACAAACAAAACACTTACAGATGTTCAAAAGTAGAATGGTTTATCTCTGGAGATTGTTAAGTTTTCCATCACAAAAATCTTCAAACAGTGATTATATGTTATTGGATGACCACCTAACGAGGAGTGAATTGGCCAAGAGAATCTCTGAATTCCTCTCCAACTCTGACATTGTGCTATCCTATGCAATTCCATGTCCTCCAACATCTGATTTCTACCTTCTCTCAGTTAATATTTCTGCAGGTATCCCAAGAAATCACTCCCTCTGTGACTTGTTATGGTCCTACCCAGAGTTTAATCTGACAAAATCTCTACATACAGCCTGTGTTTAGGTCTCCATAGTACTGGGTACAGAGGTGCACAGTCACTGTACAAGCACTCATGGTAACAATGCACATACTGAGTATAGGGTAACTTTCATTTCAGAAAACACACAAAGGGTACGCAATAGCTCATGAGTAATCAATATAATTCTTTTCTTTCTATTGCTGAAATTTTTTTCTTTTTTTTAAAAAAAAACACCTGAATTTATCAAACACCAAATAAGACAAACATTTTCATGTAGTATATATAGGTGTATATATAAAGGTAACTCACCTTCCATGTGGACTGGGCATGTTCTGGAATCTGACCTGAGGAATCTCTCTCAAAGGGAGACTGTGATTTTCACTTTTAAAGGGATCAGGAAGAGGCCTATGTCTGGGCACTTGCTCCTCTCATCTATCTCTAAGAAGGGTTTGTGGCTAGAATTATATCTATCTACCACACCTCAAATAGTGGAAATATAGGGGTATGATACTTTGGGTCCTAGGATAAGTGTCACTTTCCTTGATTGAACTCAAGGGAAGAATAATATTTAGCTTACTAAAATCAGCTCAAGTCCAAATGTTGGTGATGCACAAAGACCATCTTGAATGGCTAGTAAACCTCTTTGTCAAAGTAAGCAATAAATCAAAATTAAGAAAGATGTACATTTTAAGGTAGGCCACAGAATACACCAGACTAAAAGAGGTCTTTGACTTAGGAGCAAGATCAAATACCTCAGCTCAACCAAGGAGACAAACAATGATCACACTGAGAAGTGTCTGTTAGTAATCTCTATGGCTGTAAGTCCTGGAAGTCAGGGATGTGGTGAGTGCTGGCTTACCACATGTTCAAGGCTCAAGGAAGATCTCCTGTCCACCATTCAAAAGACCAGATTGCTTCTTTTAAATACCTGTCTCAAAGACTTCCAACAGTTTGACATTATCTCTCCCTCTTGTACATCTGCCACATACAACATGGCAGGTTCAGAGGTTTCTCAGTTGATCAAAAGTCATGACCCATTGAATGGACACAAAATGGCATGTTGTGTCACAGAGCTGTCCTTCAGGGACAAATCACCCTAGTAGTAGGAGATATTATATATCCATATATATGCAACATATAAAAATATATATATATTATAACATATAGAAAGCAATCAAAATAAGAAGGTTGTACATGCAGCTGTGAATCTATACCACAAATATCTTGTTTCTCCCTAAAGAATTCAACATTTATTTTCAAAGTTATTCTTCTTCTTCTCTGTTTCCTATTGAATTTCCTTCAGTTCTTTTCTATGCACTTGAAAAATGCTTCAATAATCCTCTTTTCTTATTTTTTATGTTTTTCTTCATTTTGATAAACTTATTGTTGGCCTTCTTTCCCCTTACTGTCTTCAAAAATATTTTTTTCCTTTTTTTTTTTTTTGGAGGGCAATTGGGTTTAAGTGACTTGCCTAAAGTCACACAGCTAGTAAGTGTGTCAAGTGTCTGAGGTCGGATTTGAACTCAGGTCCTCCTGACTTCAGGGTCAGTGCTCTACTCACTGCGCCACCTAGCCACCCCTCTTCAAAAATATTAAAAGAAAAAAAATTTTTATCAAATGTACACAGTCAAGCAAAACAAATGGCCACAGTATGCATGTCCAAACATACATGTGGCATTTTGCACCTTCAGTTCATCACCTCATTGTTGGAGAATAGGTAGGATGTTTAATCATTGGTCCTCTGGAATCATCATCCATCACCATAGTAAGCAGAGTTCTTAAGTCTTTGTTACTTATTTTTATTACAATGTGGTCATTGATGGGGGAAAGGTATGTGTAGTTCTGCCTGGGAACATGATCGCCAAAATATGCTGAGAATGCAGAAGGACAGAAACACACAAACACAGAGTCATGACGGCAGAGTTATGCCTCTGGGTTTGTGTGTTTCTGTCCTTCTGCATTCTCAGCATATTCTGGTGCTCATGTTCCCAGGCAGAGCTACACATACCTTCCCCCCATCAGGTAATTATTGTATAAATTATTCTTTGAGTTCTGTTCACTTTATTCCATATAAGTTCATTTGGCTCTTCCCAGGTTTGCCTGGAATTTATCCTTTGCATAATTTCTAATGGGACAGTTTTATTCCAATACTTCATATGCCATAATTTGTTCAGCCATTCCCAACCCCTTTAGGTTCCAGTTCTTTACCACAACAAAAAGAAGAGCTATAAAGCAATTAATTCTTCTCTCTCTCCTGTGAGTCCCACTTCCTCCGGCAGTGTATATATGTAGCAGCAACCACACTGGCATTCCCAGAATGGCTGCTAGCACAGGTTCTTAGATCTTTACTAGGAAAGATAACTATTTAAGGGGTCAATAATCTTTTTTAATTCACTAGTTCAGGGGAAAAGTCAGCACCCTAAACTAAAGAGAAAATACTAAGAAAGAAAATACAAGCAGGGAAATAAAGACCAAAAGACAGGGCTCTGACTGCCTGAATCAACTATATACTTTACATACGTCCCTGGGTTGAGAGAGCCTTTCAGTCTGAGCAGTCAAGGAACTCTGAATATAGGCCACTCAGAATCTTGACCGGGGAATCACAAGCTCCTTCTCATAAGCAGAGCTCCCAAAGCAAATTATCAGCTCAGAGTTTATATACTCTTCTTAGAGCCAGAAGGTGTCACAACCCTCCTGACTCAGGGCTTAATTAGAAATTAGCAAAAGGTAAGAAAGCCTTCCTACAAGTAAAATTTCCCTAAGCAAGCTTCCCTTAATGGGTTCCACTTGAGGCTCATTAATGAACAGTGGAAGATCTTAAATCCAATTTATGTTACAATATAGTTGCCCAGAAACATATATTGCTCCTACCCATGGTTATGTTCCCTAATTGGACAACCCTCTGACATTCCAGTGAACTCCATTTTCCCCAGATATCTTTTTAGGGAGCTTATAGAATTTATGTAAAGTCACCCAGTAGAAAAGCCTCCCTTCAGAAAGGCTGGTAAATCAAGCAACATCCCAGTGTTCAAGTGAGTTCTCTTTCACCATGGAGGCACATAAAAGTCTCTAGTCTTATGATTCTGCTCTGAAAATGTGGATTTTCCCAGAAGGAAACATACTTAGGGTGTTAATTAGACAGCTCCCTGCCCATCAGCTCTGTACCATTCCAATATCTCACTGTAGTAACAGGGCAAAATCCAGATCCCTTACTCACCTATTTTGTGACTGTAGTAGCTTGCTGCTCCTCTAGGTACTGGGGCCATGTATGGGATCTTCTCTTTAAGAGTACCCCAAAGGGTTGTTGTTCAGGAATTCCTACTTCTCTGAGAGAATACCATTTTGGAACTCGAACTTGGGTTTGATAGAAACCTAGAAGTGCCCAGAAAATCCCCCTTCTCTGGTTAAAAGACCAGATTCCAAAATCAATATGCCATTCGTTTGTTACTTGGCTGCACTCCTCTGGACTTTTCCATCCAGACCAGGAAATTATTATCGTCCTATAAGATCATAGCAGACATGGAATTCATCAATACCCTTTGCCACCAGGGCCCTTCCCTCCTTCTCACTAAAAGGTGGAGACCTCTCCCCCTACGACCTCCCTCCCCTCCCCTTTTAGATCATAAGCTCCTCCAAAGCAGGGACTGTCTTTTTTTGCCTTTCTTTGTACCCCAGTTCTTAGGTTGGCACATAGTAGGCTCCTAGTAAATGTGCACTGACTCACTAACTGTCTGCTATCAATCCTTCTTTTCTGATGAGGTGAAGGGTGAGAAATTCAACATTGTCCAGAAATTCCTCCCCCTGAACCCCAGAGTCTAGCAGTTAGGAACATGACGTTGGCCAGGAAACTCTCCCTTCCCTACAGAGGAGACTTGGGCTTGGGAACTCTCACCACTCAGCCATGTGGTTCCCTTCTCCATGGTTGACATGATAATAAAAATAGCTCAAGTTAATTTATATAGCACTTTATATCATTATATCATTTGATTCTTACAACAGTTTTATAAAGTAGGTTTTTTATTGTCCCCACTTTACAGATGAGGAAACTGAGGCTCAAGAAAGATCAGCTAGTATCTGATACAGTATTCGAATGCAGTCTTCCTAACTCCAAGTCCAGTGCTCTGTTCATTATGCCATGCTTCTGTTTCTCAGGCTGACAGTTTATACCATTGGCTCTCCAAAGACAGAGCCAGGAACTTAAGAGTGTAGATATTTTCTTTTTTGGGCCATATTTGTGATTTCATGTGTGTCCTTGCCATGTATTTCTGCTCCAGGGTTGCTATTAAAGGATGCTGGGGGAGGGTGACTAAAATTCGCATCTACTTTTTTCTCTGTTTTGCTCCTAGAATCTTGCTAAATAGGAGAAGTAGATGGAAATATATCAAACAGGTCTCTTGGCTTTCTTTTAAAGGCCAGCACAAAGGGGTGGCTCTTCCCACAAAAATGCAAGCCAAAAATTTCATTTCATGGCGAGCTCTAATCTCTGAAATTTAAGCAAGAGATACCTTTAATCCTCTCAGAGATACCTGGACAATGACATGCCAATGGGCATCCACAGGGCGATGCTATCAAAGTTCCAAACAAAAGCTCACCACCATATAAGTTCATCTTCAGGAAACTCCTGTGGTCAACTGCCTCCATGATATTGTATATTTCTGTTATATATATCTGTTCCTTGACTCCCAACTAGACTGCAGTCTCTGTAAAGGTTGAGATCATGTCCTACTCAAACTCAGCATTTATTGCAACACCCAGAACTCAGCCTGCATCCTTTGCTCAGAAGACACTGAATTATAGAATTTTGACTTGTAAGGGTTTTTAGCCTACTCCTACCAACAGGGATCCCCTCTGCAACATGCTTGAGAAGTAATTACACAGCCTCAGTTTAATAAATGCATTAGGGAGGTATAAGCAAAGTGTTGCATGATGTCATGCCATCCCCTGCCCAAATCCTTGGCTCCCTTTGGTTTGGAAGGATTTATATTCTGACTCAGCCTCTCCATCTTCATGTCTTTCTGGGAAATCAATCCTATAGATAGCCTAGACACTAATTCCACCTGACTCTTTGCAGTCCTTGTTTGCCCTTATCTTCCCTAAATTGAACCTTCTCTTACCACTGGTGAAAGTCTTTGTCCTGTGGTTGGTCTGGTCTAGTGGAATTGGCGGTAAATGAGTGAATACATAAATAAATTGAAAAATGGATGGAAGAATAGATGATGAGTTCATAGAATAATTGGATAGAAACATGTAAAAATGGGTGAATAGTTAAATGAAGGGATGAATAGGTGAAATGGATAGATGGATAGTTGGACTGATGCATGGATGGATGGATGGATGGATGGATGGATGGATGGATGGATGGATGTACAGTTCAATGCCTAAAGGAGTAGATGCTGGCATTAATAGATATTTGGCTGAGTGGGTGGTTATATAGATCAATGGATGGATGAATGAAGGGTTGGAAAGGTAGATGAACATATAAATGAAGAGAAAAATCAGTGGACGGGAATAACAATGAATGGATGAAAAGAGAAGTAGGTAGATGGATCTATATAGAACAACAACAATAACTAGCATTTACATAGAGCCTACTGTGCGGCAGGGACTGTGCTAAGCACTTTACAAATAAAAATTTACAATAACTTCGTGAGGTAGATGCTATTACTATCCCCATTTTACAGTTGGAGAAACTGAGGCAAATATAGGTTAATTGATCTGACCAGGGTCACACAACTATATGTTTATATAAATGGAAGGATAAATTAATGAACTAGTGTGTGAATAGATTGATATATGAACTCATGTCTAAATGAATGGATAGATGAATATGAAAAGGTGGGGCATCCATCTCTACAGGACCACTTATTTTGCATTGGCACAAAAGTCAAAAATGTACGCTTGCAAAGGGTGGGCAAAGTATATGTGCCCATATACTGGGGCAACCAGTACTTTCTATACTTTCCTGGCAGATGCTTGCTAGACTAAAATAGCTACTCAGAGTGCTCTTTTTGAGGAACCACCAGAGGGCACTTTGAGCTCAGGCTGCTGGAGCTCCTTCATTGTTAGCTACATTTATTAAGAAATTACTGTGTTCCAGGAACTCTGTTAATTGCTAGAGTTATACAGAAAAGCAAAAATAGCAGCTAGATTCTAGAAGTACACATTTGAATGGGGGAGTGAACATGGAAATAAGTAGGCACATAAAAGACATATGCAGGGCAAATAGAAGGTAATCTGAAAATGAAAGACATTAGCATCTTGGGAGACCAGGAAAGGGCAGGTAGGTGGCACAGAGAATAGACAGCCAGGCCTGGAGTCGGGAAAAACTCATCTTCCTGAGTTCAAATCTGACCTCAGACACTTACTAGCTGTATGACCTTGGGCAGATCACTTCATCCTGTTTGCCTCCATTTCCTCATCTTTATAAATGAGCCAGAGAAGAAAATGGCAAATCACTCCAGTATCTTTGCCAAGAAGACCCCTAATGGGGTCATGAAGAGTCGGACATGACCGAAATTGACTGAACAACAAACCAGGAAAGACTTCCTTAAGAAGGTGGGATTTGTCTGAGTCCTGAAGGAAATCAGGAAAACCAGCAGACAAGGGTGAAGTGTCAAGGCATTGTGACAAAAATACAGAAAAAGATGAAGTGTCATTTTGAGGAACTGCAAGTAGGTCAGTGTAATTGAACCATGGAGTACGTGAAGGGAAGTATTGTGTGAATGAGGCCTGCCAGGATCCTCTCTTTTTGTTGTTCTCAGACCAAATTCAGTCCAGTTTAAGGTATGAATATGGCCAACCCTAATGCATAATCTATCAAATGATCCATATCCCACTGAAGTTCTTTCCCAACTTGTGTCCCAAAAGAACCACTCCTTCTCACACATAGATATAGCAAAGTTTCTTAAACTAGAGGTCACGATAGGGTCATGTAACTAAATGTGAGGGTAGAGAAAAATTGCGCAGCACTGAAAGGTTTCTGAACACACAATGACCAGAAATTAATTCAAAATCAAACACATAATGAATCCAAGGTGTTTCTGGTTTGAACTTTTGAATATTTTCCTACTGTCATTCCTCAGTATGTAAGCATCAAATTAGTGTATCTTTGGATTGGATTGTGTCAGAATGTTTGCTTTAAAAAGTTGCTGTTATGTCCTTCTTTTACAGAAACATAAGTGTTTAATTGCAGCGAATAAAGACAAAAACTCTTCAATAATATTTCTCCACCATCTCTACCTTATGTATGTGTATGTAAGTGTGAACATCAAATTTTCAAATTAAACACAAACCAATGTAATTTCCTACTCTAAAGTTAGTATTTATTTGAGAAATTATTGGTAATATTTATTTATTTTTTAGGATAAAAATATTTTTTGGTTATGGATAAGTGGTTAAATTTAAACTGAAAAGGTAAAAGTATTGATGACAATGCACCAGAGTCTTTGCTACCAGGTTGTAGTACACTTAAATTGATAAGAAAAAGAAAATATGTCGAATCATTTTTGCTATATGGATTTACTTCTAATAATGGTGATGGTGTGGGAAAACTCTTTTGCTTAGTTTGTCATGAAGGTTTGGCTTTTGTGGAAAGCCAAACTAAAACAACATCTTAATACTAAGCGTGCAACTTACTGCAATAAAGCACAGGAATATTTTTAAAATATTCAAATAAAGAAAAAAAAACAGCATTTTGAGAAATTTGTTACTGTCAAGGAAAAGTATTTACTTGCATGTTGCAAGACTTATTTAATTGCAAAAAGCTCAAAAACCCTACACAACAGAAGACCTCATGTTACCTGCTACCATTAAAATATCAGAAATAGTTCATGGAAAAAAGTATGGGAATGAAATTCATAAAATTCTTTTATTGAATGATGCTGCTGCCAAAAGAATTTATGAAATTATTAATGACCAGTTCCAGTTTATTACCAGGCTTGTGGGCAGTCCAAAGTTTGCAATTCAGTTAGATGAAACAACTGATATTTCTAACATGGCACAGCTGTTACTTTATGTAAGAAATGTTCATGAAGGAAGCATACATGAGGAATTATTGTTTTGTCAAACTTTGGGAGAGCATACAAGAGGGGAAGATATATATCTTAAAGTTGATTAATTTTTCACAAATGAAGGTTTACAGTGGAAAAATTGTGTTGGAGTCTGTACGGATGGTGCTGGAGCAACGATGGGTGAGAATGTTGGATTTGTAGTTGTAAAGCTGGTGGCAATGAATTTATCACTTTTACTCACTGCATGACACATGAGGGGGCACTTGTATCTGAAACAACATCCCCAGAATTAGCTATTGTGCTTCATCATACTGTCAAAATTGTTAACTCCATTAAAAGCTGTGCCTTTAACAGTCATTTGTTTTCAAATCTTTGGAAAGACATGGACTCTGACTATGAAAGCTTATTACTACATGCAGAGGTAAGGTAGCCCTCAAGAAGGCAAAGCTTAAACAGATGATTGAAATTGAAAGATGAAGTTGTTATATTTTTGACTGAACAGAAATCTAATATTGTTAATTTTTTAAAAATTCTTTCAAAATTGTTATTTGTCAGATATTTTCAAAAAAATGACTTAAACATATTGCTTTAATGAAAAAATTATAATATTTATGTTAAAAGATAAAATTGAAAGTTTTACTAAAAAAGTTAACATATGGAAGAATATGATGGAAAATGGTTCTTTAGAAATGTTTATAGCTATAGATGATTTTATAATTGAAAATAATCTTCCCAAAGATTAAATTGTAAGACTTATAATTGATCATCTGAAGTGCCTGGAGACACAGTTTCAAAAAATACTTCACTTCAAATTTTGATTCTAAAAAACTAAGTTGGGTTCATAAACCATACAAAATTGAAATAAAAAACATTATTCATTCATCTTCCACCATTAAAAGTTCAAGAAGAATTTGCTAAGTTATCAAGTGACACAGGATTAAAACTTGAATTTCCTAAAAAAAAAAAAAATCATTAAATCAATTTTGGCTTGGAGTTAGGACAGAATTTTGAACAATTTCTGAAATGGCCCTAAACGTATTTCTGCCATTTCGTACTATGTATTTATGTGAAGTGGTGTTCTCAGCATTGACAATTATAAAATCAAAATATCAATCAACTCTAAAAACATTGAAGATGCTCTACATCCACCAAGATTTGATTCTTTATGTAAAAATAAACAAGCACATCCATCTCATTAGTATGCAAGTTTACTTTCATCTTGGATAAATGGTAAAATTATATATACCAATGAATTGTTTTAAAATAAATTTCTTTATGATTTGTTACCAGCAAATGTTTGATTTGTCTAACTATTTTATATACCTATATACGTGGGGTCACATGAAAATTTCTTGGGCAAAAAGGGGTCACAAGTGGAAAAAGTTTTAAAAGCTCTGGATTGGAATACATTTATTCAATGAAATAAAAAATGTAGCAACAGCCATCTCCTTCCTCCACTGCTGCCACTCCTAGTAAGGTCTGCATTGTCAGCCTCCCTCACCTAATCTGGCCAGACACTCACTAAACAAGTCTCAGTAACTTTTTAGGAAAGATCTCTCCAGAACTGCATTTTCCATGTCTCATGGAGGAAGGTTGACTTTGCCTCACTGCCATCCTATTCTCATAGTTATCATTCTCAACTCCTGTCACCTAGGCACATCTGACATGGGTCACCTTAGCCAGGTGTCTACAAAGTGTTTCTGTGTCTTCTCTGGCATCATCTGGTTGGTGCTACAAAGTCCTGGGGTGGGGGTGGGGTTAGGGGAATACCTTAGTCAAGCCAAAAGAAAGCCTACCTCCTGAGCATACATTGCAAGCACCAACTCTTTAGACCTTGAGATAGTTTTTGTCTCTGGTGTTTTTTCCAGTAAAGTAGACAATTGTCTTAAAATTTCCTTCTTATAGTGTGACATTAGAACAGCTTCAAGCAGCTGCCTTTGTGTTAAATGCTCCCAGACAATTAACATCCTCTTTTCTAATTATCTGAGGCATCCAATGATGGCCAAAGAAATGAAGGGTGAAACGACAGATGCCAATGGATTGGGGAAAAGCTGCCACACTCAGGTGTTGTTGCAAAGAAAAGAATAGGTGGATGACTGGACACATGAATAAGTCAATATATGGATGGATGGATGGATGGATGGATGGATGGATGGATGGATAAATGAATGGATATGTAGGTGGAATGTACAGATAAATGGATAAGCAAATCAATGATCAAAACATCAGATTTAGATCTAGAAAGGCCTATTGAGATAATCTAGACCAATCTCCCATTTTACAGGTGAAGGAAACAAACACAGAAGAGTTAAGTGACTTTCCTAAGTAAGTAGCAGAGCTGAATACCAAGTCATCCACATCTGGATTCAGTTCTCTTTCCATTAATTATAGCAATATTTAGCAATTATATTGTATTTCAAGGTTTGTCAAGCATTCTACCAATATTATTTCATTTGATCCTCACAATTGCCCTGTAAGATAGGTTCAATTACTTTTTTTTACAGATGAGGAAATTGAGGCTGAGAGAGGGTAAGTGACTTGCCTAGGGTCACACTGCATGTTAATGTTGGAATTAGGATTCAAATTCAGATCTTCCTGACTGCAAGTTGAACTATATCTAGTTACACAATGGATGGATAGATGAATATGGAACAGAGATGCAAAACAGAGTAATTTCTAAGTTTTATTGTGCCAAAGCAGAGTCCTAGGGAGGGGTGTTAAAGATGAGGAAAGCCTGACCAAGTCTCCTCATTGTCTGCAGCCCAGGAAGCTGGCGGCCACACTCAGAGGTGGAGGGGTTTTTTTGGCAGTCTTGAGTTCCTCAGCATCTCGGTAACGGTATGCATTGGGGCCACTGACCAAGTAGAGTTCGTTAGGTTTGCACAAAGCCCCATCCACATGGTCATGGGGTATCAAAAACTCTGTCCATGGGTCCTGTCCACCCAGCTTGAGGTCAAGCTGCCACATTCTTCTTCCTGTAAGAAAGAGACCAAGCATCCCATCAACTCTCATGGAGACCCCTCTCCAACCTGGAGGATCCTACTATGACCCAGGAGATAATAGTACAGCCCAGGGGACCCTGACACAGTTCAGGAGAGACCTATATAACATAGAAAGTTCCTACAGAAGGCTTTACCACATTGGAGAAAGCTTGATACCACTTGGGATAGCCTGGCTTCAAGAAAACTCTGTCATAGCTGATGAGGCTCCGACAAAGTCCCAGAGAATCTGAAACGGTCTGAAATAATCTCTTGGACCCCAAAACTCCAAGCACCACACACATATACACACATGCACAGACACCCCACTAGCACCCTGCCTGCCCTGGACTCTCACCAAAGATAATATAGAGCTGAGATGATCCAGGGCAGGTGAAGGCAGCATCCACAGTATCAAAGATGACCTCATAGGGACTTCCCAATTCCTTTTGCAACTTCTTAGGATACCCATCCACCAGGCGGTAGCCCCCATCTGTCAGGAAGATGTAGATCTGGGTGCCCTGTAGGGATTGAAAAATTGGTGCAGTGTAGACAGCTACAGACACAAGTCCCAGACTTTCCCTTTGACCCTTCCCTTTTATCCCTTTGGCCTTCCTCAATCCTTCCCCTCTACCTTCCAATGGTCAATACCTCAATCAGATAGAGCTTTTTCTCCCAAGAGAAGGCAGCATCCACACTTGAGGGTCCCTGTGGCCAGTGGTGTGCAATGGGCCAACTATGCCAGCCATCCCTCCTTGAGTCCAGACTCCAGTAACTGGAACCTTCAGGGAATTTCCATAGGATGAAAAGGAGACATACGAGATAATGGACATAACATAGGAGAGGACATAGCATAGTAGGGATGCTGACAATGTTTTGGATATGGCTAGGGGGCACGTATGGATTGGAAAAGCATTTGCTAAGCACTTACTGTGAGGGCTAGGGAACATGAGGATGGCAAGTCAGATGACAAGGGGACAGGGGAAATGTAAGACAAGGCTAGGAACACAGGCAGACATGGGAGGCCATGGGGATATGGGGGCTATGGGGACAAAAGGGAGAATAGAAAAAAGGACCTGCCTGGATGCAGGGATAGTACAGAATCACAGAATCTCAGAGTTGGAAGGGACCTCAGAGGCCATCTGGTCAATTGCATGCCAAAATAAGAATCCCCTCCAGGCAATCATCAAATCCGTGCTCCAAAACCTCTACTGAAGAACTCACTCCCTGCCGAGGCTGCTCATTATACCTCTGGAGAGCTAGATGGCTTGCAGTCAGGAAGACTTGAGTTTTCATCTCAACTCACACACTTCCTTAGCGACGTGACCCAAGGAAAGTCACGCAACTGCTGTCTGCCTCAGTTTCCTCCTGTGTAGAATGTGGGTAATAATAGCACATACTTCTTGGGGTCACTGTGAGGACCAAATGAGACAGCATCACAGCTCTTTGCACACTGTAAAGCCCCAGATCAGTACCTCCTGACTAGAACTCTACGTGTTAGGAATCTTCCCAACCTGGTTTAAATTTACTCTTCTCTGCTGTCATCCGCTGCTCCTACTCCTGCCGTTGGAGTAGGCCCAAAATGAAACGGGCAGGCAAAGGAGGCAGTGAGTGTCCCATCACTGAATCGTCCAAGTGGATGCTAAATAGCTACTCTTTGGAGACACCGTGGAGAAAATTCTTGGTCAGTTTTGCCTCCTGAGAGCCAATGATACTGGAGCTGTCCATCTCTGGCCTTTTCCCGGCTCTACACCTTGTGTCAATAGCAGAAAGGCTCTTAGAGAATTTCCTTCAGCCTCCAGCCTCCCTGGAGACTGGGGTAACGATTGCTTTGGCACTTTGGCCTCTGCCCTAAGGGAAATTATAGCCAAGAAAAATCCGTAGCAGACTGGTTGGACCGCTTAGATGAATTAGAATCCATCCCTGGGCCTTTGATTCTCACAAAAGACTTTAGGACAGAGGTTAGAAGAGTGAGATGGGAGCTGAGGGTTGGGGTTTCTTGGCAGAAAATTGCTTCCCAGTAGGGAAGATGGACAGTGACCTTGTCTGTGATACAGTGGGAAGGGCACTGGATTTGGACTCAGAGAACCTGGGTTCAAATTATAGAGTAGTTCAGGGGATAGTGTGGATTTGGAGCCTAATGAAGGGTGTTCAAAATCTGGTTCTGCAGCTGCTTGCCTGTGTGACCTTGAGCAATTCCCTTAAATTCTCTGGGCCTCAGTTTCCTCATCTGTAAAATAGGGGGTTGTACTACATGGTCTCTAAAGCTCTCTTATAGCTTTAAATCTGTGATCCTATGTGTCCTCTTTAGGTGAGGTTGTCTCGCTTCTCTGGACTTTATTTTCTTCATCTGTAAAATGGGACAGGAGAGAAGGAAAAGAGTTGGACTCGATGGCTAAGGTCCCTTTCAACTCTAGCATCTTGCAGGTCATTTTGGGGAAACTGAGGCAAAGGATTCCTCCATTTCTGACACAGCCATAAGTGGCCAAATTGGGAATGGAATTGTAGCCTTCAGGAACTGTTATGTCACAGCAGCCGTAGCTGCTGCCTTTTTATTCACATACTCAAGGTCAGGACCAAGAATATGGGAAATAGCAAAATTTTTTTTTTTTGTCTAAAGCCATGAGTGAGGGTGCTAAATTCTGAGCCATGGCCTGGGAGAAGGCCAGGCTCCCGTCCGAAATATCAGGCAAGCATTTGTGGTCAGAGATAGAAAGACTGTAAATCAGGGCAGCTAGGTGCACATTGAATAGAGCACCCACTCTGGAGTCAGGAGGATCTGAGTTCAAATGCGACCTCAGACACTTAACACTTACTAGCCATGTGACTTTGGCAAGTCACTTAACCCCAATTGCCCTTCCCTTCCCTCTCCAAAAAGGAAAAAAAAAAAAGACCTTAAATCCTGTCTAGTACAATTCCCCAGCCCCAATCCCTGACAATGGTATGTTATTCTTGAAGAATCTAAAAGGACAGCTAGGAGGCACAGTGGCTAGAGTATAGTCCTTGAAGCCAGGAGGACCTGAGATCAAATTTGGCCTCAGACACTTACTAGCTGTGTGACCCTAGGCAAGTCATTTAACCTCAATTGCCTCCCCTCACTCTCTCTCCCAAAAAAGAAGAGACTAGAAGAAAGGACTTGCCAAGGTCACATAGATAGCAAATCCCTGAAGTAAGATTCAAACCCAGGTCCTCTGACTCCAGAGGCAGTGCTCTTTAGTGCCCTCCCTGTGCACCCTAGGATCCTATGTGGTTGCTGAGGTGATATACTATCTTCCCTACTGGGCTCATAGCAAGTAGGTGGTGGGGACGATGTGGGTCTGCGCATAGAGATGCAGGCTTCACCTCTGTCCCTGAAGGGGGACCTATGTGAGCCTTGGGTAGGACATTTATGAGATGAGAAAGATGAAGCAGAAAGATGGCCCAGGGCAGAGAAAGCTTAGTTCAGAGAGAAATGTCTTCTCTGTGGGACTAAGAGCTCCTCTGTCCCATGAGCAGAAGGGCGTGTCTGACATTCTTCCCCTAGTTGTCCCTGCAGGCACAAGAAGTATAAACTCTCAGGAAACCTCAGGAGCCAGGGCCCGTGCTGAACTGAGGATTGATCTGGGGGTAGGAGCCAGGGAACTCTCCCCCTGGCCTTCTCCTTTGAAACTGAGTCCTAGAAAGAAAAAACTCAGAAGAAAGTGGTTTTGGAACCCACAACCAAAGATAGCTGAGAAAAGAGCTGAGCTCTCAGGAGAAAAAGAATGAGCACAGAGAACTAGTCCTGGGTCAGACTGCTCTCCCACTGGTGTGGGGCCTAGAGGCCATAAAGAAATAGGGAGGACATGTAGAAGACTGACTCAGAGAGGGACATAGAGGATTCCTGACAGGACACAGGTAGGATATATGTGGGACCCATGGCATGGGCACAGTAGGATAGTAGCAAGAGATTGGGTTGGGGGTGGGAAGGAGAAGTTCCCCAGTGAAGTGTCCTAGGAATGGAAGATGGAAGAAAAGCTAAGGGAGGGGTCCTAATGATGGAAGATGGATATCAAAGATAGAGGAAGTAGCCCAGAGAGAGGTGTTGAACTGAGGAATGGGTAAGAGAGTCCTAGAAATAGGAAGAAACCCCAGGAATTAGAGATCCCAGAAACAGCACAGGGGCCAGAGTTGGAAGACAAGTCTCCAAAATAATGGCGGTGGCCCAGAAATGGGAAAGAAGTCCTCAGGGAGGCTTGCATTATCAAGGTTCGTCTCTCACCTGTAAAGCCATACGTGGAACCATGGTCATCAGAAACAAAAGCAGAGAACACAAAATCCTGTCTGCAAGGGGTCATAGATGCATTCCTTTGTCCATGACCTGAGTAGCAGAGGAGGAGGTCACACATGTACAAGGGTCAGATTGAGGGTCAAGGGAGTTGTTGGGGGTTTCTTGGGAGCTGTGGGGTGAAGGATGGGACCCCAAAGGGGGAAGATAGTCTGAGGCTGGGACAAGGAAGGGGAGATAATGAGGTCATAGGAGGAATAGGACCAGATGAAGTCAGTGAGGTCAATGGATGTGGGGGCCAAGAAAAAACATAAGGTCATGGGGTAAGTAATCAGGTGTGTAGGAGCCAGGAAATAGTGGATAGGTTTCATACCTCTCCCAGGGCAATTCATGAAGTAATCTCGAACATCACGGGGGTAGTGTGAGGGCACTTCCCCTGTCCCAGGGTTAAAGCGTTGGAATTTGCTGCCTTGGAAGCAGTAATAGCGGCCAAGCCAGCGCAGGGCTGAAGAGCACTTCAGGTGTTCCCACGGTCGCTTCTTCACTTTTCCAGTGCTCAAGTCCAAGAACCATGTCCCATTACCTGCCAGCCCCAGACCCCGTCACATCTGTCAGGGCCATCACTCTCCCCTCTGTCTGTCAGAGATACCCTCCTACATCTATCAAGGTCACCCCCATACCTGTTATTGATATCCCCTAACATGTGGCAGGGCCCTGCCTAGACCCCTCTCCCACGTCAGTCAGGTCATCAGATCCCACTCCCCAAGCCAACCTTGGAAGAAGAGAATCCCCTCCTCTGGGCATTCCCCTGGGTGGCACTCCACAGTTGCATCCACTGGGGATGGGACTCCAGGGAATTCTTTCTGGAGGAGTCTCGGGTACCCAGACTTCAGCTTCTCAGCAATGTACACCCAGACCTTATCACCCTAACATATACACACATAAAAATATCCTCAGCCTGGCTGTACCCTCAAATCTTGTGCCCTCCCCTCCATGTATACACACACACACACACACACACACACACACACACACACACACACACACACACACACCCCTCTTCACCGTGTCCACATGAGCACTGTTCTGCTAGCACACATAGTCTTTTCTGTTCTTTGCTCCCTCTCTGCCCCAACCTGCTTTACCTTGATCAAATATACACCATCATGGAGCTCAGGCCTGGCTTTGTGGTGCAGACGGAAGGCAGCATCCACAGGGACCTCAACCTCTGGCCAGGTCTCTGAGATCAGCTTCTGGGATCCGTTGTGATTCTTCCATACAGACTCACCTAATGGCAGTGTGGGACAGGGAAAGAACTCACATAGGGTCCTAGAGTTTATCCTCAAGGGACTTTCTCAAGATAAAAGACCCAGAGATAGTTCAATCCTCAAGACAAAAAGGCCCCACCCACACATCACAGTTCCCCAAATTCCTTCCTCTCTTTTCCTAAGCACTTCACGTATGCCTTTACATTCCAACACATCTGAACCCTGAACATTTAATTTCTGAGCCCCAAATAGCTTCATCTTCCTCCTACAAACATTCAATCTCTAACCCTCAAACATATCTATGACCTTCAAGTGCTCTCATCTTTGACTCCATCTAGAACCTGCCAACACCAATATCACAATTCCTACCCATTTTGATCTCTAAGCCATCCCTAATATCTCCATCTCTTGCCATCAAAGGCCCCAGCCCTGATGCCCAAACCTTTGAAGAAAATCATGTTCCCAGAGTCATCCAAGGTTACTGCATCAAAACCCCAATCTTCAGAACAACGGCCTGGCAAGAAGGAGAGACAAAGTCAGGTGTGAGGGGTTACAGAAATTATTGTTTGTTTTTCATTATCAAAGAGGACCATGACATTGGGAAGGTGATGTCTTGATGTGCAAGTGAATTGGATTTCAGTGAGGCAAGGCTGTACAAGGTTACCAGCCTCACAGAACCATCTGGGTCCAGTGACAAGATATAGATGGGGACAACTGGAGATGGCACCCAAAGGTGGCATAATGATTTACCGATTTATAGAAATACAGTGATATAGGAGCAGAGGTGGAGGCAGACAGACAGACAGGAACCTAGACAGACAAAGACATAAATTGACAGGCATACCAACAGAGACTTGGATGGACAGACAGATTGGAGGCATGAAAACTAGGACAGAGAGACTGCAAATATAGACTGCTAGATGGATATTCAGATGGGTGAAAAGACAGAGCTAGAGAGACACAGAGATGAGGAAAGACAAACAGACATGATGCCCTCACCAGTCTCATCTGGATGCGGTTCTGTTCCATTTCTTTTTTCAGTTTCTGTCTGCAGCTGGGGGACCCTAGAGAGAGATCAGGGATCTTGAATCCTAACCCTAACCCTTCCCTACAGGTCCAATCCTTCCCTTCATACTTCACTTGTACCCTTTCCACCCTACTCTCTCTAATACCACCCCCACTCCCTCAGGTACCCTCCCTGACCAGCTGACTCCCTGCACTGATTGTACTCACAGAGGGTGAGCAAGCACCAAAGCCCAGCACAGGCCCAGTGATATCAACAGCCCTGGAGCCTTGGTCATGCTGGCAGCTACAGAAGATACAAAAGGGCAATGGGGAACCTGGAGCCCTGGAAACCATATATAGGGCAGACAAGATTACGACACTCCTATACCCTCCCCCCACACCTCTCCAGTGCCCCTGACTTGAACATGCCTCCCTCCCTACCCTCCCCAAGTCCGGGACAAGATCCGTGATTTCGTCACTGTAAACAGTGAACCAGAACCGGGAAGCAGGGCCTAGATAATTCCTTGCAGTGATTTCTCTTCTCGCCCTCTCCACCCCCCTCGCCATTCCCTAGGTATATTGCAAAGGTATGGGAATGCTGTCATGGCCTTGTGTGAAAAATGTCTGCCTCACTTGGGGGAGGGAAAAAGGACAGGAAGAGTAAGTTGCTCTGTCAATCAAAGAACAGCAAGGATCTGATTTCAGACTTGTTCTTTCTCACCTGGAAGGGTACTGATCTGCCCCAGGAGACTGGACTCTGAAGAATACCTTCATTCAGAGGTGTGCTGATAAATGTTTAACGATTGGCTCTCCAAAATGTGTGTCCATGACATAGTTTTAGGTTTAATATTCATTATTAATATTTTCTCCATTTTCTTAATTCTAAATAATCAACAAAACAATAGATTAATCCCTAATTCACAATATTCTCTAAATTCTGAGGCTTAAATGCTTCCCTTGAACATTTAACAGTCAGCTGGATCTAACATACCTTTCATGGGATTGATGTTTCCAAAGCATCCTCAACAGACCGGGGTGTACGGGAAGGCCTTAAGGGTCCAAGATATCTCAGATGCTCTCAGCAGGTCCAGAATAGTCTTTAAATAAAGAAACCCTCGGTTGATCTCTTGTTTCTCCGTTTGAGGAGAGAGATGTATCTGGCAGGAGGACTCAGCCTGCTCAACAGGTTTTAGAAATACCAGGCAGCAAAGGATTAAAGCATGAGATAAGAGCTCTTCATGAATATGTAGAAACTGGGAAGGGGGTGTCTAAGTACAAGGTTTTCTCCTGCAATCTTTGTGAACAAGATGGAGAGAAGTGAGTAGACTCAAAACTGCTTGAATGCTTTTAAAGAATAGCCATTAATGTATCAAGTCCATCTAGAGAGAGATTTCTAGAGGAGTGCCCCAGGAATTTGTCTTTAATCCTTTCTTGTTAAAGACAGACAGACACACATGTACATAAATACCTATATGTGTATATACACATGTATGTATATGTATATATGTATCTATACCAATGACTTACATCAATGACTTACTCAAGTAGAAAAGTTGGGGCAGGTAAGGGAACCAAACCGTAGATAAAGATCCTTGTGGGCCACATTGACTTAGAAAAATCATATAACAATCTTACCTATGCTTTGTTGTATCTTTATTTATTTTGTTAAACATTTCCCAATTACATTTTTATCTGGATCTGGTCACACTCAGGAGTGCTGCGAGTCAGATGCCACCTATATATGACAACCTCTGACTTATGGCATACTTAACAAACTTACAGAATAGCAGCTGGAAAAGCTTGCTAACATGTTGGAGGACTGAGCTAGCATTCAAAGAGATCTCAACAGACTAGAATAATATGCCAAACCTAGTAAGGTTAAGTAATTTTTTTTTTCAGTTTAAAGTCTTGTACTTGCAGTCCATGTCACAAACACAATATGGGGGAGGCATGGCTATGTAGAAGTCTGTCTGAAAAAGATCTGGAGGAAATCAAAGGGAATCAAAAGTGTGACATGGCAGGAAAAAACAACCTGAAATTAACTCAACCTGACATTGTATTAGAAGGGACCATAATAAGGGAGGTAAGGGTCCCACTGTTTTCTGTCCCAGTTACATATCTACAGGAGTGTGTTCAGTTCTGACTACCACATATTAGGAAGATCATTGACAAAGCGAAATGTGTCTAGAGGAGGGAGACCAGGTTGGTAAAAAGTCTCAAAATCATGCTATAGTGGGATCATTTGAAGTAATTGATCATGTTTATTTTGGGTAAGAAGAAACTTAGAAGGCAGGCGATAGCTATCTTCAAATATCTGAAGAATGACCACAAGGAAGAAGGATTCTATTATTCTGATTGGACCCAGAAGGGAAAACCAGGAGTAAAGAGTAAAATCTATGTAGGGAAACCAGTGAAGTTTACATCAGCCAGAATGCACCATGCAAGTCAGTGATTTTGTTGCTGGCAGATATGCATAATGAAATCTGCAGTGTGGAATAAGAGAGAGAAAGGTGGCTCTGCTGTCTTCCTGTAGCCCTTTAGTTCTTTTTTTTTTTTGCTTTTTTTTTTTTGGAAGGGAAAGGTAGGGCAGTTGGGGTTAAGTGACTTGCCCAACATCACATGGCTAGGTTTTTTTTTTTTCCTGTGTGTGTGTTAAGTGTCTAAGGCCAGATTTGAACTCCTCCTGACTCTAGGGCTGGTTCTCTATTCATTGTGCCACCTAGCCACCCCTAGCCCTTTAGTTCTTGAACCTGAGTTAATTTGTATGCCAGTCATGGCAACTGAGGGGAACCTCAATGACTCAGTATTCATAAAACTCCTGTGGAGTTTTTTGGCAAGAAGCTACATTGGGTTTGAAGGAAACAAATTGACCATGTGAGATTTAACAGAAGTTAAAGGAATTTTCTGATCCTAGTTGATATATATAACTAGGACCAAAGACCAGGAACTGGCACCAGCAGTGTCCAAAATAATAAATGTAATCTTAGACTAGGGCATTCTACTGGGTTTTGCTGGTTGCCTGATTGGGGATGATGACTCAGAGGTCAAAACTATATATTTTCAAAAAGCTTTAACCCTTTCTGGCCATGGAGTGGTTTACAAGTTGCTGCTCCCCAACAGTTAATATCAGAGAGCAGTAGATAGCCCTAAATAAGCTAAAGACTAGCAGATGGTAGCAGAAAGTGGATTAGCAACCAAGAGTCCAGCAGAGATACCCATCAGAGATCAGCATGGTAGCACTGGATGGGTTACTTGAGGCACCCTGACCATACATGTCCCCATGTGTACCAATTCATGTTTCCTAGCTAAGTGTGTTTCCAGTCTGCATGCTCCTTAATGCATATTTCCTGGCCATATTTGTCCTCTACATGTGTGCCCTCTAAGTCTGTTCCCCTGTTATGTGTGTTCTCTGTGTATGTGCCCATATGGTAATGTATGTGGGAGAATGTATTCCATGTGTACAAGGAGAAATCCTTATTGTCACTTATTTGCTAAGTTTAACTAAATGTCCTATGTTTTAAACTAATGTGTCATTTCTGATTGGCTCAATAAAAGTGAATTATGTCAGCAGGGGTCCATATCCATGGTTTTGAAAGGGTACAAATGAACATTCATGAAGTACATTGAATCTAGGATATCATCCAAAGATGCTCAGATGTGAGGGTAAGTCCAACATGTTATGGTTGCAAAGAAACAGATCTAGTATGAGCTTAAGGAAAACTTCCTAAAAATTAGAAATTCCCTAAAATGGAATAGGCTGCTTAAAGGAAGTAGAAAGCTCCCCCCACCCCTAGATGTCTTCAAGTAATCTTGCATGTGTTATAGACAGGATTTTGTTCAAGCATGGACTGGATAAGATGGCCTCTGAGGTCTCTTCAAACTTAAAAGATTCTGTGTTCATTTCCAGGTACTCTCCTTTAGAAAGAAAAAAACTGGAGTACTACCAGAGGACAGGCAAGATGACGAGAAGCCAGGTGACCATGTCATCCAAGGTTCAGTTAAAGGAACTGATCATCTTTAACTTGGAAAAGAACCAAATAAGGGGAAGCATGATAGATGTCCAAGTTTCTAAAGGTGTACCGTGAAGAAAAATAGGTTGAATTTGTTCTATTTGGCCCCAAAAGGCAGAGTGAGGAGGTCACTGAGAAGATAATTTCATTTCAATATAAGGAAAGTCTTCTGTAGCAGTGTATTGTAGTGGAAAGAGAAGTCAGAAGACTTGGATTCGCATCTGAGCTCTAACACTTATTAGCTGTGTGGCCTTGGATAAGATCCTTAACTTCTCTGCACTTCAGTTTCTCCACCTGAAAATGGAGATAATCTTTTCCCTATTTGCCCCAAAGATGGTTGCAAGGAAAGCACTTTGTAAATGCTTTAGAAATGTAAGCTATTAGCATGCCAATCAGAATTCCAAAAGTGGAATGGGTTGCTTTGGGAGGTAGTGGGATCTATCTCACTAGTGGTCTTCAGGCAAATGTGCTAGCTATGCCCCACATCTGGACATATGAGAATGCAGGCGTGGGGCATATCCAGGGGAGAGGGAATGCTCTGTCTAGTCACCTCTGCCTCTCGGTTTCCCAGGCTTCCTTCTAACTCAGTTCAAGGTCTACCTTATGTAGAAGTCCTTCTCAATCTCCCCCATGAAATTAGCTTTCACCTACTCTGTGTCTCCTCCATACCTCCTCAGCCTTTGATACTTTCTTTTCTCCAGCTTTTCAGGACACCATTTTCTTCTGGTTCTCCTCCTATATATCAAAACATTCCTTCTTGGTCTCATTTGCTGGATCCTCATTCATATCACACCCTCTAACCATAGGCATCCCACACAGTTCTATCTCGGGTCCTTCCCTCTCTATACTACTTCACTTGGTGGTCATCAGTTCCCACAAGCTTAATTACTTAAAGCTGATGATTCTCAAATCTACTTACCTGCCTTAAGCTCTCAGCTGATTTCCAATATTGCATCTCCAATTGTCTTTCAGACATCTTGCACTGGATGTCCAGCATACATCTTGAACCCAGCATGTTCAAAACAGTATTTTTACCCCTAAACCCTGCCCCCCCCCCACTACTTCCTAACTTCCACATTACAGTAGAGGACATCATCCTTCCTCAGGCTTACAACCTAAATGTCATCCTCAACTCCTTGCAGTTTCTCACCTCCCATGTTTAATGTTACCAAGACCTGTGGGTTTTACTCTTGTAGCACCTCATGAATATGCCTCCTTCTCTTCTCTGATGCTGCCACTCTTCTGGTACAAGCCCTTATCTCTTCACATCTGGACTATTATGATAGCCTGCTGGTAAGTCTGCCTGTCCTAAATCTCTTCCTACTCTAATCCATCCCCATTCAGACGTCATAGATTTCCTAAAGCACAGGTCTGACCAAGTCTTGCCTCTACTCAATAAATTCTAGCGGCTCCCTATTGCACCCCGGATCAAACACAAAATTCTCTACTTGGCATTCAAAGCCCTTCATAACCTAGACCCCTTTTATCTTTTCAGTCTTCTTATACCTTGTTCTATGACACATAGTCTTTGATCCAGTGACACCGGCTTCCTTGCTGTGCTTTGAATGAGACACTCCATCTCTCTGCTTTGGGCATTTTCTCTGGTTGTCTCCATGCCTGGAATGCTCTCTGCTCTGAAGGAGAAAGTGAGGCTGGTGACTGCACAGCCCTCTCTCACTCAAATCAAAGTCAATTACAAGTCATGTCATCATCTCCCTGATGTCATGGTCTTCTTCGAGAACAAAGGAAAAACCACAACTTGCCTACTGGCTTCCATAGCTTCCTTTAAATTAAAATCCCACTTTCTTCAAGAAGCCTCTCCCAACCCCTCTTAATTCTAGTGCCTTCTCTCTACTAATTATTTTCTATTTATCCTACACATAACTTGTTTGCATACATTTGTTTGCTTGTTTCTCCCACACACACACACACAAAGACACTCCCCACCCCCACCCCCCATTAGATCACGAGCTCCTTGAGGGTAGGGACTGTCTTTTTCCTCTTTTTGTATCCCTAGCATTTAGCTGTGCCTGGAAACTATTAGAAGTTTAATAAATGTTTACTGATTGTATCTCACATATAACAAATTATTCACATACAACATTTCCTGCTTGGAAACTCCTTGAGGGCAGGAAGTATTTTTACCTTTCTTTGTCTCTCAGTGACTTAGTACAGCACCAGGGCATGTTATAAGCATTAAATGAATACTTGTTGGTTTCCACATAATCGTTTACTGATTGTGTTATAGACAGAACTCTTATTCAGGTATGATTTGGACTAGATTTCCTCTGTTCGTTCAATCTTTGTGATTCTGTGAATATATCCTAGGGGAAAAAAACTCTCATGGTGTTCAGACAAAAAGGGAGAAAGGAAAGAAGGAGGTGGACTGGAGAAGCCAAGGTCCCCAGGGATGGTGAGAAAGTGTGGCATAATGCATAGAGCATAGGCTCTAATCTGAGATCCATTGAGTAGTTCATGAATAGATTTTATAGGGTCTATAAACCTGAATGGGAAAAAAATTCATCTTTATTTTCACTAATCTCTTGCTGAAATGTAGGATCTCTTTTAATCACAAATGTAGGTAATAATCATAATTCTAAGAAATGAGGTAGATAGGTGATGCAGGACCTGGAAACAGGAAGAGCTGAGCTCAGATCCAACCTCAGATGCTTACTGTGTGACTCTAGGAAAGTCAGTTAATTTTCATTTGCCTCAGTTTCCTCATCTGTACAATGAGAAAAATAATAGTACTTGACTCTCCGGATTACTGTGAGGTATAAAATATGTATTATTTGTAAAGCGGTTTTCAAACTTTAAACCACTAAGTGCTAGTTGATCTATAGAAGGACTCTGTAGGCTTCGTCAGACAGGGGTCCACGACAAAAAAACATTAAGAACACTTGACCCAGAGGGCTAGGCTTGGAATCAGGAAGACCTGGGCTATATTCCACTTCTGATGCTTACTCACATGTGAGCTTGAGCACATCAATTCATCTGCAAACTTTCATTTACAGAAAGGAGATTAAAAAAACACCCATAGTTCCTACCTCACCAGGCTGCTGAGAAATTTAAAAGAGATAATGTAAATAAAATGCTTTGCAACATTTAAAGCATTATATAAACTCTAGTTATTATAGCTAACAGAGAGAAATAGAAGGCAATAGATGAATAATCAGTCCTCTGATACTCCCCCTCCCTATCCCACCCTTATCCGCACACTCTCAAACATTCCCACACCTCACTCCCACATTCCCAAACCCCTCCCCACACACACATACACACTCAGTAAGCCAAGTTAGCTGAAAGTTGACATAGCTTATAAACCTTGAGACAAGGATCAGAGATCAACAGGGAAAGTACAGAGGAGCAGGAGATAGGAATTCAGAGGAATCATTGCATCAAAGGCCCAGTGTCCTCCTGGGATTGATCCACATGGGATCTGAGTCCATGGGAAGCTGAAACTCTAGCCGACGTCCCATCCCACGGCAATCTTCTCATCTACATTTACCTTTCCTTCAGATTTCCTTTCCTTGGGCAGTGACACTCTCACTCACCCACTCCTGCACACCAGAACACCACATGCTATGGGAGAAAGAGCCCTCAGCTGGGAATCGGGACACCTGAGTTCTGATTTTAGCTCTTGCTCTTGACTAGCTATGTAACGTTGAGTCTCTTCTATTCTCTGGGCCTTAGTTTCCTCATTTGTAAAATGTATGTGTATGTATAATGAATGAATGAACAAAAAAGTATTTATTAAGTGCTTACCACATGCCAGGTACTGTGCTAAGCACTAGGGATAAAAACACAAACAAGCATGATTCCTTGCCCTCAAGAAGCTTACATTCTAACATGGGAAGACAATATTTAGAGAGGACTGATGGCCAGGGAAGAGCATTTTGAATGGGAAAGTCAGAGGGATGGAGTCATAGGCAATTGATTAACTTGTCCAGGAATGGTAGTGTTTATTTGATTACTATTCTCAGAGGTAACGTTGTCAATGGGAAGAAGGGAGGGAACAGGGTATGGGTATGGTATAAAGATTGTCAGAAAGTAGCATAGACAGTATGTTAAAATTGTATCTCTTTCTGGTCCTCCTAATCACCACCACCTCCCTTCTAGTTAATAGAGTAAGTTTATAAGTAACCAGTATAAAGTAACAAGAGCAAAAAGTAAGATTGCAAAGGGGAACTTAGAGGTAATTTACAGAGTTCCCACAGATTAAAGGAGCGTAATGGTTAATTGTAAACTGTATCATAAAAGTCACATCCTGAGACTATGTGCTAAATAAGGGGAAGTTGGGGGCGGAGCCAAGATGGCGGCGTAGCAGCAGCAACATATCGCAGCTCTCACATAGCCACCCCAAAATACCCATAAAATAGGACTCTAAACCAATCCTGGAACTCCAAAACGCACACAAGGATACTTCCCACTAAAGTCAGCTCGGCTACGAGGAACCATATCAGCACTGCAAACCGAAGCTAGCCTGGCCTGAAGCCACGGCTGCGCCCCAGGGGCCGTGGAAGAGCCTTTCAGGTGAGCAGATTAGCACCAGCTGCTGATTAGCACTAGCTGCAAGTGAGGATTGCAAAAGGGGGAGATAAGTAGTCCAGCGGAAAGGTCTCCAGAGTGGAAAAGTGAAAGGCAGAGGTTTTGCACCCGCCTCTGCAGTTGTAGCTTCCCACCTGCGGCCTGCAGACAGCAGGGAAACTGAGTGATTGTTTTCAGCCAGGGCTCTCGTGTTGAGCGGCCTGGATCCGGATAGTCGTCTTGGGCCTCGGTCTTGGAGTCTTCATTATTCAGTCAGCCGGAAGTCTACGGCAGCCAGGAGGACCCCAGCGATTTGGGACAGAGCTTTCCCTTCTGGAAGCAGAGCCCCATAGAGATTAAAAAATAAAATAAAATAAAATCACGGTCTGAATAACCATGAGTAAGAATAAGCATAAGAAGCAAAGTAAGAACAGCTTCCAAATCCTAGATTCCTTCTTTGGGGAAAAGAAAGATCATGGGAGAGAGAGGGAGGAGGAGAGCGCAGCCAGAGCGCCCCCACCAGAGGCCTCCAATAA
>CM053588.1:77471865-77487402 GCA_028646515.1 Pseudochirops corinnae | reverse complement strand
GGGGAGAAAATTTGAAATTCAAGGGATTGTGGAACTGAATCTTGTAAATTAAAAGTAAACAAACAAATCAATAAAAAAAATTTTTTTTAAAACCAAATCAACAAAATATTTGTTAGACATACAAACAGAATGCAATGTGAAATAAGCACCAGACTTGAAAATGGAGTCAGTCAGTAAGCATTTAAGGACCTACTATGTGCTAGACACTTTGCTAAGCACTAGGGATACAAAGAAAGGGAAAAGACAGTCTCTGGTCTGGAGGAGCTCACCATTTAATGGGCTAGACAACTTTTAAATAACTGTGTACAAGACACAGACAGGAGAAATGAGAGATAATCCATAGAGGGAAGGTAGGAGCACTAAGGAGGACTAGGAAAGGCTTCTCATAGAGTCCAAATCTTGGGTTTTCCCATTTAATGCTTTTGTGGCCTTGGCTAAATCCCTTTACTTCTCTTAACCTCAGAATGACCTGAGGGGAGGTTGTTCCTTACCTGCAAAATAAAGGTTTTGAATTAAATGATTTTTCAGGTCTCTTCCAGTACTAAAGCTATGATTCTATTATTCCAATGGGAGAAAGGGATCTAGAGAGATCCACATGGATAAACAAGGAACTTGGGAAATATTTTTTTTAAAGACAACTGATATTTTCATAGTCTATATATGTGTGAATGTGCTTGGTGAGCAGTAGTATTGTGCTGGTAAATGTTTAACAGCCAACTCCCTAAAAGGATGGGGGGAGAGGGGGGAGAAGGTAATATGGCGCACAAATATTTTTTTAAATTTATTTCATTAAATATTTCCCAACCACATGTAAAATAAATTTTAACATTCATTTTACAAAATGTTGAGGTCCACACTCTCCCCTCCCCCCTTCCCCTTCTTGAGAAGGCAAGCAATTTGATATCAATTACATACATGAGGTCAGGCAAAAAAAAAAAAGAAAAAAGTATGCTTTAATCTATATTGACACTCTTTTGTATTTTATCTGCATTACTAACATTTTCCTCATCACTTTCTTAAGTCTAGATAATTAGCAAAATAATACATCAAGTTCTGATTTGTAGCATTTGTTGATCTCCAGCATGTAAATGCTCACACCTAAAATTTAACAATCAGCTGTCATGTTCAGCCAGTTAAAGCTGTTTCCAACACACTCCTATTGGTAAGTATCCCAAGGGATGCTTGGGGCATCAGTTCATGTAGTGTCTCCCTTAAGCCCTCAAGGAAATAGGGTGTCACTTTATTAACAATCACAGGAGTGTTAATTTATATATCACACACCAGGTGGCACTGTACTCAAGCTTAATGATCACACCAACATCCCTGCTGCATGTACAACTGACTTCCTCTTATCCATCCCATCCCATGCCACACAACTTGGCAGCTATGGAAAAGGGGGAGACCACTGATGATCAGATATAAAACCTATCTAGTCATGCCTTCAATAGTCTCTACCAATCATTCAACAAGCATTTTTTAAATGCCTACTATGTGCGTCCATCCAAAGATCAATGGAGTATCTAGAGGTATGTTGAGGTCATCAAATATTAACATTTTAGAGTATACTAAGTCTTATCTACTAAACAATTGAATGGCTGTGATCTTTATCATTGATAACACTATGAAGGGACTTCAGAGGCCATCTAGTCTAACTCCTTCATTTTTACAGTTGAGGAAAATCAGGCACAGAGAGATTAAGTCCTTGCCCAAGGTCACCTAGGTAGTAAATAATGGAACTGGGATTTGAACCTAGGTCTTCTAATTACAAATGCATCACTCTTTCCATTGTACCACACTGACTAAATAGTAGATTGGTGTTTGCATCTTGTTGTCCTACCTAGAACGTAAACTGCAGGTAATGTAAGGTTGGGGTAATGTCTCATATAAATTTTGTTCCCAGAGTTATACATATAATAGACCCTCAATAAATGTTTACTGAGTTCCTAGTGGCGGCTAAAATAATTAAGAGGTTCCCGTCTTATATTTGGATAGGTCACTCACGGTGACCAGAACCCTTTGGACCTTGGTAGGGGTGCCTGGTAATTCCTTGACTCAGATATCATTCAGTCCCCTCTCTTCCTGGTCACACGAGGGGCCACTAACTATTTTGCACAACCTGTATTCTTGCAGTAGAAGATAATAAGGAGGATTATAATAATAAGTAACATTTATATAGTGCTTGCTAAGTGCCACATACATGCTAAGCACTTATAATTATTATTTCATTTGATCCTCACACCTTTGGAAGGCAGATGCTATTATTAAACTCATTTTACAGATGAGGAAACTGAAGCAAACAGGGTAAGTGACTTGCCCAGAGTAACATAGCTAGTAAATGTCTGAGGTCAAATTTGAGCTCAGGTCCTCCTGAGATCTGGCACTTTATCCATTGCATCACCTACCAGCCCTAGTTAGAGAAGGAAGGGAGCTCCACTCCCTACATTTCTGGAAGTAGATTCTACATGACGCACTTTGTTTTCTTTCCAACTCTGAGATTTTGTGTCCAGCCACAGCCCCATCCCGTACCCTGAGCCAGAACTCCTTCCCATTAATAGGAGTTTCTGGGTGTGTCCAGCATGGTTGAGGCGAATATCTTATCACTTCTGCCCTCTTAAAACAGCACCATTGACCTGAGCACAGGGAGCACTATTTCCACAGGCTTAAAATATTCATTATGGAATTAAAATTCCTGAGATGACCCACTGGATTTTTAGGCAGCTCAATTTTTTAGGAAGCTTTCCTTTATAGTGAACCAATACTAATATCGACTCTGTGATGCTGACTCTCCTTTCTCAAATATGAGATCATGAGAGTCTTATATATTTGAAGACAGAAATCATTTGCCACCAGTCCCTTCTACTCCAACAAAAATTTATCTTCTCCAGGCCAATAAATTATGGGGTTGAACAATCTGACCCAGATAGGGGAGACTGACAAGTAAAATACAGTTTTACTGACCTGATAGAGCTTAGATGGATGCCAGATACATTGACTGCTGGTTTAAGTCATTCAAAAAATCAAAATCCAATGAAGTGCATTACCATCTAACCCCCATCTTCCTATCTTATCTACAAAATTATCATCAAATATACATTGGCCAATTCCTGACGAATAAGGCTGAATTCTTGGGACACCTAAAAGGCATGAATGGATCCTTTAAATCAGCCAATAAATAGCCTGCAAAGATTTCTCGATTTGTTTGTTTGCTTTTCCCCCCCAGAATAATACTGGGCTGGACTGGACTGGAACTTTTTCCTTACAGCTTCAGTCAAGTCTGTGTTTTAGGTACAGAAATACCAAAGGATCTCAGCACCTCATCATCCATGCTGATCATAAACAACCAGAGTCTCCTCAGGCTCAGTTCAGTCATTGTCAGATTAAATAATTGCTCTGTCTTTCAGAATTGAGGAATCTTACAGACTATCTTATATAGGAGTTCTTCACCTAGAATCTATGGAAGGGTCCATGGATGGATTTCAGGGAATCCATGAGTTTGTATTTCAGGGTAATTGATTCACTTTCTAATCTTGTGTATTTTATTTTATGCATTTAATGACAGGATTCTGAGAAATGGACCACAGGCATCAATGCTGCCAAGGGAGTTCATGACAGCAAAAATGGATAAGAACCCCTGATAGTACTGTGAGCATCAGAACAGAAATCAGAAACCCTGCCTACAATATATCTGACAATCAGTCATCCAACTTGCAGTCATAGACCTACTCTAAAAGACAGTTCACTACTACTACTACCACCACCATCACCACTGGCACTACCACTATCATTACCATTATTACTACTACTACCATCACCACCACCATTACTACTACTACTACTACTACTACTACTACTACTACTGCTGCTGCTGCTGCTGCTGCTGCTGCTGCTACTGCTACTACTACTACTACTACTACTACTACTACTACTACTACTACTACTACATTTTAATTATTAGGAAGTTGTTCTTTGTATTGAACTGAACTATGCTTCTTCATAACTTCCTATGTGTTCCTCATAAAACCCTCATATCTATGTGCCAGCCCTTTAAATACTTGAAGACAGTGATCATTAGCCACCACTATCAGAAGCCTCCCTCTTTTCAGACTAAACATGCCTAATTTTTTCAACCAATCTTGCTCCATCAGTTGTCTCATCTCTCTTACCCTCCAGGTGATTGTTCAGCCAGGCTCCAGTCTATCACTGTCCTTAAAGTGATCAACCTAGAACTGAAAACAATGTTCCATACTTATTCTGAGCAGGGAAAAGGACAGCAGGATTATCACCATCACCCTCATTGTAGACTCTCTCTATGCTTCTGTCTATGTAGCCAGAGGGCCCATTAGTTTTGTTGGCTGCTGTGCTTCACTGTGGATTTATCTTAAGATTTAATCCAGTTTCTAAACAGTCTTCCAGGGCTTTCCCAATGCACTGTCTAGTTATATCTCTACCATAGAGCATTTGTGCAGTTAATTTTTTTTAAAATAAGTGTAATTCTTTGTCATTATCTTTATTAGATTTTGCCTTATTCGGGCTTGGTCAATAATTCCAGTCTGTCAACATATTTTTGGAATCTGACTCAATTGTCCAGTGGATTACCTACTCCTCCTGTGTTTTCATCAGTCACAAATATGACAAGCATGCCAGCCATGTCTTTACAAAGTCATTGATAAAATTATTGAATAGATACAACAATAGCACCTTGGAGACATTTCACTAAAGGTTGCCCTATAGGTTGGCAAAAATCCATTTACTTTTTGGTTTAAGTCATTCAAAAAATCAAAATCCAATGAACTGCATTACCATCTAACCCCCATCTTCCTATCTTATCTACAAAATTATCGTCAAATTATCTTTGCTCTCCTTAGTGTCAGAGAGTGAAACCAAGGGAGATGGGTGGAAGTGTAGAGAGGAAGATTTCAGCTCTATATAAGGCAAAACTTTCTAACAATTAGGGCTGCCAAAAATGGAATAGTCTGCCCTGAAAGTAATGGATTCCCTATCACTGGAGGCTTTCAAGTGGATGCCAGATGGCTATGTGTAAAGGATGTTTTAAAGGAGATTTTTGTCCATTTACCTCACAGTCTTGGATACCCTTTTCAAATCCAAGATTTGTGAATCTGGAGATTTTTTCAAAAGACTTGCTGAAGTACAGCTATGTTATTTATTGTCTATAGCATTTCTAGCATCTACAAGTCTATTAAAAGAGAAAGGAGGTTTGGCATGATTTAAAAAAAAAAAACAACAATGTTTTCTTCCAAGACTAAAGGTTTTCACTTAAGAATTTCTAAAGTGGCTTAATTGATTGTGCAATGTTTACATTTCTGCCACAGGCAAGTAACTATTATCTGTGTTCCAAGTATAGGCTGGTCCCTTTCCCAGAGGAGGAGGTAAAGGACTTGAGGAATATCTCTCCTTAGTCAGGGACAGGAAGGGGTTTCACTAGTAGGGGGGAAAGGATCCAAAGTGGTAGAGAGGAAATTTGACCCTTGTCAGGAGGTTAGATATTGGAAGAAAGTCATACAGAGGAAGAAGGGAAGGAAAAGCATGGTTGAAACCTTGGAGCTAAAACACAAATTTAAGAATCTTCCCAAAGAGAAGATAGCTGGAAGTAACTGTTTATCCTCTAAGAAATGCTAAAATAGAGCCATGGAAATTACAAGGGGAGAAATTCTTCAGGGTAAGGGTCAGAAAAAGAAGAGAAAAGTAGTGATATTTTCTGTTCAGAGGTACAGAAGGCAGTTCTAAAGTCATTGAACTATCTGGAACACATATCTCCATCTTCTTTACAAAACAGCATGAGATATTTTATCAAGTGCTACATTTAAATCTAGTTTAACTGTAAGTGACCTTATCCACAGTATTCAAAACTTCTCCATTTGCTGTAACTGATGGTTCCATGTATGGATAGTGTGGTAGTAGCTGATGGAGCACCTGTGTTTTCTTGGTGTTAATTGTTAGTCCAAAATTAGCACAAGCAGCAAAGAATTGATCCATATTTTGTTGCCTCTCAGCTTCAGAGGCTTCATTGAGTGCACAGTCATCTGCAAATGAAAGATAGCATATACCAACTCTCCCTTACCTCGGCAATATATTTTCCAGGAATAGACACATTGATAATCAGGTTGAAACACACATTGCCGGAGCTAGCTCAGTGTTTGGGAGGCTCCAAAGGAAAGTGTAGGAGAAAACAGGTATTAGACAAAGTACCAAACTGGAGGTCTACAGAGCCGTTGTGCTGACCTCATTGTTGTATGCCTGTGAAACCTGGACAGTATACTAGTGCCATATCAGGAAATGGAATCACTTCCATTTGAATTGTCTTGGGAAGATTCTGGTAGGCTAAAGGACCAGACATTGAGGTCCTTCCTTGAACTAAACTGCCAAGCATTCAAACTCTACTGCGGAGAGCACAACTCCAAGAGGCTGGCTACATTGTTTGAATGCCAAATGTACACTTAACCAAAAAGACTATTTCATGGAGAACTCACACAGGGTAAATGCTCACATGGTGGTCAGAACAAGCAATACAAAGACACTCTCAAGGTCTCTCTTAAAAACTTTGGAATTGATTATGTGACACAGGAGACACTGGCACAGGACCATCCAGCTTGGCATGCCCACAGCAGAGAAAGTGCTGTGCTCTCTGAGCAAAGCAGAATTGAAGTAGCTCAAAAGAAACTCGAGATGCACAAATTTAGAGAATCCACCCCAAATGTTCACACAGACTATTTGCGCCTGACCTGTGGTACAGCATTCCACAATCTTATTGGTCTGATCAGGCACAGTCTGATAACACAGTAACTTGACTCTAACATAGTGGTATTGACAATCAACCAACCAGTTAAACTATCCTTGCAGTGTTGCCCTGAACTACTTGTTTAGTAATCCTGTCACGAATGGAAATAAAGTTAGTCTTACATGAGCTGGTCTTGATGAAAGGAAGCTGGTTCTTTGTAATCACTGCTTGTTTACCTAAATGTTCTTTAGCCATCAATAAATAAGTAGTTATCTGTTAAGTACCCATAATGTACCAGGCACTGCGCTAAGCCCTGGAGCCACAAAGAAAAAGAAAAAGGTCCCTGCCCTCAAGAAGTTTACATTCTTTTGGGGAAACAAGATATACTTACATGTACTTATAAAATACATAGAAAGTAGATCTGAAGTAAACTTGAAGGAGAAGGAATCGTTTCTTCAGAGAATCTGTTCTAGAATTTTCCCAGGAATATGATTAATTGATTTGCTCAGGGTCACACAAGCATATAGAAGTAAGATTTGAACCTCGGTTTTCCTGACTGTAAGGCCAGTCCTCAACCTATGTCAGGCTGTCCTCCTTTAGATGGTGATGGAAGAATACTGGTGTAAAAAAAAAAAAATCAGTTTTTGTTTCAGAGAGAAGTTCGTGGGGGTCATTAAAAAACATCATGCAACTTCCTAAAGACAGTCCAGTCAGTCCACTCTCCTGTTCAATTCTGGGCTAAGCTCACTGTCCATCTACATAGTATGTGTCCAAAATATGATGATGAATGAGCTTATGGTGTTATCCAGCCAACTGCATGTCACAGTCTGTTAAGGGGATTTGTTCTGTGAAGTTTGAATTCTGTCAAAGAACCTCACCTGAGGACCTAGAGGGCCACATGTGGCTTAGAAGCCACAGGTTCCCAAATCCTGGTGGGCCATAGGCATTCTTCATCCACTTGTTGTTTTTGGTTTTTTTTAGTGTAGATATTTAGATTAGGTTAGATAATATATTTCATTTATCAGATTCTCCTATACCCTAGGATTGGGAGATATGGAAAGGATAGGGGAGAGAAAAGATCAGCAGTAACTGAACTATAAACTTACCTTCATCACTTTAAAATCTTTGTGAGATGATCTACACACAAATCAAGGATATCTTTGATGAAAATATGAGGAGGACGAGAAAAGTAGATGATTTTTTTCTATAACAAATTATATCTTATGAGTCATATAATTAATCAAACGGAAAATGGAGAGAATAAAAGATCACATAATGTTAATTGTCTGAAGAATGGAAAAAAGCACATGACAAAGTAAAACAAAGTTCAGCTTTAGAAGCTTCCCTCAAATCAGGTGTCTTTGATGTCTTTGATAGACACAGCCATATGGGAAATTAGTAGAATCAGAACTTGTATCAACAATGCAGTATTCACAATGCCTACAGTAACTATAAATGTGCTGATATGGTTATTAATCACAAAATGTAACAGGCTCTCTACATGGGAAATATAGCTAGAACATTTATTTAAATACCAGAAGACTGAGTCCCAAAACCAGAAAGTCAAAGCCATCACAGTAGTTATGAAGTTGGCACATGTAGTTAATGTAGTAAACACCCACATTCTCAAGCCTTCAAAATAGGACAGGCACATCAGGCAAAGATCCTCCTCTCCTCACTCACGGCAACTGCTCAGAGTCCAGGCAGCTTGCTCCCAGTAGCTCTGCACCTCCCCCTCCCCTGCAGTTCCCGTCCCTGGAAATCCTCAGCAGGAGTCCTTAGCAGAGATTCTGGCTGACTCAAAAAAAAAGGAGTTCACACCACAACCACAGCTGCTGCCGCTGCTTCCAGTCACCACCACACAGACTCTAGCATGGCTCCAGCTTTTTTTTGCTCCGCCCCTTCCTGCTACATCAGCAAGTTCAAGGGGCATGAAAGATCTTCAAATCCCATTATCATTACAGAACTGTAATTGACCTTCAGGACAGAGTGTCTCATTTTTGTATTGGAGGCAGTTAGATCACTCAATGAATAGAGTGCTGGACTTGCAGTTAGGAATACTCGAGTTCAAATCCAGCCTCAGACACTTACTAGTTCTGTGACCCTAACTGCTATCTGTCGCAGTTTCCTTGTCTGTAAAATGGGAAGAATTTCAGGGTTGTTGTGATGATCAAAAATGATACAGTAAGTGGCACATACTAGGCATGACATAAATGTTAGCTGTCATTATTATCACTAGTACTAGTACTATTCATCATCATCATCATCATCCCCAGTACCTAGTACAATCCTTGGCACGTATCAGGCACTCGGTAAATGCTTGTTTACTAAACTTTGCTCAATGATACTATGATTATCAATATCAAATTAAGCAAAAAGTAGGGGGATATACAGTCACCAAAAATATTTGTCAGTTTCCTGGAGGATGTCTTTCACAGAACCCAGATGGAAGAGGGATTCCCTATAGATGAAGACGTTATTCAGAGGCTGTTTTTAGATTACATTTTGCTGATTGCCTCAAGCCCCAGAATAGTTCAGAGCATGCTCGCTGAGAAGTACAGCCCTTCAAAACAGACCAGCCTAGTGATTCACATGGGAAAAAAAAGGCAGATGAAGAAATGTATATTGTCCACATTATGATGGGCAATTGGCTATCTTGGACAGACACTTCCTATGGACAATGAGCTGCACCAAGAATTGAAAGGAGAGAAAGTGGTTTATATCATGTTTGGGAATTTGAGTACAACAACTGCTTTGGTAGATTTGTCTTTCCTTGGCATTTTCTTGTAACGTCTCACCCATACAAGAACAAGAAATGTAAGGACTTGGGAGTGAATCCCCTATAACTGCTAACTTAAAGGAAACACCCAAAGGTCAATTTGATGCAAACTAAGCATAGACCAACATCTCACACTGTATTTCAAGATAAGCTCTAAACAGGTACATGATTTAGACATAAAAGGTGAAAGCATAAGAAAATTAGGGGAGCATGGAAAAAATTACTAGTAAGATCTGTGGACAAGGGAAATCATGACCAAATAAGAAAGAGAGAGAGAGGTTCACAAGAGGAAAATGGATGGTTTTGATTATATAAAATTAAAGAGGTTTTTTTGTATAAACAAAACCAATGTAGTCAAAATTAAAAGAAAAGCAGGAAACTGGGAGCAATGTTATAGCAAGTTTCTCTGATAAAGGTCTCGTTTCTCAAGTATATAGAAAATTGAGTCATTTATAAAAATAAAAACCATTCCTCAAGTAATAAATAGTCAAAGGATATGAACAAGAAGTTTTCAAAGGAAGAACTCAAAGCTATCAAGTCATATGAAAAAATGTTCTAAATCACTAATAATTAAGAAAATGCAACTTAAAACAACTCTGAGGTACAACCTCACACCCATCAGATTTGCTAGAGGACAGTAAAGGAAAATGACAAATGCTTGACAGGGAGTAGGAAAATAGGTATACTAATGCACTCTTAGTGGAGCTCTGAACTATTGTAATCCTTCTAGAGAACGATTTGGAGCTATGTCCAAAGGGCTATAAAACTATGCATACCCTCTAACCCTGCAATACTGCCAATAGATTTAAAGGAGATCAAAGGAAAAGGAAAAAGACTTACATGTACAAAAATATTTATAACAGCCCTTTTTATAGTGGCAAAAAATTGGAAATGGAAGAGATGCTCATCAAATGGAGAATGGCTGAACAAGTTATGATATATGAGTATGATGGAATACTATTGTGCTGTAAGAAAGAATAAAGGGGGAGGTTTCAGAAAAACCAGGGAAGACTTATATGAACTGATGCTAGGTGAAGTGAGCAGAACCAGGAAATTATTGGATACAGTAACAGCAATATTATAAAAATAAGGAATTGTGAAAGACAGCTACTCTGATCAATACAATGATCCAAGGACTCATGATGAAATATGCTGTTGAACTCAGAGAGTAGATTAAAGAATATTTTTCCTTACTTTATTTTTCTTGCCTTCACCCTCCCAGAACATGACTAATGAAGAAATGTTTTGCATGACTTCATTGTATAAATGGTATCATATTTCTTACCTTCTCAATGAGTGGGAGAGGGGTGGAGAGAGGGAAAGAATTTGAAACTGAAAATAAAAATAAAAAAATTTTTTTGAAAGAAAGTGAATATTAGGAATGGGCTTCCCCAAAAGATCATTAGTGTTCTTAAGGAATATCTGGCTAAAAACCAAAGGCAGAAGAATAGAAGTTTTTCAGATCTCTACTGGAATGACCATGGGTCAGGAGTTTTGTTACCATATCCTTCTAATTGTGATTTAATTCAGTAAATTAATTCTAATCTATAATGTAGGTTTTCTCCTTTGAGTCACACAAAGATAGGAAGGAAATTGTACTTTTATGAAACCAATTGTGACAAATTTATGAAATATTGTAGGATTATTATTTTAACATTTTAAAACTAGACTGATTGACTCATAGGTTACAACGCTTCTATATAACCAAACTATTGTACAATGTGAAGGTATTTGTAGATCCTGTGCATGATTGCATGCCACCATGGGGGGGGGGGGGAAGGGAGGGGAGAAAATCTGAAACTCAAGTGATTGTGGAACCGAATCTTGTAAAGTAAAAGTAAATAAACAAGTCATTCAAAAAAAAAATTAAAGAAATAAAGGATAAGGAATATAAAAAAACAAAAACAAAAAACTAGACTGATTGGAGAAGAACCCAAGTAGGAACTGGTAGGAGGCTGGAAGTGCTCCCAAGCACATGCACAGAGATCTACACTAGGCCATGCCAGTGCCTGTTGAAGAATGACAGAAAGAGGCCTGACCAGGCACCTCAAGCACATAGTGCCATCTCTTGGGGCACATAGGGATCACACCCCAATGTCCAGAGCATTACCTTGGGAGGCAGCTGGGCCATTAGTCTCCACTTAGCTATCTTTTCTCCTCTAGTACTCAGACAAAGGGCAGGTACAAAGGGACTAGCACCACCAATTTATTCTTACATTAGCAGTGTTTTCAGTGATCCCAAGCTGCTCTCTGATGCAAAATCATTTTTAATTTTAGCATTCCTCTGGTACCATCAGATGCCTGCAAATCATAGACCAGTACAATCTCTGAAGAATCAGAATTGTAAGTGACCCTAAGGAGCAATGCAGAGATACATTGTGGGTGTTTTAGGCTGTGGCCTAAATATCACCAGAAATGACTTGTGAGCAAAAAGTGCTGTAATACTCATCATCCAGGAAACATATGAGCAGAAAAGGTGAGCCAGTCGTGTAGTGAGGCAGAAGAGTAACAGATGGAGAGCCTGATTACTGCCTGGCATCTAAGAAATATTAAAAGGACTAGAAAAAAAATCTCCAATGTATCCATTCATTTTATTCATTCAACATACACCTACTATGCGTTGGGTACTGCATGAGGCACTGGGAATAAAAAAGTGAAGATTGTGCCTTCAAGAGGCTTAATTATGTTGTTGTTAGAGAGACTCTCTATGGAGGATTAATAGGAGATCAATAGATAGAAAGGTGGGGATGAGGAGAGCATCAGTGATATAATCAGTCCGATGGGGTCTCAGACTAATGTTCTAACGGAGTCATTCAGAGTGGTTTGCTATGAATTTGGTAATAATGAAAGGTGCTCACCACTGTGGTCCTGGGTAATCCTTAATGCCTATAATTTCAGGAAATTTCCTTTCTTGATTCTTCTGTATGTTTTATGTCTCTTTATTGGTTCATACCATTAGTCTTGGTTACTAAGAATATAGTCCTTTATGTACATGGGAAGGGCAGAATTCCTTTGCTTGAGAGGCAGGTGGTTAGTGCTATATCTGTGGGCAAAGAAAGAACCTTAAATCTGTTGGCACAGGCCACGATTTTCTGGAGCAGAGGTACTTATGACTCAGCTCTCTCTTCTCACTTGAGAGAATTTTTGGCAGTTCTGTTCCTTATCCATCCCCACTGTGCCCCAATACTGAAAAAAACCATGTGGATCTCAATGTACTACAAACTCTTTGTGAATCAAGAATCCATCTTGGCCTGCACTAATAAAAGTATGGTATCCAGAATAAGGGAGATGGCAATTCTACAGTTTGCTGTCCTGATAGGACCATACCAGAAATATTTATTATTTGTGGTTGTGGACACCACATGTTTAGAAAAATATCGACAAGCTGAAGTTCATCTAAAGGAGGGCAACTAAAATGGTTAGGGGAACCTGGAACCATGTCATTGAAGGAATTGGGTATATTTAACTTGGAGACCAAAAGATTTAGAGAGAATCATATAGCTGTGTTTGAGTATTGGAAAGGATTGCTAAGGAACTTGACATTTCTACTTGATTCTAGGAAGGAAAAACTAGGAGCAATGAGGGAAAGGCAGATTTCAGGGTTTTTAAATTAATTTATTTATTTTTAGTTCTATTTTTTTTCTTCTTCCCTCCTCTCCCCTCTCCTCAAGATGGCATGCAATCTGATATAGGTTATACATGTATGATCATATTAAACATATTTCCACAGTAGTCATTCTGTGAAAAAAGAATCAGAACAAAAGGGGAAAACCATAAGAAAGAAAAAATAAACAATAAAAGAAAAAAAAACAGTATGCTTCAATCTGCATTCAGATTCTATAGTTCTTTCTGTGGATGTGGACAGCATTTTCTATCAGGAGTCTTTTAGAATTGTCTTAGATCACTGCATTGCTCAGAAGAGCTAAGTCTAACAAAGGCAATCATCATACAATATTGCTGCTACTGTGTATAGTATTCTTCTGGGTCTGCTCACCTCACTCAGCATCAGTTCAATTTAATGTAATCAAAATCATCCATTTTACATTTTGTAAAATTTTCTGTTTATTATTTGGTTGTAATTTCTTCCATTCTCCATAGATCTGACAGGTAAACTATTCCTTAGGCTCCCAATTTGCTTATAGTTTTACCCTTCATGTATAAATCATGTAGCCATTTTGACCTTATCTTGGTATATGGTGTAAGATATTGGTCTATGCCCAATTTCTGCCATATTGTTTTCCAGTTTTCCTAGAAATTTTTGTCAAATAGTCAGTTCTTAACCCAAAAGCTGGAGTCTTTGGGTTTTTCAAACAGTAGATTACTATAGTCATTGACTACTGTGTCTTGTATACCTAACCTATTCCACTGATTGAGCCCTAGCTTTCTTAGCCAATACCAAGGAGTTTTGATGATTATTGCTTTAAAATACAATTTAAGATCTGGTACAGCTCAGCCACATTCCTTTGCATTTCTTTTCATTAATTCCCTTGATATTCTGGACATTTTGTTCTTCCAGATGAATTTTGTTATTATTTTTTCAAGCTGTATAAAATAATTTTTGATAGTTTTATCGGTATGGCACTGAGTAAGCAAATTAATTTAGGTAGAATTGTCATTTTTATCATATTCACTTGGCCTACCCATTAGCAACTGATATTTTTTCAATTATTTAGATTTGACTTTGTGTGAAAAATGTTTTGTAATTGAGTTCATGTAGTTCCTGAGTTTGTCTTGGCAAATAGACTTTCAATATTTTACATTGTCTATAGTTATTTAAAACGGAATTTCTCTTTCTATCTCTTGCTGCTGGGCTTTGTTAATAACACATACAAATCCCAATGATTTCTTTTTTTTTTTACTTTTTAATTAACTTTTGTTTATTTTTTGGTTTACATCATTGATTTCCATAAGATTTTGAGTTACAAATTTTCTCCCCATCTTTCCCCTACCCACCACCCCAAAATAGCAATCCCACTGTATACCCCACCCACCAGTCTGCTCTCTCCTATATCACCCCTCTGACTTTCTGGTAGGGTAAGATGGATCTCCCTATCCCAGTGCCTGTATATCTTATTTCCCAGTTGCATGTAAATGATAATAATAATAATAATAATAATAATAATATGTATATTTTTATTATTTGATTTTAGAACTTTAAATTCTACATTCTTCCCATTCCTCCTTTGTCACCCACCCCCACAGAAAGACAAGTAATTCAACACAGGCTGTACATGTGTAGTTATGTAGCACATCTCCACAATGAACATATTGTGTAACACTGACTATATTTCCTTCTTTTCTATCCCTCCCTCCACTTGTTCTATTCTCTACTTTGTACCTGTCCCTTTACAGAGGTGTGTGCTTCTAATAACCTTCCCCTCAACCTGCCCTCCCCTCCATTATCCCCCCTCTCATCCCCTTTCCCCTACTCTCCTGTGGGGCAAGATACCTAATTTAGAGTGTATGTCATTCCCTCCCTAAGCCAAATTCAGTGAGAGTAAGGTTGCCCCATTCCCTTTTTGCCTTCCTATTCTTCCCCTCCATTGTGACAGTTATCCCCTGCCTCTTCTATATGAGATGATTAACCCCATTCTGTCTCTCCCTATATCCTCTCATTCTATTCCTTTCCCACCTCTTCATTACATCTTTTAAAATATCATCCCTTCACATTCAATTGATCCTGTGCCCTCTGTCTACATACACATATCCGCACTCACATATGTATTCATATGCATATATACCCTCCTATATAGACATATGTATATGTATGCAGATATATACGTTTATATTCCCTTCACCTATCTTCATACTGAGAAAAGTTTCACAAGTTACAATTCTCATTTTTCCATGTTGGCATGTAAATAGTTCAACTTTGATAAGTTCCTTATGATTTCTTTTCTATGTTTACCTTCTCATGCTTCTTGTGTTTGAATGTCAAATTTCTGTTCAGTTCTGGTTTTCTTCTCAAGAATGCTTGAAAGTCCTCTACCTCATTGAATGACCATATTTTCCCCTGGAACAT
>CM053588.1:77437965-77471365 GCA_028646515.1 Pseudochirops corinnae | reverse complement strand
TCTTGATTTCTCATAGTCGTTTGTTTCCATTTGCTCCACTCTAATTCTGAAGGAATTATTCTCTTCAGCAAACTTTTGAGATTCTTTTTCCATCTGGCAAATTTGACTTTTTAAGGCATTCTTCTCCTCATTGGCTTTTTGGGCCTCCTTTGCCATTTGAGTTAAACTATTTTTTAGGTGTTATTTTCTTCCATGAGGTTGTTGACTCTCTTTTCATGATGTTCTTGCATCATTCTCATTTCTCTCCCAAATTTTTCCTCCACTTCTCTTATTTGGTTTTCAAATTCCTTTTTAAGCTCCTCTATGGCCTCTATCCAGTTCATAGTTTTCTTGGAAGCTTTTGGTGTGGGAATTCTGACTGTGTTGTCTTTCTCCCGTTCCATGCTTTGGTCCTTTTTGTCCCCCAAAAAAGGAATCTAAAGTTGGTTTGCTGGGCTTGCTTTGCTTCCTTTGCCTGCTTATGTTGCCAGTCAATTACTTGGCTTTTGGGCTCAGTAGTAAAACTCTGCTTTCAGAGAGGACAGCTCTGTCCCAAATGGCTGGGGTTTTTGCAGCTGCCAGAGCTATTAGGAGGCCACTGTTTTTTGTAGCCCCCACCAGCTTAGGCTCACTGAAAATGCATCTCCAGACCATGACCCAAGACCGCGATTGGATCCAGACATCTCTAAGCAAGAGCACTTAACCTCTGAATGATGGCTTGGCCCCCCTGCAATCTGCAGGCCAGGAGCTTCTGAAGCAGCCACATGGAGGTGGCTGAAGGATCACTGCTTCAGACTGCTGCTAGTTCTGGAGGAAGTTCAGCCGGACCCTCTTCCCCAAATTTAGCCAAGTTCCGCTGACCTTTTCCCTTTGTCCTTGGCTCTTGTGGGTTGGTGATTCTGGAAATTGCCACAGCTGCTGATAATCCACTCTCCTGAATGCTACTGCCACAGCTTCTCCTAGATGCCCTGGGGCTGAAACTGCATAGGGCTGGGCTCTGCTTCCAGCATGCTGCCATGACTGCCTGCCAGGCCGCTCAATGAGAAAGCACTTGGCCTCTGAATGATCGCTTGGTCCCCCTGCAGTCTGTAGGCTGGGAGCTCTGAAGCAGCAGTATGGAGGCAGGTGCAAGACCTCTGCTTCTGCAGCTTCCTTGCCCTGGAGGTGGTTTGGCCAGACCCACTTTTCTCCCCCGATTTAGCCGAGCTCCACTAACCTTTCACTTAGTCTTTTTTTTTTTTCCTTATGGCTTGATAATTCTGGAAATTGCCACAGTTGCTGCAGACTGCTCTCCCGAAGCTTCAGCCGGGGCTGGGCTCATCTCGTCCAGCTGCCTCCATGGCAAAGCCGCGGTTTCAGGCTGGGCTGATTTAGGCTTGCAGAGCTGAGATGGTTCCTCGTAGCCAAGCTGCCTTTAGTAGAAAGTATATTTGTGTGCATTTTGAAGTTCTAGAATTTGTTTAGAGTCATATTTTATGGGTATTTTGAGGTGGCTATGTGAGAGCTGTGATATGTTGCTGCTCCTATGCTGCCATCTTGGCTCCGCCCCCATCGCATGATGTTTGATCGCAAAATATACCAAACTCTCCAGACAGAGGACAGAACTGAAACATTTATTAGACGCCAGAAAACCCAATTCCAAAACCAGTAAGCCAATTCTATCATAGTACCAAAGATATTCAGAAGCCATAATAAAACTGAGAGTCACAAAATCCTTTAGCCTTCCCACAAACCAAAACAAGATCAACATCTACTCACAAACCTCTCTAGCTCCTTGCTTCAGCCTTCTCTGTCTCCCACTGTCTAGCTATCTCTGACCAGCTTCCTGTGGGCTCTGCTTCCCTTCAGCAAACTCCTCCCACCACAGGCTCCATGTGACTACATTCAACCTATCAGGGGGAAGAGTTTATTTTCAAAGCAGGGAAGGTCTTCAAACTCCCTCCAGGCCTTTTAAGGGGAAGGGAAGATCTTCAAATTCCCATTCCTATTACAAATAGGTTACTCAAGAGGTAGTGGACACTCCTTCAGTGGAAGTTCTCCTTTAAGCAGGCCACTAGATGGTAAAAAGATGCAGTACTGAACTTGAGAGTCAATCCTGCCTCAAACACTAGCTTCGTGAGATGGGCAAGTTATTTAATGGTCCTTCAGCCTCAATTTCCTCATCTATAAAGTGGGGATAATAATAGCTCCCACCTCACTGAGTTCTGAGGATCAAATGGGTTAACACATATAAAATGTTTTGTAAATCTTAAAGTGTTACACAAATGCTAGCCACAGAGGTAGCTAGATGATATGGTGGGTAGACCAGTGGCCCTGGAGTCAAGAACTAAATTCAAATCCAGCCTCAGACTTTTGCTAACTATATGATGCCCCTGGGAAAATCTGCTTCAATTTTCTCATCTACAAAATGGGTATCATTATAGCACCTACCTTCCAGCATTTCTGTGATGATAAAATAAAATAATATTTGTAAAGCACTTTGGAGATCTTGAAGTACTATATAAAAAATGTGAGCTATGTTGTATCTGATTCCAGGACTATAACTAAGGGCAGAGTTCTTCAGAGCTGAGTAGACAGCTGGAAAAGGGTTTTAAGGCAGTGGTGTCCAAAGTGGGGGAGTCCCAGAGGACTGTGACATGGCCTCAAGTTGTAACCCATCTGAGGTTGGGAAGATGGATTACATTCTACCCTCCCTGTGATAGTCAATCCAAGGTTTCCACTACAATACTTTCTTTAACCATTATAATGCAACAATCCCTGAGTCTAACCCCTCCAGCAGCTGGCCTCCCGTGGCTATGTAAACTCCCAACCTTTCCCCTGATTGATTTAACAGAGACCTAGGCATGCTACAGCAGCTGCACAGGTAAAAATTGCCTAGCCCCCAGCTTTCCTTGTGACAGCCACAAGCATTCCTCAGAAGGCAGGCCTTGTGCTTTGGGGCAGGAGCTTTTTTATTTTTCAATGGAAAATAATACAGGATGAACAAGTGCAGAGGAGTTGTGAACTATATCAGAGATCTTATTACAACATCCTCCGTTCCACCCCCAACTCGACCCTTTTCTATTTCTCCACCCTTCCCTATTTCTATTCCTATCAAGGATGTCACCAGCCTTCCAGTCTCCCAGATTCTCAGCCTCCTTCTCATCTTTGTCTCTACTCAATTGAAACACTCTCTCCAAAATTACAAATGGTCCTTTAATTGGCAGACCTGTTGCCCTTACCTTAGTCTGCAACCTTTCTGAATTTTCTGAAGCACATGATACTTATGACCAAACTCTCTCCTGGATATTTCCTTTTCTTCTCTAGGTCTTTAAAAATTATTTTTCACCTACAAAAATTCTTATATTGGCATGCTTTAAAAACCTGGAAATGGAATTTCCTAACCTGTTTTTGAAACTTTCATTTGAGGAGTTTCAGTGGGTTTTGAATCCATCCATTAAAAATACAAAAATACAATTCCATATGATTAGTTTACAGGAACAAGTGATTGACATCAGAGAAGATAAAAATTTACCAATCAAATTTCAACAAAAAACTTTATATAATCAGTGAACGAATTAGTAAATGCAACTGATGCTTCATATCTTCCATTTGAATCTACATATTTTTATGAAGTCTCTTTTTCAGCTCTGGCAACCATTAAAGCTAAGAAGGGAAATAAATTGAACATATTACCAAATCTCTATAGTACAAAGTATTAAATCAAGATTTTTAAAATTAATGGAACATAACCAATCATATTATTCTTACTAAAATATCATTATTAATAATATTTTAGGGAAAGCAAAAAGGGTTTTTATACTATTAATAGATTTTTACATCTTATCTCATTCTTTAATTTCTATTTTTGTATAAGTTGTACAATGAACACACTTCTTAGTACATGCATACATACATAACTATATATGTATTGTGGGGCATGCTCATATTTTACTCATAGGGCTTTGTGACCAAAAAAGTTGAGAGACCACTGCTTTAACATTCTGAATTAATGCACCAAATTAAGCTGAGTGCAAAGAGCTCCATTGCTGGAGAGCTAGCTGATTTTTTTACACACACCAATTCACAAGTCACCTACTGAGATTTGGAGACAGTATGATAATGCTCTCACCTTGATAAAATCATGGATATTTTGAAGCATTGAAGTTACTGTAAATTACTTCATTTTCCAGATTTAACAAATCTTCTCTTTGCATGCATGATAATTTCTGGCACAATCATGATGGCTGCCAGATTAACAAATCTTTCAAGGAAAGCCCCTCACTCAAGCTCAAGAAAAATATAGCAGGGGACCCTTGGACTAACCAGAAGGCTTAGATGCCATATGAACTCATGAAGCTTTTAAATATATAAATGTGTACTTATACATATGTGTGTGCGTATACATATGTATACATATATGCATGTATATATGTGTATGTATGTGTATATGTTATATATTTATATATCTTTATATATACATTTGATATCTCATTTTACTAAATCACCTCTTGTTGGACACCAACAGTGAAATGTGTAATTAAGGATATGTGATGGATAATAGGGGGAGGGCAATGGTTCACTGTTCCCTCAGCTAGCGCAGAGACTGCATTTCAGTCTTTATTGATGGCAAATCATCATAACCATTTTTTCCACCCAGGCTGGCATAGGGAGACCAATTGAAAGGTCTGCAAATATTGGGTGAGGGAGGTCTGGCCAAGAGCCTGGAGCCTCATGGAGCCCTCCAGTGTTCAGGGAGAGGACGTGAACCAGAATAAGAGGAGATCCAAGAACCACTCTCTATTGGAGCACCAGATGCAGAGTCTGGGAATGGGTGCCAACTGGCAGCTTTGTCACCCACTACTCAGATCTGGTTCATAGAGCCAGTGTGTACAGAGGATTCCCTGGGAAGGCAGCAGCCATGGGTTCTGAGCTGTATACCAAGCATGGAGGAAGTTCTAAAGCGATCAGCAACAGTACCCCAGGAGCAGAGTATAATATCATTCCCAACCTCTAGCCCAGTAAGAACTTAGAAAGGAATAACCAAGGCAGGAATCACAGTCCAAAGGGTAACCTGAAATTGAAACAATCCAGATAAGTAAAGCTTCCCAGCTCACTGTTAAGGGCTGAGTCTACCAGCAGAATTGTTGCTGACACCCAAACTCAGGTCAGGAAATTGCAGAGTTTAGATCAGAGAGTAAACAATCAAGCCTTTGCCCTGTATCAGACCTCTTCAGGAGCACTAAAAGCTTACAGGTCCCCAGTCTGAACTGTCACTGAAATCCTGGACTAACACAATACTTGATACCCCCAAAAAAGTAGCAATAGAATCAGTCTATGCTTTCACTCCATAACTGTACAAGGCCCGACCTAATATGAAATCTACAGTCAGGAAATAAGTTGGAAGAAGAAGTAAATAACAAAGAATCCCACTCTAAAAAGCAATTATGGTGACAGGACTGCTCAAGGTACAAACTTAACAAAGAGAATGATTCTAAAAACCTACAAGCAAAATTTCAAAAAAAAAAAACCCCAAACCAACACAGCCTGGGGACAAATTCAAGTAGAATTTCTGAAAGAGATTAAAGTAAGAGTTTTTTTAAAAAATGATCATAAATAAAATATGATCTGATACCTATGAACTATTTGGGAAAACAGGCAAATAAGAGGATTGTGGGAAGATGGCAGAGCAGGTCAGAAAATTCCAAGCTCTCAAGATTTTCCCCCACAAGAGAGACAAAATAGTGGCTTAGGGTGATAAAAATAAACACAGAGTGATAAAAATAAATAAGAGTAGGGGTAGAACAGCTGAAAAAATCTAAAGAAAAATCCCAGGACCAGGTTTTATCCCAGTGAAGAATAAGAGTAAACACCCCCAAGGCTAGGGACCACTTAAGCAAGCCTTGAGCCCTAGGGTTAGCAGTCGGGAGGCTAGGATCTACCCTAGGATCGCTTATTCCTGGGGACAGTGAGGAGAGGTAGGTGTCTCAGCCAGGAAAAGACTGAGGGAACCTCTGCTGACGAGGAACTCCAGACCCAGCTGTGTTGCAGAGACATGGCCAGAGGTGAGAAGGAATCACCAGGTGAATATAGAAGCAGTGGGGCAGGGACACCACTGACTGTGAGCATTTATAGGAGCCTGGAGGTCTTAAATTTCGGTTCCAGGGTAGAGAGAAACCTGAAGGAGGGTCTGAGGCCAAAGGCACCATCCCACTATACCTCCAGACTAAAGGTAATTCTAAAAAACCAAGCTATTATAATTTTTTTTTTAAATGCACAGGCAAAGGAGAAAGAATTCAACCATTGAGAGAGTTACTATGGGTATAGAGAAGACAAGGGTTCATATTTAGAGGAGGATACTGATGCAAATCAATCTTTTTCTGTCCCAAAGAGTAATGTCAAATGGTCATCAGTCCAAAAGGAATTCATAAAAGAACTTAGAAAAGACTTTAAAAATCAAATGAGAGAGATTAAGGAAAAACTAAAAAAATTTAAAAAGAACAATTGAAGAAAAACAAGAAGATTATGAAAAGAAATCAATCAATTAGAAAAGGAGATCCAGAATCTTAAGGAAGAAAAACAACTTGAAAATCAAATTTGGGCAAGGGGAAGCCAGTGAAGTTATAAGAGATCAAGAAATAACAAGGCAAAATAAAAAGAATGAAAAAAGTAAAAGAGAATGTGAAACATCTCATAAGAAAAACAACTGATCTGGAGAACAGATCAAGAAGAGAAAACATTAGAATGATCAGAATATCTGAAAACTATGATTACAAAAACAATCTTGATACAATAATACAAGAAGTAATTAAAGAAATTTATCCTAAAGCATTAGAACAAGAGGGGAAAGTAGAAATAGAAAAAAAAATCCACCAATCACCACCTGAAATAGATTCTACAAAGAAAACCCACATTAATATTACAGTTAAATTCTGAAATTTCCAGCTCAAGGACAAAATATTACAAGCAACAAGAAAAAAAATTAAATATGGTTATGCCACAATTAGAATCACACAAGACCCAGCAGTGGTGACACTAAAAGACCATAAGTCTTAGAATATTATATATTGACTAAAAGAACTGTGGTTCTAGTCAAAAATATCATACCCAGCAAAGCTAAGCATAATCCTGAATGAAAAAAAAAATGGATATTTAATAAATTGTCAGACTTTCAGTACTTTGTTAAAAAGAAACCTGAACTTAATAGAAGATTTGACATGAGCCAAGAGAATTATAAGATACATACCAAAGACTAATGACAAGGGACTCAATAAGGACAGATTGTTTATCTTTCATGCATATAAAATGTAAAATGTAGGTCTAGGATTGTTATTAGTCATTGAGTGATTCTTAAGAAAGATTGGGGTAGACCTGAGTGTGATAGGACTTCAAAAAGTAAAACTTTTTAAGGGATAGTTAAAATGAGTAATTATCTTGTACAAATGAGGTGCAAGAGGAAGAACAGGGGAATTAGATGGGGAAGGAGGATTGTTAGTTCTGGAAACCTACTTTCATCAGAAATAGGTTCAAGAGGGAACAATACTATATATCTAAAAGAGTAAAAAAGTCTTCTAAATTCAGAAATAAATAAAATGTTAAGGGGATAGGGAGCAGGGAGAGGATAAGGGAGGAATCTCTAGAGGGGAGGGTGAAGGAATAGGTTAAAGGGGGTATAGAAGGGTGTTTAGATTTATAGGAATGGAAGGACAAGAGAGGGATGGGGGGAGTAGGTTAAGTAAAAGGAGGGCAAGGTAGTGGGTAGAAGTAAAGTAGAGGAGGCATAGGAAATAAGAGATATGCACAAACATGAAACAAAGATCAGGAGCAGAATTTGTTAGGGAAAGTATATGTTTATATATGTGTGTGTGTGTGTGTGTGTGTGTGTGTATCTATATCTATATATAAATATATCCACACTTAATTATAGCCTTTGTGGGAGATGGAAAGGAGAAAAAGAACAAAGTAATGTGTACAACAGAGAACAAAAGGAAACTTGAAAGAAAGCAAAAAAAAAAAAGATGGATCACTCTCAACACAATGCATAGTATTTATTACATAGACTTTCTTGGAATGGAAATTTATTGCTATATGTTTTGAGTCTTCTCTCATGTTCTGTGCACAGGACATTTTTTTTCTTTTCTTATTTCGTATTTAAGTTTTAATATTTAAGTTTATAATATGTTTCTTTTTCTTTTTTATTATGCGTTTAAGTTATTTTAAAATTGTACAAATAGGAAAAATAAAAATAGGCAAATAAAGAGGTCTTTTATGGCACAAATTCCTTTTACAACACAAATATGATGCTGGTACCTAAACCAGGAAGAGCCAAAACAGAGAAAGAAAGAAATAGACCAATTTCCCTGATGAATATTGATGCAAAAGATTTAAATAAGATACTAACAAGGAGATTATACCAATATACCACAAAGATCACACACTATGACCAGGTGGGATTTACGCTAGGAATACAGGGTTGGTTCAATATTAGGAAAACTATCAGCATAATTGACCATATAAATAACAAAACCAATAGAAATCATATAATTATTTTTAAAAGATATGGAAAAAAACTTTTGACAAAATACAACACTTATACATATTAAAAACACTAGAAAACATAGGAACAAGTAGAGCATACCTTAAAATGATAAATAATATTTAATTTAAAACCATTAGCTAGCATTATCTGTAATGGGGATAAACTAGAAGTCTCCCCAATAAGATCAAAGGTGAAGCAAGGATACTCATTATCACCTCTATTATTCAGCATTGTACTGGAAATGCTAGCTATAGCAATAAGAGAAGAAAAATAAATTGAGGAATTAGTATAGGCAATGAGGAAACAAAACTATACTCTTTGCAAATGATTTGATGGTATACTTAGAGAATACTGGAGAATCAACTAAAAAACTACTTGAAATAATTAACAATTTTAGCAAAGTTGCAGAATATAAAATAAACCCACAGAAATCATCAGTATTTCTATATATTACCAACAAAGTACAGCAACAAAAGATAGAAATTCCATTTAAAATAACTGTAGACAATATAAAACACTTGGAAGTATACTTGATAAGACAAACCCAGGAACTGTATGAACACAATTACAAAATACATTTCACATAAATAAAGTAAGATCTGAATAATTGGAAAAACATTCATTGCTCATGGGTAGGCTAAGCCAATATAATAAAAATGATAATTCTACCTAAATTAATTTATTTATTCAGTGCCATACCAATCAACCTATCAAACTATTATTTTATAGAGCTAGAAAAAATAATTTTAAAAATTCATCTGGAAGAATAGAACGTCCAGAATTATCAAGGGAATTAATGAAAAAAATGTATAGGAAAGTGGCTTAGCAATACCAGATTTCAAACTGCATTATAAAGTGATAATAATCAAAACAATCTGGTACTAGCTAAGAAATAGAGTGGTGGATCAGTGGAACAGATAAGGGAAACAAGACACAATAGCAAATGACCATAGTAATCTAGTGTTTGACAAACTCAAAGATCCAAGATTTAGGGGCAAAAACTCATTAGTTAATAAAAAAAAAACTACTGGAAAAATTCAAAAACAGTTTAGCAGAAACTAGGTATAGACCAATATCATACACTGTATACTAAAATAAGGTCAAAATGGGTACATGACTTAGACATAAAGGGTGTTACCATAATAAAATTAGGAGAGCATGGAATAGTTTACTTATCAGATTTATGGAGAAGGGAAAAATTTAGGACCAAATAAGAGACAGAGAGCATTACAAGATTATTTTGATTACATTACATTAAAAAGATTTTGCACAAACAAAACCAATGCAGCCAAGATTAGAAGGAAAACAGAAAGCCAGTGGGAAGGGAGGTGGGGAGATTTTACAGCGAGTGTCTCTGATAAAGACCTCATTGAGTCAAACTTATAAAACAAGTCATTCCCCAATTGACAAATAGTCAAAAGTATATGTCCAGGCAGTTTTCAAGTGAAGAAATCAAAGCTATCTCTAGTCATATGAAAAAATGCTCTAAATCACTATTGATTAGAGAAGTGCAAATTAGAACAACTCTGAGGTATCACTTTACACCTATCAGATTGCCTAATATGGCAGAAAAGGAAAATGATAAGTGTTGGAGAGAAATTGGGAAAATTGGGACTCTAATGCAGTGTTGGGGGAATTGTGAACTGATCCAACCATTCTGGAGAGCACTTTGGAACTATGCCCAAAAGGCTAAAAAAAATTCGCACACACTTTGACCCAGTAATTCTACTACTAAATCTGTATCCCAAAGAAATTTTTTTAAATGAAAAGGACCTATTTGTACAAAAATATTTGTAGCGGTTCTTTTTTATGGTGGCAAAGAATTGGAAATAGAGGGAATGCCCATCAATTGGGGAACTGAAAAGTTGTGATACGTGATTGTAAAGGAATACTACTATGCTATAAGAAATGATGAGCAGAATGGTTTCATAAAAGCCTAGAAAGACTTACATAAACTGATGCAAAGTGAAGTGAGTAGCATCAGGAGACAGTTACAACAATATTGTATGTATGATGATCAATTGTGAATGACTTAGAAATCTTCAACAATACAATGATTCAAGACAATTCCAAAGGACTCAGGTTGAATTATCCACTTCCTGAAGAAGAACCGATGGAGTCTGAATACAAATCAAAGTATACTATTTCTAACTTTCTTTAATTTTTATGTTTTTGGTCTATGTTTAATTTCACATCATGACTAATACAGAAATATGCCTTGAATGACTAAATTTGTATAACCTATATTAAATTGCTTGCTGTCTCAGAGAGGGAGTGAGGTGAGAGAGAAAGAAAGAGAGAATATTGAACTCAAAAATCTTTTTAAATTAATGTTAAAAATTGTTTTTCATGTAATTGAAAAAATAAAATATTAAAAAAATAAATAAAATGAGCGTTAGAGGGGAAATGGAAAGAAAAATTAGAAATATGGAAGAAAATATTGGAAAGAGAATTAACAGCTTAGCATAAGAGGTACAAAACCTTGCCCAAGCAACAAACACTATGAATATTTCTTGTCCATGGGACTAGAAATATTTTTTTTAAGTCAAAAGACTCAAAGATAGACAAATATGTAAATTATCTCATACCAAAGCAAATTACCTGGAAAACAGATTAAGGAGAAAAAATTTTATGTATCATTGGACTACCTAAATTTGTTTTTCCCTCACTTAATAGTATATTATTTTTTTCCAATTATATATAATGCCATTTTCAACATTCACTTTTATAAGATTTTGAGTTCTAAATTTTTTTCTCCCTCCCTCCCTGTATCAACAAGGCAGTATTCACAATGCCTACAGTAACTATAAGTATGCTGATATGGTTATTAATCACAAAATGTAACAGGCTCTCTACATGGGAAATATAGCTAGAGCATTTACTCAAATACCAGAAAACTGAGTCCCAAAACCAGAAAGTCAAAGCCAACACAGTAGTTATGAAGTTGGCACATGTAGTTAATGTAGTAAACACCCACATTCTCAAGCCTTCAAAACAGGACAGGCTACCTCAAGCAAAGATCCTCCTCTCCTCACTCACGCAACTGCTCCGTGTCCCAGCTCCGGCCCCCCCACAGTTCCTGTCCCTGGCCGTCCTCAGCAGGAGTCCTTAGCAGAGATTCCGGCAGGCTCAAAGAAAAAGGAGTTCGCACCACAACCACAGCTGGCTGCCGCTGCTTCCAATCACCACTTCACGGACTTTAGCTTGGCTTGGCTTCCTCTTGCTCCACCCCTTCCTGCTATGTCAGCAAGTTCAAGGGGCATGGAAGATCTTCAAATCCCATTATCATTATACTCCCTTATGATGAAAAATTTTATCCACTTCCAGAGAAAGAACTGATGGAGTCTGAATGCAGATCCAAGCATACTGTTTTTCACTTTCTCCCCAAGAGGGCAAGCAATCTGATACAGACTATGCATGCATTACCATATTAAACATTATTTTCACATTAATCATGTTGTGAAAGAAGAATCAGAACAAAAGGGGAAAACCATGAGAAAGGGAAAAAAAGTGAAAATAGTATTCTTTGATCTGCATTTAGACTCCATAATTCTTTCTCTGGATGTGAATAGCATTTACCATCATGAGTCTTTTGGAAATGTCTTGGATCATCATATTGCTGAGAAGAGCCAAATTTATCAAAGTTGATCATTGTATAGTATTGCTGTTACTATGTAAATGTTCTCCTGGTTTTGCTCACTTCACTTAGCATCAGGTCATGTGAGTCTTTCCAGGTGTTTCTGAAATCTGCCTGCTCATCATTTCTTATAGCATAATAGTATTCCATTATATTCATATGCCACAACTTGTTCAGCCATTCCCCAACTGATGGGCAGTTTCCAACACTTTGCCACCACAAAAAGAGCTGCTATAAATATTTTTATACATGTATGTCCTTTTCCCTTTTTTATGATCTCTTTGGGATATAGACCTTGTAGTAGTATTGCTGGATCAAAGGGTATGTATAGTTTTATAGCTCTTTTGGCATACTTCCAAATTGCTCTCCAGAATGGTTGGATCAGTTCACAACTCCACCAACAACACATTAGTGTTCTAATTTTCCCACATCTTTTCCAACATTTATCATTTTCCTTTTGTGTCATGTTAGCCAATCTGATAGGTATGATGTGGTACCTCAGAGTTGTTTTAATTTGCTTTTCTCTAATCAATAGTGATTTAAAACACTAAATTTGTTGTTGTGCAGTCATTTCAGTCACGTCTGACTCTCCGTAACCCCATTTGGGGTTTTCTTGGCAAAGATACTGGAGTAGTTTGCCCTTTCCTTTTCAGCTCATCTTCAGATGAGGAAACTGAGGTAAACTTGGTTAAGTGACTTGCCCAGCATTACATAGCCACCAAATGTCCAAGGCCACATTTGAATTCTGTTCCTCCTGGCTCTAGGCCCAGGTCTCTATCCACTGTGCCACCCTACTTCGCAGAGCCACCTAGATACCAAGACAAAAAAAGAAAAAATAAAGAGAGCCTTGATATCATATATTATGATATCTTAAAAGAAACCTGTCCAGATTTCTCAGAACAAGAGGACAAGGTGGAAATATAAAGAATCCACCAGTCACTTCCTGAAAGAACCCCAAAATGAAAGCTCCCAGAAAGATTATAGCCAAAATTGAGAGATTCTAGGTTAAAGAAAAAATACTTTGAGCAGACAGAAAGAATTCAAGTGCCAAGGAGCCACAGTCAGAGTCATAAATGATTTAGCAGCCACCACTATAAAGCAAAGAGCTTGAAATAAGATATTTCAGAACACAAAGGATAGAGGCTTACAAACAAGAATAACTTACTCAGCAAAATTAAGTATAATTCTACAAGGAAATAATAGATCTTTAACAAAACAGAGGACTTCCAAGCATTCCTGATGAAAAAAAAACAGTGCTACATAGAAACTTTGAAGTACAATCACAGGAGTTAAGAGAAACCAAAAAATATAAGCATGAATAAACAATAATAAGGTACTGAATAAGAGTAGAGTACTTACATTCACATATAAAAAGATTTCACATGTCTCTTCCAAACTTATGATCATAGTGAGTCATAGAGAGAGCCTATTTAGATAAGGCTAAGGAGTGGCTTGGTCTTAATGATCTCAAGAGAAGAATGAGAAGAGAGGAGAAAAGGAACTTACTCGGAGGTGGGGAAGGGAAAAGTAGGAGAAATTATCTCAACTATTCAGTAGATGAAGGTAAACATCTATACAAATAAGGAGGGAGCAAAGGGACAGGTGGCTGACACAAATTTCACTCTCATCTGAACTGGTCAAGGAGGAAAGAATACCCCCTACAAATACACACACATGGAGTTGGGTACAGAAATGCATGTTACTCAACAAGGAAATAGTAGCAAAATGGGAGAAGGGAGAATTAGAATGAGGGTAGATTAAGGAAGGAATTAGTCCTAAGAAAAATAAACTCTAAATAAGAATGTACAAAAATATTTAGAACTCTTGGTAGGTGGCAAAGAATGTGAATCTTGGAGTTTTGGCTCTAAGTTGAAGAAAGATTGTACAAGTTATGTTATATAAATATGATGGAATGCTATTGTAATATAAGAAATGATTAAGGCAATAGTTTTAAAGAAACCTGAGAAAATTTATACGAGCTGATGCAGAGTGAAGTGAATAGAACAAGGGAAACAATTTACACAATGACAACACATAAAAACAAACAACTTTGAAAGAATTAGGGACTTTGTTGAGCATAAAGACCAACCATAATTTCAGAGGACTAATATTGAAACTTGTTTCCCCACCTCCTGATAGACAGATGAAGAATTAAAAGTTCAGAATAAGACATAATTTTTTGGACGTGGCCAATATAGAAATTTGTTTTGCTTGACTAGATATGTTCATAAACAGATGTTTTGTTTGTCTTTCCCTCTCAATTTGAGGTGGGAGGTCTGGAGGGAAAAAAAGAAAGCAGATTTCTTCTGATTGAAAATGTGTGGGAGGGTGGAACCAAGATGGTGGAATGAAAGCAGTGACTTTCTTGATCTCTCCCCCTCAAATCCCTCCAAATATCTGTAAAAAATGACTCTAAACAAATTCCAGAGCAGAAGAACCCACAAAATGACAGAGTGAAACAAATTTCCAGCTCAAGACAACCTGGAAGGTTGATAGGAAAGGTCTGTTGCACCAGACAGAAAGAGGAATGCAATCCAGCATAGACTGCATCAGCATACTCAGTCATTTCCAGACTTCTCAACCCAACAATGCCAAAGCCAACTTAGAAGGTCAGTAGAAAAGCTCTGTCAGACCTGAGTGAGAGAGGAGTGTAGTCATAGTCCCAGGGTGGTGGTGGTGGTGGTGGTGGTGGTGGTGGTGGTGGTGGCAGCAGCAGTAGTGGTGGCAGCAGCAGTGGTGGTGGCAGTGCCTGCTTCTGGAGCTCTTGACCCACAAATGGTGAGGGGATAGAGCAACTGATCAGAGGGCAATTGCAGGGATCTCTTTGCTGGATATGAGGCAGGATTCTCTTGTTTTGTCCATGCCTGGATGTGGGTCTCAGTCCTGGGTGGCAATCCTGGGACAAGGAGGAGTGCTGGTATGGCGGAACTTGTGGCAAAAGTGAAGAGGGAATCCTCCTCATGTTCCAAGGCAGGGAAGAGTGCTTGTTGTCACTTCTAGACCAGAGGACAGACCAAGAGAGGAGTAAATACCTCTCCTTTGATCATACCAAGTTGGAAGAACTGAAAATTTACAGATTCCTAGAAATATCTCTGAAAACAGCCACCCAAAATCCCTGAAGCCTGGGACTGTGTACTCTCCACTCTGAAAGCAGAACCCTACCTTAACAAAGACCTAAATAGTCAAGTAATTGGCTGGGAAAATGAGAAAACAGCAGGAAAAAAAAATCAGACTATAGAATCTTACTTTGGTGACAAGGAAAATCAAAACATACAACCATAAGAAGACAACGAAGTCAAAGCTCTGACATACAAGAAAAATAATAATTGGTCTCTGGCCATGGAAGAGTTCAAAAAGAATTTTGAAAATCAAGTAAGAAAAGTAGAAGAAAAATTGGGAAGAAAAATGAGAGTGATGCAAGAAAATCATGAAAAATGAGTCAACAGCTTGCTAAAGGAGACCTCCCAAAAAATGCTAAAGAAAATAACACCTTAAAAAATAGACTGAGGGGTAGCTAGGTGGCACAGTGAATAGAGCAATGGCCCTGGAGTCAGGAGGACCTAAGTTCAAATTCGGCCTCAGAGACTTAACACAAAACTAGCTATGTGACCTTGGACAAGTCACTTAACCCCAATTGCCCTACCTTCCCCCCTCCAAAAAGGCCAAAAAAAAAATAGACTAACCCAAATGACAAAAGAGGCCCAAAAAGTCAATGAGGAAAAGAATGCCTTAAAAAGCAAAACTGGCCAAATAGAAAAGGAGATCTAAAAGCTCACTGAAGAAAATAATTCCTTCACAATTAGAATGGAGAAAATGGAAGCTTGTGACTCTATGAGAAATCCAAAAATTATAAAACAAAACCAAAAGAATGAAAAAATAGAAGACAATGTGAAATATCTCATTGGAAAAATAACTGACCTGGAAAATAGATCCAGGAGAGAGAATTTAAAAGTTATTGGACTACCTGAAAACCATGATCAAAAAAAAAGAGCCTAGACATTCTCTTTCAAGAAATAATCAAGGAAAACTCCCCTGATGTTCCAGAGTTAGAGGGTAAAACAGAAATCGAAAGAATCCACCGATAGCCTCCTGAAAGAGATCCCAAAAGGAAAACTCCTAGGAATATTGTTGCCAAATTCCAGAGTTCCAAGGTCAAGGAGAAAATATAGCAAGCAGTAAGAAAGAAACAATTCAAGAACTGTGGAAACACAATCAGGATAATACAAGATTTAGCAGCTTCTACATTAAGGGATCAGAGGGTCTGGAATATTATATTCAGGAGGTCAAAGGAGCTAGGATTAAAACCAAGAATCACCTACCCAGCAAAATTGAGTATAATACTTCAAGGGGAAAAAATGTATATTCAATTAAATAAAGGATTTTCAAGCATTCTTGATGAAAAAAACAGAGCTGAATAGAATATTTAACTTTCAAATACAAGGTTCAAGAGAAGTATGAAATGGTAAACGGGAAAGAAAAATCAAAAGGGACTTGTTAAAGTTGAACTGTTTACATTCCTACATGGAAAGATGATATTTGTAATTCATGAGACCTTCCTCAGTATTAGGGTAGTTGGAGGGAGTAAATAGATAGACAGGCAGGCAGGCAGACAGACAGACAGACAGACAGACAGACAGATAGATAGATAGATAGATAGATAGATAGATAGATAGATGGTATGGGGTGAGTTGAATATGAAGGGATGATATCTAAAAAAGAAAATTAAGGGGTGAGAGAGGAATGTAATAGGAAAAGCAGAAAGATAGAGGTAGAATTGAATAAATTATCTCACATAAAAGAGGCAAGAAAAAGCTTTTACAGTGAAAGGAAGAGGGGGAGGGTGAGAAGGAATGAGTGAATCTTACATCCCAGATTTGGCTGAAGGAGGGAATAACAAACACACTCAGTTGGGTATGGAAATCTATCTTACCCTACAGAAAAGTAGGGGAGAAAGGGATAGGGAGGGGGGGATGATAGAAAAGAGGGCAAATGGGGGAAAGGATAATCAGAAACAAACATTTTTGAGGTGGGACAGGGTCAAAGGAGAGAATAGAATAAATGGAGGGCAAGGTAGGATGGAGGGAAATATAGTTAATCTTTCACAACATGACTATTAAGTGTTTTGCATGACTACACTACACCTGTATATCCCACATCACATTGCTTGCCTTCTCAATGGTGGTGGGTGGGGAGGGAGGAAGGGAGCAAATGTGGAACTCAAAGTTTTAAAAACCATGTTAAAAATTATTTTTTAAATGCAACTGGAAAATAAAATGTACAGGCAATGGGGTATAGAAATCTATCTTGCCCTACAGGAAAATAGAAGGGAAGGGGATAAGGGGGAGGGGGCAGTGATAGAAGGCAAGGCAGATTGGGGAAAGGGGTAATCAGAATGCATGCTCTCTTGGGGTGGAGGAGGGGAGAGATGGAAAGAAAATTTGGAACTCATATTGTGGAAATGAATGTTGAAAACTAAAAATTAAAAAAAAATTTACAAAGAAAGAGGAAATATGCATGTGTCTGTATTTTTTTTTTTTTTTTTTTTGCCTTTTTTGGAGGGGTGAAAGCAGGGCAATTGAGGCTAAATGACTTGCCCAAGGTCACATGGCTAGTGTTAAGTGTCTGAGGCCAGATTTGAACTCAGGTCCTCCTGACTCCAGGGCTGGTGCTTTATTCACTGCATCACCTAGCCACCCCTGTGAATAATTTTTTTTAAACCCATTTTCTACTCATTGTTGTGAAAGGTAGATCTATTCCTCTTTTAATTTTTTAAAAATGAAATGATCTTTAATATTGAAGGTCACATATTCATTTAGAATGTATTGTGAAATATGGTGGGAAATATGGCTCCAAGTCTAATTTCCACCAGCTTGCTTTACAGTTTTTCCATAAGTTTTTATCAAATAGGGAATTCTTTTAAGTTATTTATGCTTTCTGGTTAATTGGGCACTGAGTTTTTGAGTTCTGTGTTTCTAATTCTTCTTTGTCTAGACTGTTACCAAATGGTTTTGATAACTGCTGCTTAATAATACAGGGTTTGAAAGGACTTGCTCCTTCTTCCCTCTCTTTTATTTCCTTTGATGTTCTAGATATTTTATTTTTCAAAATGAATTTTGCTATTCATAAAGTTTTATAAAGTATCCTTTTGATACTTTGATTGACAAAGCTTCAAAATTGTAAATTAATTTTGGTAGTATAGATTGTCATTTTTATATTGATCTAGCCAGGAGCAATGAATATTTCCCTCAGATATTTAACTAGCCATTCAATTCTTCAAGGAGCATTTTAAATTCAATCTATATAAGTATTTTGTATGCTTTGGTAGGCTTATTTTCAGATAGCATATGAATTTTCGTAGTTATTTGGAAAGAGATAGCAAGAGCTATTCTTGCCAATTTAGTGAATACATCTTTCTAAAACCTAATCATGGCTGATTAACCAATATCAACTGACAATGATGGTGGCAAGCACACCAGTGGCATTAGATATAAACCCTATAACATTAGATAAACCTCCCAAGACCTCAGAACTACTCTTAGTGCCCTGAAAGAATGTTAGTAGTCACTCTCTAGGAACCTAACTTTTTAGAGTAGGAGCTGAGATAGTTGCTTCAGACGTGCTACACAAGCAAGATAAATTAAAGATCCTAATGCAAGAAATCACATTTGACCTCATAAGTTATTACTGAATTTTGCTGTGATGATACCCCATACTGGAATATGGCTATAGAATACTTTATTTAAAAGAAATAGGATAAGTGCAGGGGTAGGGAAAGGAGTGTATCCACTCCAGATACCACTCCAAGGCATCTGTACCTTGACTCCACCTCAGACACACATAGGGTCAGTAATCCCCTTGATCTCATCACCCAGAAGCAGCCCATCTCTATCATTCAGAACTCTGAAACTCCCCTCTAACCACAACCTCCTTTTTCTCTCCTGGTGCTTCATTCCTCAACCCTGCCCCCCACCCCACTCAATACCTATCTTTTATCCTCATGGCAACATCTATTTACTTCATCCCTTCCTGCTTTTCCAGGTTTCACTCATCCCCGTGTTTTCACTCTTTTTCCTTCAAAATTTTGGTTAGATAGTTAAATCAATTCAATTTTACACTATTTTCTACTTACTGAATGAATACTTTGTCTCTTTGCTCTGTTACTGTTCATCTTATGCCAAACTTCATCTCTTGTAACTCCCTAATATTATTCCTTCTTCACTGCTACTTTGTACTGTTAAGTGGCACAGTGGATAGAGTGCCAGGCCTGAAGTCAGGAAGACTCATCTTTATGAGTTCAAGTCTGGCCTCAGACACTAGCTGTGTATGACCCTGGGTAAATCACTTAACTCTGTCTCAGTTTTCCTCACCTGTAAAAGGTGAGGGAACTTCATTATCTTTGCCAAGAAACCCCAAGGTGGAGTCATGAAGAGTCAGATATGACTGAACAACAAAATCATAAGTAGTCACATAACCCTATCGATTCCACTACAAGTTTTTAATCTAATATCAAATGGGTCCTCACTGCTTCACAAAGATCCTTTTACCCTTCCCGATTCTGTTATCTTCCTTAAAGCATCTGTTTTGAACCCTTTTTTTCCTCGGATTACCTACACCACCTCCTTTTCCCTCCTCCCTCTCAACAGAAGATCCTACTTTACATTGAGAAAACTGTGGTCATCTGTCCTGAACTCCTTCTTACTCTCAGTCTTGTGCCTCACATCTTTTCAATGTCATCCTCCATTCTTTCATTTGCTTCAGTCTCTTGAGGAAGAGGTGGGCCTTTGCCTTGAAAAGGCTTACTCCTCTACCTATGCTCTTGGCCTCTTTACCTCATGTCTCCTCTGATAGCTTGGTCTTTCTAGCAGGATTTCAAAATATCTTGACAGGTTAGAACATTGGGCCAAATCAAATAAAATGAAATTTAATAGGTATAAACACAAAATCCTACACTTGGGTTCAAAAAACCAACTCTACAAGTACAAGATGGAGGAGGCAAAGTTAGACAGCAGTTCATTAGAAAAAGGTCTTGGGACTTTATAGAATTGCAAGTTCAGTATGAGTCAAAGGTCTGCTACAGCAAGTGAGAACATTAGTATAATCTTATTGAGAGGCATAGCATCCAGGAATAAGGAAGTGATAGTCCTTTTGTACTCTGCCCTGGTCAGATGGGATTCATTTGTGGGTCCATTCTTAGAAAGCATAGCTATATGCTGGAGCATCCAGAGAAAGGTAACCATGACAGTGGAGGGTTTAGAGATCATGCCTTAAAAGGATCAGTCGAAGGAACTGGTGATGCTTAGTCTGAAGTCAGGAAGACTGGATGGACATGATAGTCTTCTAGGATGTGAAAAGTTGTCATGTGGAAGACTAGATTTGTTCTTATCTCAAGAATGCAAAATTAAGAACATTGCATGGAAGTTTCATAGAGGTAAATTTTAAGATCAATGGAAAGACAAACTTGTTAACAATGAGAGCTGATCAGGAATTGAAAGGGCCAGCTACCTTGGCAAGCAGTAGTTTCAACAAAATGGGAAGTCTTCAGAGGCCGATTACGTCAGGTATGTTGCAGAGTGGATTTTTTGTCAGGTACATATAATTTGGACTGGTTGGCAACTGAAGTCTCTTCCAAATCCGAAATTCTGATTCTGTTGTTAGTCTTGTCAGGTCCAGTCCAGAGGAGTGCCACCCATTGAAATAAAATGGACATCTCTGATAAAGGTAGTTCCTAAATGGCTCCATGATCTGAGGGGAGCATAAGTATACTCTATCCCTGATTATGCCAGGGTGAAAATGAATACTAGTACTAGCAGAATACTAGCAGAGGGTGAATAAAAGGTCCAGAACTTTGGGGAGATAGGCTAAACCAGGCAACTCCCCAATATGCTAATTGGAGACTGTCCACCCTGCCCCTGGAACCTTAATTTCTTCCCCTACACCGTTTTCCACTTGTCTTCTCCTGGATTTTCGGTTTTGCAAACACCCTGGCGCAAGACTGGATTGGCTTATTTCCTAGTTCTGATTTGGCCCCTATCTCTGATATCTCCAGGTGAGGATTGCCTTCCTCCCTCTATGTTTGATTATTGGATGTTTCATCCATAAATGTCAGACTTGCTTCACAGTAGTTGTTTCAATTCTCCAGTTGTGTTGTTCCATCTTTGGAAATTGAAGACATATTGTAACTCATCAATAGTGTCAAGACTGGTATGATTCAGTTACTCCAACAGTATATTTGCTTGGTAACTGGACAAGACTTAGCACTTTCTGCCCCCTTTTCCACCAGTCTGTCAACATCACCACAGAAATAGTAGACCATTTCCCCCCCTCTTTGTTTCATAGGTTGTTATAGCCAAAGAACACGACCAGTAGCCAAATTGGTTACAAGCCTTTTCATACTTGGCTAAGTTGATCCTGAGAAAGCAGATAGAATCTTTTGTTGGAATAGTACTTGAAGTCTTTTCAATGTGATAGAATCAGCCAGAGCTTGCATTTCACCAGCCTAGACTGTGAGCAAAAGGTCACTTGGATGCCATACTGGGGCATCAAAATACTCGAATTGGGAAGATCTGAATTCAAACTCTGCCTCGATACTTACTGTGCAACCACAATTAAGTTACAACCTCTCTGTCACTGACAAAATGGAGTTTCTATTGGTACCTTCACTCAGGTTTGAGGCTTGAATGTAAATTTCTTTGCAATGTCCCACATACCATTTTGGTCATTACAAGTATTGTAAGGAGATAACCCTATGACTGGAAAACAAAAGATAGGCCAGTTACACAACAAGACGGAATAACTTCTGAACAGCTCTCACTTCCTCTGCTGGCACCCATACAATACCAAGAAACACGAGGAAGGCTATTATCTATAGGAAGACAAGGACAAACGTCACACAAGATGAACAGGCATGGCTAAGTTGTGATCTGTATCACTTGAAGAAGTAAAAATACTGATAAGATGGCAGATACTTTGGGGTAATACAACCTACCATACCAGCACATCAACTCCTTCATGGGAACAATTTAGTAACCAGATCTTTATGCCACCCAAATATGTCCCATAGGCAGTGCTGTGTTTGAGAAATAGAAATTGCATATCTTGAGGTATGAAACCTATTTCCCTTGGCCTGGGAATTAGCTAAAGTGTGTTTCTCCCCCGTACCTCAAATATCTGCTTAACAGCATCTTCAGCTCCCTCATTCAATTGGGATTTCCAGGATTCACACACACACACACACACACACACACACATTTCCCCCTGTCAACCTCAAACTCCTCACAAAAATCAAGTTGTCTTTCCACTGCCCAGCCATCTTTGATTGTATTGCTGGGTCTACTATATTGTATTGTCCCAAGAATGTCTCTGAGGATCCGGGAAGACACATCATTTAGAAACAAATCCACCCCAAAACTAGCCCCTTCCCAGATTATGGAAGTCTATCCATATGAAATTTCCTCTAGAACTTTATTCCATTTTGTTCCTCTTAATTCCTTTTCTGGAGTTCAGTCTTTGCAGGTTAGGAGTATGGCTGTGGTAGCACCCTCACAATTAGGTCCTAAGTCTGACTTGTTCATACTTTTACTGAACTACCCAGGCATCTCCTAGGAGCCTGACTAGAGGGTTTGCCCACCGCATTGGTCCAAATATCAGGTGTTAAGTCTGTGAAGTTATTCCTGAAAACCTCCCTTCCTCAGGGTACAAGATGCCCAGGGCAGCTGTCCCACTTGCCATAACCTTCTTTATCATCATAGCCCTCTGGCCCTTCTCAACAAGCCAGAACTTGCCCTCCAGGACCCTTTCTTCTCATGATGCTGAGCCTATTTCATTCCTGTCCTCATCTCTACCCAGGTGATGACTATTCTGATGCTGCTAGGAACTTTAGATCATTCCAGATTCCAGATCCCCTCAGGTCCCTTTACCTATAACCGGGGATAGGGGATGAAGGAAAATGAACGGCAAACCTACAGTCTCAGAGGGAACCCTCTCCCTCCACAGCCCAAACTTAGGAGAGCCTGCTCTGAGCCTGCTTTCCTCCATCCCATTACTCCCGCTCTTTTAAAGTCTCTGGCCCTTCTCCTCACACCATGTTCCTGGGTTGGGGAGGTGCCCGAACCAGCATCAACCCCCTTCTCCTCCAAGAAGGATCAAAATGGAAGCCACGGAGACCGTTTATTTTGTACAGTGAAGCGGGCCGGACGAGGGTATTACTGTCTGTCAGTTTGTCTGAGAGGATAGAGGAGCAACCATGGCCTGCCAGCCTACGGTACTGCCCTGTGAAGCAGCTTGGAGGCAGCCAGAATCCTTGGCTGTGAAGGCCCCAGGCTCCTCCTGGAGACAGCCCAGAAGAGCTGGCAGCAACTCATCTATGTGATGGGGCTAAGACCAGGCCTAAAAGGGGTCTAGACTCCCACTTGGGGTATAGGTCTAAGTGGGGATAGGGATTAGGAGTGAAGCTTAGCACATTCTTGTAGAAACCAAAAACCATGTGGGTGAGTGGGCAAGTGGTCAGGCAGTAGGATGGTAAGCTCAGGGAGATTTATAGGCTTCCCAGCCCTGGTCACCTCCTCCACAGCCTCCCTTCCACCCCAGTCACCAAAGCAGGAACCGAATAAATAAAGTGCAGCGTGAAGGGATTGGGGGGGGGGGGGGGGAAGGGAGGAGGATAAAGGTCAACTGGTGAACATGGGGAGAAGATCCCTGGGGAAGGCCCTGGGGTGGTAAAGGGCACATGGCTCCCACATCCAGCGCTCCCTGATCTGGCCCACAGTGAAGGGGTCCTAGGCCCATCCCATCCTCGGAGTGGTGGTGTCCATCTGTCTATCCATCCAGGTCTGAGTCAGCAGAGCAGCTACTGGAGGTAGCGATAGGCCTTGAAACAGTGGTTGCCTGCATCGGCCACTACCACGTGGCCATCGGAGGTCAGTGCCAAGCCCTGAGGGCCATAGAGTGGTTCTGCAGTGGTGTTGATATAGGATAGGAAAGAGCCTGTACTGTCAAATACCTGTAGGGTAGAGCGAAAGTCAGGGAAGTTCAGCCTGCCCCCTTCCCCTATCCTCCCAGACCTTCAGGGACTGGAGACCATAGACTCACCTGGATGCGGCTGTTTCCCCAATCTGCCACAATAATGTTCCCATTTGAGTCCACGGCCACACCAGTAGGGGCATTGAACTGCCCATTACCCTCGCCATGAGAGCCAAACTTGAAGAGGAAGTCTCCATCTGCACTATATACCTGGGATGGGAGGGGACTTAGAGCCAGTTCAAAAACACCCAGCATGAGGGACACTGGGCTGGGAACTGAGAATAGCAGAATTCAAGGGAAATAGAGGGGAAAAGAAATGGCTTTGGGAAGGAAAAGAGTCATGGGAGAAGGGTGGCCTAGATCCAGAGTATAGGAAGGGGAGGGAAGATATAGAAGGATATTTGTGGGGATGTCACTAACCTTCACTGAATGATTATGAAAATCTGTCACCACAATTTCATTCTTGTTATTCACAGCAACAAAGTGGGGACCTTAAGACACAGGAGAGAAGAAGCAGTTAAAAAGAGTTTCTATATAGAGATGGGGTTAATAGACCTCACAAACTGCTCAGAGATTCACTGGGTGGTCCCAGGACACTGTGTGTCTGTCTGTCTGTGTGTTTGTGTCTGTGTGTATACACTCACATATACAGTGGAAGTAATGAACAGGGTGGGCCCCTATGGGGAAAGGGGGGAAAAGGCATATGAGAGGGTGGTAACCCAACTATCTGGACATCTGCTGGACTCCTCTCTCTTATAACACATGCTTGATTTGCTTTAATGATACTTCTATTTTTCAGAAAGCAAAGGAAGCAATTAAGAGAACTACTACATAGACTTTATTCCAACTAATGTGGAGGAAGTTTCTGAAATATTAAATAATTCTAGTATTATACAGTACCATAAGAAGCTAGACTATAGATTAAACTTTGAGGATTATGGAATTGTGTGATCAGGTTAGGAGCAGTCGTAAAGACTGACAAAAAAGGGTGTTTTGTTTGTTTGTTACACTTGATATGAACATCCATGGCCATCTGCTAGGGAAACAAAATGGAAAGCCTATATATTGGGAGGTTGGATTAAGTGACATCTATGGTTCTTTTTAACTCTGGGGTCTGTCTTCTATAGTAAATCTAAAAAAAACACATACACAAACACAAAACCAAGGTATTTTGCTGCTATTTATTACAAGAATAGAAATCTTGGACTAAAAGAAATAGATGAGGGTTAAATGGTTCTCTGATAATAAGAAGATATTCCACTGTGAAAGCTTTGAGTGAGTGCTTGAAAAAGCAAGGAAAAGAATTATGTAAAGAAAGTCAATCTAAAAGGATTCTTACCATTTTCTATTTCAGAGAAAGTCATGTTAATTCAGTGTGACCTCCTCCAGGAAACCTTGCCCAATCCCCTTTCTCCATTAATTTCTCCCATATTTACTTATCTTTGTACATGTTGTATTTCCCCAGGAGATTATAAGCACTTTGAGGGCAAGATTTGGTTTGTGTATTTTCTTTGTATCCCTAGTGCCCAACATGGCACCTTGCAGGCAGACGGTATTTAACAAATGAATACATTAAGTTTAACTGCATTGCAGGAGAAGTGATAAGAACCTGGCAGGATAGGACGATTCACTCTATCCTAAAATTCTTGAGAAGAGGAGAGGAAAGTTGGGCCCAAATGAAGGCACTTTCTATTTGAGAGAATATATATATTTCAAAACGCTCTTTGAAAAGAGAGATAGGAGTCAATGGTCTGATTTTTTTGCTAGGTCAAAAGAAGGAATACTCTTAAGAATAAAGTACTTATAACACAAACACGAACACCAACCAAATCAGATGCTAAAAAAGACATTATGAAAAATAAAAAATAGAGACAGCTAACTGATGATTAATACAAGAGTGGCATGATTTTCCAAAAACAGTGTCAGTAGTTGTAAAGTTCAGAATGAGTTGAAGCTGATGATGGCCAATAAAAAGAACTAAAAGGGTCTTTTTTTTTTTTTTTTTGCTTTCTTGGGAGCAAAAGGAAAAATAAAAATCTTACTTGAAGGCCTTTATGGAGATCATTAGGGTTTGCAAAGCACAGCACCCCTTCTGATCCTCACAACTGCCCTGGGAGGTCACGGCTGTTTTTATCCCTACGTTCCAAATGAGAAAACTGAGGTGGACAGAAGTTAAGTGATATGCTTATGCCCACACATTTACACTTGCTACTTAGAGTAAATGGGATGATGATAATGGACAATGGAGGGAAGAACTATTCAACCCATATTCTACTCCTGGTTTCTCTGCCAGTAGATAACATTTGGAGTAGGAAGAATAAATAAACAATGGTAAACAGAATGGAAACCCAAACAGGATAGGAGAGCACTTAACCTGGACTGACTGTGTATCCAAGATTCTAAAAGAAATGAGAAATGCCCAGAAAGGAAAATGAGAAGGTGACATGGAAACAGGAAGATTTTGGCAAAGTAAAAACACACATTTTTTTTTTTAATCAAACTAGACATAATGGAAGTTTGTGGTTTCATGTGTGATCACTTATAATTAGTTTTTTTTCTTTTACCTTATTTGTGAAATATGTTGACCATAATATAATACTTTTTTAAAAAGAAAAATCATGAAGAACAAGAGAGGTGCTACAAGATTAGAGAAAGAGAAAATGTCATCCAGATTTTCAAAAAAAAAAAAAAAAAAAGGACGAAGGTAGAATTTTCAAAATAAGCCTGTGAGGTTGTCTTATCAATCTCTGACAAAATCCTATATCACAGTTCTTAAAACTTTTCTGTGGCATGGATCCCTTTTGGTAGCCTGGTAAAATCTAGGAATCTCTTCTTGGAATTACTTTTTTTAAGTGCACTAAATAAAATTTTTAAGGTTTCAACGAAAATTAATTATACTGAAATTGTTTTCCACATATTTTTAAAAACAAGTTCATAGACCCCAAACCCTCTTCTGGAGCCTAATGTTAAAGAGACACATTTCTGGGCATTTAAAAAAAAGATGCAGTGACCACAAAGAGCCAGAATAGCTTCATCAAAAACAGGTCATGCCAGACTAACCTCATTTCCCTTTTTTAACTATCACTAGTCCGGTAGATCAGAAGAATGCTACAGAGACGAAACACTTGAATTTCAGCAAGAAATTTTGACCAAGTCATGCTATTCTTGACCAAATGATAAGAGAACAGTGAGGTGGAATCTGAAATTGTATGATGAACAGACCCAAAGAGAAACTACAATGGGTCAAGATGAACTCAGAGAGGAGTCTTTAGCAGGGCCCCGGGATCTACCTGTAACCCTGTGTTATTTAATATTTTTATCAATGACTTAAATGAATGGTATCTTTATCAAATTTGTTGAGATACAAACCTGGAAGGGATACCTAACATACTAAATAATAGAGCAAGATTCCAAAAAAAATAATGTGCTAAATCTAGTAAGATATTTAACAGGGAAAAATATAAAGTTCTATACACACAATCAACTGTATTAGTATAGAATAAGGGGGAAATGGCCAGACAGCAATTCATGGAAAAGATAACTGAGGATTTTAGTGGACTGCAAATTTGGTAAGTAAACAGCAGAACATAACCACAAAAACTAATGGGACTCTAGGCTACATTAAAGGAGTCATTGCTTCCCAAATGATGAAAGTGATGGCCTCACTACTCCACCCTGATGAGATCACCTCTGGATGACTAGCTGGAGCACATCTAGAAGGGGATGACCAGGATGATGAAGACAATGAAAACTGTCTCACATGAGGATTGGCTGAAAGAACTTAGGATATTTAGCCTGGAGTGAGGAGAGAGATGAGACATGACCCCAGCCCTTTAAGTATTAGAAGAAAGTAAACAGAAAAGGAACTAGATTTGTTCCATTTGGCCCTGGAGGGAAGAACTAGGAGTAATGGGTAGAAGTTACCTATAAAGAGATTTAGGTTTGACATAAAGAGAAACTTCACAGTGGTTGGGTTTCTGAAAGGAAAATTAGCTGCTTTGAGAGATAGCAAGCTCTCCATGTCTGAAGGTCTTCAAACAGAGGCTTGATAATCCTTTGTAGGGGTTTTAGTGGTTAGGTACAGGTGCCTTCTGCTTCTCAGACTGTGGCAGAGATTCCCAGCATAGTGGGTATTTGTGGATAGGGTGGCTTCAGGTTCAATGTGAAGATTTGACACAGTCTCCAATGAAGAAAAAGTCTCGGGGTAGTGGGGAATCTCTTAGTAATTTTCAAGGTTTCTTGGTTATAACCCTATCTCCCATACCTGCAAAATGGCGATCAGTGGCACCACGGCCCCCAAAGCGACCCACTAGCTTTCCATTGGGCTGGAAGGTGAAGACGCAGCAAGCCTTGTTGTCCACCACAATGATGTGCCCATTTCGGTCCACAGCCACGCCTTTGGGTCCCATAAGCCTCCCAGCTCCAATCTTGGTCTACAAAAGCCCAGAAAGGGAAGTTGGGGCTAAGCTGGTCAATCCAGGATAGGGTAAGGGTAGGGAAATCATCATGTCCTAGCATAGGTTCTTATAGACATACTATCATGGAAATAGGGAGGATAAAAGGTAGAGGAAGAGCAAGAAAGAAGCAGAGTAAGGCTTCTCCGATGTCACTCTTCCTCTGTCTCTCCAAAGAGGAGTATTAGACTCCTAGGCTTCAAGCTCCACGAAGGAGAGAGAAGAAAATGTGAGACTACAGAGTAGAGGAGACTGGAGGGCTCTACCAGAGGGCCTAAGGGCCCTAGCTCAGAGAGAAGAAACCCTCAGGAGACCCACAACCAAGAAAAGTCCAAGAAAAAGGAGTTGTACAAAGAGACTCCAGCTGGGAGAAACTAATGATTTAAATGAATATATCTTTATCAAATTTGTTGAACACTTTCTTACTAATTCCACAGCTCAACTGTGGATCCAGTCTCAATGCACCACTGCTTAACTTCTAAATAGTCTCATCGCTTTTCCCTTCTCAGACTCAACACAGGGAAGGAGATGGAAACTAATAAGCCATGTCTCTCACCTTGAACTTGCCTTCAGGTGAGAAGACACTGACCCAACGGTTGTCATAATCAGCCACAATAATGTCACCATTGGTGTCCACTGCCACACCTGTGGGACGCTGCAGCTGCCCAGGAGAGCGGCCTCGTACGCCGAAGCGGAGTTTGAACTGGCCCTCGTTAGAGAACACCTAGGAGGAGCAGTGAGAGACCAAACTCTTGTGGAGACAGACTAAGAAGGGGACATAGTTGACTGAGATGATGGATAGACTTCCCTAGCTATAGACCCCAGACCCTTCTAAGCAGTGCATCTGCTCTACTCACCAGTTGTTAAGGAAGAAGAGAGCAAAGGTAGAAGAGGTGTCCTCATTCTATTAGACTGAGCCCTGCCCTAGAATACATATCTACTTCTCCATGATCTTACATTCAAAATCATCCATATTCTCAACTTCCCTCTGAACGCACTCCTTCCTCTCTGCCTACATATATATTCAAGTCTTCCCTAGTCAAAAAATGCTCCTTGAGTCAGAGCAGGAGCCAGCTCTACCTAATTTTTTTGTACTTCCCAGGGTGCCCAGCAAGCTAAGGGCTGGGTAACGGTAGTACATTCGATGAAATCCTAAATTGCTTCCATAACCTGGTTAGTGGGTTGGGGTAAGGCTAGCATTACCTGAACACCTGGTCTTTCGGAGGAGGCTGGTGTTCGGGGTGGAGGGGTGATCATTACCTGGACGCACTGGTTGTTGCTGTCAGCCACCACGATGCGGCCGCTGCTGGCCGCAGAGATGCCCTGCAAGTTGGTAAACTCGCCCTTCTCTCGCCCACGGCTTCCTGCAGGAAGAGCACTGCTCTGAGGGGGCGTGAAAATAAGTCCTGAAGCCAGACTTTCCTCCCCACTCTTGGCCCCCAGTCCCCTACGCCACCCCAAATACACCAGAGACACTGCCTGGGCCTCAACTGTCTCCATGAGGGGCTGGCTGGGGTGGTCACTCACCAACTCGGAAGACCAGTTCATCTTCAATAGGGTTGTCCTTCCTCTTGCCTCCCGTGCTATACATGGAGCTGGGCCGACGCACAGCCTTCTGTCGCACGTGGCCACCGGGACCACCGGGGGACTTGACCCGGCGCTTGACATCATCAGGAGAGGGGGGCAAGTCTCCAGGGCGCAGAGCACGCACTCGGAAGGGGCTGCCCCGTACAGGCTGCCCATACAGTAGTACAGAGAGGAGAAGTTCACCCTCTGCCCGAGCTGTGTAGACCAGCTCGTAAGTGCCATTCTTGTGGTCCAGCACATGGGCTTCAAGGCGAGCCCCATCAGGGCCCGTCAGCTCGGCCCGAAGTTCCGCACTACCTGTGCGCACAAGCTGCCCGTCCTTGTCTTTGGTGGTGATAGTCAGTGAGGCTGGCTGCCCCACCAGTGCCTGGCGAAGGCCCTCACCCGTGGCCACTGTCTCGTGGGCTGTAGCACTAGTGGTAAGGAGTGCACCCAAGTTGAGAATTGAGCGGCGCAGGCCATCCGTCTCTAGAAGAAGCTCCAGCTGCCCGTTCTCATGAGGTCGCTCAGGGAAGGCTTGGCTAGCCAACGCCGCCAGTCGCTCCCCCATCTGCTTGCGCACGAGCAGCACTTCCGTCTCTGAGCCTAGCCGCAGGGCCTGCTCCGCAAAGCTGCAGCTGCTCCCAATATGCTCCTGGCCCTGACGCAGTGTCTCCAGCTGGGCCTGCAGCACCTGAGGGCATGGGGCGGGCACCGTGGGGGCATAGATAGGGTACCATAGGGGCACTGGGAGGGTAACATGCAGAGGACACCAGGGGGATATAGTGAGTGCACCTTGGGGCACAGCAGGGACATGGAACATAGGGATTTGGGGCAGGGGTACCATGATGGCACAAGGAGAGCACCATGCAGAAGGCACTGTGGGGTGCAGGGAGAGCACCATGGGGCACAGAAGAGGCACTCCTATAGGGTTTGGCAGCAATAAATACCATTAGGGCACAGAAAGCACTATGGATCACAGTAGGGACGGTGCTAAGGACAGACCCAGAGAAAAAGAAGAACCCAAATGAGGAAGGGAATAAGGGAATGGGATGGGGAGAACGTAAAAAGGGAACAGGATGGGAGAAATGGGGAAAGGAGGGGCAAACTGGGGGTAGAAGTTGGGAAAGGGGGCTGGGCGCCCACCTTCTGCTTGGCCCCACAGATGGCCTCCAGGTCCCTGACCAGTGCCCCCTTGCGCTGCTGCAGAGCCTGCTCCAGTTCCTCAAAGGCCCCACTGATTTGGGCCAGGGCCTCAGCCTTCCGATCCACCAGCTGCTGGCTGATCTCCCCCACCAGGGCAATGGCTGCTGTCAGCTGGGGCAACCTAGAAGAGGAACAGGCAATCACTAAAGGCTATCATTAAAGGCTATCATTGAAATCCATGAGAGATCAAAAGATCATAGATTTAGAGCCAGAAGAAAACTCAGAAACCATCAAGTCCAATTCCTTCATTTAATAACTGAGGAGGCAGAGGACAAAGGACTTGCATGACTTGTCCAGGGTCACAGAGCTGGTAATTTTCTGAGACACGGGATTTGACTCCATTGCCTCAGGTGATCAAGGCTGAGAGTGAGGCCAGTTGAGCAGCCTTTCTTCTCCTCTTTCCCAGGGTCCCTTATCCCCATAGCCCCAGCATAGCCTGACCACTCCTACCGGCTGCGCACGGTGTCCAGCTGTCTCTGCAGGGCTGCCTTGTGCTGCTCCACCACATCGCGGAGCAACACAGTGCGGTGCTCCCCATGTTCTCCGGCTCGACATTCCCCACACATGGCTGTCTCACATGACTCACAGTAGAACTCCATTGTCTGGGAGCAAATAAGCAGAAACTAATGGGCTAGAGCCCACAATAGCTAGCCACCCCAGTAATCTCTTAGCCAACTCCTGCCCAGTATTCCCCACTGGTCTCCTTCAATAAGCCAGAGATCCCAGCCCTCTCCATCCCAACTGTCCCAAATACCCCTCAACCTACTCCTGTCTTTTCTTCATCCCCACCCCTTTCCCATCCCTATCCTTGTATTGTCCAGACAGTCACAGCCCTGGCCTCACTGGCCCTCTCTTGGGCCCACCTTGCCTTCATGGTTGGGACAGGAGAGAGGACGCCCAGCCACAGCACAGAGTGGGTGAGGAGCAGTGGGATCACGGCCTCCATCAGGGGTCCTCTGCATTACTTCTATCAGGTTGCTGATAAAGAAATTATTCTGCAAAGCAGAAACACCCTGCTCGGGGAGGATGGAAGTCTGGCGGCATACAGGACATGACAACGTCAGACTCTGCGCAGGGATATAACTCTGCAAGCACCTGTGAGGAGGAAGGAAAGGTGTCAGTAGAATCATAATATGAGCAGCAGGATCTGGGGTCAGAGTCAGGGAGAAAGGACACTGTGGTTCCCTCATCACCTCCACGTATATATATATCCATGCTGCTTACCTCTCACAGAAGGTGTGCAGGCAGGGCAAAACCTTAGGGCAATGGTATCGATCAAGGCAGATGCTGCATACCAGGAACTGCTTGTCAATCTGTCGAACCACTGGGCTGGTACTGCCTTCCCGCTTCGCCATGGTGCAGACAATTAGCTCCTCTCCGTCAGGCCAGTCTTTAGGGAGAGAAAAACACATGTCAAGTCAATCCCCTTCTTCTTCCATAGAGGTGCCACTCATAGGCACAGCAGAGTAGGACAGAGGGTGTCTGGCCTGTCTTCTCTACCCTTTCTCCTTTTTCCCCCAAATGGTTTTCATGGGCATGTTCCTTCAGATCTATTCAGCAAGTAGTCCTATCTCTTAGTAACAGTATCTCCTCCCCATGTGAACTCTGTAGACAGTCACACAAACTCCCTCTTTCTTGAATCCCTTCCTTCTGATAACATGGATGGTTGCTAAAACTGGCTCTCTGTGTTCGCAGCAAACCAAAGATGGAGTGGGGAAATCTGGGACATCCAGTGCAAGAGAAAAAGATGGGCAGGCTGGGATGCAAGACCATCTATGCATCATTGCTATTTGTGCCATTTAAAATTGTAAAACGGCACTCAGGTGGCGCAGTAGATAAGAGCACCAGGCCTAGAGTCAAGGTGACCTGATTTCAAATCTGGCCTCAGACATTTACTAGCTATGTGACCCTGGGCAAGTCACTTAACCCTATTTGCCTCAGTTTCTTCATGAGCTGGAGAAGGAAATAGCAAAGCACTCCAGAATCTTTACCAAGAAAATCCCAAATGGGATCACAAAGAGT
>CM053588.1:77404321-77437465 GCA_028646515.1 Pseudochirops corinnae | reverse complement strand
TAAAAGCACGTAAGGGGTCAGGTCTGACCAGGAATTGAAATGACGCCTAAGAATTAGTGGAGAGCAAACTTCATTGTGTGAGTCCTAACATAGGGTTTGTGAGCGTGCTCCAGGCAAACAGGATGGGGGTCAGAAAGGCCCAAAGTCACAGAGACCATCAAGTAGCCAAGGACATTTCAGCAAGGTCAAAGCAGAGTGACCTGAAACCTGGTATTTGGGGCCAGAGTAGGAAGAACCATCCTCACCTGAGACCCCTCATACCAACCTGAGGCAAGAATAAATATAGGACAGGGCCTCCCTAAACAGTGTTAGAAAAACTGATGTAGGGATGAAGGCAGGATAGAGCCCTGTGTTAAGCATGAGATGAGGAGGAGGGACCAGGTGGTGGGACAAACAGAATTCTTCAAGAAAATCTGGAGGAAGACTGGGCCTTATTTACAAGAGGAGAGGAAGCACAGAATGTCAGAGTTGGAAGGGGTCTTAGAAACCAGCTAGTCCAACCCACAACTGAAAAAGGATTCCCTCTGCAACACAGCTGGCAAATCTGCCCTTTATCTGAAGGCCTGAAGAGAGGGAGAACCTACTATGTCCAGAAGCAACCCATTCCACTTTGAGATAAGAGAAGGATTATAACTTTTAACAAGTTTTTAAACCAAAATTTGCTTCCCTTTAGCTTGTACCCACTGCTCTCAGCTCTGTTCCCTAGGACCAAGCAGAACAAAGTCAATCATTCTTCTACACTCTTCAAATACTTGAAAAGAGATATCAAGTCACCTATAAGTCTTTTCTCCAGGCTAAAAACTCTGAGTTCCCTCAAAAGATCTTCAGAAGGGCAGCTAGATGGCAGTTAGTAGAGCACCAGCCCTGGAGACAGGAGGACCTGAATTCAAATCCAGCCTCAGACACTTAAGCTTACTAGCCATGTGACTTTGGGCATGTCACTTGACCCATATTGCCTTCCCTTCCCCCCTCCAAAAAGGAAAAAAAAAAACTAAAAAAATTAAGAAATAGAGAGATTTAAGCTTTCCAAAAAAAAAATCTTCAGAAGGCACAAACTTAAGGGATGGATCAGGGAGGCCGGAATCGGGGTCATTGTGCCCCTAAGCTCTAACCCACTTGGCGGAGGTCAGGGGACTGAGAAAGGGAGGGTGAAGATGCTGAAGTCCGTAGGTTAGGAAGGCTTGTACATGAGCTAAGTATGGAATTTTGGCTCTAAGGTTTCAGATCATGGCCCAAGTGTTTAAGCGAGGCATTCAGGGCTTGGAGTATTTAGGCTCCATGGGAGCTAAGTCAGGAGGGTGGGATGAAAAAGCTAGGATCAAAAATGTAAAGCCATCAAATCCAACCCCTTTATTTTATATGAGGAAACTACCAGAGAGAATTAGTGACTTGTATGAGGTCACATGGCTACAAAATATCAGAGGCAGGTTTTGAACATAGATTTTTTTTTTGGACTCAAGGAACTGAGTAAAGTGGGAGAGGTGGAAGAGAGAAGGGTATTCTGGGACCTGAGTAATGAAAAGAGTTCAAGGGTATTTAAACCCAGGCAAAGGGGCTGCAGAAAGGGATACAGGAACTGGAGGGATGTGACTGAACAATGAGTAAGGGAAGAGACATTCAAATGATTGGAGAACTTTTGAGGAGTTTAGGGGCTCAGAGTTTAGTCAAGGCATACACAAGGAAGCAGGTGTTTAAGGGACCTCGAGAAGGGCCTCTAGGTACTGGCATAAGGAAAGCAGCATGGTATGGTGGAAAGGCTGCTGGATTTGGATTCAGAGGACCTGGGTAAAAACCCCAATTCTATCACTAAGTAGCTGTATGACCCTGGACAAATCACTAAGCCCCTCTGGGCCACAGTTGCTCATCTGTCAAAGGAAGGGGTTGCACTAGATGGTTGAGCTAGCCTCTAAGGTTCCTTTCAGATCTAAATTTCAAGATTTTGTGATGGGGGTAGAAGGAGAGCAGGCTCAGGAGACTGCAGAAGAACAACCAGATTCTGCCTGAAGGGGATACACGTAAGGAAGGACAGCTGGGAGGCTCAACAGCAGAGGAATGGAGCAGGGGAAAGGGCACAGGAAGCAATGGAGCAGCACAGACCCAAGGACTGGGGTACTCGAGTCTGAGTAAGGGGGCTGACACAGGGAACAAGACTTTGGATGAGGAGAGAGTGATGAGGATGTCAACCCAGGAGGATTCCACATACACACAGGGACTGGGGGAGGAGTGGATGAAGCAATCTCAGGAAAATGAGGCTTTATGCCTCCCTGGACTGAGAAGTGGTCAAGCTATGGGAGGGAGACAAGCTTACAGAGAGTCAAAAGGCGACTAGGTTAAGTAGCTGACAACCTAGTATTCAGTCCAAACAGCCCAAACCCCGAGCCCCACTCACCACCCACACCCAAGAGGGGACAGAGGTTGTCACTCTAGGGCAGCACAGTGGCCGAGGGGCAGCAGACAGTGAGAACAGCCAGTGCCAAGGCCAGTGCTGCCTGGGGTGGGAGGAAGAGGACTGAGAGCCAAGGCGTGGCTCCTCCTCTTCCTCTTCCCTTTTCCCTTTTTCCCTTTCCCCTGCCTGCTGCAGAGAAGCATTCCACGCTTCCTCCCACTGGCACCCCCACCCTCACCCCTGCTAGGTTCAATGGCTCGCCTTAAACCCTCTGGGACTCTCCTCCCCTCAAGAGGACGAGATCCACTTCTGTATGCCAGAGTCATCAGACGGGAAAGGGGGAAGGGGGGAAGTGAGCTCCCCTCCTTGGGCTCAGCTTGGAGACTGTGGGATGGGGAAAGGGCCTGTTCCTGAGCAGCCAACAGCTTAGGACTGGTGGGGATGGGGTCTAAGATCATGGCATAAGGAATCTTAATCAATCGGAATTGCAGTGAAGGAAGATGGGTGAAGATCCAGGAGAGGGGGCAGCGACGGACTGAGGTGCAGGACATGCAAGCTGGGGTCTTCAGCAGCAGAAGGGAGACAGCAGCAGCAGGTTGGGTCTTGATCAAGGAGGGCTGGTTGGAAAGCATAGGAGCCTAGGGTTAGGAGGGCTAGATCTGGAGGCAGACCTATGTGGCAAGGATTTGGAGGAGCGGAAGCAGAATCACTGGCAAGAGCATAGATTCTGTGCCCCAGATGTGGGGTACCGTTTGGGCAGTGACTGCCCCCTACCAGTCACCCTCAGCTCAGCTTGAGCACCTCTCCAAAAGCTCTTCCTTGTTCCTTTCTCAAACCATATTTCTGATCCCCTTGTTTCCTACCATCCCTTACACCACATTCTGCTTTCTCGTACACATCCACATATGAAACAGAGCTCCTGGCTGTCTTGGAACATGCCTTACATAGTCATGCCCCTGCCTCTTTGGCTCACACCGTTCAATCTACTTTAAAATGCCTTTCCCTACCACCACACTCGTGTCTGTACCTGTCAAAATTCTACCCAGCTATTTACCACCATATCCATTAAGGCCCTGATCTCCCTCCAATAAACTCCTATAATTTCATGACACATACCACATTCTTCCTTGTTTTACTGCTATTTGTGCACATATCACAAACAGTGAGGGGACTGGAAAATATTCCACTTGAAGCTTGGTTGAAGGAACTGGGAGTGAATACTTGGCCCAGAGAAGAAAAGACTAGGGGGAGGAGGGGGCAGGATACAACAGCAGGACATGTGGTTTGGTTTAATTATTTGGAGGCTGTCACAGAAGAGGGCTTAAACTTATTCTTTGTACCCATAAAGCACAACCAGAAGCAACAGGCAGAAGTTACAGAGAAGCTGATTTTTGACTTAATATAATTTAGAGCTGTCAAAAATTGAAATAGGTTGCTTCAGGACATAGTCCATCACTGGGAAACAAAGACTGGGTGATCACTTAACTAGAATGCTATGACTCTAAGGTTTCTTTCAACTTTTAAGATTCGTATTATTCAATCCTTAGACCTGAGTCATAGACTCAATGCTGGAAGAGACCCTGGAGGTCATGTAGCCAAACTCTCTCCCTTGATAAATGCATAAACTTGAGGCACATAGAAGTGACTTACCCAAGATCACTCAGGCATCAGTGTGTAGTCAAGGCACAGGGCACTGGCAAAGGAGAGTGCAGAATGACACAAGCCAGAGCCGAGACAAAGACATGGGCTTCAAAGTTCACTGTCCCCAGCTTGGTATCTGGCAGCCCTTTGGTTCCTCTCACTGCCTACTACCCTGTCCTCACTTCGGACCTCTCCACCTTCCTCCAAGATGCCTCCCATTCTACTGTCAGCAGATGATCCTCCCTCTTCTAACACTGTGTTCCCCTCTCCTCACCCAAAAGCCTTCTCTTTCTTCTCCACTGATCCTGATCAAATGAGATAATGTATGGAAAGGGTTGGTAAATCTTTAAAGCTCATTTCCTCAACCATAAAATGAGGAGGCTGGACTTGATGGGTTCCAAGGCCCCTTTCAGTTCTAAAGCTATGCTCCTCTACATCAAGGTGTTGTGGCTTGGAGTCAAGAGACCTGTGTTCAAATTTCACCTTTCCCTGACAAGTTATAGCACTATGAGCAAATCATTTAACTCCTCTGAACTTCCAATTCTTTGTCTGATGGAGAATCTCAAAGGGAGATAACACCATCTATCTCATGGCATTGTTGTGAGGAACAAATGAAATTATACAGGGCATTCCAAAAGTCTTAATGCAGTTTTAAGGATGGGGGAGGAAGGGGATGCATGCACATTTATATATGTGTGTGTATGTTTGTATGTATGTATGTGTGTATATATAGTGTATAGATATTCATGTGTATATATGTACAGATATAGATATATGTGTATATATACATACATGTGTATGCTATGGTCTACACTACCTAGGAATATGGTATACATATGTACATATGGATAGATATTATTTATATGTACACATATGTGCAATTTTCAAAAAGCTTAAAAGCCATATAAATTTCAGCTAATAGTTTAACCAGCACTATCCTCCTCATCCTCCTAATCATCATCACCATCTGTCAAGACTAAGTTCTACTCCTAGGTCCTCCAAGAAGCTTTCTCCCAATTCTTCCAGTCCATTCATTTAACAGTCATTTTACTGAACACACACAAATACTCCCAGTTCTATGTTAGGCCCTTTAAGGGTATAGTAAGAAAGAAGAAGACACTGTCCAGCCAATCAGAGAGCCTGCACCTTAGCTGGAGAAATAGAACACACACTCCAATTCAATTAGCTAATAAGTCCTTTCTTATAACAATGACTAAACACACTGAAGTGAAAAGTTCTACACTTATCAACTGTACAAGAACAAAAAAATACTAGCTACCATCGAGAGTTTGCAAAGTGCTCTACTAATATTATCTCATTTTATCCTTATAACAACTTCCTAGGAGATAGGTAGGCACTATTATGACCTTCTAATTTTATGTATGAGAAAACTGAGGCAGGCTTTCCCAAGGTCACACATATAGTAATTGTCTAAAGTCACATTTGAACTCAAGTCTTCCTGACGCCTGGTCCAGTGCTCTACTCACTATGCCTCCCAGGATAGGGAAACGTAGTTAGACAATAGTAACTTGGGATATAGAAGGTTTTTCCTCTTTAGAGAGCTTCAAATGAAGACTGGCTGATCACTTTTAGAAGATGCAGTAGGCATAATTCTCAGTCAGATATGTGGCATAGCTAGGTGCAGCAGACAGTGCCCTAGGCCTAGAGCAAGGAAGACCTGAGTTCAAATCCAGCCTGAGACACTGACTAGCTATGTGACCTTGAGCAAGTCACTTAACCGCTGCCTGCCTCAGTTTCCTCATCTGTAAAATGGGGATAACAATAGCACCTGCCTCTCAGGGTTGTTGTGAAGATAAAATGAGATAATGTTCGTAAAGTGCCTGGCATATATTTGGTGCTATATAAATAAATACTTCTTCCCTTCCCTTCTTTTCCCTTCCCCTATGTATTGAACTTAGATGGACCCTTATGGTCCCTTTGGCTCTGAGATTCTGTGAATCTATAAAGTGCTTATTCAATGTGGGGGGGCAAAAAAACATCTACAAGCCCAATGAGTCAACGAGTGAGCCAGCAGCCAAGAAATATTAATGCACTCTTGGGCTACATTAACAAAAGAATATTTGAAAGGAAGGGGGTGACAGTCTTGTTTTGGCCTGCTCTGGTCAGACCACATATGGAGTGCCATGAATAGTCCTGTGCACCAAATTTTAGGAAAGACATAGACAAACTTAAGCAGAGGAGGGCAACCTGGTTAGTGAAAGAGAGACCAGACCAGGGAACAGTTAGAGGACCTGGGAGTATTTAGCCTAAAAAAGAAAAGGCTTAGAAGGGACATAACTATCTAAATGGTTGTCATGTGGAAAGGGTATTAGATTTGTTCTCTGGAGGGTAAAACTAGGAGTCATGAAGAAAAGTTGCAGAAAAGCAGTTTTTGATTTAGATTTAGGATGTAAATTCCTCCCACAGAACATAACCATCTCAAAAGAAGAAACTATTTTATGTCTGTGTTTGTATCCCCACTGCCTCACACAATTCCCTGGAAATAATAGGCCATTGATGTTTATTAAATTAAACTGATGGAAGGAAAAATATCTTAGTGATTAGAGCTATTCAACAGCAGAATGAGTCTTATGAGGCAACAGGTTCCTCATCCCTGAAGGTGTTTAAGTGAAGGACAAGTGACCACTTCTCTGGAAAGGTGAAGGGGATTTATATTCAAGTACAAGTTGGGCTATAACTGACCTCTGAGGTTCCTTCCAACTAATTCCACCAATGACTCTAAAATAGTTCCTTTTCTTCTCCATTAACTGCCACTAGCCTCAATTAGGCCTTCATTACTTCTCCCTACTACAGTTAATATTCTCCTTAACAAGCCATCTCATTCCAAGCTCTCTTTAAAGCACAAGGTCTGAACACGTCACTCTCCTGCTCAAAACCCTTCAGTCACTAGCCTCTTCTTATAAGATAGAACAGAAACCCAGCCTGGCATTCAAGGCCCTTGACAATCAGCTCCATCCTACCTTTCATGGTTTCTCTCATAGAGATGCAGTGGATTGAGTACTGGACTCGAAATAAGGAAAACTTGAATTCAAATCCAGTCTTAGATACTTACTAGCTATGTGACCGTGGGCAAGTTCTTTGGCCTCTCTCAGACTCATGTGTAAAATGGTGATACTAGCATCTACCTCGGTTTTTGTGAGGATCAAATGAGATAACGCTTTGCAAACCTTAAGGTAGCATAAAATGCTAGTTATTGTTAATTATTCCTCTTTGTGTACGGTATAGTTCAGCCAAATACCATTCATCATCTACAGATCTTGTCCTACCTTCTTCTAAATCCATGCATTTACTCCACTCTCCATGTCTTGAACAGACTCCTTCCAAACACACACACACACACACACACACACACACACACACACACACACACACACCCACACACACACACACACACACACACCCCTCCACCTACTGAAATTCTTCCTTAAGATCCAGCTTAGTGCTCACCTCCTCCCGGAAGCCCGCCCTGAGACAAACATGAAGTGATCTCTCACCTTTCCTATTTTCACAATAATTCTCTCTCTCTTATTTAGCAGCTATTTTATGTGCTCATCTCCCCTTTTAGAATGTAAGCTCCTTGGGGGCAGATTATTTTGTTTTTCGTTTCTGCATTCCCACTGGTAAGTACAGCAGAAAGGAAGAGGAAGGAAGAAGTATTAGTTGTGTATGAAGAGCTTTACACGTTATCTTATTTGTTCTTCAAAACAATCTTTGAGGACATACATATAGAGTAGCTTGCCCAGGGTCATACAGCTAGTACACGTCTGAGGCTGGATTTTAACTCAGGTCCTCCTGATGCCAGGTTCAGAACTCTATTATACCACAAAGTTGAGCTCTCAAGCACAGGACCTATTGCATAGTAGGCACTTGATAAAAGGGTTGAATAGGCTCCAAGGCCTACGTACCATTAATACAAGCCCCAATATGTGAAAGAATTTGGTCCGTTTGACACCAAAGTATTAGCATCACTAAAGGAAATGACCTCCCAAATAACCATTCATGAAGAATAGAGCCAATGGTTCCATGCCTTAAGCATCCTTCCCAGCAATGCTGAAATGCAATGAGCTAACACATTTGAAAATAGATATTTGGATGAAATTTCTTAAAGTGAAGGTGTTGTTTAAAAAATAAAACAAGCAAATTCCAGTAAACATTCTTGTTCCTTCATGGGGACTGTGATATTTCTGAATTAAATTAAATTAAACCAGTGTTTAAATAGTCATTACCCTTTTACCCAGAGATTCGACTATTGCGCATATACCCCAAGTAAATCAGATTGAAACAAAGGTCAAATATATGCTAAAATGTTCACAGCAGCATATTGTGATGACAAAGACCTGGAAACAAAATGGATGTCCAATAATGAGGAGATAGCTAAAAAAAAATATGAAATCTGAATGTAATGGAATATTATTAGGCGTTAGAAATGACAAGTATAAGAAATTTGGAAAAACATGGGATAATTTGCATGAACTGATGAAAAGCAAATTATGCAGCACCAAAAGAATGTCACACACAATGATTATGAAGATGTGAATGAAAAAATACTAAAAGGAAGTTAAACTGGAGGTAAAAATCTGTGAATTTCCCGAAGAACAGATGACATAAACCATCAAAAAAGTAGGCTGGCAGAGGAGAGTGTCCACTATTTTTTAAGGTGAAATCATGGTAATGGATTTATTTTTTTATTATTTTTCTTCATCACATGGGAGGGTCTACTCTCAGAGCTATTTTCTTCCCCTAGAAATGACTGTGACACCAAACGAAAAAATATCAATAAAATATATTTTAAATGTTTAAATAATGGCTTGTTCAGAACCTTAAGCCATAAACAAAAGCAAAATAATTTTTTAAATTATTCATAGGGTTGTGGGTTTTGTCTTCATTAATTTTGAGAAAGGCAACCCGTTAGAATAGAGACAACACTGAACTGGAAATCTGCTAGAAACTTTGAAAATTTAAACAAGTCATTGCCTTTTCTGGGTCTCATTTATAAAATGAGGCTACTGGGCTAGATAAGATACCTACCAGCTCTCAGGTTCTATTATCTAGATTCAGATACATTCCTAGGTGCTAAAAGGACATCAGATATGATTTCAGAGTCAATGTTGATATAATCTTTGAGAAATCATTGAAAATGAGAAAGGTTCCAGATGACTAAAAAAGGGCAAATGGCCAGGTTTTCTAAATTAAGGAAGAGATGTATTACCAAAAGATGGGATGGTAAATTTGACAGAACTCCCTGGCTACAGATTATTAAATGAGTGTTGGTCACCATTTAGAAAAGAATTTGGTATTTGTTTCTCCATTAAAATCCTGTTCTCACCATGGCATGGAGGTGACCCTGGACTCTTAAAAGTCTATGACAGTAAAATGCAAGCTCTGGCAAGTCCCACACCAAGCTGGAAAGGCTTTTTGTCCAAGCCTGGTGACAGAATGTATATGTCATCTGAGGACCGGCCTAGTTAAGTTCAGAGTTTCATCACAACACTGCTGGTTGTCAAGCATTAGATTTTCTTCCCCTCCACACGAAACTCATGAAGACCCTCTACTAAGGCATTTTACCCCCAGTGAAATCATAGAGCTTCTGAAATATTAGAAAGTGATAGGAGACAGTTTAGGTACCTTAAATACAAGTCACACCACAGTAATATTTTCTTTTCTTATACAGTTACTATGTTGGTAAGATTAGGAGTTACATATTGTATATTCTGTCTTGATTTATGCTAAACATTTGACAGTCTTTCATGATACCCTTAACAAAATTTTAAAAAAAATTTAGGCTGAACAATAGTACAGTTAGACAGATACACAACAACCAGTTTCAACAACCAGAGCCAAAGAACATTGTATAATGGAGCAATATCAATCTGGATGGAGAAAAGTGTCCAAGAGAGTGCCACAGGGATCTATCCTAGATCCCATTCTTTTCCAAGATTTCTTATCAAAGACCTAAATGAAGGCATAAACAGCTTGCTTCTCAAATTTATGGAAGTAAAGAGAGATTGCTAACATGTTGGATGACAAGATAAAGGTTAAAAAAACCAAACCACTCCATAAACAGCACAGACTGACTTATAAACCTTAATAATGACAAATGTAACGTCCTGCTTTTGAGTTCAAAATTCAATTACATAACAAGGATCTAAGACAATTCCAAAAGACTCATGATGGAAAATGCTATCCACATCCAGAAAAACAACTATGGAGTCTGAATGCAAATTGAAGCATATTAATTGCTCTCTCTTTTTTTGTTTGTTTCTTCTTTTTCGTGGTCCCTCCCATTGGTTCTAATTCTTCTTTACAACATGACAAACATAAAAATATATTTAATATGAATGTATATGTGGAGCCTATATCAGATTGCATGCTGTCTTGGGGTGAGGGAGGGGAATGAGGGAACTCAAAATCTTATGGAAGTGAATGCTGAAAACTAAAAAATAAGTATTTTTTTAAAAAAGATCAATTACATAAAAAAGAATGGGGGGGGGGGACACAATTAAAGCCAGCACTTCACCTTAAAATTCTGGGGGGTGGGTGTTAGTGGACTGCAAGCTCAATTTGAGTCAATATTCTGATGTGATTAACAAGATCATGGACTATATAAATAGAAGCACAGCATCCAGAAAACAAGGGAGGTGATAATCTTATTATCTTTTGCTCCAATCAAACAACATCTAGAGTTTTGTGTTCAGTTGTGGGTAGGGCACATTTTCAGAAGGACATTAACAAAGCGGCACACTACAAGGAGGGTAGTGAAGGAACTCAAAACCACGACATCTGAGGCCGAGGTAAAGGAATTAAGGATGGTTAGCCTAAAAAAGGAGAAGGCTTAAGGAAAAGATGGGCCCTTCAAGACCCAGCTGAAATGTCAGTTCGTCTGTGAAGTGATTTTTCCCTCCTCTGAACACCCTAACACTTTCTTTGTGTCTCTCTTACTGCATTTTCACATTCTACCTTGTGCCTATGTCTTTTCTTCTCGGGTAGATTTAGCTAAAGATAGAGAGAGAAACACACACAAACACACCATTCTTTTTATTGCCTATTATTAGGAGACAGCTAGTAATAATTAGGAGACACAGTGGATAAAACACTAAACCTGGAGTTAGGAAGGTCTGAAATCAAATCCAGACAGTTACTTATGTGACTCTGGGCAAATTTGCCTCAGTTTCTCATCTATGAAATGGGAATAACAATTGTACCTACCTCCCAGGGTAATTGTGAGGATCAAATGAGATTTTATTTTTAAAACACTTTGCAAACCTTAAAGAACTCAGCAAATGCTAGTTATTATTATTAGGGGGCCAAGAACATAATCTTCAGTGAATATCTATGGAATTAATGACGATTTGAAAGGTTGTCATAGAAGAATAACTGATTCTGTTTATCCCAGAGGACAAAACTAGGACCAGTGGGTACCAGTTATAGAGTTGCTGATTTTGCTTAAACATAAGAACTAACAATATACCTGTACAAAAATGAAAGGGGAAACTTTGAGAAATAATGAGTTCCCCATTATAGAAAATGTTGAAGCAGAATTGCAGGAATTTCTCCGTTAATGACCTCAGAGGTCCAAGTACTGCAGAACCATTGATAGATTTTGATCTGGGAGTGACAAAGCTATAGTCAGGGGGAAGATGCCTGGGGTGGCTCAGAAGGAATTCTGTGATCTGATTTGTGTTCAGATGATCAGAGCTGTGTTCTAGCAGTGTATATGCAGGATGGATCAGACAGTAAGAAGCTAAATTAGAATGATTACTTCCTTCCCTGACCTACAACAATAACAGTCTACATCACATGTACAAGCCACAATCACAGTAACTGGGGGAGAGATGAGAGGAGCCTCACATCTAAGGAGTACCAGTTAACACCAGAAGGCAAACCAACATCAGTGTTAGAGATACCAATCCTACAGCCCCCTCTACCAGAGTTTAACCAGGCCTGGTAGGGACTTGCCAGATTGGGTGGGCCAGGGCAGGGAAATAGGCAGGAAGCCAAGGCCAGGAGGAAGGGAAGCTACAAAAGTCCACAAACAGGGAGGGGCCAGACATGGGGTTCTGGTGAAAAAACAGATTCCGTCTAATATGCAAGGGCCCTGGAGCCCCTTCCCTTGCGCTTAAAAGGAATCTTCTGGGAGAGGGGGAGGGGACAGCCCCCTAAAGAATACAGAGAGCCATCTGGTCAAGTCCCTGCCTCCCAACAGGCTTCCCTCAGAGCCACTTCAGGCATGGGCCAAGAGGTGGGCCCAGATTTCCGACTTTCGGTAGGCAGACCTGCAGAGGACCTAGCTCCTATCCCACCTACCTACCCCCTCCTGGCACCCAGGCCTTTGAACTAAGGAACTGGGAGATGCATTCATCTTTCCTCCTTGCCGCGGTGAGGGAGGTGGGAAGGAGGTGAGAAAAGAGGTCCCGATGGGCAAATGTCAGCAAAGGTTGGGCTAGCAGGAAAGGCGGGGGACAGAAGGGATGGGCGTACCAGGCAGTGACACTGTGCCCCGAAGCAATCCCATATCAGCTGTGCCCTACGGATAGAGAGGCCCTTCAGCATCAATACCACCCCACCCCACGCTTCAAAGCCCGAGACGCAGGAGCCCAAACATACATGCGTACATACCTACACCCGCAAACAGGCACGCAGAGTCACACAGAGTCAGCCACACAATTAAACTCGCACGCACACAAACACACCCTGCAAGGCAGCGCGGCCGCCCACCCTCACCCGCAGCACTCACCCCAGGCTGAGGAAAGCTGGGAGGGGCCGGGAGCCAGGCTCCCCGCCTTGCTTTCTGTGCGGCCCGGCCAGGCTCAGGCTCACGTGGTGCCAGCAGCGCTGTCCCCGCTGTCCCTGGGGCCGTCACTGCACCAGGCTGACCGAACGGCGCCGCGCCGCACCCACGTCCCAGTCCCAGCGCCCGCCCGCCGGGCCCGGGCTGCACACGGCCGGGAAGGCGGGAGAGAGGGGCGGGGAGAAAGGGAAAGAGAGGGAGGGGCTGCCGTTGAGCTCTTCGACTCCCGGCCCCGCCCCTCAAGGTCCTCCCCACTCCCCACCAGCCTACCCTACCCCACCCTGTCCCGCCCAGGACTTCAGGGTCCGGCTCCACCCACGTTCTAGGCACCCCTGGCTGCGAGGAAAGGAAGGAGGGGAATGGGTGGGGCTGCCCGTTGGTTCTCCGCCTCCACCCCAACAGCACCAAGGCTCCCCCACCCCGCCCCGCCTCTCACCAAAGGGGGAGGGGAATCAAGCTCCACCTACGGCCCCCCAGACCCCAGCACCGCCACACCACCCCCGTTCCCGGACCCGTACACACTCTACAAGGACCCACCAACCCACTGCTTGGCTTATCCCAAGGCCTGCCTCTCAATCTTACACCTCGGCTGCTTCCCGAGCTTATAAACTCGCTTCTACAGTGTCCCTCTCCTCCCAACCCCCATCTCCGTCTGTTCCCAAATTGGCTCAGCCTACTCCGGCCTAAGGTTCCTCCTCCCAAAACCCGAGGCACACCCGCTATCCTTCCTCCAAGCCTACCCCCATTTAGCCGGGGCTCCGCCCCACCTAAGGCTAATCTATTACCCTATGCTGAGCTCCGTCTCTAGCTCACTTACCCCTCCTTCTGAGTAAACCCTTTTCCCCACCCTCATTCTAGGTACCATCTAGTCCCACAGTCTTTCTAAATCCCAGCACTCGACCCAGGCTTTCTCCAACCCCCCTGTTTAAACCTACCTGCCCATTGTCTAAACCAACCACCCTGTTGAGACGTGGCATAGCTAATCCAACTAGCCATGGCCTGCTCTCTCCCCCCCCCCCCCCCCACGCCGCAGGACAGATCCCTAGATCCATCAGTGACTCATCCATCTATTGTCTCTACCTCCCGATCTAGTCATCCCTTCCCCCACTGAAATCTCTAATGTCCCCCCCCCATAACAGTCTATTGTTCCTTCTCTAACACACGGAGTTCCCACAGAATCATCTATTGTCCCCACAATACAAATACTCCCCCATGAATCGTTTATTATTTTGACAGATTTCTCCCCTTTCAAAACCTCCCCCACATAGATCACCTTCACTACCCCCACATAGGGGAGTATTCTGAGGACAACTCTCTGTTCTCCTCTCCCAAACACATAACCCTCCCCAACTGAATCCTTCTTTATTGTCCACATACATACCACCTCCCACTGCCCCACCCTTATACTGCCAACCCAAGGTTACTCTCTATGGCTCTTTATTGTTCCCTCTCGCTTCCCTCTCCCCCCCCCCCCATACACATTAGATAGATGCTTAAGTAGAGACAGTCTACTAGAAAACTTATCCTCAGGGCCAAGAAGACCTGGGTTCAAGTGCAGCCTCAGACTCACTAACCTGAGTTCCGTCCTGCCCTGCCCCCCCAAACTCTCTTAGATTATAAAGCTTAGAGCTTCTGAAGATCTGCATTGGTAGAAGGGGTTTCCTTCACCAGGAGTACTCTAAATCAATAACATTACCATTCCAGTACAAAACAAGACCATATGAATGTCTTGCCCAGAGACAGCTAATGGTATCCCCATAGAATTCTCTCCCCACTATCATCTACTCCCACAAAGATCCTCTAAAATTGTTCATCCTCTTTGTCCCCCCCATAAACCAATGACTCCCTACACACAGACCCCCTCCAGTTTCCCTTATGCTGTTCCCACACCCAGACTTTCCCACCTTCTCCTTTAAAATGGACTTCATACATTCCTACATAAGGAGATTTCTATGCATCCCAAATATTGACTTTTCTCTGTCTTCCCACACTTAAACATAACACTGACCCCTTCCCCCAGACACCCTTGTTTCATAAATTTAAGAGCTGGACATGACCTCCAGGGTCATCTAGTTCATATTCATTATTTTGGAATGAGGAAACTGAAGGTACAATATGACTTGCAAATGACAGAGCAGAGACATGAACCAACCAAGTCCTCTGTCACCAAAGCCAACATCCCTCTCTACCCATTCTCAAACAATTCCCACTTTTCCCAAATGCAGAATCTGCAATTTCACTCTCTATGGTCTCAGATTCTCTACAGAACCACCAGCTGCCATTGCTCCCTGTGGAATAGACTGCATTATCTACTCTCAACTAATCTCTACCATCCTCACCCCACTACACATATGTCCTCAACCCAGGTAGATTTCTCCCTGCTTCAATTACAGTATCCAGTTGCAGAGGCTTGTGGATTGTTTCCTCACAACTTAGACCATATCTGATCATTTTTCTCCATTTACTCAGCCATCACCCCAGTTTAAGCAAGAATTTATCTCATCTCACCTAGACTATGGCAGTAATTCCTAACTGGTCTCCTACTTCTAGTCTTTCCCTTTTCTACTACTTCCTCCACACACCTGCCAAAGTTATATGCCTAAAGCATTTGGCCATGGCACATCCTTCCCTCCCCTCCCCCAAAAAGTTATCAATGATTCCTTATTGCTTCTAGAATATAATACAAACTCTTCAGTCTACCATTTTCCAAAATGTAACTCCTATTCACATTTCCAGCTTTTTTTTTTTTTTTTTTTGCTTTTTGGATGGGAGAATGCAGAACAATCTGAGGTTAAGTGACTTGCCCAAGGTCACATGGCTAGTAAGTCTTAAGTGTCTGAGGCTGGATTTGAACTCAGGTCCTCCTGACGCCAGGGCCAGTGCTCTATTCACTGCCCCACCTAGCCATCTCCCAGCTATTTTCTATTACTATCCTCATCCATTCTCTCTTTGACTCATAGTGACCTGCTATTTCTCTTATAAGAAATTCCATCTCCTACTTTCATGAATGCCACTGTGTAGGCTGTAGGCACGCCTTCCTCAAATTCACAACTTATGTGCCACCTCCTAAATGAGGTCTTTCTTGACAATGACACCCCAACACCTTTGTACTCTTTACTTCTTGAAATTTCACTTAATCTATAACGATAATTAGTTTATTTTAAGCCTAGGGAACAATAAAGACCAAATGTCACTGGATCATAGAGTATGCTTATATAGGTAAAGTGTAGGAAATGTAGGAAGGAACCAGGTTATAAAGAACTTTAAAAGCCAAACAGAAGATCCTATATACTGCATCTATATTGTTCCTCTACCAACTTTCTTCTTTCCTCTACAGATCCATCACTGGGTCTCTCCACACACCTGCAACATGCTCTCAAAAGTCCTCGTGACATGCATCTTCCCCATACAACCTTCCATTGTCTCCTACACAGACTTCCCCATTCATACTGACACTATCCGAACAACTATCACTATTCCCCAATACAGAACAACCACAATTCAGCTCTACATTTTCTCTCCTACAGATTCCCACTATCACCACCACCACCACTAACAACAGCCTCTCCATAATTCTCCCTTCCACTGCTTCCACACAGAATCTCTCCCACCCCATAGAATGTGCTTAATAAATTTTTATGGAATTCAATTCATTGTACACCTTTAGAGGCAGCAGTGGTGCAGCAGAAACAGATTCAGACCTGAGGTTCCAATCTTTTCTCTCATACTTACTAGTTGTATAACCACAGAGAATTTGGAGCATTTAGGTTCAAATCCATTTACTACTTATATGACCTTGGCCATCTAAGCTCTCTGAGATAATTTCCTCTCCTGTAAAATGAAAGGGGTTAGACTAGAAAATATTAGAATATCCCTTTCAGTTCTAAATCTATGATGTACTCTTAAGTCAAATATTTAACCTCTATAAGCTTCAGTTTCTAATTCTATAAGCTATAAACATAAAATTATATAATAATAAATAATAAAATATAACATAATAATAAAATATAAAATATTCACTTCATAGGATTGTTTTGGAGTTCAAATGAAATAAAGTGTTTTTCAAACCTTAAAGTACATATGCATGCCCTAGGAATAGCACCCTCTTCCTAGACCTAGACCTTCCTTCCTAGACCTTCCTAGACCTTCCTAGACCATTCTCTCTTTGACTCATAGTGACCTGCTATTTCTCTTATAAGAAATTCCATCTCCTACTTTCATGAATGCCACTGTGTAGGCTGTAGGCACGCCTTCCTCAAATTCACAACTTATGTGCCACCTCCTAAATGAGGTCTTTCTTGACAATGACACCCCAACATCTTTGTACTCTTTACTTCTTGAAATTTCACTTAATCTATAACAATAATTAGTTTATTTTAAGCCTAGGGAACAATAAAGACCAAATGTCACTGTTCCTAGTGACCACCTTCCTAGATGGTGGTCCTAGACCACCAGGATAGCTACCACAGCCATCACCCAGAGGGAGCAGCACCGACTGAGAAGGGACCTGCCATCCCTACCACACTGACACCGCCATCCAGGTAGCAAGCCAGACTAAATGAAACACCAAATGAACCTGAGAAGAGACAAGGGATAGGATTTGTCAGGTAGGGCAAATAGCCATCAACTCCCTCAGACTCTGCTGCTGGCGCCTCTGAACTCTGCACTTAAGAGACCCAGGAATATAACTTCTCCCTTTCTCCTAACCTTAGACCCAGCTTCTAGCCTGGCCACTCATAGCTATCATTTGGGGGAAGATCTTTTGATGGGTCCCCCCATTCCTGCCACAGCCAACACCAAAAGTTGACCAACTGCCATGATAATCGACCAATTGCTTCCACCAGCAAATAACCCAAAAGCCCCTCAACCTGCTAACCCTACCTCAATTCTACGGTCATAGCCATCATCCAAGGAAGCAGTCCTTGTGGGAATCACACTCGACTGGCAAGTGACTTCTGCTTCCTTAGCAGCCACAGATACTGAGGGCCCAGTAAAGAAATTCTCTCTGCCAAGTTCTTAGGACTGTCAAAGGTCGAATATCAGAAATGGATCAGAAGTGGTTTTATCAATGGAAATGACATTAAATCAGAACTATTACTGTTTTGCTACTACCCTGTGAAGGACCATTGGGCCTTTCCACCTGACTTGCAGCTGGAAACCTCCCTTCTATCTCTATGTGCATTGTCTCCCCTGTTAGAATATTAGCATCTTGAAGCAGGAGCTGTCTAGATTTTCTATCTGTATCCCCAGCATTTAGCACAATACTTTGCACATAGCACTTAATAAATGTCTTACCCTTTATTTCATTCATGACAACTATTATGCACATCCCCTGTGGTTTCCTCTATACAGATCTCCCTATTGCTCCCATACAAAGTCTCCCACTAACCAACTACTCTTTCCCATCCAGACCCATAACACTCTCAAGGTTCCTATCATAGGATGCTTCATACCCCATACCTTCAAGTCAAAATATAACCCCACTGCCTCCACACAAGTCCCCCCCCCACCTCTGACTCCTATAGACCTTCCCACACACAGAGTCACCACTGTCACACACATACACATGACCACCATCAATGCTCCACAACAAAATCCCTCACTTTTTCACATACATACACACCCACACAATCAATTCAAAACAACCCCAATCATTCCTTCTACCCCATGCAAAACCTCTGCTGTTCACTTCCTACAATCTTCATTACCAAGTTCCCTCCCCACTATTTCAATGCAGATTTCCCCATCCTGACCCAGTGTAGAAAATTAATAAATGTATCTGAATTATCTACTTCCTCTGGTTTCCCCTACATAGATCTCTCTGTTGCCCCATCCCCCACCCCATACAAGCCCCTCCAATTTTTCTCCCACCAACTCCCTACTCCCTGCCCCGTTGTTGACCCCCACACAGACCTATTGCGGCTACCTACAGATCCTTAACACCCTACACACAGTACACAATACCCCTTATAAGATACTCACACTTTCCATCAAAATCAGATCCCCATTGCCACTTTCCAGACCTCTCCAACTCTCTCTCCACACAAACCCCCAGCACTGTGATCACCATTAATCCTTCCGTATTGAAACCTGTGTCCTATTGTCCCCACCCACCCACCAAGACCCTTCTCCTACATAGCCCCTCCTCCTGTCATAGTCCCTTCCCCTCATCACCACATACATGCACAGTTATAGATATACAAAATCTCTACTGCTCCTCACAGATGCTTATACCAGCCTTGAATACAGATTCCCCCTCTTTACTCTGTGTAAAAATTAGCATTATCCCCCTGCTGAGACCCTATCTGGATCTCTCTGATGCTTTTCCAGATTCCCTCCATTTCCCCTCAGATCTTGATCTAAATTATTAAACTACTTCCCTTACTATCTAATCTGTTCCTTTGGTACAAAGTCAACCTTTCCATTGTTACATTCCATTCATGAGTTACATTCCAGCAAGTCTCAGAGATACCTTTGAGGTCCTATTTATCCTTCTTGAATTCCAGGCTCTACCTTTCTTTGTTTAGCAGCCCTACTCCTAGAATCAATGAATATATCTTTGAGCTCATGAGTATTAAGCCTGCTCTTCTTCCTGTGATTTTACTGGACCTTTTTTCACTGCTATTCTTATCTCATCTGCTACTTTCTATGGAATTTCATTTCCCTGCCCCATAGAGACACTTTTCTCCCTGTATCTCTGAACTGAATTTAAATCTTTCTTTATCAAACCAAGTTTAATCTCCAAGCAAATACCTTCTAAAATGTATCCACTCCCTGGTAAAGAGTCTATTACTCCTATGTCTTACACATTGGGCCACAAAGACAAATACTTTTATCTGACACTATCTTCTTCATCCAAAGGTAATAAGGACAGAAATGAAGGTCTCTGTAAGGGAGTGGACAGAAGTTTGGAGTATTAGGATCTTTGTGTGTATATGTGGGGTGGGGATGAAGTTGCAGTTGATTCCACATAGGAAGAAAAGAAGGAAATGGCTAAAAGAAACTGGTATATATGGATGAAAGATATGCCGCCAGGACTGGAAACCTGCTGGTGTACTGATTTTTCCAAAAGCTGGATTCTTGATGCTATAGAAATGAACTTGACTTCAAGTCTTAGTAAAATTCTAGAACTTTCTATTAAAGGGACTCCTTGTGAGTACTTAGAGAAGGCATTGGTCATTAACAGCTAAAAATGGGTTCATCAAGAGCAGGTTATCTAAACCAGTCTCATTTCCTTCTTTGATGTAATGATTAGACTGGTAGAATGGCATAGAGATATTATACCTGAATTTCAACTTGGCATTCGACAAAGTCTTTTACAACGTCTTGGTGTACAAGACAGTGAGGTGTGAGTTGGGTGGTAACACAGCTTATTATAATCCAGAGTTGATTAACTGAACCTTTAAAAATACTGATTAATGTAATGATAGCAAGCTTGAATGAAGTTTTTAATGGAATGCTGTAAGGATTTGCTTCTTTTCTAGGTAACTTGTCTATCAATGACTCAGATACTCACTCCCACTTGAGGCCAGAACTGAATCCCCTTTGCAGAAGCTCTGGACCCTAAGAAACATCTGTAAAAATTAGGGGATGGAACTAGATGATCTTTCAAATCTGACCCCTAAATCTATGAACCTGGGTTCTAATCATGCCTCTGTGACCCTTGAAAGAAATCACTTAACCTCTCTCAACTTTTCCTTACATGGTTTTTATGAAGAAATGCCTTTGTAAACTTTAAATCACTTCAGAAATTATTACTGTTATTATTATTATTATTAATCCTTTGTGAATAACTTTTCTGCTGATGCTATTTGTTTGAGAACTATAAAATGTCACACTCTTCAAAGGTCAAAATCACTAGAGATCTGAAGGACAATGGAAAAAATGCAGGTTGGGAATAAATGGGATATGTTCATGATGACTAGTGCTCAAGAAGCAGTACAAAAATCTATGATCTAGGCATCAGGTGAGTAAAAAAAAGACATGTTAGTCACATAATGAGCCAGAGAGGTAACAAATGGATGACCAGAGTCATGCACTAATACCCATGGGTATTGTTGGGGATGGGATGTTGAAGGAAGGCTTCCAGGGTTTTTCATAGATGGTCTAGAGAATTTAAGAAAGAACACAGACAAGGATTGCACAGGATGACAAGAAGGCATGGACAATTTTTCATCTGCAATTTCAGAGAGAGTATTCACATTGAAGAGATCAGAGATCCATTGAAATAATGAAGTAGTGAATAAACTCTGGACAATGTATTCTTGTGGTTGGAACTGGGTACTCGTGCTGGGGCCTCAGGAATGGAGGTAGTGGCAAAAGGAGGAGGACAAGCAGCGTGGGATTAGACATGACAGATCTCAGATCCTAGAGCCAAATCAATTCAGGTACCAGGGAGGTCATAGGCACAGTGCCTTAAGCCAGAAGTTAGAGATCAATGAAGTTTAAATTATAAGAATTCTTCACAGACCTCTCTCCCCCATCTTCTTTTTTGTAGTCCTCTGGAGATCTCTATAAGTCAGCAATAGCCTTCCACCTTTTTCTCAGTCATCACTGTGACCTTCCACAATTTTAACCTGACAATTAACACCAAGAAAACAGAATTTGTCCACCAGCCAGCTCCCCACCAGTCATATATGGAACCATCAGTTACAGAAAATGGAATGCTGTGGATAAATTCATTCACCTTAGCAGTATGTTTTCCAGGTATATATACACACTGATAATGAGATTGATACACACATTGCCAGAGCTATCTCAGTGTTTGGGAGGCTCTGAAGGAAAGTATGGGAGAGAAAAGGTATTAGGCTGCCTACCAACCTGAAGACCTATAGAGCCATTGGGCTGACTTCATTGTTATATGCCTGTGAAACCTGAACAGTCTACCAGCACCATGCCAGGAAACTGACTCTTTTCTATTTGTGTTGTCTTCAGAAGATTCTGAAGATCACAGGGCAAGATAAAATACTGGACACTGAAGTCTTTTCTAGAGCTAAACTGCCAAGCATTTAAACTCTACTGCAGAGAATGCAACTCTGTTGAGTTGGCAATGTCATTGAAATGGCAAATGTACATTTGCTAAAAGACTATTTTATGGAGAATTCACACAAGGCATGTGCTCACACAGAAATCCAAAGAAGTAATATAAAGACACTTTCAACATCTCTCTGAAAAACTTTGGTATTGATTGTGAGACATGTGAGTCACTAGCACAGGACCACCCAGCATGTTGTGCCTGCATCAAATAAGGCACTGTGCTCTATGAGAGAAGCAGAATTGCAATAACTGAAAAGAAATATCAGATGCACAAATGTAGAGACATCTCCACAACAAATGTTTATATGGATTATTTGTGGCCAACTTGTGGTAGAGCCTTCTGTGTGTACTGGTCTGATCAATCACAGTCAGACACAATGTACCTTGACTTTAACATAATGATGTCATTTTGATCCTCTTTGAGCATGAAGGACAAAACCACCAACCACGCTTCCACAGACACCTCTCCCATTGTCCCTGATAAACTCATAAGATCCTGTCCCCCCAGATCTCCCATCTGTCCAACACCAGCTCCCTACAACAAATTTCCCACTTTCTTTTCATCTATAAACTCTCTTCTCTGTAGATGCCCACTACTTCCCAACTTACTGAATGCCCCACAGAGTCCTATGTCCTCATACAAAATACTCCACTGACCCATAATACTCTCTGTCTCCTACATACAATCTCTTAGGCTGTCTCTCACAAGCTGACCCAACCTTACTCCTAAAGAGAGACTCCATTTCCTCATCTATAAAATGAAGGAGAGAGATAATCTCTAAGGCTCCTTTCAGTACTAACATTCTATGATTCTATCCTCCTATTACTTCTCAGGCCTCCTTCTACTCCCATCCACAATATAGACACCACATTGTATCCATCACAGAGATTCCCCCGTTGTTGTAAAGGTATAGATTCCTTCTGCTCTCCAAAAGAACTCCTATAGCCTTATTGTTCTCCTGATATATCTCTACTGTTCTTCACACAGACCCATTTCCCTTTGTTCCCTATAGATCCCTGCTGCTCCCCCTCCACACATAAATGCCATCCTAGATTCCTCAATGTTCCTCTTACCGAAATCCCAAAGCCTCTTTCCTTGCACCCAGCCCATTTTCTCTTACCTTAAGATTCCAGGATGTTGCCACTACTTTTAAAGCTTCTTTGGCAGGGACATGGGTGGATCAATGGGTAAATTGTTAGGTCTTGGGCAGGCCCAGCTAAAGTTGACCTTTCCTCACCACAAGGGCAAGTGATGTGACTTCAACTCATTAATCAATGTGTCCTCCTCACAGGTCCTGCTTCTAACATCAAGTCTTCTGAAAGTCTTTTTTTTCTGAGTGCTCCTCTTTGTTCTTTGGGTAAGCCTCTTTTCCCCTAGTCTGCCTATGTGTCCCCAGTAGTTCCATTTCCTTCTTCCGTTTGATCTGTCTTCTGGTTGGCTTATAGTTAGTGTTTCTGTCTTTGGTCATTAAGTCTCTCCCTTGTGGAACTTTCTGTCTTCTGTTTATTCTGTCCTCTGGTCAACATCTACCTTTTTCATTTGGTCCATCTGTCTCTGATCAGTTTGGTACATTTGTCCCTTGGTCAGTCTGACCCAAGATGGTTTGGTCCACATACTACCAGTTAACTTGTTATCTCTAGTCAGTTTAGACTATCTGATTCCTGGATAGTCCATCACTAGTTGGTTTGGTCTTTTTATCGCTAGACAATCCATTTGTTGCTATTTGGTTTTGTCTATCTGTCTCCTCATCAGTCTGTGTCTACACAATGGTTAGGTCTTCATTGTCTCCTGGTCATTCTCTCTGTCCTCATTTGTTTGGGCCATTTTTCTCTTTGTCAGTCCATATCAATTGGGTTGGTTTGATTCGTCTGTTCCCTAGTTGGATTGTCTTTCTCCAGTCAGTTTGGTCCCATTTGTTCTGTGGTTAAACTATCTCTCCTCAGTTGGTAGGGTCTGCTTGCCCTTAGCCAATATGTCTATCTTTAGTCAGTGTGTCTTTGACTGATTGTGTCCATGTATCCTCTGGTAAATCTTGCTCACATGTGTCCTGGTCAGTCAGTACCTACTTAGTTTGGCTCATCTGTCATGCAGGCAGTCAGGGTATCTTTCCTTAGTTGGTTTGATCCATCTCTTTCTGTCTATTCTTCTATGTCTGATAAGTTCAACTGGCCTCTCTCTTTTGAGTCAGGTTTGCCTCTCCCTGTTCAGCATATCTACCCTGGTTTGCTTGGTTTGAACCATCTAGTTCCTAGTCAATCTGTCGGCTCATGATTTAGTTGATATATCTATCTGATAAATTCAGTGTTCTCATTCCTCATAAATCTGATCTGCCTGTTCCTGATCGGTCTTTTAGTTCTTAGTTAATTTGGTCCATATATCCCCTGGAAAGTCTTCCTGCTCCTGCAGTGTCTTCTGGTCCATCTGCCTGCTGCCTGCCCACTGGGGAATGTCCTTCTTGTGAAGGTCCTGGATGGGTGTATGGCATTCCCTCTCTAGGCAGAAAATAGAAAATAGTAGAAGATGAAGGAAGACATCAGAATAAGCAGGAAGAAGGTAAAAGCAACCAGAAAGAGTGTCAGAGTGGATAAGCCAGAGGACAGACCCCAGAGCTGACAGAGAGACCCCTTCTCCATGGTCCCCTCCCTTCCAACTGCTGATGAACCAATAACTTCCACGGAACATTGAGGTCAAGGTTTCAAAGACTGCTTAAAGGGGCCTACTCCAAGTCATCACTCTATTCTCCAACCATGTCCCTATGCCCTAGACCCTGGCCTATAAGAGGGACTCAACTTCCTCTTCCTATTTGTGGCAAAAGTTATTGTGGGGGGTGATCCCTGCATATTTGTATATAAAATATATGTGTGCAATCCTGCTCACAATCTTGGTGTGAGCAACCCCTGTTGTGTGATCTCTTTATATGCTATTCTTGTGTGAATGATTCCTTTAGGTGCAATCCCATGTATGTAACCACTGTGCATGTGGATTCTCTGTGTGTGACCCTGTGGGCAAGTATGTAACCTTTTTCTGAAGCACATTTCTGTTTCATAGCTTAAAACTTTCTCCTTCCATGTTCCCCTATATCTCAGGCACCTAAAAGAGGAGAAAATACAGTGGGTAAGGTGTCAGGGGAGATATTAAAGTTACCAGGAACTAGGTACTGACTAATCTTTGAAAGGACATTTTTAGGGCTGTTCACACTGCTGGTGGTTGACTCTTTTGGGACTGTAGGTGCATCTATTACACAATGGCAGGAGATTTAGAGAAGGAAGCTGGCTACATGGGCAGCCTGGAGGGATTATTTCTCTAGAGCCAGCCTACTTAAGTATTGTATAGCAGGTTTTGCCTGGCTGCCAGCCAGAAGCAATAACCTCTGTGGGAGCAGTGAGATGGTGTGAGGCCATTGTGGTGAAACTAGACTTCTCTTCTTTTGATCTTTGAGACTAAGAATGCTTAAAACCATTCCTCAAAAAATGGTCTTTGAGGGGCCACCTATTACAGGTTACCCGTGCCCAGATATAGGATACAGAAGACAAAGAGTTGGAAATTCAAACTTTCCTAGGTATAGCTAAATTCATCCAATTTGGAGTTTCAAAAGTATTATATTTTATTTTCATTTTCAACTGAATTAAATGCATTTAGCCTCTGCCAAATAAGTGGATTCTTTTGTGTCTATTCTGATAATGGGACAAGATTAAGGATCCAAGTACATAGAGATACAAAGCCAAGAGAGTTTTTATTTATTTGGGGGAAATTAAATCAAACCCTTAGAAGGAATGCAGAATTTAGAGAACTAGGGGTTATAAATGGAAAAGCTAAAAACAATGGTGTTTTTTTGCACATGCTCAGTTTGAAGTGAGCTAGTGAACTCAAGCTTTGAGTACCACCTGGTGGCTTGCCCAAATATAGCACCCATACTGTTCCAGGATACACCCCTCTAGTGCAAGCAACATTTGTCATGTAGGACCCAAAGTGTTTCATATTCATCCTAGGTATGGCAGTGTCCATGCACAACCCCACATCTATGAGATTCCTGTGTATGTACCTCTAGGTGTGGGCAATATCTCAATGCCATTCCTGAGAATGCAAGTCTTATGTGATTCCTGTGGGTGACTCCTGTATGTCCAGTCTCAGCTCACTCTTCTAGTGGAATCTGAGCCGAGGACCAGGACCTTGTGGTTTGCGAAGAGGCAGTTAGAGGGCTGGCATGAAGCCCCATCTTCCCCACTCACTTACATTACTTTTAGCCTTGTGTAGTTGAGCTTCCCCTTAGAAGAACTGGGCTCTAACAAATTGCTAGTGATTAAAGGATACAGTCTAAGTGGCCAGAGCCTGGGATAAAGAGACCAAGAAGGACAGAGTATGAGCTGAGCGACCCAAGGACTGAGCCCTGGAGATTACCAAAAAAATGTATAAGGCAGTGTTAGATTAAGGCCTGAAAAGGCAAGGCTAAGGCAAGATCTGAGTTGGTCAGAGTTGGGAGCAGTCTTGGAAGGGGCCTGATCTAGGGAACAACCTGAGAGGGCCTGAATTGGGGCAGAACCTAAGGACTTGGGTCCTGGAGAATATAAGGTACCATAATCTAAGGAGACCAGGACTGCAGCAGAGCCTGGAAGGCACAGGACTAGGTTAAAACCTTAAAGTCCAGGCTGAGTCCAGGGCTAGAGAAGAATATGAGGGACCTGGGCTGGGCTAAGATTAGAGAGACCAGAGCTACCATAGCATTACGGCAGCAAGCCTGGGGTAAGATCTAAATGAGTTGGAACAAGACCTGATTTGGCTAGGTTGGTGGTAGAATCTAAGGTGACTAGGGAAAGATATGAGAATGCCAAGGCAGGTCCTGATAGAAGTCAGAGCAGAACCTGGGAAAATCTCTGCAGACAGAGTAGCACTACAGGATGGCTACAGAATGAAGGGACTGTGAATAATATATCTACCAGGGAGGCAAGCTCCGGGAGGTACTGAGGATCCGGCTGCACCTGGCAGCAGGGCTGTTCCCAACCACCACCAATGAAGAGCCTGAAAGCTTATTCTGGCTTCTAGCCCAAGCAGGGTGAGGCAAGGAATAGGAGCAGGGGTGGGGCTGCATACTGGGCTAGCCTGGTGCATTTGTGGCCAGTCCTTAATTGCTTCAGGAAAGGACACTCCAGGTCCTATAAATTCACAGTAATTAAAAACTTTATCATCATCCCAGCTCCATCCATCACATTGCATAGTAGAAAGGGCTCTGGAGTCAGGAGACCTGAATTCTGATCTCAGCATTGCCATTTACTAGTTGTCCGATCCAGGACTTTAAAACAGTGTTTCAAAGACTAAAAGATTAGCAAGGTATCTCTCTTGCATGTGTCAAAATTATACAAGATTCCTTGAAAGATATAACAACGGACATAAATAACTTTGTTTGACGATCCTCTGATCACTAATACCAAGCAAACAGGTATTTCCCACTGTAATGGGGGGAAATCGAGGGCAAGTTAAAGAGATAGATAATGGGTTTTCCCAAAATGCTCCTATTTCTAGGTAACATTGTGCTTATTGCTTGGAATGTTGCAGAGCCGCCTAAATGAGACATAATCATACAAAACAATTTGGCCTAACTATTCCGCATTGGAAAAACCAAGTGGATGAAGGATGCCTATTGTCCAGACTATTATCTATAAGCTTTTCCCTCTCTGTTTGTCTACTTCCCTCTCTATCTCAGTCTCCATTTACTTATCCTCTCCTCTGCCTGTCTGTCTGTCTCTCTCATATCTTTATCTTTCTAGGACAAACACTAAAAATTTAAAAACAAAAATACAGTTATGCTCAGAATTGAACAGGAAGAACAGATTGAGCTGGATAGCCTTTTGAAAAATATCGAGTTGTTTTAAGGACCCTATATTTCTTCTTGAAATGAAGGCCCATTTTTAAATACCTATTTTTCTTCTGGTGAAGTTTTATGGCTGTGATTCATGGAACACAACATGTGCCAAAGAATTGAAGCTGAAGAGCACCTGAAGAGCACTGGAGATGCAAATAAATGAGAGGCACTATTGGCTCCAACACGTTACATATCAGGATTTGTGAAGTAGAAATGCTGTGAAGCAGTTACATTGAAATCAATTAGAAATGGGAGCCACTGATCCAAATATAATGATCCCTGTGGATTGCATGCTGACTTAATTTAAAAATGAAGTGTTATCTATATTTTCATTTATTTGGTTATATATTTCAATTTATGCTCCCAGCTTGTTGTGTGTTTGACAGCTCTGCTGTCAAGGATACCATCAAAGCTATTCAGGTCACAGGGTGAGAGTAAGAAATAACTGAGGAATGAATAACCTATATGATCCATTTGCCTACCTATAATGTCAAGAGAACCCAAGGAAAGTCCTCAGCCTGCAAATGTATGGGAGGACATGCACAAGAGTTGCACAGGATAGTCAGCCAGATATGGTTTATAATCTCCATCATTGGAGGGAATACTTACAGCAACGAGAACACAGATTCATTAAAGAATTAGAAGATGACTTTGCATAAGCCACTCAACTTCTCTATTTCTTCACCTGTAAAATGGGAATAATAATTCCTGCCATACATACCTCACAGAGTTGAAGTGAGGATCAAATTAGACAGTGGCTGGGGAAGTGCTTTGTAAACTATAACTCAGTAAAGAAAGATAAGGTGGTACTGTTATTCCTGTTATCAGCCTCAGCAGAATCACACCCTTTTCAAACTTGTAATTTCTCAGCACAAGCCCTACCTCTAGAGACCTGCTGTGATGCCAACAACAATTTTGTTAGGTGAGTTGGAGTGAAAGGGAGGGGAGACTGAGGCAGAGAGAGAGGGGAGACAGGAAAGAAAGCTAGAAGCTGGTGCTGCTATAGATGCTGCAGAGTTATCCTGTTGGGTTGTTGAGGATGAAGGATTAGGGAACCGAGTAAGGGTTTGGGGCAGGGAGTGAGAGCTATGTGTGGAGCAGAGAGTAGACTGCAGGAAGACTGGCCTCAGATAACTTTCTTACATGAAGCAACTTCTGTTATCTGGAGCTCCTTCTGAGATGTAAGTACCTAAGATCTGCCTGAGTCACCTGCCATCAGCATGTCCTACCTACTCCCTCCAGAATCTCACTCTGGTGGGAGGGAGGGAGGTAGAAGATTAAGGATAAAGCCTTGTCAATGAATGGAGAAGGAAATTTAAGAGGAAGGAGGTAGGGAGTGTATGGAGGAGAGTTTCTAAATGGGGTTAACTCCACAAGAAGGTACCAGAGATGTGAGGAGTTGGTGAAAGGTGCTCAGAGATATTAAAATCAACTCCATTCATGTTCCAAGAAAGATCAGGGAGAATGCTGATCATGAGACTGTTTATGACTTCTTAAACTTTGGTAACCTAGAATCCTCCAAAGGGTCTGTTTGTTCAGGACCAAGTGGGGAAGATTTAGGAGATTGTATCCTTTCTTACAGTAGCTCCAGGAGAGTATCTCAGGTGGAAGAGCAGATAGTGGCAACAAAGTAGGGAAGTTAATGGTGAGTTCCCTGAGCCTACAGAGGGAAAACCTTCTAATCAAAATGAAATAAATGAAGTTGGTGACAGGAAGTCACATGAGGACCCAGGAGTAATCCCAGGTGAGTTCTGAGAGAGGATCCCTAGAGTCTTAAGCAAGAGATTAGCTGTCAGTGACTATAGAGAGTTAAGAAGAATGAGGTCTAAGGGATCTTTTCAGAGAGAAAGCTCAGAGTTGGGTCGCTGAGAAGGTGAGATAGATGAGGTGAAATAGTCCTTCTTCTGGAAAAATCTAGCTCTCTGAATGCAAAAGTCACAAATCTAGAACACTAAGGAAAGAGTAAGAGGGAGCAAGACAAAGAGAACTACAGAAACAACATGGGCTTAGATTTTAATCATCTATCAAGAGGAAATGGAGGCAAATCATCTCAAAATATTTTCCTGATAGGCAGAGTGTGGATTTCATATATTCCTGTTTTTGTGGGAACATACAGCAAATACACAGATTTCCTAATGAAGAGTTCCTTCCATTTCTAATAGGCTACTTATTAGCAGGCCTTGTCAAAATTTTATATTTAGTAGTTCTGGACATAAAATATTCCTCTCTCCCCACAGAGACCCTTTAATCATTAACTGACCAGGACTGCTATATCATTCTGCAAAGAGGTCAGACATTCTTACAGAGCAGGGGGGTATGTCATGGGGAACCTGCTCTTCAAACAGGAGGGGGAGGAATAGGCTGGACTAGCTAGGAAGAAGACAGATTTCTTAGAGAGGGAACCAGGAGCCCTAGGAGGAAAGATAGGAAGTAAAATAAACTGAAATCCAAAGATGCTAATACAGAATCATTGTAAGAATCTGGGACATTTTAATTTGAAATTTTTCTGATCAATCAACTGATCGAGCTAATTCAGACCTCCCAGTCTCATTCCAGATTGCCTAGAATGGTCAGAATGGAAAAGAGTCCAATCTTTCTTCCCACAATCTTTCTATTACTTGTAGATAGCATCATATCTCCCTTATCTCCGGTCTAAACATCACTAGTTCCACTGATCTTCATGCAGTACAGAATTGAGACCCTTCACCATCCTGGTCACCTTCCTTTACTATCCCAAATTTTCAATGTCCTTAAAATGTGGTACAAATCGTATTACTCCAGATGTGGTCTGGCCAAGGAACAAAACAGTAGGACTATATTACCTCCTTATTTCTGGAACTTGTGCTTTTCTTAGTGCAGCCCCAAATCACATTTGTATCCTTGGCTGTTATATTTGCTTCCTGTTGACTCATATGGGACTTGCAGTCTAAAAATCTTAGATCTTCAGATAAATCACCATCTAGTCATATCTCCTTCATCTTTTACTTGTTATGAGGCCAATAGCCTTAGGAGATGTTTTGGATGCAATAGAAGGTGGTCATGACCTCAGAACAACTTTCTTGAAAATAATTTGCAAGCACTGTGACTGAAAGCCCTTAGATCTGGCCAGTCTGTGAATGGGGAAAGGCAGAGTTCATAGGTATCTTTCAGGCTTGGTTAGAAATGATAGAGAGCAACTTTCTATAAGCTCTCAGAAAGAACAGATACTGGATGTCTAAGTCTGAGCTTTAGAAATCTACCTGTGACTTTTTGTAGTAGCAAAGAACTGGAAACAAAGTAGATGCCTTCTGACTAGGGAATGGTTAAGCACATTTTGGTACATGAATTTAATGGAATATTATGCTCTGTAAGAAATGACAAAAAAAATGACAAAGATAGAGAAGCATGAAAGACTTAGAACTGATGTAGAGTGAAGTTAGTAGAAACAAGAAAATTATATACACGATTATAACAATGCTAGTGGAAAGAACAACAACTGCAAAACAGTAAAAAAAAAAATGAATTTTGTAAATTTACAAAGAAAATGCTTGGCCCTATAGAAGAGATATAAACAGAACTATGGTGGCCACTAGGTGGCACAGTGGATAAAGCACAAGCCCTGGGGTCAGAAGGAACAGAGTTCAAATCCAGCCTCAGACACTTATCAGTTGTGTGACCCTGATTACCTCCAAAAAGTCAAAATAAAATGCATAGAACTGTATGCATGTCCACAGGGATGGAATGGAACATTGAATGTGTCAGACTTTTTTTCTAACTTACTGATTAGTTTTGTTTAATTTCTCTTTTAAAAAAATTCTTTGTTATATGGGATGGCTTTCTGGGAGGGGAGAGATACAGAGGAAATTTAGGCAATACGAAAACAATTTAGACATAAACTTATCTGGGGAGCTCAATTCAGAACCCCTGGAACTGCTGAAGAGTCTGCTGAGGTAAGAAGATTCCCTAATTAGAATATTAGAGACTTAAAACTCCAAAAAGGAATGGGTGGTCAGGTGCAGAGAAGACTACAAAGAGAGTCAAGAGGCATCACTATTTTCTCTTTCAGAGGCCATCAGACAAGAACTTTTAGCCCAGGGGACTCAAAGATTCAAGTTGGGAGAGGTAAGGATGTGTGACCAAACAATGACTCCTGACTGAAACTGAAATGGAGGTAACTTTGGGGAGTGGTGAGTAGACCATCTTACAATATATGGTGGATAAGGAAGGAAATGCCAGGTAGTCTGACATGTGGTCCAAGCTTTGGGAGAACAGATTTAGAAAAATCCAAAAGTAAACTAAGTAGACTCATACAGCCCAAGACTCTAAAGGGGTAGTAAACTCAAGAGGGATTGGAGGCTCTCAAAAAAACAACTGGGGGAGGGGGGGACAGAGTCAAGATGGTGGTGTAGAAGCAGGAGAACTCCACAGCTCCCCCCATAACAACCTCAAATAACTATAAAATATGACTCTAAACAAATTTTAGAGCTCCAGAACCCACAAAATTACAGAAAAACATATCTCCTGCTGAAGGCAGGCAGATGGGAAGAGCTCATTACAGAGCACTGGGAGCCAAAACCAGCTGGGCCTGAAACTGCAGCTTAACCCCAGGGAGGCCAGGACAAGCCACAGCTGAAGCATTTGGGAGAGTGGATCACCAGTAGCTGTGGCAGTTTCCAGAATTATCAACCCATAATAAACAAGGGCAAAGTGAAAGGTCAGTGGAACTCAGCTAAATTTGGGGGAAAGAAGCAGGTCCGGCCAACTGCCCCCAGGGAGAGAAGCTGTGTGGTGGCCCTACAGCCACCTCCATGTGGCTGCTTTAGAGCTCCCAGCTTGCAGATTGCAGGGAGGCCAGGCGATCATTCAGATGCTAAGTGTTCTTGCCTTAACCTGCCTGGGTCGGGACTGCAGTCTTGGGTGGTGGTCCTGAGGTGTGCAACCAGTGGGCCAAAGCTGGTGGGGGCTGCAGAGATGGCAGCCTCCTAATAGCTCCAGCAGCTGCGAAAACCCCAGCGATTTGGGACAAAGCACTACCCTCTGAAAGCAGAGTTCTGTAGAGCCCAAAGGTCAAGTAATTGACTGGCAACATGAGCAGGCAAAGGAAGCAAACCAAGCTCAGCAATCCAACTTTAGATTTCTTTTTTGGGGACAAAAAGGATCAAAGCAATACAACACAGTCAGAATTCCCACACCAAAAGCTTCCAAGAAAAATGTAAACTGATTACAAGCCATAGAGGAGCTTAAGAAGGATTTTGAAAACCAAATAAGTGGAGGAAGAACTGGGAAGAGAAATTAGAATGATGCAAGAAAATCATGAAAAGAGTCAACAACCTGACTGAAGAAAATAACACCTTAAAAAATAGATTAACTCAAATGGCAAAAGAGGCCCAAAAAGCCAATGAGGAGAAGAATGCCTTAAAAAGTTGAATTTGCCA
>CM053588.1:77383899-77403821 GCA_028646515.1 Pseudochirops corinnae | reverse complement strand
GGAAGGAATGACATACACTCTAAATTGGGTATCTTGCCCTACAAGAGAGTAGGGGGGAAGGGAATGAGAGGAGGGATGATGGAGGGGAGGGCAGGGTGGGGGGAGAGGGTTGTTAGAAACACACACTTCTGTAAAGGGACAGGGACAAAGTAGAGAACAGAACAAGTTGGGGGAGAGTGGGAGAGGAAGGAGGGAAATATAGTCAGTCTTTCACAATATGTCCATTATGGAGATGTTCTGTGTAACTACACATGTACAGCCTGTATTGAATTGCTTGTCTTTCCAGGGGGGGTGAGTGACAAGGTAGGAAGAGAAAGAATCTAGTATTTACAGTTCTATAATCAAATGTTAAAATATGTATATGTGTGTATATATATGTATATATGTATATATATAATTATTATTATTAATTACATGCAACTGGGAATTAAGATATATGGGCAGTGGGGTAGGGAGATCCATCTAGCCCTACTGGAAAGTCAGAGGGGTGATGCGGGAGGACATAGGAGAGAACAAATTGGGGGTGGGGGTATACGGTGGGAATCACTGTTTTGGGGTGGTGGGTAGGGGAAAGATGAGGAGAAAATTTGTAACTCAAAATCTCATGCAAATGAATGTTGTAAACTAAAAATAAATTTTAAAAAAAGACAACATAATGCAATGGAAAGACTGTTGGATATGAATTTGAATAAGTCCCTTTACCTCTCTTGAGACTGTGTCCTCCTCAGTAAAATGGAGGAATTGGACTAAATTACTTCTGAGGTCCTTCTCAACTTTAAATCTATGATCCTATGAATGAAGCTGAAATTGATTTCAATGAGAAAAGAGAGGAGGGCCCTAAAGAGTATGGTGTCTGGACTGGTTGCAAATAGTAGAAGTAGAATGAAGGGTAGGAAACAAGATGAATACAAAAGAGTGATAAGGTCTTAAAAGAAGAGTCTTGGAAGGACTGAAGCTCAATGTGAAATGAGATTTGCAATGGACGCTTAAATTAATGCTTGTTTGCTTTTTTTTTTTTTTAAATAGGTTTTCTTTAGCTCTTCTAGGTCAGGGGAAAGACCATAGACCCCTTTGGGCATCTGGCAAAACCTATGGATGACTTCTCAAAACAACATTTTTGTTTGTTTGTCTTTTTAGTTTTTAATTGATATATTCTGTTTCTTATATCATCATAATGTCCTACATATTCCTCCTCCTGCTCCTCCTTCCAGAGAGCCATCCCATACAAGAAATACTATTTTAAGGAGAGGGAAAAAAATTCAGCATACAGATGGTTGATTGATGCATTGAAAAAGTCCTAAAAGATGTGAAATGTGTAACATCTGGGGACCTCCCACCTCCACAAAGGGGTTTGGGGGTATCTTCTCACATGTCTTCATTAGAATCCTGATTGTCATAATTTTGGATTTTTGGAGTGGTTTTTTTTTTTTTTTTGGTGTCTAATTCCTTCCATTTACATTGTTGTAGTTATTGTGTATATTATTTTCTTGGCTCTGTTTACTTCACTCTGCACCAGTTCATATAGATCTTTCCATGCTTTAACACACATTGCTTCTTACAGCACAGTACTATTCCAGTAGATTCACGTACTACAATTTGTTTAACTATTTCTCAATTGATGGGCATATACTTTGTGTCCAATTCTTAACTATCACAAAAAGTGCAGCTATAAACATTTTTGAATGTATAGGGATTTTTTTTCTTACTGATAGCCTCCTTGGAACATAAGCCCAGTAACCATCCCTAGTTCAAAGAATATGGGCATTTTAGTCACTTTACTTCCATTATTCCAAATTGCTTCAAAGCTCCAACAATATATTTAGTATGCCTATCTTTCGACAACCCCTCCAATGTTGACTGTTGCCATTTTTTTTTTTGGCATTCTCTCCCCCCTCAATTTGCAGGGTGTAAAGTGCACATTTTTTTAAAATTCATAATTTAAGGAAATGGTAAATATCAGTTAGAAGTTAGTGAAAATTAAGATACATATTTTTTCCCCACATTCAAGTTCATGGACTCCTGAAACTCACCCCTCCATGGGGGAAAATTGGGATATATATGCACTGTTGGTAGAGTTGTGAACTGATCTAACCATTCAGGAAAGCAATTTCTAACTCTATCCAAAGGGCTGTAAGACAATGCATAGATACCCTCTGATCCAACAATACCACTATTAGGTCTATATCCCAAGGAGATTTTTTAAAAAGGAAAAAGAATCTATTTGTATAAAAATATTTATAGCAGCTCTTTTTGTGTCAGCAAAGAATTGGAAATTGAGGGGATGCCCATCAATTAGGGAAGGACTGAACTACTTGTGGTATATTGTCATGGAATACTATTGTGCTATAAGAAATGACAAACAGGATGATTTCAGAAAAACCTAGAAAGATTTGGACAAACTAATGCAAAGCGAAGTGAGCAGAACCAGAACACTATACACATTAACAGCAATATTGTATGATGATCAGCTGTGAATGACTTAGCTATTTCCAGAAAAATGATCCAAGACAGTTCCAAAGGATTCATGATGAAAAATGCTATCCACATCCAGAGAAAGAACTGGAGGCTGAATGCAGATTGAAGCATACTATTTTTCACTTTATTTTTTCCTTCTGTTTTCTTTTACCAGGTGACTAATATGGAAATGTTTTATATGCCTGCATATGTATAACCTGTATCAAATTGCTTACCATCCAAGAGACGGAGGTGAGGGAAGGAGAAAATTTGGAACTCAAAATTAAAAAAAAAGAATATTAAAAATTGCCTTTACATGTAATTGGGGAAAAAAGAAAATACTTTTTTAAAATGAAATTTATTTCTAGATTTCCACCCCCACCTCACAGTCCATGAACTCTAGATTAAAAACTCCTGGTCAGAATCATTACTTGGCACAGATGAAAAGAGGATAAATGATGGAAAGCAGAACTATTCAATCCTACTTTGCTCGCATTCTTTATCAATGAGAAAAGTATTAACAATGCAAATAACAGAATGAAACGGTTGAGGGAAGTGAAGGAAGCATTTAGTTGTCTTTAATAAGTTCGAGGTCTTGGTCTGGGATGAACTACTCCAAAAGACACTGAATATGATTGCTGAACTGCTGCCTTTGAAAATATGTAGATGGAATGCCATAAGACTGTTTGGGGCCCAATTCTGTTCAATTTTATCTGAGCATGACAAGTAATAGTTTGCCTTTATAAATGTTTAACATATATTATCTCAAATTATTTTCATAATAACCCTCTGAGGAAGATGGTACCATTTCTATCTCATAGATGAGAAGACTGAAGCTCAGAGAGACAGTCATTTGCCCAGCATCAAAGAGCCACTAAATGTCAGAGGCAATATGGCATATTTATCAAATCTGCAAAGGACAGAAACTTGAGAACAGGAATATGGAGGATAGGATTTTTATATTTTTTGTCTTAATTTTTTTTCAGTTCCAAATCTTCTTTCTTCCCCCCCTCCTTGAGAAGGCAAGAAATGTTACCCATTATACATATGAAGTCACGCAAAACTATTTCTAAATTAGCCATGTTGCAGGAAAAAAGCAAAAAAAAAGTGGAGAAAAATATGCTTCAATCTGCATTCAGAGTTAAAATGATAGAATTTTAAAAGATCTCATGCTAAAGCTGACAATATGAAATTTAAAAGGGATAAATGTAAAGTCTGGAATTGAACTAAAAAATTTAGTTGCACAAGTACAGGTTGAGGATGTGGCTAGAAATATTTCACGTATAAAAACGCAGGGGTTCTAATGAACTTAAAGCTTAATGTGTTAACAGTATGTTGCTGTCAAAAAAAATAAGTTGTATTAGGTGATTATGTCAGGGGTGAAGATGGTGACACCACCAAGCCATTCTGTCCTAGCCACAACACACCTGGAGTGCCCACCTCTTAGCACTATATCGTATAAAAGACACTGCCAAGCAGGAACACATCCATAACGGCAGAGTGTAGCAAAGGGACTTAAATAACTCTTTATGAGCACTAGTTCAAAGTATTAGGTATGTTTAACCTACAGACAGAAGTTGTATTGCTGTCCACAATTTGAAAGACTGTCATATGAGAGAAAATTAGATTTACTAAGTATGGTGCTAGAGACAGAACCAGGACCAACTAGCACCAAAATGCAAACTACAGAGAGGCTGATTTGGGCTCAACAATAAGATCTCTTGGAATGATCCAAAGAAACAAGTTGCTTTTGAAGTTGGTGAGCTCTTTCTCTTTGGTTGTATTTTAACAGAAGCTAGAAAGGAACTTTTGAAAGATATCTCACCCAACCCATAATCTTGGTAGTCCTTTATAATTTAGATGATATGAGAGCAGCAGATGAGATGTCATAAGACATCTCCATCAGATGAGAAGCTGGAGTAGTTCATAACTCTCTTCCAAATTTAAAATGCTATTCTATGAATTTCTGACTTCATGCCAAAGACTCACATTGTTTAATGGCACTCTAACTCTGGGGATAGAGCTGGGTTAAGTGTGTAGGCAGTTTAAAAAGCCAGTCTGTGAAACTCAGTGTCAGTATGTATTATCTGCAATGGTGTGGTCAGGCTGACACTACAAACTGCCAAACAGAAGTCTGCCTTTGTAATAAATCTAACCACTGCTAATGAGGGGGGTGAGGGTGGGGGTGGAAAGAGAGGGAGGAAATCCCAGGGAATAAAGCAGGTAATACTACTTTTGAGCCTGGCTGGTTGTTTGCTTTAAACCCCAGTGCAGCACAATGACCTTTCATGACTAATCTTTAGACCAATAAACTAGATTAGATACTTAGGGCTTCTGTGTTTAGGAGTTTTTGATTCTTTGAAATATACTTCATTAGGAAATACCATTCTAATTATGTTTATTACCTTAAAGAATTAAAACTCAGAATTGTAAAAGTTGGTGTAGAAACTGCAATTCAAAATGCTCATACAAGGTATTCACAGATCTATCAATTGCAGTACTGTCCAGGAACTGCTCAAGGCATTTCACTGACTCATGGGGAAGGGAATATTAAAAAATAAACATTGCTGTTTGCTTTAAATTGGGATAGAGAATGACTTGCCAAAGTCTGGTAAGAAACCAGGGTGATCAGAGAAAACAAGCTGTCTGGTGTGATTTCTGGTCTATGTAACTACTTGTTTGACACCTAGTGAACCGATTCCTTCAGTCTTTCCCCCTTCTAGTTCTGAAAAGAAGGGGAAAGTAGCAGGTGTCATTTAGACAGTTAATGTAAGTTTTAGGTGGAGGAGTGACAGAAACACCAAAAGGAAAGCACCAGGAAGCAGGAAGTTAGGTTTAGACTCTAATCTACAATGGATCTGCATTACTTAGATTCAGTTGGCAACATAAACTTTTCCCATCAGTCTGTTTCCCAGGAGTCGCAAACAAGTTTCCCTTTGGAAGCCCCAAAGGGCCTTTTCTTGTGCTGGTGTCAGAGGCAACAGAGAATGGGGAGAAGCCAGAAGCAGGGCTGGGCTGAAGATAACAATTTCCAAGGACAAACAAGTAGTGTCAGTAGCAGTTAGAATGTGAAGAGACTGGGTATCCCTGGATCTGAGTATAACCAAAGGAAGTATGGGTCTACAATGCCTAAGGATTGCATTAGTGGAAGGACTAAGTCCTCTACGGTGTGTAAGTGCAAGCAAGGGGCTCAGGCCCAAATCTAAAGGAGTCTACATTTATGATGATTTGTATCAGGAAGCCTGTGCTCTATGCATCATCCTCCCAGACCCCTTGCCCCCAACAAACAGGCCTGGGCCAGGTTTTATGAAAGGTTTATTCTGGTCCCAGGCTCCCAGGCCACCCTAGGGCTGGTGTGACAGTTTCTACAGACTGGACAGGCACCCCAGAGTCCCACCCACAATTAAATTAGGAGAAACACCACCCTGGTTCCAGGGCATAGAAAGAGACAGGCAGATGCTGGGACAGACAACACGGCACCCCTAGTCCTTGCCCCACACCTCCCTAATCTGCTACCCTTTGGTCCTAAGACCCTCCCCGCTCCCCCCCACCAACAGTAATGGAGAGAGTGAAGGGGGAGGACACTGAGGGTAATGCCATTGGCTAAAGGATCCCCGAGTGATGCCAGCTCAGGGTAGGGCCCCAGAAGACCTGCTATCGGCCAAGGGAGAGACCCAGGAGTGATGCCATTGGCTTAAGGGAGAACCCTGGTAATAATGCCATAGGTTGGGAAGAGGGCCCTTGGGGAAAACAACCACTGGCTGAGGGGTAGTGGGAAAAAATCTGGAAAAGTGAGGCCAAACTAGCTGACAGAGAAGCAGGGCCTTAGGCATCAGAAGTAAGTACTGCTGCACCTGGCCCAGTAGTTGCCCTACCTGGTCCCCTCTTCTGGGGTGTGTCTCCCTTTACCACCCACAAGAAGCTAGGGTCCCGGAAGGGAGATCCTGGGCAAGTAAGGACAAGGGGAAAGGGGAAGTGTACATTCTTGCTTTCCCTGTCCCAATCTCTTCCCTACCAAAAAAGGCTTCTCTCTGCTCCCCTAGTGGGCTTGTTGGAGAGGAGGGCACTTATTCCTGCTCCCCTCAGCCCCTCCTAGGGAGGAGGTCCACTGATCCTCCAGCTAGGAGAGCTTCTTGGGGACAGGGGCCAATCCAAGGGGGTAGGCCTCACTGCTCCTGTAGCCAGGAGTGCTTCTTGGGAGTGAGGGCCAGGCCAGGCCATTTCACTGCTCCTCCAGCCAGGAGGGTTTCTCAGAGCCTGGGGGCCGAAGCTTGATGTTGAACTGCTGCAGGGTCTGCTCAAGTTGCTGCTGGTTCCCAGCGAAGTAAGCGGACACGGCATTGTGGAAAAGCAGCAGCTGTTTGTGCATCACCTTGATCTGGGGGCATGGATGGGGGTCAGTTGGGAGGAGGTGGGAAGAGAAAAACATTGAGAGGAGTTAGGGGATAGGGGTGAGGGGGATGGTTTAGCACCTTGTTCTCCTCCAGAAATTTGAGCTTGATAGCCACGTCCCCACGAAGTTTCTCATACTTCTCACGGTGTGTCTGGAATGTGGCCTGGGCACTTTCAAGTCGGCCCAGGGTCCCGGCATCCCGTGGACCCAAGCTCAGTTCCTCTAAGTCTGTGCGGTATGCATCATATTCCAGTCTAAGGGAATGGAAAGTCACGTATGAATAAAATAAAGGGAGTAAGACCTAAGGCCTCCTGACCTCGAGGCCCCTGCTCATTCCCCACTCCAATTTTCTGGTTTGTGCATTCCTACCTGGCAGCCTCATATTGCTTGACAGTCATAAGAGTGTCCTCCATGGTTTTGGTGACCAGAGTGTTGATGCTGGACACAAAGAAGTTGACAGCCCCCAACAGGGTCTCCCCATTCTTACACAGTAACTTTTGTGTCTCTGCATTATAACCAAATTCCTCCTGTGGGTTGGATGAACATAGGGGCTCAGAGGTCATGGCTTGCCCCTGGCCCCCTGTTGCTCTCAAAGTGGAAGGGAGATAGGCACACACACCTGGAGCTCAGGGGACTTTTGGCTGAGGTCAGCGAAGGCATCACCCAGGGCATGCTGAGTCTGAAGCAGGCTATAGAGGTGAGCAGTAAGCGCCCGGCCCAACTGAAGAATACTCTCATACTTGCGCTTTGTGTCCCGTAGTAGCTCAATCTGCAGCTCCAACTCTAGGTCCACGGTGCGTGATCCCCGGCCAAACCGCTCGGACAGCAGCTGCTTCGTACACTGAGCAGGCCCCAGGTCCCAGGCAGTCAGAGGGCCCTCCCAGAGATAAGAGCCCCCCAGAATATGGAAATACCTACCCCCCCCCCCCAAGATTCAGTGACTATAAGCCCCTAGATGAGTACGGGGAGGTGAAGGGACAGGATGGGATCCAGGGACTAGGGGAGGAAGGAGGGCATTAACAGGAGGTAGGATCTGGGGGAACCCATGGGACAGGGGGCTGAGGGGACACAAGCCCCACCTTGTAGGTGTTGATGCCCCACTTCTTGACAATGTCAAACTTCTCCCCAGCAATGCCCCGGGCCACCTCGTCACCAGGGCCAGCAGGGGTTGCACTGTGGGGTTGTTGACGGCCAGGCCCTAAAGGATAAAATCCTGTGATCTGCATGATAACCATTTCTGTCTCTAACAGCCCCCTCTCCCTCTACCCAATAATTCCTTAGGTCTTCAAACCCAATTCCTCAGGTTCTCTGTTTCATACCTGTGGGGATAAGACCATCAGCTGAGCCTCCATAGCCTCCTGACACAATGCTTGTCTCATTGAGATTTGGTCCAGACACCATCACCTGCTGCAGGTCCTATGATGGGCCAAGTGGGAGTGGAGAAGGGGGACAATTAGGAATACAGAGAGATGAGGAATAGAGTATCCATAGGGGAAGTTCAGAGAATTGAGGGGATAGAAAAGTAATCTAGTTTGGACTAACTTTAGAGTGGCAGAAAGTAGGCGGAATTGGGAGGTTAAAGATTTGGTAAGGCTAGGGTATAGTTAGAGATTCAGGTATAAGAGAGATTAGAATATGGGTTGGGAATGTGAGTATTCATAGGAGCATCAGAGCACGATGGGGAATCCAGGGATGTTATGATCATGAATGTGAGGTTTAGGGAAGTCAAGGCATGATATGGGGGCACCAAAGAATTCAAGAGTTGTAAGGGTATAAATGTAACATAGACTACGTCAGACAACAGGCAGAAGTTTAGAGGCTCTTGGGTACGGAGGTCAGGACACAGTACATTGAGGTGTTTGAAGCAGACACCCACCTGCTCAAGCCCATCATCTTCAGGAAGCCGTCCAGCCTCGCCATTGCCGTGGATGGGGATCTCCATGGTGGCAGCTTTCCCCAGGATCCCGTCAGTCATGGCTGGGGGAGGAAAAAGTTAGGGTACAGACTTCTAGCCTTAGAAAACATATTGTGTTTCCCACTGACCCAGGTATCCCTTACAGGACTCAGGTGCAGGTGCATTCACCCTTCAGGAGCATTATGCCCTGGATGTGGGTACGTGTCCCTCCTCTCCCCATGGCCAAGGTGGATGCTCCCTTCCCCCCACTTGTCTCAGGTGGGTGCCCTTCCTCCCTCCTGGGCTCAGGTGGCTGCCCCTCCTCCCGCCTTAAACCCTGGGTTTAGCTGGGTGCCCCTCCTCCCCTCTTAAGCCCTGAGCTCAGCTGGGTTCACTCTCCTTCCCCCTCTCTCCAAGCTCGGGTGGGAGTGCCCTTCTTCACCGAGCTCAGGTGGATGCAGCTGAACGCTCCTTCCCCTCCATTTACTCAGGTGTATGCATTCCTCCCTCCTCCCCCCCACCCCTAGGGCTCAGGTGTGGGTCGCCCAGCTTCCTCACCTCTGGCTGGGCCACGCTCCCTTTACTTCCTTTCCTCTCCCTCGGCGGCCTCGCCTGTCCCTGCCCTGCCCTCGGGGCGCCGGGCCCGGGGCCGTCCTGGGACCTCGGGCTCCGGTTCCCTTCGCGCTCCTCGCAGCAGGTCAGGGACACGGCGGAAATGACGTTCTCGGCCGGGCAAATGAAGGCAGCCGCGTTGCCCACCGCTAGGGCGGAAGTGACGCCACGAGCCAGGACACGCCGCGCAGCGCTGTAGGCAGACTAAAACTATGTGTGTGGGTTTCGGAAGTGACGTAGGGGTCTGCGCCCTGTGGGGCCATGGAGTCAGCGCAGCAGCAGGTGCAGCAGCAGCAGCAGCTGAGAAATGTGAGTTGGGCGGTGAGCTGTTGTCTCCGGCACCGCGGATCCCTAACTCCTACCTCGCGGGCCACCGGAGCCTGAGGACCCATGGTGTGGGAGAAAGGGAGGGGAGAGTGTGTTAAGAGAGGTCAGGCTGTGCGACCGATTTCGGAGCATGCGCTCTGTGGTGCATCCTTAGTGCCGGGATCGTGGGGCTTAGAGGTTCAATCCGAAGTTGAAATGGAGGGGTCTGGATGGCCCAGGACGGACCAGGGGAGAATGCTTAAAGGACAGGGAACCTGAATGCTCTCCTCGTATCTGAGGCTGGATGGGGAAAGAGGTGCCCTCGGGTATCTCCCGGGCCCACTCCAAGATTACTGCTGTTCCCACACTCCCATCGGCGTCTGGCACCTCCTTGCTCTGCAGCCTCAGGCCCCTTCCTCAGACTAATCCTTATCAGTGCTTGGGAAAGAGCTCTGGGTTTGGGGGCAAAAGACTTGGGCTCTTGTTCCGGTTTCCTGATTCACTGTTTAATCCCTCTGAACCTGTTTTCATATCTATAAAAGGCTGGGAGTTAACGACATAATAGTTAATGTCACTTCTAGTTCTAATTATTGGGGCCTTTTCCGTAGAAGGTGGCTCCCCTGGGACCTCATTACCCCTCCTACTCTGAGCTCTTCTCTTTGCCCCTAGCTTCGGGATTTCTTATTGGTGTACAACCGTATGACAGAACTCTGCTTTCAACGCTGTGTGCCCAGCCTGCACCATCGAGCCCTGGATGCAGAAGAGGTGTGTAAGAGGCGTTCTCTGCAGGGAGGTGGGGAGTGCTCCTTAGGACTGAGGAGGGAAACTAACAGTGAAAGGGAAGGTTATTTACTCTTGGCGGGGAGGGAGAGTGACACCACCCTTCTCTCTCCCTTCTAGGAAGCTTGCCTGGACAGCTGTGCGGGAAAGCTGGTCCACTCCAATCATCGCCTAATGGCTGCCTATGTACAGCAGATGCCTGCCCTGGTACAGCGGCGTATTGCAGACTATGAGGCCAGTGCAGCCTTGGCAGAGACAGCTGGATCTCCATCAACTCCCATGACTGGCCAGCATGAGGCTCCAGGCCCTGGAAGCTAGGGAATTCCTGTTCACCTACCATTTTGGGATGGAAAGCTCAATGCTGTTGCCTATCAAATGCCCTTATGTCATCATATCAGGGGCCCACTACCTCTCACAAGAGGTGTCCAGGCAGAGAGAGAGTGTGCCAGGGATACCCTTCAAATTCCAAAGGAAATATTACAAGGGGCTAGAACCAGAGATGACTGAACAGAAAGAGAAGACTGCCTAGATCCTCAGAAGGGTTAGAAGGCAAGAGAGGCAATTATTAGTTCATGGCAACCCTTCTGAGCCCCTCTCACTGAAACCCAGGGATGGCATTTCTGTGAGTCTGGAAACATACCTAATTCTGTACCTTTCCCCTTATCTGACCCTGCCTGTCAGCAGTAAAGTCCTTATAAGTTTCCATGGATTGTGCGTGCTTGTTTTAGGGGCAGCAGCGTAGAAATTGGTTGAGACTTTTCTTATTCCTCTCCTGGACAGGGGTCTAGGATAGAGAGAAAGAAACTGTCTCCAAGTATTGGATATTGGATTTGGGAAGCCTCAAGCTGTAAGAGAAGCTTCCTTAGGCATCTCTTGTTTGTTTCTTAGCGGCTAATTTCCTTGTTAAATCCCTCTACTTGTATCTTAAATTCTATTCCCTGACCTTTCTTTTAAGACCTTGATTCAACTATCATCCCTCTTCTCTGTCTTCCTTCCCATACATTTTCTCCCTTGTTTCTCTGACCCTTAATCTTCTTATCCTAAAAATCAAAAACTCCCTGGACTCTACTACCCTCTTCACCCATTGTTCTCTGTCTTCACTGTCAAACTTCTAGGAAGAGTAGTCTACGCTAAACTTGTTCAACATTCCACTTTCTTCCCCACTTCAATACATTCTTTGATGCATTGTAATCTGGCTTCTATCCCCAACACTATACTGAAACATCTTCTCCATAGTCATAAATGACTGTCTTATAACCAAATCTAATTAGTCCCTTCTTCTTTCTCTTTTGACCTTTACAGCATTGGATAATCCTCTCTCCTCTCCGTTTTTACTCGTTCACCTAAAAGTGAACATTGTCAAAACTAAACTTAATGTTTTCCCCACACCTATCTTTAGTTGTCACTATTATCCTCTAGATACTGAGGTTCTCAAGTACTCTTTTATGGGTTTTTCCCTTCCCAAGCCCAAACCAATCAGTTTTCATGGCCTGTCTGCCGTATTTATGCAATATCTCTTCCAACCACCCCATCTCTAGCTCTGATACTAACACTGTAGTTAAGGCACTCATCACCTTTTACCTAGTCTATGATAGCAGCCTCTTAACTGATCTTTCTACATCTTCTCACCTTGTTAATCCATCCACGTAACTGGCAAAATAATATTATTAAATGATAAGGCTGCTACTGTCAAACTGGCCCTGTTTGAAAATATTTCATGGCTCCCCATTATTTGCTGATTAAAGTCCAAACAACCTGGTATTCAAAGCCCTCCATGATATGTCCCCAGCCTTCTTTCCTAGCCTTGTCTTCATTGTTCCTTTTCACTTAAACCTATACCATTGCCATACTGGATGACTTGCTTTGCTAGAGGTATGCCTTAGGTTTTCTTGGCTTTAAGATTGCACATACCATCCCCTCTACCAGGAGTGTCTTTATCCACTCCTCAAGACCCAATATAAATATGACCAAGAAACTCCCTGTTTCTTTCAGTTGATATCTTAAATGTAGCCCTTTGTCCCTTTCTTGGTACTTTTACATTATACCACCAGACTTAGGGTTTGGACTGCCATCCTTAACTAGTTGTGTGACCTTAAGTCTCATTTAACCTTCCTGAACCATAATCTTTAAAGCTAGATAATAATACTTGCACTACCTTACCTCACAGGGTTGTGATAAAAGTGTTAGATAGTGTGCTGTTTGAAAAACTAGGAACAACTCATTTGGGAATAGCTGCGTAAATTATGATTTAAAGATGAAAAGAGAGAACTGGTCTCTTTTTAGGAAGCTCTGCCTCTGAAATATATTGACTGGGGAACATTGGGCAAGTTACAACTTCTCAGTGCCTGGACAGTTGTCTAAGACATTAAGTTGCAGAGAAGGTAGTGGTCTAAGTAGAAGTTTATTCATCCAGAAGTTACCTCCACCAGTGAAATCACAAGTTTAGTCATTATTTCCGTATCTCTTATTGATGATTTGTCAATGGTGTGTTATGGTACCGTGGTAGGTTATGGTAATGGACCTGGGATTTCATTGGTGGGAATTCCTGGATACAACCAGTGTCACCAGTGCATGTGAGTACCTGCTCTGTAACTTACAGTCATAGTGCCACTGAAGTTAAGTGATGTAGGCTAGGATAGGCTCATGCTGGCAGTGTATGTCAGAGGCAAGTCTTGAACTCAGGTCTTCTGACTCAGAGATTGATTCCACAAGGCTATACTGCCTCTCAAGAATGAGAAATTATGGATACGAAATATGCAAAGGAAAGTCAGAATAAGAATGTTGGCTAAAAGGCAATGAAACTTTAGAAGTACATTTAGAAGAAAATAAATATTTTTCTTTTTAATCAAAATGCAGATCTTTAAAAACTTTAGAGTTTTATTTGGAAATCTCCATGTTTGGGCTGCTTATTCATTAGTAAGTATATTGAAATTTATAATTTAAAACAACATGAACTGTTTGTGTGCACATACCTTTTCTGCTATAGAACTTTCTGAATTCAAGGATCCTGTCTTCATTCTTATCCCTTGATTTCCTAGCACAGTACCTTGCAAAGCACATTTGGGTGTTTAAACCATTGTTGAATGTATTGTTTATGTATTTCTTATTCTATAACTCAGAAAGAGATTGAACTTGTATTAAGAGCTCAAAAAAGACTCTTTGAATCATTTACAACCACATGATCCTCCCTAAGTATATCACAAGTCTGGGAAAAGGGAGTAGGGTGTTAGGGGAGATTCTCTAGCATAGATGAATTTGAGTAGGGTGTAGAATGAATGAAAAGCATGGATGGGTAGACAAAATGGAAGGGTACTCACGGCCGTGGTTTAAAATAGGAATTGGCAAACTGGCATAAGGGTAAAATCCAGCCTGCCACCTATTTTTGAATAACCAGCAAACTAAGAATGGTTTTTACATTTTAAGAAACAATAAAACTATGTCATGGGCCATCGTTTGCCAAGCCATGGTTTAGAGGCATCACAGAGATGGTTCTAGGAAGTGGCCAGTAGAGTACCTTGTCAGAACTAGAAGGGATGTGTTAAGAAGTACATTGAAACCTAGAAGAGAGGCAGATTATGGGGCACCTAGAAAATCAGGTTGGGGAAGAGCGGAAAGGTTTTTTTTAGGAATCTGGCCAGAAGATGAGCAATTTGGGAAATTGATTTCAATAAACAATAAATACTGATTGCTCACAAGGCAGTGCACCAGCTTCTACAACCATTCTATACATGGCGTGGAGGAATGGCCTAATAATGGAGGATTTAAATTATCTTATTAGCTGAGTATCTGCTAAATCCTTGGCTTGATACAATGATAATCTCATTCTTCCAAAGGCAGTAAGCAACAATGGAAACTATTATTTTGGACTTCATTATGACCAAGAAGATGGAACTTGTTCTCCTGAAGCGGAAATGTTGGAAACCTTAGGGAAAAGTAACCACTCCTACTTAGAATTTAATGGAAGACAAGAAAAATAGGAATAAACTGATGCATACCCTAGGTTTTTAGGTGAGTGGATTTAAAGATCTCAGATGAGAGGTAGGATCCTCTGACCTAAAACACCATAACTCTCTTAAGAAAGAAAAGGAAGGGCATGCACAAGGAACTTAACAACTTTTTGAAGAGTAATACACAAAAAATAAAACAATGTTTTAAAAAAAGTCGACATGGAGAAGCAGTAAGCAATGATGCGATAGCTAAAGCCATGAGAATAAATGAAATTTTCAAAAGAATAAAAATAGCAGGACATAGGTCACAGGGTTGATTCCTAGGGAACATGCACATTGAAAGATCAGGAAGAGGATGGGAATCCATAAAAGGAAGAGTTAGAAATGTAGGAGAAAAGGAAGTCATTGACAGAAAAGCTCCATATACACCAAAATATGGCAATTTTGTGATCTTAAGGAACTGGAAACAAAGTAAATGCTCATTGATAACTGATTGGGAATGGCTAAAAAAATTGTACATGAATATAAGGGAATATTACTTTGTTATAAGAAATGGCAAGCATGATGAATAGAGAGGAATGTGAAAAGACTTTCAGGAAATGGTGCAAATTAATGTAAGCAGGACCAGGAAAATAGTATACACAGTGACTACAGCAATGTAAGTGGAAAGCACAACCACAAAAAAATGAAAAAAGAATGCTTTGAAATTATAAAGAACACGCTTAGCCTTAAAGAGGAGATAGAAACCACCTCTCCCTACTTATTTGCAAAAAGTCAGGATCCATGAGTGTGGAACACTGCATCTATAGTCTGATTTTTTTTCAATGTGTTGACTGATTTTGCTGATTTTTTTTCTCTCTGCTTTTATTTTTTCTTTTACAAATTGTTATAATCGATAGTTTTCTAGGAGCAGGGATGGGGAGTGATTCAGGGATAAATCTAGGCAACGTAAAAGGAAAAGTGATCAATAAAAATCTACTTGTAAAAAGTCAACGAGCATTTACTAAACATTTCTTGTAGTTGTTTGGCCTTTATGCTCAAAGAGTACAAAAATGGCACCACAATGTCAGGGTCAGCGTACAAGGTGTCCTGCTGTGGCTGATCATACCAACATGAGCTCAGAAGGCTCCACAACAGGTCAGGCACAAATAGTCTATATGACCATTTGGGAGGGAGATGTCTCTAAATCTTATCTCATGTTCCTTTTGAGTTACTGCAATTCTGCTTTGGTCATAGAGCACAACTTTGATGCAGGCACATCATGCTGGACAGCCATGCCAGTGTCTTGCATGTCTCACAATCAATACGAAAGTTCTTCAGAGAGATCTTGAGAGTGTCCTTGTATTGCTTCTTTGGAACACCATGTATGAGTTCTCCATAAAACAATCTTTTAGGCAAACAGACCTTTGCCATTTGAACAACTTAGTCAGCCCATTGGAGTTGCACTGTTTGCAGTAGAGTTTGAATGCTTCTCTGTTCAGCTTGAGAAAGGACCTCAATGTACAGGATTTCATCTTGTCAGGTGATCTTCAGAATCTCCTAAGACAACTCAAATGGAAGTGATTCCGTTTCCTGACCTGGCACTGGTATACTATCCAGGTTACAGGCATACAGCAATGAGGTCTGCACAATGGCCCTATAGACCTTCAGTTTGGCAGGCAGCCTAACACTTTGTTTCTCCCACACATTCTTTTGGAGCCTTCCAAACACTGAGCTAGCTCTGGCAATGCATGTATCAGCTTCATTATCAATGTGTACATCCCTGAAAAGTATACTGCCCAGGTAAATGAGTGAATTTATCCACAACATTCAAAATTTCTGCATTTGCTGTAATCAGTGGTTCCAATGATGGGGTGCTGGCTGGTGAAGAACCTCTATTTTCTTGGTGTTTATTGTCAGGACAAAATTAGCACAAGCATCTCAGCTTCAGAGACTTCATATGGAAGATCATGGCAAAATTTGGTTGCCCAGAAAAGTTCATCAGTATTGTATACCAGTTTCATGATGGCATGCTTGCATGGTTCTGGGTCATGGAAAAGGCTCTCACATTTTCCTAGTCACCGATGGAGTAAAGTAGGGCTGTGTGCTTGTTCTCACTCTTTTTAGCATGTTTTCAGCAATGTTGTTATGTTTTCAACAAGGATGAAAGCAGCATCAAAGTCAACTACTGCACTTACAGTAATATTAAAAAAAATATTACTATATTACACTATGTACCAGGCACAGTACTAAGTACTGGGGATACAAAGAAAGACAAAAAGATAGTCTTTACTCTTAAAAAAATTCATAGTTAATGGGGGTGGATAAAAATAAACAACTATGAACAGACAGGATATAGTCAGGAGATAATCAGCGGAGGGAAATTGGAACAACAAAGGAAAGGCACTAGTATGAAGGGGGATCAAGCATAGCTTCTTGCCAAAGGCAGGATTTTAACTGGAACTTGAAGGAAGCAAGTGAGGCCAGGAGGTGTAATTGAGAAGGGATAATATTCCAGGTATGGGGGGACAGCCACTGAAAGATCCAGAGTTTCGGGAGATTGGGTGCAAATGGATTGAAGAATATTTGGCTGAGGGTAAAATGTAAGAAGACTAGAAAGGGGGAGGAGGGCTGCTAGAAAGGGTTTTAAATAAAGAGGATTTTTTATTTGATCCTGGAGGTGATAGGCAGCCACTAGAATTTATTGATTGGGGTCAGTGGAGGAAAGGTGACATGGTCAGACTTGCTTTAGGAAGATTAATTTGACAGCCAAATGGAGGATGGGTTAGAGTGGGGAGATACTTGAGGCAGGAAGACTAACTTAAAGGCTGTTGTCCAGGAGTGAAATGATAAGGGCCTACACCAAGGTAGAGGCAGAGGAGAGAAGGTACATGTGGGAGAGATCCAGGAGTAGGGTGCCTCTAAAGATAAGGAAAAGTTTAATTTTTTTGAGTAACATAATCAGTAGTTTGTGTAGCTTGGAATAAGGAGTGAAAGGGGAAGAGAGGAGAAATCAGAGGTAGAAAAATTCAGTAGGTTACTATAAAATTCCAGCTTTGAGATAGTAAGAGGAAGATGAAGTAATGATAGACATAGTAATAGGAACTAGACCTCAGATGTCAATGATACAGGGAACTTCAAATGAGGAAACTACCAACGCAGAATGGTACTATTAAAAGAAAATCTTTGTTTGGGCCTTGCCCTCAATAATGAAGCAAACCCAAGAAGAGAAAATTTAAATACGTTTACTGTAGCACCCATAGCAAAAGAGTTTAATGTAGCCAGGCAATGATTTCAAATTGCTCTCTGCTTTTATAGACACTTTTTTTGTAATGAGAGCAAGATAACCCTCGGGGATAGGGCATTGTGTCTCCACTTCTCCCTTATTATTGCATAATAGCGAAATAAGATTAAAGGATATGGGATGAAAGCTCAGATGGCTACTGCTGCCTAGAGGTAATACAGAGGACAAGGGGATGAGATCAAAGTACATGCCACCTCTCCCAACAGACTGGATGACACATACCATGAGACAAGCAAGACTGGAAACAATGGGATCATTCAAAATTTTAATAACTCCCTCCCTGTATACCCTATACTATCTTTACATCACCAAGCTATCCATTAAGGATGTCTGGTTTGCTATCCAAAGAAGTCTGGGCCACTATCTTGCAGCTGAACTCAAACAATGAACATTTCTTGGTCATAGGAGGGACAGATAGTAGAATGACAACTTACTACTCCAGTAAATTTTCAAAATACTTTTACATTTTTATCTTATCCCTATTTTTTGAGTATACATGTGTGTATGTATATATGTGTGTGCATATATATATATGTATATACATGTATATATGTATGGGTATGTGTATATACATATACACACACACGTGTGTGTGTGTGTGTACATATCCTCATCTCATCCTGAAAGACTGATACTTCAAGGGCTTAGTCTGATACATGTATCTGTACCTATTAGCAAGGTGACAGCAAGGTTAAAAACTCACTTACCTAAGTTGCATAGGATATGGAGTTGACGACAAATACAGATTTAAAATTGTAAGATCTTTCACTCTTGCATCCTATTATAGTAACTAGGATGTTTTAGTAGTAATCTATTAATTAATAGGTTTAGTAGTGCCACAACAAACCTTCCTTTCTTCACCTGCCCTGATCATAGAAATTTGCTATATAAAGAAAAGGGAGGGAAATGGTTACAATGATATCAATATTGTCCATTCAAGGGTACAGACTGATCTGATATAAGCCACAAAAGAGGAAATCCCTTAGCTCTGTTTGATTCCAGGTATGAGTCATATTCAACAGCCAATCATATAGCAAAGTTACACATTTATTCACAGGGTATCAAAATCCAGGCTCAGAATTAACCACATGGAAAATTGTCCTGTTTAGAAACAAAATAGTACAATAGGAAACTGAGTCAAGAGGATCCTACCTTTGCCTATACATTGTTGTATAGGCAACTTTCAGCTCAACTTTCCCAGACATAGACATCTACCTGTAATAGTTTCCAGACTGCATTCCCCTTGAACAGTGAACTACTAGCTTAATAGCAATTCAATCATATTTGAACTCAAACTCAGAATAATATAAAACTACAGTCCTATTACAGTCTGCCTCAATTAGCAAATTTACACTAATCACAGCCTAGGGCTATGGTATTAATCATTTTCTCATGTTACAAGTAGAGTTAACAATGAGGCCATATAAGGACATCTCATTTAACCTTCATTTATAAAGATAATTACATTCTGGAGTTTCACACACATAGTTGTTGCAGTTTAAACCCAGGGATGCCAAAAAACTGTTGAAGTGGGGGCTCTGCCCACCCAAAAACTGTTGCGGTTTCATGATGTGTTGTGGTGGAACTGTCTCAAAGAACTCAGAGTCAGACTACCTCTAATCCAAGCATAGGCATTTTATAGTCTTGGAGTTTGAGTAGGTGCTAGAAGCACTGAGAGTACATGATTTTTCCAGGGTCACAACTTGTCAGATGTAAATTGAAGTCGGGACTTTCTGGATGCAAGGATGTGCTTACCTAAAAAGCACATGTGAAAGGAAAAATCAACAATTTCTTAATGAATGGATATGGGGAAAGGGAAAGAATTAAAGATGACTCAGTGATTTCCAACCTGGGTAACTGGGAGATACTGATGCCATAAAAAGAATCAGAAAAATCAGGATGAGGGCAGAGGGGGAGGTTGGAATGGTTGGGAGGAGGGGGTGGCGACTTCTTTAGGAGATATAGATTTAGGAGTCATCTGTGTAGAAGTGATAATTGAAGCCCTGCCCCAGTCCAAAGCTTACTTGAGAGTACCGGCTGCCTTTTGTCATTCTTTGTATCACTAGCACTAGTGCCTGGCACATATGGCACATGGCTCTTTTTTTTTTCTCCAATGACTTGTTTATTTACTTTTAGTTTATAAGATTCAGTTCCACAATCCCTTGAGTTTCAGATTTTCTCCCCTCCCTTCCCCCACCCCCATGGTAGCATGCAATCATGTATAGGATCTGCAAATACTTTCACATTGTACAA
>CM053588.1:77361339-77383399 GCA_028646515.1 Pseudochirops corinnae | reverse complement strand
GACCATTTATCAATTGGGGAATGACTTGTATTCTTGTAAATTTGACTTAATTCCCTGTAAATTTTGGAAATGAGGCCTTTATCAGAGACATTGGTTGTAAATATTCCTTCCCAATTTCCCACCTCCCTCTTAATCTTGGTTACAGTCTAATAATTTTTAAACTGTCTCTTCTGGATCTATTTTCCAAGTCAGTAGTTTATTCAATGAGATATTTCACATTGCCTTCTATTTTTTCATTTGTTTGGATCTGTTTAATAGTATGTTGATTTCTCATAAAGTCATTAGCTTCCATTTGCTCCACTCTAATTCTGAAGGAATTATTCTTTCCAGTGAACTTTTGAAATTCTTTTTCCAACTGGCAAATTTGGATTTTTAAAGCATTCTTCTCCTCATTGGCTTTTTGGGCCTCTTTTGCCATTGTCTATTTTTTAAGGTGTTATTTTCTTCAGGCAGGTTGTTGACTCTCTTTTCATGATTTTCTTGCATCATTCTCATTTCTCTTCCCAATTTTTCCTCCACTTCTCTTATTTGGTTTTCAAAATCCTTCTTAAGCTCCTCTATGGCTTGTAATCAGTTCATATTTTTCTTGGATTCCAAAAAGGAATCTAAAATTGGATGGCTGTGCTTGCTTTGCTTCCTTTGCTTGCTCCTATTGCCAGTCAATTATTTGACTTTTGAGCTCTTTGCCACAGTAGAACTCTGCTTAGGGGAGAGCTTTGTCCCAAATGGCTGAGGTTTTTACAGCTGCTGGAGCTATTAGGAGGCTGCCATCTCTACAGCCCCCACCAGCTTTGGCTCACTAATCACACACCTCAGGACCACCACACCAGACCACAATTCTGATCCAGGCAGGTTAAGGCAAGAGGACTTAGCCTCTGAATGGTCACTTGCCCCCCCTGCAATCTGAAGGCCTGGAGCTCTGAAGCAGCCACATAGAGGTGGTTGCAGGGCTGTCACTTCTGCTGCTTCTGGCTCTGTGGGCAGAAAGCCAGACGCCCTCCTCCATCCCCCCCAAATCCAGCCAAATTCCACTGACCTTTTACTTTGTCTTTGGAACTTATGGGTTGATAATTCTGGAAACCACCATTGCTACTGGTGATCCACTCTCCCAGCCAACCCAAATCTTAAGGAAGGTCTTGATGCTTTTAAAGGAAAAACCAACCTAACTAGCCTGGTTTAGGATAAGCATCTTTAGCTGGCTACTATCAGATTTACAGATGACATAAGCTGGGAAATGTAGCTAGTATGTTGGATGACTTACACAAAATCTAATATTAACTGTAGACATATAAATGTGAAGTCCTGGGGCAGGTAGGTGGCACAGTGAATAGAGCACCAGGCCTGGAGTCAGGAGGACCTGAGTTCAAATCCGGCCTCAGACACTTGACACACTTACTAACCGTGCGACTTTGAGCAAGTCACTTAACCCCAATTGCCCTCCAAAAAGCAAAAAATAAATAAATAAACAAATAAATAAGTGTAAAGTCCTATACCTGGGTTCCAAAAACCAACTGCATAAGAGCAAAATGGGAGAAGCATAGCTAGAAAACAGTTCCTATGGAAAAAAACAAAAAACAAACTCACAACCCTGGAAGTTCAAGTGGACTCCAAGCTTGATACATCAATAGTGAGACAGACAAGACAAAAAAGCTAATGAATTCATGAATGAACGAAAAAAACACAACACATTTACTAAGTTCCTGTTAAGTGTTAAGCACTGTGCTAAATGCTGGGGATTCAAATAAAAGGCAAAAGTGTCCCTGATCTCAAGAAGCTTATGTTCAGATAAAGGAGATTATATTTATAGGACAGTAGTGGCCAGGGAAGGGTATTTTTGTTCATAAAATTATAGCAATAAAGACAGTAGACTAACACTATTTTCAGCAGCAATATCAATATTCGTTTGATTAAGGTTCCAGAACTGGAAAGCTGGAACAGAGATGGGGGAGGACTGGAAAGATATGTAAGATGGCAAAGTGGCTGATAAGAAAATGGATGCAGAGAAAAGGGAAACAAGGCTGAAGTCACCCTAGATATTGTGAGCCATGTGAAGCATTCACTAATCCAGATAGTGTGGAAACTCAATGAAGAGTTCCAAAACTGAAAGTATTATAACCTCTCAGGTAAAGTCTCTTATCTAGTTGTCAAGCTGATCTGGTATTAGGCAGCATGAGGCACAGGGTCAAAAATCAAGTGATGGTCTTATTCAACTCTTTCCTGATCAAGTCACATGTGAAACATTATGTTCAGTTCTGAGCATATTTTAGAAAGTACGCTGACAAACTGGAGCATGTTTAGAGGAAGGTGACTAAGATGGTGATGAATCAAGAACTAAAATCATAAAAGGATTGTGAGAAATGATTATTAATAGCCAACAATTTGGGCAGAGATTCAGAGTACTCTTCTTCTAAAGTCCTGACATTTAAGTTCAGTTCTTAAGGACATGGCTGATGAGATTAGGCTCACTTTCTAGTTTAACTACCCCCGCTCTGTCCCCCCACCCCCACCCCCTGTGGAAGCTACTGTGTTCTGCTCAGGCTTGAAAGGGATATACATTCTTTGAACTGACAGCCTAAAGCTACAGGTGGTCTGGTATAGAGATACTTTCCTTATCGAAAAGATACTTAGCCCTTCATTTTATATAGCCCACCTCCAATCACATTAACCAGTTAGATTTGATTGCTATTTGATGGACCATATACTATTTTGAAGGGTATATAAACTGAGTCTGAGGCCATGATTGTCTTTGGTCTAAGAGAGACAGCCAAATGACCATTCTTTTATTAATAACCTGCTGGTCTTATTAATAAAATGATTAAATTAGGGGCAGAGTAAAGATGGCAGCATAGAAGCAGGAGAACTGTGTGAGCTCCCCCCATAACCACCTCAAATAACTATAAAATATAACTCTAAACAAATTTTAGAGCTCCAGAACCCACAAAATGACAGAGTAACAAATCCCCCACTAAAGGCAGCCTGGCAGGCGGACGGGAAGGGTTCATCGCAATGTGCTGGGATCAGAGCCCAGCTCTATACGGTTTTAGCCCCAGGGCATCCAGGAAAAGCCATCGCTGGAGCTTTCAGGAGAACCAATCACCGGCAGCTGTGGTGGTTTCCAGAATTATCAACCCACAAGAGCCAAGGACAAAGGAAAAGGTTAATGGAACTCGGCTAAATTTGGGGGAGAGGGTTCGACTGACTGCCTCCAGAGCTATAAGCAGTCTGAAGCGGAGGTCCTGCAGCCACCTTCACGTGGCTGCTTCAGAGCTTCCAGCCTGCAGATTGCAGGGAGGCCAAGCGACCATTCAGAGGCTAAGTCCTCTTGCCTTAACCTGCCTGGATTTGGATTGCTGTCTTGGGTGGTGTCCCTGAGGTGTGTGACCAGTGAGCCAAAGCTGGTGGGGGCTGTAGAGATGGTGGCCTCCTAATAACTCTGGCAGCTGCAAAAGCCCCAGTCATTTGGGACAAAGCACTCCCCTCTGAAAGCAGAATTCTATGGAGCCCAAAAGTCAAGTAATTGACTGGCAACAAGAGCAGGCAAAGGAAGCAAAACAAGCCCAGCAATCCAACTTTAGATTCCTTTTTGGGGGACAAAAAGGATCAAAGCATGGAATGGGAGGAAGACAACAGAGTCAGAACTCCTGCACCAAAAGCTTCCAAGAAAAATGTAAACTGATTACAGACCATAGAGGAGCTTAAGAAGGATTTTGAAAACCAAATAAGAGAAGTGGAGGAAAAATTGGGGAGAGAAATGAGAATGATGCAAGAAAACCATGAAAAGAGAGTCAACAACCTGTGTGAATAAAATGATTAAATTATCCAGAAACTATGTCTCAAACCTTTTTAATTGTCATAAGATCATAAAATTTATGGCATATGAATATGATGGAATACTATTGTGCTGTAAGAAATTATGAAGGGGATGGTTTCAGAAAAATCTGTAGCTAGACAGATAGTTAGATAGATACATATAAACTGATACAGTGTAAAGGGAACAGATCCAGGAGAACAATGTACACCATAATAGCAATATCATGAAGATTAACCAACTATGAAAGACTTAACTCTGATCAATGCAATGATCCACAATAATTCCAGAGGACTCATGATATAAAATGTTATCTACCTTTAGACAGAGGACTAATGAACTCAAGAATGCAGACTGAAGCATATCTTTTTCTCTTTTTTTTTTAAAATATGGCTAACGTGGAAATGTGTTTTGATTATGTATGTATATGTATAATGACTTCATATTATTATCTTGCCTTCTAAATGAGCAAGGATGGGAGTGAAGGGAGAGAATGAATTTTAACTGAAAATAAAAAAATTAAAGTAAACAAAAGATCATAAAAGGATCAGATGAAGGAATTAAGAATATTTAGACTGGAAAAAAAAAGACCTGGTAGGTATGGAAGTGGGTAACATGGGCTCACTACCACTACCAACCCCAAAACACTCTTATACCCTTCCTAATTGCCATTAATTAGGCTCATATACAGATCCTGTGTTCTTTAGCTTCTTCCTAAGCACTCTCTTTTCCAAATGGGAGAGCAATAGGGGTTCAGGCAGTGCAACATGTACTCATTTGCTAGAGCTTTGTTATCACAGCTCCAAAAGTACTGATATCACTCCATAAGGATCAGCATAGGACCCAGGTCCCCTAATGCCTAATAACTAGGGCCAATGGTGGAGATTGCAAAGCAGATTTAAATTCAATATAAGTAAATACTTCCTAATTATTAGAGTTCTGCAAAGGTAGAATGGGTTGCCTTGGGAGGTAGTTGGCTGCCCTATTCTAGAGGGCTTCAAATAAAAAACCACTTGTTGGAGATATTGTAGAGAAAAGTCCTCTTCATGTTCAGGTTGTACTAGATGATTTCTGAGGTCCCTTCCAAATCTGAAATTTTGGCAACTATAATTTTTTTTGTATGAACCTGAGTTTATTTTTTTTATAGGGAATTTCCAGTATGGAAACTCCCTCTACCAACGTAAATTGGCAATTCTCTACAACTAACCATCTTAGACTGTTGCTTCAGGGCACTAAAAGATTAAGTCACTAGCACAGCAGCACATAGCTAGCTATTTAGCTACAAAGCTATATAGCTAGCATTTATTATAGCACTTTAAGGTTTACAAAGACCTTTATGTTATATGTTATATATTATCTCATCTGATCTTCACAACAACTCTGAAAGGTAACTGCTATTATTATATCCCCTATATGAATGAGAAAACTGAAGCTGAGAAAGGTTAAGTGACTTGCCCACAGTCACACAGCTGGTAAGTGTCTAAGGTACTTAGTGTCAGGTCTTCCTGACTCCAGATCCAGCACTCTATCTATTGGTCTATGTGGATTTTTATTACCAGCTCCTTTCTTGGATTTTTTCTCAAATCTTCTGAGGAACACAATTGTTATTATTCTTCCTACACTGTTAAGTACTCTTTAGGTAAGTTATGTAGGTATGTAGTTTGATGGTTTTCTCTCTTCTTTCTCTTCAGTTTAAAGCCCTTTAAAGATATTTGTAAACTATAAAAGATATTTGTAAACTATCAGGCAAATATGTGCTTACCAGTCTTTGTGAGGTAAATTCAATCCCTATATGAGTCTCTCATTCCTATATTTTAAGTTATTCAAGCTAATATATTCCTATATTTTGTTCTAGAAATCTAAACCCCATATCCATCTACCATAATCTTAACTTTCATTTATCATATTTCTTTTTCTCTTCTACAGCATTTGTCTTCAGTGGGCAGGAGTAATGAAAACACTATTTGTACTCCTATAGTCTTCTGTTTCTTGCCCAAGATTTTATAATTTAGGTTCCTTCTGACAGTATCATTTCTGCCTACATGAATCACCAGAAGTGGGTAGCAGCCATCTGTTTTGACAAATCTTAACAGGTTTTCTGTCATATCTTGGATACATGATTTAGAAAAAGGAAACCTCTACATTTTGATCAGGTTGCTAAATGGCTGTTTCAATAATCCTCACAGCAGAGATTCACTGATTCCCATTACTCTTCTCTTCTTCCAACAACCTTTACTGGATGAGCTTTCACCTGACACACCTAGTATCTACCTACTTCATCATTTCTTGGAGGACAAGCAATTGCTTTCTCTCAAACCACCAACTTCCCTTCTCTCTTCAGGAAGAGTCTCAAGTTTGCATCTAAGCTCCAAGCATTCTTCCTTGAACTCTATGGGACATTCTTCCTGCCACCAACCTTCTAACACAAGTCACAATTTCCCTCTACCTCTTCATATTCTTTTTTAACCTCTTTCTTTTTCACACTGAAGTCTATCTTATTATATTTTAAGGATCACTTCATTGTCTCTAATAACCTAGAAGAAGAAGCAGCATTCTCTCAAGGCCCTTTACCTATTTTTCTTTGAAAGAGACTGTAATGTAATTAATTTAGCAGGTACTTGGTCTTTAGTAACTAAGGGCTAAGTACTTCTGTGAAAGAGGCAAAGGGTGTGAACTCTGTCTCCTGTGTGAAAGAAACAGAAGGTGTGAATTCTGTCTCCTGTGTCAAAGAGACAAAGGGTATGAACTCTGTTTCCTGTGAATCAGAATCAGGAATCCTCCTCCTGGTAGCTCCTGGTAGAAGAAGCAGAATTGTTCCAGCATCTGGGAGCTGGGCTGCTGGACTGAAGAACTAAGTTGGAGTTTTCTTGAGAGAGAGAGAGAGAGAGAGAGAGAGAGAGAGAGAGAGAGAGAAAGAGAGAAAGAGAGAGAGAGAGAGAAAGAGCTTCTCTCCCAGCATCTGGAAGCTGACTGAGAACTGAATTGGAGTTTTCTCGAGATCAGAATCTGGCGAAGGCTGAAGTTGCTTCTGCCTTAGAGAGAGTTTCTCTCTCAGCATCTGGAAGCTGACTGAAAAATGAGTTGGGAGTTTTTCTTGAGACCAGAATCTGGTGAAGGATGAAGCTGCCGTTGCCTGGAAGGCTGAGATTCCTTCTGGGTCCTAGGGCCAGCCAAACTGCTAGAGGACTGAAGAAGCATGACCCAGATAAGCCTTTATTTGTTTGTGGCTTGGCTGATCCTTGAGTTCCTGACAACAGAAGTTGTGAAGGTTTTGAGATGTGTTGGACCCTGTGAACTTCAGTGTGTACCAGGAACTGCCCGGAGGACTGCATGAGAAACTGGGAGCTGTCTGCCTCTGAATCCAGGTGGCTGTTTCGTGGATTCAGGTAGGAACTGGGACTATGGAAAGGGATCCACGGAATCTGAGAGACCACCCCAAGTCAAGATGAAGAAAAGACCTCCCCTTGGATGCATGATGAAATTAAAGTTTACTAGACATCAAAGGGTGGAGGGTTTGTTTGATTTTCTAATGATTGTACTTAGTGACTGATTGCTAGATAAGTGACTGATTGCTAGATAAGTGACTGATTAAGTTAATCTATAATTGCCCCATGAGTGGAAGATTGATTATTGTATTGTAAATTGATTGAATGATTAAGTAAAGAGGGTTTCTCCCTTAGGGAAACCAGATGATTATTCTTTTGTTTTTTGTTCTAAATACTGTGGCCACTATAGTGAAAACTATGTGGACATTCTAATGTTAAGCTGTTGTGAACACTATATTGTGATTCTCTGTGATAAGATGTAATGTTGTGAATATGATATTGTGATTTGTTGTGAATGTTTGCCTTGATTTGTAATGGAATAAATGGAGTGTTCACTACACTGTGTAATCTGAACCATAAAAACTTTTCCCAGCAGCATTCTTTTGGGAAGCTACCCATGCATGGCATTACAGAGACCAGCCTGCACCATGCAGACAAGTTTTATTAATACCTATGAAGGAGAATTTATCTCCTTGCATGAAGTTCTGTAGGTCATCTTGTTTGTTATGTATATTTTGTGAATTTTTGCAAAAATAACTAAGACCACTGGTTTTATTTCTGGATCTGGTCTTAGATTTCATATCCTATAAATTATGAAGTGTCTCTGCAGATTTTCTTCTTCCTCTACAGCTTCTCTTTTCAATGTAAAATCCTTTGAATTAGATTTTTAAGAGTTCAGACAATTATACAGTTATGATCTCTCATTAGATGCACTCCATCTATGGTATAGAGCCAATCATACCTATAATTGATGCTGTAGTCCAAAATCTAAGTTTCATCTTCGGATGGTTGGTTGGTTGATTGTTATCATTCATGCTCAAAGAGGACCAAAATGACATCACTATGTTGCAGTCAAGGTACAATGTGTTCAAATGTGGTTGATCAGAACAATACGAGCTTAGAAGGTTCTACCACATGTTAGGCACAAATATTCCATATAAACATTTGGAGTAAGATGTCTCTAAATTTGTGCATCTCATGTTTCTTTTGAACTAAAATCATTTTCAGATACCATCTTCTTAACTAGCTATTCACTTTCTCCTGATAACCCAGCTCCCAAACTTATTTAGCCTACTGTCCCTTTAAAAAAAAAAATTACTCAGCACCCCCTTGAAAATCTACTTTCTCTAACCCTTTAGTGGTTTTCTAAAAAATTCACATCACTCAAGTCTACTACCACCACCCCTGGACTGTTCCAGCACTCCTCAGGGGGCAGTATTGCCCACTCCATGCTTCTAACCTTCTTGAAGCAAAACTAGCCTGTATTTCAAACAGAGAGGACAATTACTTGGCCATGCCAGAAAAACAAATATGTCACTCTATGCAGGCCACTGAAAACTTCTCCATACTCTCCATACCTGCTAGAAATGAAACCTCAATCTTCCCTGTTGGTAGCTCTTGTGACCAACTGCTACAATGAACTACTGAGGTAAACTGGCTAAATGCCAAGTCTATTCACCTTGACAGGATTTATTTATTAATTCTTGGGGGGGGAGCTTTTTAGAGGAGGAATGCAGGGCAATTGGGGTTAAGTGACTTGCCCAAGGTCACACAGCTAGTAAGTGTTAAGTGTCTGAGGCTGGATTTGAACTCAGGTCCTCCTGACCCCAGGGCCAGTGCTCTATTCACTGTGCCACCTCGCTGCCCTTAGGCTTTATTTATTTATAGCAGTTTTCTGACTTTTCTCATGAGGTGAGACTAATTTGCTCAATAATCCTTAACTGACAATTAATAGCTTCCTCCCAAAGGCCCAGTGTAAAATTTTTCTAGGGGGTGGGTAGGAACAGGTCACATAGGGGTGAAATTGGTGACCTTATAGCTCCACAAAAAGAGCCAGGCCATTTTCAGGCAGAACCTTTTACAAACAAATTTCTAGTTAAAACAAGAGTACTCCAATTCCAAACCCAATGAGTCTTTCCTTGATCTTCTGAAGTCCCTGGGAATTGTCCTCTTTCCCTCCCTTCACTCCTGAACCTGCATCTGCTTCATTCCAAGGCTCAGCAATTAATATTTCAAGAGATACCCATGGTTGCCTGAATATTTCAGGTGAGGAAAGCAGGGTATCCATTTGCTATGAATACCCCTTCAGGTCTAGTGGTCTTAGCCTAAGTGTATCAAGGAGAAAAAACTGTGCCAGCAGGGTCTAGCAATGGTGGACAAAAAAAAATAAGAAGGAGAGCCTTGTTCCAAAGGCCAAAAAGCAAAAATGGTGACAAATTAAGTTGGTTTAAGGCTGCAGCATCTAGAGATTGTACCAATAAGAGAGCCTAGAACCAGCGTTTCCCCCACCTTCACGCAAGGGGCCCAGTCAGCCAGAGTGTCTACAACTATGTTGGGCAGGGACTGGAAAGAAGAGAAAAGGGAGAAAAAAAGGAGAGAATAAGGAGGAGAGCCAGAGTTTAGGGTCTTGACTCCTGCCTCTTTCCCCAGGTTCTTGTGTTTGCTCACCTAGCACCACTGTCACCATACTCCTCCTTCTCCTCTTTATTGCTGATATACTTCACAGGGATTTCTGTAGCCAAGGCCAAAGGCAGAAGACCAAGGCCATCCATCCAGAAGGCTTCATCTTGGGCCACATCCACCCCAACAATGCCCAGAGCATATTGTAGCTCAGGGAGGGTCACAGGGTATACCCAGTTTTCATCCTCGTCCTCATCTTCATCCTTATCTTCCTGTCTCTGCCCTTGTTCAGCCTGGACAAAAGGGCATGGTAGACTTGAGGTAGCTTGGCAGGACAGTATTTTCAGCTTCTTCTGGTGTCTGCAAGAAGTATGGGTGGATTGGGCGATCAGAGAGGTGTCTGGTGGAAACACCTGTCTCAGCACCTCCAGAAAATCCAGACCAAGCTGGGTCTGGATTTGGGGGGCCCAGAAATATAACTGCTCCAAGAAAGGCAGTGTGTCAAGGTGGCCACAAAGCAGGGTCCGGTAAGGTGAGAGAGAGGCCAGCACATTATACAGGTAGTACCATGCTGCAGGACTGCCATCCTTAAGTACAGCAGCCAAAAGGACCTGAAGTTCAGCTAGAAGGAGCTCCACTGCTGGGGACTGGTCCAGTTCCAGGGGATGCTGCAGCTGGGCACTGAGCTGTTGACGAACAGCCTGAGCCCACAGCTCTGGTTTTGACTGCCAGTTCCAGGCTAGGCGATAGCAGGAAGGGAAAAAGAGATGAATAAGAGAAGAGCTCCAAAATGGGGATATGGAAGAAAAGTCTCAGTAGCCTCCCTTCTTTCCACTTTGTACACCTCAAGCCCATAAGATATTAGGGGAATAAACCAGGTGAAGGATTGCCTAGTCCTGAGCAACCAGATTGCATGTGAAATGCCTGGGAGCCATGTACCAATCTCTCCACAAGTGATTTAGGAAAAGTGGAGAGATAAAGCAACATTTATAGGGAGAGAAGGGACAAGGGAAAGAGAATCAGTGCTGAGGATGGATAGGGCCTACACATGGCTTATAATAGGTAGAAGATAGCATGTTCCTTATACCCCATGAGTTTCCAGAGTACCATATTACCTCTCTCCAGTCATTCATCCTATAAGACCTGATAAGGACTGCTTCAATGAGGCTGAAATTATAATGCTGGTACCCTCAGGTTCCAACTTCCTCCCCCCCAATCCCTTCCCATCTCACCTGGTCTAATCTCCTGATTAAAGGGAACAGGGGAGGTTGGAGGGGGTGAAGGTAAACCATGCTCCTTAGGTGAAGAAGTCCTAGGGTAGCTCATGGCCTCTGTCACAGCACAGAGTCTGAGCCTATGTCCAAACAAAAGAATCCCCAATCACAGATGTTCATCACAATCCCAAGAAATGCTACTCCCACACAATGCATCTAAATCATATCTCCACACAGCAATGCAAGTCATATACATTCATCAGTCTTACAGAAGCTCTCTGATCAAATCTACTTACATATAGTACCCTACTACACACACTCACTGCTCTAGTCACATACAGAACATATATATACCCCCACCCATCATATTCAGCATACAGCAGGAAAGCAGGTAAGCAGTTAGTATGTACATGTGTGCATGCGTGCATGTGCGCGCACACACACACAGACACACACACACACACACAGACACACACGCTCAGGCAGTCCTACATATCCCTAGTCCAGTCATACACATCACCTTAAGGAGCATGAAATAGTCTTCTGCCAATTACAGCAATGGCCTGAGAAAGAAAGGAGACAGATCATTAGTTCAAAGCAAGAAGAGAAATCTGCCTCTAATTCTCTTCCCTTTCCAACAGGCTTAGGAAAGAACAATGAATGTATGAGTAGAGGGGGAAGTAGGGGAGAGAAGAGCAAAGTCCTCAGAGAATGGAGGGAAGAGACTACAAGGAGACCTAGACTAATGAGCAGAGAACTCACAGAAGTGGTAGGTGATATTAGAGGGGGAAGGAGGACAGGGTAGTGAGGAAAGGAAGAGAGGCTATCAAGGAATAACACGACGACTTTTTCATCTGGTCCTCTATATTCTGTACCTCCTCTAGCTTTCCACATTTAACTCACTCTCACACCACTATTCTCCATTTACTCTATATTCTAATGAAAGCAAAGATAAAATTTTTGGTTCTTTTCCATCTCAACTCATTCATTTTGTATAGAATGCTTTCCTCACCAATGCTACTTACTATGCTCATAACAATCCGCAAGGTCTACCTCAAACGCCATTTCCTTCAGAAAATCCTTCCTGATTTCCCCCAGCAAGACATAACCTCACTCCCTCCTCTGAATTCCCGTAACACTTGGTCTTTATAGTTCTTATGGCCTTGTATGAAAAGTATACTCATATAACAGGGATAATCAGAAGAATCCATTTTCCCTAGAGCTGAGTGTATATCCTGGCCCCTTCTAGTGGGCAGGTCCTTTGACACTACAACCAGAGTTTTCTAATTGGTCTCACTCCCCTCCCCACTCTTATGAAAGAGGAGCTTTTTCAAAGAAGCTTTAGCAACTGAGCGGCAATTAGCTGCCTTCTTAGAAGACTGAAATGCAGTTATCAAAATAATAAGAAAAAATGCATTGATCCCAAATGAATTCCTGTTTTAAAGGGATATTTTACTTGGGACTCTGAAAGGTCTCCCTTGGAATTCCTATGAAAGTGGAAAGCATATCTTCTTTCCCTCCCCCTGGCAACAGTGGAAGCCACCATCTCCCCTCATACCATGACAGAATCAGCCCAGGACTCTGAACCAAGAGACTTGGGAATGACAGTGCTTCTATCCCAGTGGTCACAGCCATCATCCTGGGAAACAACCCCTGTAGAGATATAGCCTGGCAACTTCTCTTGCAAGTACTACAACCTCATCTATTGAAGACACAGAAAAGAAAGTTCTTATCACCAAAGTCTTTGGCACTGTCAAATGGTTCAGTATCAGAAAGTGACAAAATTTTATCAGTGGAAATTAACATTAAAGAAGAGGCATTCCCATATGCTTTTCTGCTGTATCCTAAGAACCATGGGGCTTTTTCATCTGACTTGCAGCTAAAACCTTCCACATCTTGTTGTCTTCCCCCATTAAAAAGTGAGTTCCTTAGGATCAGGGACTGTTTTACTTTTCTATTTGTATTCCTAGTACTTAGCACAGTGCTTTGCACATAGTAAGCACTAAATAACTGCTTTATCCTTCCTTTCTTCCATTCATTCATTCATTCATTTATGGGGTTAAATGTTATCTACGCTATTAAATATTGCATCAATCATTTTGTTTATTGGTTTTACTACAAAAAAGGAGAGCATGTGTCAGGACCAACTTAAAAATATTAACTGAGAAGTCATCATCTTCTGTCTAAACTAGTTATGAGACTTTCCAAATGTAGCTATGTTTGTTCTTAAACAAAAGATGCAGTCCATAATCAAACCTGTACTCAATCTTTCTCATAGCTGACACTAACCTCTAAAACACAATAAGACATCAGAGTAGTAACTTAGTAGAGGAATGAGAACAGAACATTAAATTTATAATATAATAAAATAGTCAAATTAATTTTTAAAAAGTTAACAGTATTATAAGAAACATGAATAAAAAAATTCACTAATAGTGAGAAATCTCACTATCCCATAATGAGAAAAAGGAAAATCAAATAAAGACATAATTAAGAAAAGTAAAGATATGAGTTTATTGAACAAACTTTAATTCACAGGACAATGGATTCAGAATTGAAAGGAAACTTAGTTCAACTTCCACATTCTACAAGTGTTAAAATGGAGGCCAAGAGAGGTTATGAAACATGTTCAAGGATCCTTTAGTAAGGAAAAGACCTGTATTTCAACCTAGGTCCACTGATTCTAAATCTAGAAATCTTTTCGCTATACCAAGTCTTACGATTGCCTAATGTCATACATTAATAAGTGTCAGAGTTATGATATGATATCAAGTCCAGAACTCTTCCCACTATATCATTTGATTAAATAACTAACCCACCCACTCTTACCCCCTCTGTCTATATATGTATATATGTATATGTATATTCATATATATGTATGATTTTAAATATATATCTAACATACATTATAGAACATATGTATATACATACACACAAGATACACTTTGCATACTACTATTAAGAGTAATGAGGACAGAAGTAGTTAGAACTCTTAGATCAAAAGACTTCAAAAGTAACTGGACAGAGTATTCTGAGAAGATGGCGGAGTAAGTCACAAAATTCCAGATTCTCCAAATTTCCTCCACAAACAAGACAGAACATCACTTCAAAGTGAACACAGAGCAGGAAAAATAAACAAAAGTCAGGATAAAGCAGTCACTGTCCTATAACAACTTGAGAGAACCTCAGGAAAGACTAGATCTCCAGCGGAAGAGGTTTGGCCTGGGGGAAGTGCAAACTCTGCTGAATCAATAAACAACAATTCAGCTGTTGTGAAGCCCCCAACTGGGTTGGGAAGTAGCACAGCCTCTGCCTCGGGAACTTTCACCTCACTAATGGTGTGGGGGTCAGATGGCTAAGTAGAAGATTGAAGGTGCCTTGAGATATCAGGCACAGCTGTGCTGACCAGTTGTGGTCCCCAGATGGGGGTCAGAAGGAACTAGTTAGTACATACCAGGTGAGTGAGGCAGCAGAGAGGTGGGACCCCTGCTGACTGTGGGCACTTGCAGAATAGCAGAGTTCCTGGAGGGGCCCACAGGCCCACAGGAAGAACTACAGGGAGCAAGAGCTTTGCAGGACAGCACAGAGGCAGAGGTTAGTGCCCCTTTCCTTCTCTACTCCCCAAATGCAAAAGACTACAGAAAATAACAATATGAAAGGAGGCCTGGGACACCTGAGACCCACACCTCAGTACTAGAACCTGATTACAACAATAAGTTGCTAAAAACAAAACAAAACAAAACAAAATTGAGTAAGCAAAGGAGAAAGAATCTGACTGAAAACAAAAGTCAAGACGGCAGAATAAAAGCAGGGACTTGCTTGAGCTGTCCCCCAAACCCTTCCAAATAACTATTAAAAATTACTCTAAACAAATTCTAGAGCTGCAGAACCCACAAAAAGACAGAGTGAAACAAATCTCCACCCCAAGACAGCCTGGAAGGTCGATAGGAAAGGTCTATTGCACATGGGCCATGCTGGCACAGAAAGGGCCAGAGCAGGCCTCAGGGGACTGAATCAACTGGCAGCTGGGGTGGTTTACAGACTTTCTGGCCCACAAATGTTAAAGACAGCATAAGAGGTCAGTGGGAAAACTCTGTTGGACCTGGATGACAGAGGTGCATGGTCCCACCCTAGCTCCAGGGCAATAGAGGTGGGGGTGACAACTGAGGCAACAGCAGCAACAGTGGCTGTTTCTGGAGCTCCCAGCCCATGTACAGTAGGGGGTTCAAGTGGCTGGTCATAGGGCATTGCAGGGATCTCTTTCCTGGCTCTGAGACAGAATTCTTTTCTTTTGCCCTGCTTGGATCTGGGTTGCAATCCTAGGTGGAGGTCCTGGGGTAAGGAGGAGTGCTGGTATGGTGGAGCTTGTGGCAGCAGTGGAGAGGGAATCCTCCTCACAGTTCCAAGGCAGAAAAGAGTGCTCTGGGTCAGTCACAGACCAGAGCACAGGCCAAGAGAAGAGTAAACACCTCTCCTTTGAACATACCTCCTTGAAAAAGTTGAAAATTTACAGGTCCCTAGAAGATTCTCTGACAACAACTGTACAAAACCCCTAAAGCTTGCTTGGGACAGCATACCCACCCCCACCCCCATCCCCACTGGAAGCAGAATCCTACCTTGACAAAGAGTTAGAAAGTTAAGTATTTGACTGGGAAAATGAACAAACAGTGTAAAAAAAAAAACCCCTCAGACTATAGAATCTTACTTTGGTGACACAGAAGATAAAAACATAGAAGCAGAAGAAGACAACAAAGTCAAAGCTCCTACATCAAAAGACTCCAAGAAAAATATGTATTGGTGTTAGGCCATGGAAGAGCTCAAAAAGGATTTTGAAAACCAAGTAAATGAAGTAGAGGAAAAATTGGGAAGAGATATGAGAGTGATATAAGAAAATTATGAAAAATGAGTCAACAGATTTCTAAAGGAGACCCAAAAAAGTGCTCAAGAAAATAACACCTTAAAAAATTGACTAACCCAAATGGCAAAAGAGGTCCAAAAAGGCAATGAGGAAAAGAATGCCTTAAAAAGCAGAATAGGCCAAATAGAAAAGCAGATCCAAAAGCTCACTGAAGAAAATAATTCCTGCAAAATTAGAATGGAGCAAATGGAAGCTAATGACTTTATGAGAAATCAAGAAATTATAAAACAGAACCAAAAGAATAAAAAAATAGAAGACGATATGAAATATCTCACTGGAAAAAACCAATGACCTGGAAAATAGATCCAGGTGAGAGAATTTAAAAATGATTGGACTACCTGAAAGTCATAATAAAAAAAAAAGAGCCTAGGCATCATCTTTCAAAAAATTATCAAAGAAAACTGCCCTGATATTCCAGAACCAGGGAGTAAAACAGAAATTGAAAGAATCACCTCTTAAAAGAGATTGCAAAAGAAAAACGCCTAGGAATATTGTAGCCAAATTCCAGAGTTCCTAAGTCAAGGAGAAAATATTGCAAGCAGCCAGAAAGAAGTAATTCAAGTATTATGGAAATACAAGACCTAGCAGCTTCTACATTAAAGGATTGGAGTGCTTGAAATACTATATTCAGGAGGTCAAAGGAGCTAGGATTAAAACCAAGAATCACCTACCCAACAAAACAGAGTATAATACTTCAGGGGAAAAAATGGACATTCGATAAAATACAGGACTTTCAAGCATTCTTGATGAAAAGAATTTACTCAATAGTAAATTTGACTTTCAAATACAAGATTCAAGAGAAGCACAAAAAGGTAAACAGGAAAGAGAAATCATAAGGGACTTATTAAAGTTGAACTGTTTACATTCCTACATGGAAAAAATGATATTTGTAACTCATGAGACCTTTCTCAATATTAGGGTAGTTGGAGTGGGCTATATACATATAAATGAATATGTGTGTGTGTGTGCACATGTATAGACAAAGAGCACAAGATAAGTTGAATATGAAAGGATAATATCTAAAAAACAAAATCAAAGGGTGAGAGAGGAATATATTGGGAGGAGAAAGGTAGAGATAGAATAGGGTAAATTATCTTGCATAAAAGAAGAAAAAGCTTTTACAATGGAAGGGAAGAGGGGGGAGGTGAGAGGGAGTGAGTGAACCTTACTCTCATTGAATTTGGCTTAAGGAAGGAATAACATACACACTCAATTTGATATCTTACCTTACAAGAAAGTAGGGGGAAGGGGATAAGAGCAGGGAGATGATAGAAGGGAGGGAAGATTTGGGGAGGGGATAGCCTGAAGCAAACAGTTTTAAAAAGGGACAGGGTCAAAGGAGAGAATGGAATAAATGGGGGGTGGGATAAGATGGAGAGAAATATAGTCTTTCACTACATGACTATTATGGAAGTGTTTTGCATAACTACAACATGTATAATCTATATTGAATTGCTTGCCTTTTCAATGAGGGTGGGTAGGGAGGAAAGAAGAGAGAGAATTAGGAACTCAAAGTTTTAAAAACAAATGTTAAAAAATTATTTTTACATGCAACTGGGAAATAAAATGTATAGGCAATGGGGTATAGAAGTCTATCTTTTGTTATAAAAAAGTGAGGGAGAGAGGGATGGGGCAGGGGTGAGGTGATAGAAGGGAGGGCAAACTGGGGGAAGGGGTAATCAGAATGCATGCCATCTGGGAGTAAGAGGGAGGGGAGAGATGGGGAGAAAATTTGGAACTCAAAATCTTGTGGATATAAATGTTGAAGACTAAAAAAATAAAATAGAAATTGATGTGTCAAAAAAAGAAAGAACCTGATCATAGACCACTACTATGGGGATAGAGAAGATATGGTAATGAAGATTAGTGAAGTAAAAAAAAAAAAAGCCACTGCTAACCCAAAGAGAAATGTGAAATGACCACAAGCCCAAAAAGAGTTTTTATAAGAATTTAAAAAGGACTAAAAAAAAATATGAGAGATTGAGGAAAAATTAGGGGGAAAAAAGCAATATAAGAAAATCAAGAAAATTATGAAAACAAAGTCAACCAATTGGAAAAAGGGATCCAAGAACTTAAAGAACAAAATAACTCCTTGAAAACTGAAATTGGGCAAGAGGAAGTGAATGACATTATAAGACATCAAGATATAATAAAAACAAAATCAAAATAATGCAAATATAGAAAAGACTATGAAAGATCTCATTAGAAAAAAAAACTGATCTAAAGAACAGATCTAGGAGAGACAATATAAGAATTGGTGGACTACCTGAAAGTTATGATCCAAAAAAGAATCTGGATACAATATTACAAGAAATTATTAAGTAAAATTGCCGAACTGAAGTTCTAGAACAAGAGGGTAAAGTAGAAATAGAAAAAAAATCCACTAATCATCACCTAAAAGAGATCCCAGGATGAAAATCTGTAAGAATATCATAGCCAAGTTTCAAAGTTCCCAGGGTAAAGAGAAAATATTGCAAGCAACAAGGGAAAAAAAAAACAATTTAAATACTGCAGAGATACAACTAGGATTACACAAGACCTAGTGACTTCTACAGTAAAAGATCTCAGGTCTTCGAACATTACATTTTGAAGAGCAAAAAAGCAGGAGTTGTGACCAAAAATAACTTGCCCAGCAAAGCTGTATAATCCTGAATGAAAAAAAATTACATTTAACAAACTGAAAGACTTTCTGGTATTTATGACAAGAAGACCAGAACTCAATGGAAAAGTCAACGTATAAGGTCCAGGAGAAATATAAGGTAAACATTAAAGACTAATTATAAAGGACTCAATAAAGACAGACTGTTTTCTCATATATGAAAATGTTATCAGTATTCTATCTGACTGTCTTTATTACTTGGGTAGTATAAAAGAAAGATTGAGGCTGAGCTGAATATGATGGGATGATTCTAAGAAATAAAATTGGGTAGGAAAATGCAAAAAGGAGTAATTATCTCATACAAATGAGTTATGAAAAGAAGAAATGATAGAGAACAGGTAGGGATGGAGGGCTAGTGGAACCTTTTCTCTAATAGGATCAGGGTTAAAGAGAGAACAACATATATATCTCAAAGGGCATAAAAAGTCTATTTATAAAGAAATAAAAGGGCAAGGGGACACTAGAGGGAACTTTAGAAGTGTGTGTAAATGAAGATTTAGGAGAGTCAGGGAAGAGGATAATGGAGGAACTCTTAGGAGGGGTAGGAATATGGAATAGGAAGGAAAAGGGAGAGCATGAAGAAGGGACTCTTTTTTAAAAGGGTGTGGATTAGGAAGGTAGTGACTATAAGTAAACTATGCAGTATGAGGAGTGATAGGGTAAAAAGAGGCTGAGAAGGACGTTAGGAAAAATAGGATGGAGGGAAATACACAAATAGTAATTATAACTTTGACTATGAACGGTATGAACTTACCCATAAAAGAGAAACAGATAGCTGAATGGATTAAATCCAACAATATGTTGTTTATAAGAAACACATTTAAAAATGAGAAACACACACAATTAAAATAAAAGACTAGAGTAGAATTTATTATGCAATCATGATCTCAAGATAAAATTAAAGCTAAAATAGATTTAATTTAAAAAGATAACCAGGGAAATTATGTTAGGATAATTGAAGCAATATCAATATTAAGCCCACATACAACAAATACTATAGCATGTAAATTTTTTAAAGAAAAGTTAAGTGACTTACTGGCAGAAATAGACAGTAGTACTCTAATAGTTGGGGATTTTATTTTTTATTTTATTCTTTAATCAATCCCTCTCAAAACTAGATAAAAAAATAAATAAGAAAGAAGTCAAGGAAGTGAATAGAATTTTAGATAAACTGGATATGATAGCTATCTGGAGAGAACTGAATGGGAATAGAAAGGAATACAGTGGTACATGGTACCTTTACAAAGACTGAGCATATATTTGAGACAAAAATTTCATATTTAAAAGCAGAAAAGCAGAAATATTAAATGCATCCTTTTCACATCACAATGAAATAAAAATTACATTTAATAAGGGACTATAGAAACAAAGAATAAAAATTAATTTGGAGACTAAGCAACCTAATCTTAAAGAATGAGTGGGTTAAAGAACAAATCATAGAAACAATAATTTCATTAAAAAGAATGACAATAATGAGACAATGTATCAAAGCTATAGGATATAGCAAAAGCAGTAATCAGAGGAAATTTTATATCTCTAAATGCTTACATTAATAAAACAGAGAAAAAGCAGACCAATGAATTGGGTATCTCATTAAGAAAACTAGAAAGAAAAAAAACAAATTTAAAAATCCACAATTAAATATTAAATTGGAAATCAATAAATTAAAGGTGAGATTAATTAAATTGAGAATTAAGAAAGTAACTGAATTAATAAATAAAACTAGGAGTTGATTTTATGAAAAAACAACAAAACTGATAAACCATTGGTTAATATGATAAAAATTGTAAGATCAAAAGAGAGAAGAAAACCAAATCACTAGTATTAAAAATGAAGGAGGTAAATATACCACTAATGAAGATGAAATCAAAACAATTATAAGGAGCTATTTTGCCCAATTATATGCTGATAAATTTAAAAATTTCAGTGAAATGGACAAACACTTACAAAAATATAAACTGCCTAGATTAGCAAAAGAGGAAACAGAATATCTAAATAGACATATTTCAGAAAAAGAAATTGAACAGGCCATAAATGAGTTTCTTAAGAAAAAAAAATCCAGAACCAGATGGATTTACAAGTGAATTCTATAAAACATTTAAAGACCAACTAATTTCAATATTAAATAAATTATTTGGAATAATAGGCAAAGAAGGGACCCTACCAAACTCCTTTTATGAAATAAATATAATTACTAACACCTAAACGAAGAAGAGTAAAAACAGAGAAAGAAAACTGTAGAACAATTTCAATACTGAATATGGATGCAAAAATCCTAAATAAAATTCTATCTAGAAGATTACAATAGATTACAAAGATTGTAATTGTGACCAAGTGGGATTTATACCAGGAACGATATGGAAAACTATTTGATTGTATCAATAATAAAAGTAACAAAAAGCATATGATTATGTCAATGGATACAGACAAAGATTTTGATAAAGTACAATGCTCATTTCTATTAAAAACATTTGAAAGTATAGGTGTAAGTGAATTTTTCCTTAAATTGTTATGAAGCATTTACCTAAAACCACTAGCAAGCATTATTTGTAATGGAAATAAGTTAGAAGCCTTCCCTGTAAGATCAGGTGTGAAACAAGGATGCCCATTATCACCAATGTTATTCAAAATTGTACTGGAAATTCTAACAATAGTAATATGAGAAGAAAAAGAAATAGAATGAGTTAATGAAACTATCTCTTTGTGCAGACCACAGGATGATTTACTTGGAAAATCCTAAAGCACTGGTTCTCAACCTTCCTAATGCCACGACCCTTTAACACAGTTCCTCATGCTGTGGTGACCCCCAACCATAAAATTATTTTCGTTGCTACTTCATAACTGTTATTTTGCTACTGTTATGAATCGTAATGTAAATATCTGATACGCAGGACGTATTTTCATTGTTACAAATTGAACATAACTATCCACAGGCTGAGAACCACTGTCCTAAAGACTCAACTCCTTCAACCATTTTAAGTTTGAGCTCACTCTCATCAAGAACTTAGATGGCAGAAAAAAAGAGTATGTGGTAAACAGATATGTTTATATTTCCATCCTGGCTCTATCATCTCAGCAAATACCCTCTCACAAAATTGCCTAACATCACATACTAATAAATGTCAGAGTTATGAAATGACATCAAGTCCAGAGCTCTTTCCAGTATACACTAGCAAATATCTTCTTGCTAAAGTCAACTGATGTTAACCGCTTATCAATGTATCAAGGAAATGTCAACTAGTTAAATGATACTGGGGAGATGTAACTGGCACTGGCAAAGGATAATGGGGCACTCGTCACTAGTTATATTGGGAACAACATTCCAGAATTGGGGCTCAAGCCAAAAGCATTAGAACTCAATTAGAGTTCAGAACTGTAATGACATGCACCAGCAGATTCCCAAAGGAATGCTACTGTGAACAGCCTTTAGAGTTCAGATTACAAAATATAGTGAACACTCTGTTTATTCCATTACAAATCAAGACAAACATTCAAAACATTATAATATTCACAACA
>CM053588.1:77339501-77360839 GCA_028646515.1 Pseudochirops corinnae | reverse complement strand
AAAAGTCTCAGGATGGAAGGAGATATCTACATTCAGACAAAGATCTAGAAAGACTAGAGTTTAAATGGAGACTGAAGCAATACATGCTCTTGTCAGTTTTCATGTTTGGTTTTGTTTCTTTTTTCCCAGTGTTCACTCATTGGTTACAACTCTTCTATACAACCAGACTATTGTACAGTGTGAAAGTATTTGCAGATCCTATACACGATTGCACGCCACCATGTGTGGGGGGAAGGGAGGGGAGAAAATCTGAAACTCAAGGGATTGTGGAACTGAATCTTGTAAACTAAAGGTAAATAAACAAGTCTATGAAAAAAAAGAAAATAGAATAAGTGGTGAGTGGGATAGGATGGAGGGAAATGTAGTTAGTCTTTTACAATATAACTACTATGGAAATGTTTTGCATAACTACACATGTACAATCTATATTGAATTGCTTATCTTCCCAGTGGGGGTGGATAAGGAGGGAAGAAGGGAAAGAATCTGGAAATCAAAGTTTTAAAAACAAATGTTTAAAAAAAAGTTGTTTTGGTTTTTTTACATGCAACTGGGAAATAAGAGATTCAGGCACTGGGGTACAGAAATCCATCTTGCCCTACTAGAAAGTTAAAGGGGCTATGGGGGAGGTTATAAGAGAGAGCAGATTGGGGGAAGGGGTATTCAGTAGGCTTGCTATCTTGGGGTGGAGGTAGGGAAAAGACAGGGAGAAAAAAGTATAACTCAAAATTTTGTGGAAATGAATGATGAAAACTAAAAATAAATTTTAAAAAATAATTTAAAAAAAGAAACTGGGTAAGAAACCAACCTTTATTAAGAGAAACAAAGGTGTCTTCCCAGTACAGTCTGAGACCTCAAAATACAAAATTCATAGTTATTTATAGGTGTCTTGAATCATCTATGGTGCAACAAAGTCCTCTAGAAGCTGATTGCTACAAGATTGCATTTGGCAGGTCACCATGTCCTAACTTTATGACATTCTAGCTTTGCTATTTTCATGACGTCTCAATTAGCCCTTTGACAAGGATTTCTTCCTTTATCATTTTAATATAAAAATGAATATACTGGTATGATTATTATGGTCACACACTTAGGATACACACTTTATAATGATTTAGTTACATTTCTAATTATTATTATCAATTAATTATTATTAATTATCCTAGTGATTATAGCTGATAAAAGATTAGCAAGGCAATATAGAGCAAAGCACTCAAGGCATTGATTATTGATCTTTTTCCTTTCAATACCAAATGAAAGCAGAAATAGAAGCAACATTGTTATATGAGATATACTAGAGATTACCTAGCCAAAAAGAGGAAAGAGGTGAAGAGTCAGAAAAAGAGCTCACAAACCTGCAATACGGACATGATTACAGTGGCGATGGGCAACTTCAGATGCCCAGACATCTGCAAGAAATCTTTGTGCCAAAAGCAGAAGTTAATATATAAGCTAATACATAATAATAAAGTTATCCTTAATGATAATCTTGTCCTTCCAGTATTGTGGGAAACAATGAAGGAATCTCTCATTCTGGACCTGATTCCAACTAAAAAGGAAGAGTTTTTTGCTGAAGTAGAAATGAAAGAAAAATCAGTGAGAGGTAGATGGAAATTACTATTTCATATTAAAATTCAAGTTTTAGAGGTAGAGGAAAGTTGAGTATAGTCTGAAAGGCAGGCTAGATTTTGGGGCACAAGATTTCAAAGGGTTCAGGGAAAGGATAGATAACAATCCCATAATCTAAAATTCTACTGGGAAAGTCAGCCCAGAAGGTATGAGAAGTTAAAAAAAATGAAATTCTGAAGACTCAAGAAAGAATTGGGGGCGGGTGGGGGAGGCAGAGGAGAAAAGGTGGAGTTGTACAAAAACATTGATGTTAATGCACAAGGGAAAAATTAGCCAACATTTTTATAAGACATGTCTAGAAGGTGGAAATTAATACAGAAAACGGAGAATTAAAAAAGTTTGGTATAAGAAGACTTCTCTTCTATAAGAGAATTTCCTAGAATCCGGGGAGAGAAAACCCATGCATTGCCATAGTAGGAGTGACAGGGAATATGCAAGAATAAATTATGTTCTGCCTGATCCTGGAGGGAAAAAACTGGAAGCAACAAATAGATACATATCTATGTATTGCATTTTTCAGTCTTCTTAGGAACAACTTCCTAACAATCAAGGCTGTCTATCTATAGAATGAACTGCGTTATGAGGTAGTGAGCTTCCTGTTAAAGAATGTGACAAAATTGAGACTATGTTCTGGTCAGGGCAACTGCAGGATTAGGGAATGCTAAGCATTACCAGACAAGATATAGGTACCGCTGTCCTTGGCCACTATCTCCAACTGCTGTCCGTGGACCCGGCTGTGTGAATGTCGCCTGGAGCGCTCTAAGGGAGGGGGCTCATAGGGCACACATAGGATAAAGTTGAGAAGACGGAGCTGTCGGCCCTCCCAAGTCTGTTGCAGCTTCCGTAGGCTCTCCTGAGTCTGGTAGTGCTCATTTTCATTCAGCCAGATCTGCAATCATAGGATCTCAGTATTGAAAGGGGTCTTATAGCCATCTAGCCCAACTTCATTCCCAGTGAAGAGCTCCTCTCTACAATATTGGCGCTTGTTATTCAAAGCTTTGCTTAAATACATCCTGTAACAGGGAGTTCATTACTTTATAAAACAAACCATTCTAATGACAGCCTTAACTATCAGGGAAGTTCTTCTAAGGAGGCTGAAATTTGAATCACTATAACTTCCACCTGTTGCTTCTAGATTTGCCCTCCTGGACAAACAGAACAAATTTGTCCTGTGTTCCCTATTACAGCTTTCAAAAACTTGAAAAGAGCTGGTTTGTGATCTTTAAGTATTCTCTTCTTCAAGTCAAACATCTCTAGTTCTTTTAAAAGAACTTCCTATATGTTCTTTCACCTTCCTGGTTGCTCTCATCTAGGCATGCTTCAAATTGTCAATGTGCCTTCTAAAAGGTTGTACCAAGAAATGAATATAATATTCCAAATGTGGTTTGATTAGGACAAAATTACAAAAACATTCCCTTAGGACACTGTATCTCTATTACCATACTCTAAGGTTGTATTACACTTTTTGGTAAGCTGTATCTATATACAGATCTATATATGTATAGCTATCTCTAGTGCTAGTCTGTTTCTTGAGTTTTTGTCCTGTATATCCTACTAGATGTCCCATATTCATCTGAAATTCAACATATTCAAAGGAGATATCATTATTTTTAATATAAAATGATCTCCACTTTTTACTTAAATGATTTAATTTTTGAACCTACATACATAACTTTATGTTTATTCCTGCTAAAATTTGCCTAGACATTTTTAGTCTAGTTATTCCAGTAGCAGACAGGACACCAGAAGTCAGAAGACCTTCAGCAAGTCACCTGTTTGAAGATCTGTCTCCTGTTTTATAAAATGTAGATAATAAACTTTGCCCTGACAACATGGCCTGTTGTGAGGATAAAATGAGATAATGGGTGAGAAAGGCTTTTAGTGCAATACAAAGCTAATGTTTTGATCACCATTACTATTCTATCATCCAAATCATGTTCTAGCTATTCCTCTCAGCTTTATGTCATCTGTCAATTTTTATAAATATCATTGGGGGGGGGGTGGTTTAAGTCATTGATAATATGGAACATAACAGGACCAAGGACAGATTTCCTGTACACTCTATTGAAGACCTCATTCAGGTTGACACTGCATTATTAATCAACATTCTTTGAATGCGATTGTTTAACCAGTTTACATTTCACTATCTGACTATATTGTCTTCAACCTCTTATTCTGCTATCTTATCCCAGAAGGATAACTGGAAGGCCTTGTGTTACACTTATTTTTTTCCAATTAATTATTATCAAGTGATAATTTATAAATGCTTTGCTGAAATTAAGAAATATTGGGACCATGGCATGCCTCTGATATACCAAATTGATAACCTTATCAGAAAAGGCCATGAGATTAGTGTAGGATGACATATACTTAATGAGCCCACTTTGCTTTCTTTTCTACCCACATTTTCAAAGAGGGGCCCTGGCAACCTGCCCCCCACTCAAAACTTACAGAGCTTGCTATGGACTTAATCATTTGGAGACTTCACAACCTAGCTTTGACTTTCTGCAGCCTAAGCACAATCCACCTCTACCTTCATCTCTATTCTGAACCTAGCCTCAGTCCTACCTGACAGATTCGGTTTTTGTATTCTAGCAGCGGGTAGGAAAGCAGCTGGCCCAAAGTCAGGAGTTCAATGTTTTCAGGACAGCCTGCCCCCATGGCTATAGAAAGAAAGGAGGAGAGCAAGTCAGAGCTACCACCCAGGTTCTAACCTGCTCAGCTCTCTCTTACAGGGAGGAAACATGAGGAAGGCACATGGTCTTTGAGGAATGCCCTATTTACCAGGCAGAGGGGATGTGGGTAGAGATATAAACTTGGAGAAAGAGGGGGAATACCTTAGGATATACTAGGGAGAGGGCACCAAGTCAAGTGGGCAATGAGAGAAGGAAACCAGAAGAGAAGGAAAAGGACTCAAGCCCTAGAATTGAAAGAAAACTGACTAGGACATCTCCGTTCCTCCACCCTCAACCCTCTCTCTTACCTCGAAAAATGGCCTGCCAGCCACAGCCTTGCAAATGGGAATTGTCCAACATAGACAGCACTGGCAAATAGCTTCGAAATTCCTTCAGCAGGTGCATACAGGCTTGTATTACAGGATTAGCCACTGTGAATAACCTACTTAGTTTGGCTGCCTCTGTCAACCAGTGATCTGTCTTGTCCCAAGCAAAAGAGGTGCTGAACTATGGAGGATGATGTGACCTGTCAGCAGGTCCCACCAGACTTTAACTACTAATAAATCAATCAACCATCCTTTGTCTGGGCTAAAACAGGAGTTGGGCCAGGGCAGGGACAGGGGTAAGGCAATCGTAAGAATTGTACTATGAGTGGATGGAGTTTGTTGAGGACATGGATGGAGACTGAATCAGGGGAGGGGTGGAAGATAGATTTCTAGAATGAAAACTACCCATACCTTACTAAAAGCCAGACATTTCCATTCACTAAGTTGCTCACTGATCAGACAAAAGAGACGCCAGACACGCTGTTGAAGTAAAATGGGTTGGGGCCCTCTTCGAGGTACTGGCACTGGCTTCTTACTCCCTGCAGTAGAAGAAAGTACTTGTAGGTCCCTGACTCTCCCCAGGGAAGGGGTGTGTATGTGTGTGTGAGAGAGACACACACAGAGGGAGAGACAGAGAGAGAGACAGACAGACAGACATAGAGACAGAGAGATAGAGACAGAGAGAAACAGAGACAGAGAAGGGGAATGAATCACAGTAGAAGGAATGGACTTTGTACCACTTAGGATGACATAGGCATGGTGCAGCTCAGCAAGGTGGGCAGAGATGGAGGTATATGTACGCTCCATGTTGATAAGCTGGCGCTCAGTACTACGCTGCTCCTGGGTAGGGTCCATGAAGGGGCCTGAGACAGACTGGATGCTCAGGTCTTCCATCTCTTTCAGGGCAGCTGCTATCATCTCCTGAAGCTGGGGCACCAAGGTGCTCTGCTTGCTGAGTAGGAACTCAGAGGCCTGGAGCCGCTCAAAGAGGAAGGTCTCCCACACATCTAGCAGCTACAGGCCCAGACCAAGAGGAAGTGAGTGACATAAACCCCTGAGGGGAGACGGGGAAGGGAAGGTGAAAAGAAAAAATGGGGAATGGGGGAGACGGACAAGGGGGAATAGAGGACACAGAGGAACCCATATTCTATCCCATGTTTCTCTAAGGAATGGAGAGGATAAGCTCTGGGAAGAGTCCCTGTCCAGCATGTTTCTCACCGCAATCTCCAGTGCCTCATCCTCATAGGTTAACTTGCCAAAGTGGGATCGGACAAGGTTATTGAGAGCACGAACATATTCCACTCGTTCCTCCAGGTCTTCACTTTGTTCATTGGCCTCTGTCAGCTGCAGCCAACTCAGCATCAGGACCTCTGCCCTCTCCAACCAGCTCCAACATCACACCTTCCCCTCCTCTGTTTCTCTTCTTCAGCAGTAAGTCCCTACCTGCTTTCCTAACTGCTACATAGCACCTTCCTTTTCTAGACCCTAACCCAAGGAATAGTCTCATAGGAGGGTAAAGAGCAGGATTTACATCTCCACCACCAAATGAGGAACTCGCCTTGTCACACTATCAGAGCAAGGTTCCATTTAGCCAGGGGCAGAGTCTGTCTCACTAGTCTGGAAGGTCCTTGGGTTCTGAATCATATACCCATATGCCTACCTTCTGGAAACACTTGGCAATAGTCTGGACGTCAGCACTTATGTTTTGGAGGACTTGTACAAACTCTGAGAGTTCTTTTATGAGTTCTTCACTCTGACTCTGTCTCACACTCTTCAACTGAGACAGGATATCCTTCTTGACATCAGCCAACTGTGTTACTGAAGAAAAAAGCAGGCTGGAAAGAGGCAGGCCTCAAAGAGATGAGTTATTTAGGGAAAGTATGATGGGAGAAGTAGAGAAGTTGAGGAAAAGTAGAGGAGAGGATAGATGGAAGAAAAGGTGGGAAACAAAGCAGATAAAATATTGAGGGGAACAACTCAGTTTGATTCTGGAGGTGAATCAGCTATGAACGGCTTAGACTTAAGCAGATGAGGAGAGGAATCTAGAATCAAATGATCTTTGAGAAAGTCAGACGCAGAGAGCTGGATTTTGCATGCTGGCTCCTCCACTCAGTGGTTGCCAATTTGGATAGTATTTGTGCCTATGTATTCCTCACACCACAAGAGAACATTTATTAGCCTTTGGACCCCCCGCTTATAACTGTGTTAGTATCAGCACCTTGGTAAAGGAGAAACACTTATGTTCCTGAGGCTATAGCCAAGTAAAGGAGACTAATCCTCCAGGTCTTAGAAGAACACTGGCATATCTTCCAAAAGGGTAGCGGCAGTAGGGACCCAGCCATTGAGCTACCAGCTGAGTCCCAGAATCTATGGGAAGTTGTAAAAGATGCCAAGGATCCAGTTCTAGGTCTCAGGTTTCACAGACTCTCCATCACCTTCCCAGGACAATAGGTCCCTTTAATGTGTCAGTTCAGAGGCATTTCACCTTGCCCTCTTTACTAAAATACCCTTAGCTGAAGGATACAACTTGCTGAGCTCACTACTATTCTCTTTGAGCTCAGTCTTTGGGCTCAGAGATCACTGCAAATTTAACCCCAGCCAGCAGTTCTCTTTCTACTGCTGCCATTCCTGTCTCCAGGTTCTTTTTCCTAATACACATTCCTCTTCCTCTTCTAGCTCATTTCTATATACAATTCACGTATAAGAGCATATTATCTAAAGTTTAGAAGGTCAAGGAAAAAAGAGAAATTCAGTCATAACACACCATGGAAAGGTCATTAGAAGTGCCTATGATAACTTACATTTATAGAGCATTGTAAGATTTGCAAAGTGCTTTCCTCACAACAACCCCAGGAGGCAGGGAGTATGGAAACTTATGTTGCTATGCTTTCACAGAATCTATAAGCCATGGTTTCTGGGACATTTTCTAAAGATCACTGGAGAAGATAGTGGAAGAGGAGGAAACCAGCTCAAGAGGTAGAGTTAAGAATTTTGTCCTTCAACTTGGAACCATGTGAACTTTCCAGAGTTGAACACTCGACTGGTTCTCTGGATTTATACTTCGCTACTATGGGGACCCAGCCAGCTGGGTAAGTAAGTAAGCTACACTCTGATAGGTATTGCTGCTTCTGCTACTGTTTCAGTTAACCATATAGATGACGTACCAAGTGACACTGATCAATTGATATCATGCTGATCAGACAAGGGGATGAGGGACCTAAACCACAAAGTGGCAAAAGGAATTTCAGCAACTGGAAGAAAAAGCAGGGTCCTACTCCACTAGCAACCCTAAGATTGGCTCCTATTAGAGATAGGGAAGAGCTGATGGACTAGTTGAGTGCTTGATGTAAGCTCTGTATCTGTTTATTGGCTCCTCTGGGATCCTCTGTTGTTTGGCATTTTCTATATGGCAAAATAAAGGCTACCACATACCCAACATCCATATAGTAGCTTTAGTGCTTATCCAAGAGCTGGGGATGCTTTTTTTTGCCCACATTTTAGAAAACTCTACTCAACATAAAGGAAATTGTTACGAAGTTTTTCCTGATAAAAATTCTAAACTTGCCTATTTGTAACTTCTACCCATTATTCCTGGCTCTCCCCCAGGGGACAGCACTAACAAATTTGTTTCCTCTTCCACAGGACAGTACTTCAAATATATGAAGATAACTATCATACCCCAACCCCGAACATTTGAATCTGTTCTAGCCTAAATATCCCCAGTTTCTTCAAATGGTCGTCATGTGGCATAATACTTAAGACTCCTTACCACTCTCATTGCCCTCTTCTGAACATCCAACTCTCCCAGATAATCAGTGCTCCTCTTAAACTGTGACAGCTAGAACCAAACATAACACTCCAGACGTGGTGTGACCAAGGCAAGTGAAAACGTGAAAAGGCCTTAGCCTAAAAGAATCAGGGTCTCCCATTGCATCCTGGGCCATCTCCAGTCTTCCTGGTGAATATCTGGCCACTGAACCCAGATGGCTCTACAGGAGAAAGTGAGGGTGGTGACTTTGCACAGCCCTTCCTCACTCAACTCAAAGTCAACTGCAAGTCATGTCATCATCTCCCTGATGTCATGGTCCTCTTGAAGAATGAAGGACAAACACAACCTGTGAGTTGTCCCAGCTGCCTGAATGGGGACCCAGCCAGTTGGGTAACTCAGCTCATCCTTTCCCTCTTTTTTTCTCTCTCCCTCTCCAAAAGCTGCCTAGTTAACTTGGGGTTTGCTGGCTAGATTTTTTTTTCTTTCTTTCCTTCTTTCTCTCTCTCTCTTTCTTAATTTCTCAAAGACCAAACCTTAAACCCATTTCACTCTGAAGCTTGTAGATTGAACAATAGGCCCCTGCACAAGCTCCACTTAATGGCTATTTTTTGGGTGCTCCTGGGGCAGAGGAAATGTACATAGGAACTATTTCTCTTTTGATCAGCAACCCTGAGGGTCTTCCCCTCCCACTTTGATTTTTTTTTTTAATTAAAGGGCCCTTCCCTTGACTCACTTCTTAAAGAGACCTATTCACTCAAAGTTACCTCATTGTTATGTTGTATTATTTTACCTCACTCAAAGTGAGAACCTGAAAAGACCTTAGCCTAAAAAGGCCAGGGTCTCCCATTGTATCCTGGGTCATCTCCAGTCATCCTGATGAATATCTCCTCCAGAGGACTCTGGAGGAGAAGGTAAGGCTGGTGATCTTGCACAGGCCTCCCTCATTGAAAAATCAAAGTCAACTGCAGGTCATATCTCCTTGATGTCATGGTCCTCTTTGAGAACAAAAGACAGACACAACCTATGCTTCCCTTCAAGCAACTTAAGGTCTCAGGAGCTTTTTTTGGCTGCCACATCACACTGCTGACGCATGTTGAGCTAGTGATCCAACTCCAGCTCCTTCAGACCTTTTCCAGATAAACTGTTGTCTAAGCATGCCTCCTCTAATCTGTTTTGTGGAGTATATTTTTTAAACCCATGTGTAAGACTATCCATTTATCTCTATTAAATTTTATTTATTAAAACTCAGTCCATCACTGTAGCACGTCAAGATCTCTTTGGATGCTGGCTGTGTCATTCAGTATGCTACCTAGTCCCTTGTAACTTTATGTCACCTACAATTTGAAAAGCATGCCATCTATTGATATATTTAGCTATTGATAAAATCTAGGTAATAGGACTCTTTTCTTTTGACCTCTGTCTTGCATCATTTATTGCCTACTAGAGAACTGTACCTGGAGTTCTACAGGAATATCAGATTTGATACATCCAAAATTGAAGTCATTATCTTCCCCCTGAAAGTTACTCTTCTTCCTAGCTTATTTCTGATGAAGATACCACCATCTCACAAACCATCTAGGTTCACAACCTTAGCAGTCTCTCCTGATTCTTTGCTCTCTTTCTCCTCTGGCATCTAATCAGTTACCAAGTCTTGTTGACTGTTCTTCCACAACATCTCCTGCAGTCATGGCCTTCTTCATTCACACAGCTATCACCCTAGTTCAGATCCTCCTCACCAGGAATACTGCAATAATCTTTTAACTGATCTCCTTAAATACAATCTCTGCCCTCTCCAATATACCTTCCACACAGCTGCCAAACTGATATGCCTAATGCAGAAATCTAGGTCACTCACCTGATCACAAAACCTCAGTAGCTCCCTGATGTCTCTATGATAAAACAGAAATTTTTCTGTGGCGTTTAAGATCTTCACAATCTGATTCTAATCTATCTAAGCAGATTTCACTTTGCTCCTCCTCATACACTAGACTTTGTAGTCTGAACTGGGCTACCTGTTGTTCCCTATGCAGAACCCTTGGTCTCCCTAAGGCATATGGTGGTACTTGCTTCAGCAACACACATCCCTAGGGCATAGGCTGTCCCTCATACCTAGAATGCTCTTCTTCCCTAACCACCTCTCTCCTGAAATCTTTACCTCCTTTTAAGTACTACCTCCTACACAGCTTATTTCCTAATCTTCATAATTATTAGGATTACTTCCCCTTCCCCCTCCCCCCAAATGCCTGGTATTTGTGTTTACTTATGTAACCCAGGTTTACTACCGAGACACTCTAGCAGAAATTCCTTCAGAGGCTACCAGTGAGTTTTATTTTGGATCTGGAACTTAAGGGAAGATCTTTGTGAAGAAGATGCTGGAGAGAGTTGAGTTAAGAGTTGATATTCAGGTGTCATCTCCATTTTGGGAGCCATCTGGACATTCCACGGTAAAGCAGTAAGCTGGATCTGAAGGTTTGAGTTTTCTGCTCTTCCCTTCAAAGACTCTGACAGGCCTTTGCCACTGTTCCTGCTCCTACTTCTGTGACTACTGATTTGTTTGCTCTTGCATGGAAACACTGCCTTACTGAAAGTGATGATTGGTAAGACCTCACCTTTGTTCCCCTACCCCTATTCTCATTGTTCTTTCATTGCTATTACATATTATCCTTTAGAAAGAGGCAGCTAGGTGGTACAGTAGACAAACTGCTGAGGTTTGGAGTCAGGAAGACCTGAGTTCAAATCCAGATTCAGACACTTCCTAGCTGGGCAAGTCACTTTACCTCTATCTGCCTCAATTTCCTCATCTGTAAAATGGGGGATATTAATAGTACCTACCTCCCAGGGTTGTTGTGAGGATCAAATGAGATATTTGTAGTGCATTCAAACCTTAAAGCTCTATATAAATTCTAGTTATTATCATTAGTATTATTATTAAAGAAAACTGGTAGCCACATAGTACTATTGCTGGTATTCCTTGCTGTATGGTTAATGTTAGCAATGTAGATGGAAGTTAGAAGACTTGGGGTAGAAAGTAACTCATTCTGCTTCAGTGTGAGATAGGAGTTTGTGGAAGTAATGATGTTCCTTGAGGGGATCACAAATAATTTGGAGACACTTTATAGTGGTGTATCCTGAAGTCACCTCAACTTGGTTTATGGGATTATAAACAGAAAGGGATTAATATAAGATGAATCAAAAGTCCCTGGTCATATCAAAGATGAGTCCCTTGAGTCAAGTCAGATGCAAGCCAGATTGGCTAATGTGAGTGTGCTGCATTACCACTGCAAGTTCCCTTTTTAGATTCTTTGTTCACGCTTGCACGAGAGCCCTACTCCCAACCCTCCACACCAAATATCTTTCAATTTACCTGTAAGTGAAAATTTACAAGAAAGAGACCTACTTCTAATCCACTACTGCTACCAATATTTATTACTCTTCTTGATGTACATGAGATTTCCCACCAATAAAATATAACCTTCTTGAGCTTACAGGCCTGTTACTCTTCTCTATATTCCTCATCTCTAACGTGGTGCCTCTCAAATAGTGGGAGCTTTTAAAATGGTTATTGAATTTAATTGAATTTGTGGTCTACAGTATGTAGTGGGGACAAAGAAAGGAAAAAGAGACAGAGTGCTACTGATAGGCCAAGCAGATTGAGTGGCACTGGAGAGGAGACTGGGGAGAAGGGAAGAGAGAGAAGTAACAGTGGGGGAAATAAAAAATGAAAAGGGGAAGGCAAGGAGACACAAGAAGGTAGGGAGGGGAAGGGGACTAGAAGGGAAAAGGAAAGGAGAAAAAGAGAGAGGAATGAGGTAGGGCAAAGAAACCAGGGAAGGGAAGGAAAGAGGAAGGAAGAGAATAGATGATGGAACAATACAGTAGAGAAACAAGAAAACTCACCAATGTCTGTCTGAACACAGTCACAGTTGAGATGCAGTAACAGATTTTCAGTGAGCAACATGGTGGGCACCTCACTCAATCGGCTCTGCCAAGATTCTAGCTTAGTGATGAGCCTCAGATATCTTGAAGCAGGCCAGCTCTGCATGGGCTCCAACTTTTGAGGTCCCCAGTTCTTCAGAAATTGATGGATGCCCCTAAGCCATTTGTGCTCCTGACAGAACTTGTTCACTTCCAGCAACATATCCTGGACACAATGCAAGCAATGAGAGGCTGTGGGGCACAGTAATTCTATACCCAATATACTACCACTGTAGAAATGGGAATAGGAAGTGGTGGGGCCATGCAGATGGAGGAGGTTAGAAAGCAGCATGCGTGGGGCCAAGAGAAAACAGTCTAGGGCAAGTAAGAGATAGTGCCAATGAAGGAAGGGAAGAGGTCATTAAATGTTAAGAAGGTCTGCGTCAGTGGGATTCAAAAGGGAGAAAAGATAGTCAGACCATGGGTATGGTACAAGAAGGACAAGAAAGAAAAGTAAAGAGGAGCAGGGTAAAACAGAGTAAAAATGAAGAAGGGGAGGTTAGGGAAAGAATAAAAATGAAGAGGGGAGATCTTTTACCCCCTACCTCTAATAATGCTTGCTGGATAGCCAAAGCTTTTTGGATTCCATTGTTAGTATCCAAATCATTCTGCAGCTGGATTCGGCTAGGTGGGGCATACTGGGATCTTATTCTGTGTCCAAGCACCTCCAGAGGCCCAGCATTGGAGTCAGCCTGCCTTGAACGTACCATCTCTGTCTCAGGGCCACAAAAGATTCTGACAGCTTCACTGGGTTGGGCTTGGAATGCCAAGGAAATAAAAGCAGGGGCTAATTTATCTTCATCTTCTTCCTCTATTGGGACAGTTGTACTGTTTGCTGTGCCTCTTCGTACTTGAGGGTCATCTGGTACACACAAAACACACCCTGATGTAGATATGAGCCTGTTTTATGTATGCCCATCACATATACACATCCATTCAAGTCATCTCCAGTATACACACAGACACAAATTCACACAAGTCACACAAGTCAACTTTGGGATGCTTCACATCTTGTAGAGTGACTCCAAACTGCTAGAGAGAATGCTAAGTGTAATGTGATATATAAAGAGAGGAGTTGGTGTGAAAGCTTTGAAGAAGAGACAGTCTTTTTCCTTCTTTGAGAAGATACACTTGGTTCTAGACTCTCTTCAGGGAAAGACATATGGAAAGAAAGACTTTGGAAGTGGTAGCCATTTTCTCGATATTTTCCTGATTACCAACTTACTTCCTCAGAGACTTCAGGAATTTTCCCTTTGGGTGAGATCAGGATCTTTCTCTTAGTTGAGCTGAGATCTCATTTCATTCCAAACTAAAGAGTTCATTCACTTTATATATTTTCCACTTTATTCTAATTTGTATAACTTCTCTGAATGCTGTTTGCTATATGCTTCAATAAATAGGTTTAGTCACTATTCAGTATTTGTGATGGTTTTTATGTAACTAGGATTTGGTAGGAAGGAGTTAAGCCTGTGGCTATAAGTTTGGGGTAATTCTCCCCACTTAAAAGCTATCAGGAAAAGCAGATTTTTGTTTTAAACCAAGATCATACCCTTAGACAAGCAACATTTAGGGAGAGCAGACAGACAATTTGAGTCTGGTACCCCTCTCTTAGAAAGTAGAGAACAAAGCAGTTAGCCTCAAGTCCCTTCTCTTGCTACCCTCACGGTAGGAATTTCAATGTGCAGTCTCCTTTGGAGAGGGGTTGGAAAAAATCCAGAGATATCTATATATGCCTACCCACAAGCTTCACATAGGTAACCCATGTGGAGATTTTACATATATATATATATATATATATATGTATGTATATGTTATATATACATATGTATTACTTATATGTATGTATATGTATATGTTATATATATACATATATATTACTTTCACACAACTCCACAGACATTTCACTCTGGTTGGCACATATACAGATACACACTCATGGATGTCCATTCAAACCTACTATACATATGTAAGCATTCTCAGGCTCACACAAAAATGTTTACCAGACTCTCCTACTACACATATAGGTACCATCCTGTTCATCAATGAAATAATGACCTAGTTGTTATCATATCTGACAGGTGTACTGTGCTAGGCCACATTACCTCAAGAGAAGTAGTTCCCACAGAACCATCAAATAACAGTTTAACCAGTAACTGAATAGGATCCTCTCAACAACAATTCCTTATGAAGCCTCTAACTGAAGACCTCCAGTGAAGGGGAACTCACAACCTCCCCTTCCTGCCCATTCCACTCTCACAATTCTATTGTATTTATATAGCACTTTCAGGTTCACACAGCACTTTCCTTGCAAGTCTGTGAGGTAGGCAGTGTAAACATTAGCTCCATTTTACTGATGAAGACACAACCCATGCTATATCCAGCTCATTATCACAGCTTCAGTGATAACAAACACAAACATCCACTCAAATTAGTTGTCTTGTGCATGTGCATAAAAACAGATGATTACCAATAACCTTTTAACTGTTAAATATAATTGTCTTTTTTCAGTGTTATCTACCTCAATTATCTACCGTAACTGTTCAGTAGCTTTCAACACAGTTGACTAACTCCTCTGACTAGATAAGTCAATAAATATTTTAAAAATTCATCAAATGACCATGGTTTGCAGAGCATTCTGTTAAATGCTGGAGGAAGGAGGGGAGTGAATGAAGGAATTCATAGTTTAGATAAGATATAGACTTTTATCTCTCGGAGCTCACAGTCTCCATCTTCCTACTCACCACCATGATGCAGGCTCTCATCATTTCTTGCCCGAATTCTTGCTATAACTTCCTAATTGGTTTCCCTATATCCATTATCTCCCTTTTCAAAATCATCTTCCAACAGCTGCCCAATTAATATTTCTAGAGTACTGGTCTGACCATATCACTTCCTTTACTGAGGACTCCCCCTGCCTTTAGGTTATGATACAAACTCCTCTGGCATTTCACACTCTTCAAAATCTGGTGCCAACCTATCTATCCAAGATGATTTACATACTCCTACTCCCTTTCATGCATGTTCCAATTAAATTAGCCAGCTTGTGTTTCTCCCAAAACAATATTCTGTCTATTGCCTCCCCATCTTTGAATGATTATTTTTTCAGCAATAACCAAGATAGATTAGAAGAGAGAAAATAGTTAAGATGATTTATTAGGAAGCTACTTTGATAGTCTAAGTGGATGCACTTGTACTAGGACGGTGGCAGCAGGAATTCAATTCAATCTGATTCAATGAGAGACAACCTGTTATAGTGAAGAGGTAAATTTGGAGTTAGGAAGATCTGGATTCAAGTCCCACTTCTAACAAACATGGCTGGTAAGATATTTTACTTCTCAGTTCCTCAGGCAATTAAGACTATAAACTGAAGAGATGGTACTATCTACATTGGCAGGAAAACTTCTTCACTGAGAGCTCCTCTTTTACATGAAATCATAAATACAGCCCACTCACCCTCAAAATAAATATTAATTGAGCAATTAGTTAAACATGGACTATATTTACATAGCATTGTACTAGGTGTTAGGGTACTTGGAAGCAAAAATATACAATCCCTGTCATCAATTAATTTACACGAGGAACATACATCATGTACAGGGTTAAGAACAAAATAAGCATATAGTACTTTACAAAATAGAACTAACAACTGGGGTGCTCAGGAAAAGCTTCATTTAATGGAAAGCTAAGCTTTGAAGGGAAGAAATGATTTTAAGAGGAAAAGCACTTCCAGTGTTTGTGAGAGGTAGGCAAACACATAGAAATGAGAGGTGGACAATTATGTAATGGGAGCAAAAAATAGGCGAGTTTGATTAGAATGCTGATTGTGTGAGAGGGAGTAATTTAAATGTTTCAAAAGGTGGCCTGGAGCCAGAAGACAAATGACTTTAAATGCTAAACAGAGTTCATACTCTATATTCACCATATAGTATCTTCAGCAGAGCAGGGACATGGTCAGATGGTTCTTTAAGAGGAGTTTTTTGGAAGTTATGTCAAGGGTGGATTGAAGAGAAAGACTGGAAACAAAGATAACAATTAGAAGAGCTTAATGAAATATTTCAAGTTAGAGTTCTTGGGGGCCTGAACTAGGTTGATGTCCATGTGTGGGAATAGGAGTGGACAAAAGTGAGAGATGCCATAGAGGCAGCATTGATAAAAGTTGGCCACTGACTAGATATGGGAGTAAGGGTTAAGGAAAAACCTAGGATGACTCAGTTTATATCCTGGATGACTAGAACAGAAATCAGGAGAATGTGCTTTAGTTTCCTCTACTGTAAAATGAGGGTATTGGACTAGATGGCTTCTAAGGTCCTTTCCAGATCTATGTCAATAATATGTTCCTAGAGGGATTGTAGAAAGTCAGGTGGGCAAATACAGTAGTGAAGGAATGTAAACTGGTCTAACCATTCTGGAAGGCAATTTGGAATTATGCTAGGAAAGTGACTAACATGTCAACCCCACTACACAGGACCATTCCTGATCCCCCTAGTTCAGTAGTTCTCAACCTTCCTAATGCCACGACCCTTCAATACAGTACCTCATGTTGTGGTGACCCCCAACCATAAAATTATTTTTGTTGCTACTTCATAACCGTAATTTTGCTACTGTTATGAATCGTAATGTAAATAAATATCTGATATGCAGGATGTATTTTCATTGTTAGAAATTGAACATAACCCACAGGTTGAGAACCGCTGCCCCAGTTAGTTGTCCCTTACCCCCAAGTTATTTTATAATTATCTTGTATATATTTTGTATTTAGTGATGTATTTAAATGTTGCTTTCCTGAGTAGAATGTAATCCCTTGGAGGGCAGTATTGTTTCATTTTATTCTTATATCCCAATTGTCCAACATGTAATAAGTGCTGATAACCACTTGTTGACTGAACTGAATTGACAATTCACTGGATTATCTCTGTCCAAGCTGGCATCAACTCTTTAATGATTATTCTTGGAGTCTATTCATTTACTCAGTTCTAATTGCCCATAAATGTACTATTATCTAGCCCACATCTCTCTATCTTGTAAACAAGATTCAAGAATAGCACATTTCATTCAGGGCTGTGGAGTTCACTATACAAATGAACTAATACAGGTTTCAATCCAGCAGGATAGGGTTTCTCATGGTGCTCAAGAATAAGGTCTTCTTCAAGGGGTATTCAGTGAAATTCAACAGTAAGAATTAAAAACAGGACATTATGCATATAAACCCTTGATAGCCTAGAATACAAATAAGAATGTGCAAAAATTCAGAATGAGAGTCTGTATCACTAGCATGCTAGAATGCACATTTACTACACAGAAGGGGTGATTGTGTATGTTGTGCTCACGAATTGCCAAAGTGAAAGATGATCTTGCAAATGATGTTGCAATTTATTGCATGGGTCAACTTAATATGTTTGATATGGACAAAGCTTCAAAAGTCTTTGTGACTGCAAATAAGTAACAATGAAGAAAGTATAAACAATCTTATGCCTATATGTGCCACTAAAATATAGTTATTGCTAGAAAAAAAGTCTCTGGGGCCCTAAAGGTGCTTATAGATTAATTATCCCCGGTTGTTATTCAGAAAATAAGTAATTTAACTCAAAGTAATTACATCATAAACCAGAAGGTTGTGGATTATATTTGTTGTTTAATGGAGAACAAACATGTTCATAAATGACAATTTGTCATAGAACATAAAGAAAAATCTAAAAACTGAAGTAACAGAGGAGATATACAAGAAAACTATTTATATAAGTGAACTCAGTCTATAAAAAGAATTCCAAGAAAAAAATTTAAAAAGTGAAATCATTCCAAAATATCCTTTGCCCACAAGGCAAGTTTCTTCAGAGTGAAGTTATCACAATCAATAACTTTCTATGAAGATTTTTCAGACTAAGACAATAAAAATCGTGGATCAGTCTTCCCCCCTAAACGGATTGCATGGAATTTGTCATTTGACTTTGCTAAAATCTAGATATTCTGGGTCTACAATATTCCTCTAATCTACCAAGTCTAGCTGCCCTATCAAAAAAGGAAATGTGGCTAGTCTAATAATTACCTTTTCTTAATAATACATGATGGGTTTTAGTCAGTGATCATTCCTTTGCTTTCTAAAAAATGCTTTTAACAATGAGTTCTGGAAAATTCCCAGGAGTTGAAGTCAAGCATTTGTGTGTGTGTGTGTGTGTGTGTGTGTGTGTGTGTGTGTGTGTGTGTGTGTGTGTGTAGACACACAGATAGATAGATAGATGGATGGATAAATAGATAGATGGATAGATAGACAGATAGTCAAGCAATGGCACATATTTCAGTTCATAAGCTCCATCCTCTTCCCTTTAAAAAAAAAACAGGATCCTAATTTTTCTCTAGTCCTGTGTCACCTCTCCAATTCTCCACAATCAGAAGAAATGGAGACAGCTCCCAAAGGTGGCATAAAAGGAGGCGCTAAATGGGCGAATCAATCAACTCATCCCATTTCATCCCATTTCAAGTAACCAACAGCTTAACAAGGTGAGAAGTGAATCAGATTAACTAAAGGCATTTCAACAAAGTGTGAAAAGGCCTTGATCAATTTAGATGGGCTATGAATGAATCAGAAAGGACACTGTCCAGGAGGAGTGTTTGGAATGGCTGAGGGAATATGGTCATATGCTAGTGGTTGTCTATAAAATATCAAGCCAATTTAGGCCCAAAGGGGTTTGGAGTCAAGTGAACATACAGTAGCAAAGTAGAAAAGAGAATTATCTCAAAGGAGGAATCACTTAGGAGGTAGGGAAAAGATTACCTTGCCTTCAGCCTTGGCTTAGGTCTCCTTCCTCTGCCCAAACTTAGCCAAACTTAGCCTCTGCCCAAAGGGGTTTGGAGTCAAGTGAACATGTAGTAGCAAAGTAGAAAAGAGAATTATCTCAAAGGAGGAATCACTTAGGAGGTAGGGAAAAGATTACCTTGCCTTCAGCCTTGGCTTAGGTCTCCTTCCTCTGCCCAAACTTAGCCAGAGAGGGACCTTTCAAGCTTTGATGGGTCCAGAGGATTTGGGTAGCCTAGCATCATCCCCAGGACAGCAACAGTGTCTGCACTGGGAATACAGAAGAGACTGAATCCACAAGGAACCTTGCAAAGAAGCTATACCATGGGAGAAGGGGGGAGGTTACTGAACATTTCATGAAGGAAAGAAAAGTATTTCCAGTGACTAGGAACTGTAAGTTTCCACCTTGCCACATGTTCTCTCTAAGCCTGAGTCTACTTCTCTCTGGACTCAGGATATACTTGTGGGAGAGTGTCACAGACTTTTGAGGGGATGTTTTGTACCAGCTGTTTTTACTATATACCACCATAGTAAATACCACTTAGTAAAAGCTAATTAAGTCTGGCTGGCTAATTAATAATCAAATGACAATCATGGTGGGAAATATACTGGTGTGGGCTCGTGATCTACAGAGCACAGACAAATAATCCTCAAACTCTGAGGGTTACTCCTAAATCACTGAGAGGACATGGCTAGATGAGCTCTGGGAACTCAAACTGACAGTGGAAATAGGGGTTGGGATAGTCATCCCAGAGAACATCCTACAAAAGTATAAGCTATTTCAGGAAAGTTCACTCCTTGAACAAAGCCTAGATTATAAATTATTAGACTATAAAAATTACAACAATTTTGTTGTTATTCAGTTGTTTCAGTTGTGTCCAACTTTATTCAAATCCCATCTGAGGTATTCTTAGCAAAGATACTGGAGTGGTTTGCCATTTCCTTCTCCAGTTCATTTTACAGAAAACAAACTTGAGTAAAAAGGATTAAGTGACTTGCCCAGGGTCACACAGTTTATAAGTATCTGAAGTCCAACAAACAGTTCCTTTTTATTAGTTAGAATAAGGCCTAGAAGAGGAATCAAACCTTTGCTATTTCCTCCATCTTTCTGATGATAAAACTAGCCTCAAATTATTATCAAGAGAAATCACAAATTAGTTGTTCTAATTTTGGTAGAGATCTAGCAAATGTCTGGATAAATGTCTCTAAACTAGGTTTGTGATCTATTTCCCAGATTCTGCATTTAATTCTTTCTTCTCTCCAGGTGGTCTATAACAATATCATGTGTTTGTCACTCCATTGATGCTTATCGAAATTCTCCACACCATGTCTTTTAAAACTATTATTTTATTCTGAATTTAACAGCAAGTAAGATAAACATTTCTATATACCCTGTAGATAAGGTATCATGCATTAAATCGTACAAAAAAGAATCGTACATAAAACTGGCTGTGTCTATATTGTGGAGCTTGCTTTTAAGCATATGAGAAATTCAACATGTAACTTACAAATATGTCCTGTTTGTCTGTCTATGAATTTTTCTGACCTTCAATTCACTTCTCACTGGGGAGAAATGGGAAGAGAAGCATAGCCCTATCCTTAGCATCCCTTTCTCTCTCATCTCCCAACAATTCAGGGGAAAAAAATCCATTTAACAAAAATGAATAGATATACAAAATAAATGGTTATTTTAAGCATGTCCAAAAATGTATATCTCATTCTGCATCTTGACCAATCACTTCTCTGTCAGGAGGCAAGTAGCAACTTTATCATGGTTTCCTGAAATCATGGTGAGTCACTGCATTAAATCAAAAGTTCTGAGGTCTTTCAAAGCTGTTTTGTCTTTAGAATGTTGCTACTGTATAAACTGTTCTGCTTACTTCATCCTGCACCAATTCACACAAGTCCTCCCAGGTTTTTCTGAAACCACCCATTTTATTATTTCTTATGGTACAATAGTATTTCATTACATTCAGATACCATAATTTGTTTAGCCATTGTCCAATTAATGAGAAGACTCTAAGAGTCTCTTAGTTTCTTTGCCACTACAAAGAGTTGCTGTGAATATGTTTGTACATTTTAGTCCTTTTCCTTTGATCTCTTTAGGTTATAAGCCAATTAGCGGTATCACTGGGTCAAAAGAACCCCCCCAACAAATGTTATTTTCCTTTTTTGTC
>CM053588.1:77291246-77339001 GCA_028646515.1 Pseudochirops corinnae | reverse complement strand
ATATATATATATATATATATGCATACATACACATATGTCTATATAGGAGGGTATATATGCGTAGGAATACATATGTGAGTATGTGTATATATGTGTACATAGACAGAAGGTACAGGATCAATTGAATAGGATGGGATAATATTTGAAAAGGTGAAATTGAGAGGTGGGAGAGCAATAGTATGAGAGGAGACGGAGAGACAGAATGGGATTAATCCTCTCATATAGAAGAGGCAAGGGATAACTGTTATAATGGAGGGGGAGAACAGGAAGGCAAAAAAAAATAAAAAGAAATACATAAAAATAACACAGGATGAAAAGGTGTGGAAGGGCTAGATTTGCAGTGGAAGGAGCACCCACATTAATGATATAATGGGTCCATTGTGTTTTTATGGCCATATCTTCACCTTCATTCTTGGTTACCTTCTACATTTTATTCTTTGGGATGGTCTTCAATAAGAACAGTGGCCTGGTTCTGCTCTAACCCTTAGTACCCCAACAACCATACCCCAGATCTTCTGTGTCTTTCTCTTTCCAGATACCTTAATGGAGGTTTGGGTGGTTTTCCAACAGAAGTGGATTTTTCTGAATAAAGTTATCTATGAGATGAAGATCAGCTTCCCTAGCCCAGAACTGGTGAGAATGTAGGGTAGGTGTGTTACAGAACAAATGAGGAAAGGAACCCTGGGCAGGGGTTACTTGATTGGTGTCTTCTCTACTTCCTTAGCCTCCTTTCCTTACAACCTTTTTCAGTCTTCCTCCCTCTTCCTTCTGTAGAGTAAAAGGTTCCAAGTGGTAGACTCTCAATACCGAGAACTCATGCAGATCTCCATGGAGGACCCTCTGGTGCTATCCCTCATGGTGCCCAGCAGTTCACGAAATTCCAAATTCCAAGACCAACAGCTGCAGAAGCTTTTAGAGGCTGGCAGTATTGAGCTGGAACATGTCATCACAGCCTTAGAAACAGTGCTCTACGGCGTTCGCTCTCGCTTCCCTCGCCTCTTTTTCCTCAGTGACAGGGAATTAGTAGCCCTGATGTCAGCCCCCCAAGAGGCAGCCGAGGCCCAGTTGTGGGCACACCGCTGCTTCCCCCATGTGCAGAGTGTGATATTTGGGCCATGTTGCCTCTCCTCACCCAGTGCTCTGGAGGTCAAAGAAGAGGCACAATCAATTCTAGGCACATATGGGGAGGTATTGACCTTGCGATCCCCCCTTCCCCTACAACATGATGTCCCCAAGTGGCTAACCTGTCTTGAACAATGGATACGTTCAGCCTTGGTACATGGGCTATCAGAATGTGTGGCTGCTCGCCTGGCCCTATATCATTCCTTGGACCATGACTTTGAGCAACCCCCAGATCCTGGGCAGCCTCCCCTGTATCTTCATGGCCATCAGTGGCTACAGTTAGCCCAGGCCTTCCCAGTTCAGTGTGTGCTGGTAGCTGAGGAGGTGGCCTGGCGGACTCAGGTGGAAGAGATACTGCTGAATCAAAGGGCCCATCTTCTTGGTCTCATGCAGCTCCGCAGGCTGGAAGCCTTGGCCCACTTTGCCCGTGAGCAACGGAGTACTCACATTGGACACCCCCCTCCTTCTCCTCGACTGTCCCTGCTGCTGAGCCTTTTGCTTACAGGGGCTGTAGCCCACCGGGACACAGCATTACTTCTGCAGCAGCAACAGGTCAGCGAGTTTAAAGACTTCCACTGGGCCCGCCAGCTGAAGTACTATTTGGGCCCTCAAAACAACAGCCAAAGCCCAGATTTTTCCAACAAGTCACCCAAAGTTTACTCATTCCACAAGAGCAAGCCCACATGTTGGGTGGAAGTACTGGGTCACTCCTTCCTATATAGCTATGAGTATGTGGGCCCTGGCCGGAGACGAGTAGCCAACTTACTGCTTGAACGGCCTGCTCTGGGATTGCTGTTGGCTCTGAAGGAGGTGGCCTGTGGGACCCTACTAGGCCCTATTGGGGTAGGCAAGAGTGCCTTAGTGACTAGGCTGGCCTCTGCCCTAGGCCGCCAACTGGTGACACTGCACTGTGTAATGCACGTAGAGGCCCGCTGCTTGGGTTCCTACCTGACTGGAGCCCTGCAGAGTGGTGCCTGGCTCCTGCTAAAAGCTGCAGGTTCTCTGCCAGTTGGCCTGCTCTCTGCTCTGGGCCAGCGCTTGGGTGATCTGCATCGTCTATATGTGCCTCTGCTACAAGGAGCTCAAGACATTCCTGAGGTGGATCCCATGCTGCCCCAGGTTCTAGGCAACAGCATCTTTGAAAATCATCGAGTTCACGTGCGCTTTGGCTATGGATGCTTCTTAACACTCACCCACATGAGCTCCACATTACCCACCAACCTGCGCTTCCTGCTTCGCCCTGTGGCTATGGTACTGCCAGATCTACAGCAGTTGACTGAAATAACCCTGGTGGGTGCTGGCCTCCGGGATGCTGTGCGCCTGGCATCTCGTCTGGCCACATTCTTCTCCTTGGAGCAGGATCTAGAACTTGGACTGCAGCCCTGCCGCCTCCCACTACTTATACAAGTGCTTGAGACTACCCTACAATTCTTAGAAACTCCCAAGGATCAACATGGTCCCCCACTTCCTCGAACTCTAGGTGCTGCAGAGGAGGCTGCTCTCCTTCATGCCCTACTCCACTCACCACTGTTCAGTGGGCCTGAGCGTCCCCATCTCCATATACTGCGCCAACTGCTCTCTGCCATCTTCTCAGGGGCAGGCAATGTGCTGGCCACACCATGGACCATGACTCCACCAAAACTGGCAGATGAATTACGGCAAATTGGCCTATATGTTGGTCCTGATTTTCTGGCTTCTCTGGAGCAGTTGAGCCAGGCCTTGAGGCAAGTGCCTGGGATCCTGCTCATGGGTCCACCTGGCAGTGGCAAGAGCACATGCTGGGAGAGCCTAGCTAAGGTCCAGAACCAGCTGGTAAGCAGGAAGAAAGCCCATAGAAATATTAGGCCTGTGTATATCACCTCCCTATACCCCAGCAGCCTCAGCCCAGAAGAGTTCCTAGGCTGGTTTGAGGAACATTGTTGGAACCATGGGGTCTTTTCCCAGAAGTTGTGGGCTAGCATAAACCAACATGAAAAAGACCCACAGGGAGTTCAGCACTGGCTGGTCTGTGATGGAGTGCCTAGTGCTGCCTGGCTGGATCCCATTGCCTCATTGCTGAGTAATGATGCTAAGCTTAATCTGCCCAATGGCCAACAAATACCTCTGCCACCAGACACCTGGCTCTTGTTAGAAGTGGTGAACACAGCTGGTATGTCTCCTTTTGTAGTAGGAAGCTGTGCCCTGGTATGCTGTGGAGGGCATCAGACATGGCAGGCAATGCTTGCAACTCTAATGACAGAACTTCCCCGAGAGTACTATCTACTCCCCCAAACCATGGTTGAGTTGCAACATCTAGCAGATAGCCTAGTGCCCACCATGCTTCACTTCCTAAACCGCCAGGGTGCCAACTCTGTGCTCCATGTTCATGGACAACCAGCATCCAGCCCAGGTGTGGCAGAAGTTAACAGCATGAACCACCTCCTTCGAGGGCTGCTTAACCCCTACCTGCACTACACAGAGGAGGAGCAATACCACATCATCGGTGAGGTGGGGGGGGGGGGGGTAGAAGGATGGACTTGGGCTGAGAGAAGAAGAGGCAGAAGAGGGGAAGGAAAGAACCTAGGGTATAAGAAAGAAAGGGAGGAAGAGTTGGTGAATAATGGAGGGGAGAAGATGAGGGTACTAATGGGAAGTAAATGCATAGAGTCAGGGAGAGGAAGAGGTCCTAGAACCCAGGACAGAGGAGGTTCATGACAGGATGTGACAAGAGAGAGCTCTTGTGGTAAAAGACTTTGCTTTGTTCTTCTCTGTTTCTCCCTTTTCTCCTCCCCTATGGCTCTCCCTATCTTCCCCATATCAAGAGAACACAAGTCATTCAAGCTCAATGGTCCAAGGCTCCGAAGGTACTCAAGGCAGCATCTCTGCTGAGGGACTTAAGCAAGACGTGGAGGGAGACAGAAAACGTCGAAACCATTTGCTGGCTATTAATAGCTTTCTCTTGGCCTTTATTTGGGGCTTTGGATCCCACCTCCCAACCAGGTGCCTACAAGGAACCTCCAGAGTGGATACCCTGGGGACCTCTGGTCTTTGGGGAAGCAGGGCAATGGCAGACTCAGCAAACAGTTATTTTTGTGTATGAAAGAAAGAGTGTGTGTGTGTGTGTGCAACCATTTCTGTGTGAGAAACTTTGTGTATGTGTAACTAGTAGTGACTGTGTGCATGTGGACTCCAGAGCCCAGATGAGAATTCTGTTGGAATTTATCTCACTCTTTATTTATACAGGCTTTGGCCCAGCTTTGACAATTTTGTTAGAGGAATTTTGAAGCACCACCCTGAATGCATTGAGCTGCCCACCTCAGTCTCACTGTTTGACTTACATCTTTGCCCTGAGGATGGATCCTTGGTCCCCTTCACAGGCCTCTACTTGAACAGTCGGATCAAGGGAACTTTGGGCACCTTTAACCTCTCACCCCAGGTATGGTTGATAAGTACAGAGGGAAGAAAGTGATGTGGGAAGTGAGCAGTCTGGAATTGGCTTTCTTCGCCATGTAAATAGCCACAGCTGATGTCCCACTTCCTGCTCACAGGCTGAGAGAGTACTATATGTGATGGATCTACTCTTGACTGCGGGGCATCCTGTGTTGCTGACTGGAGAGGCTGGCTCTGGAAAGTCTACTTTTGTGGAAGTCCTAGTGGAGCCTAACCACCCGTGCTTACACATCCCAATCAACCTGGCTCTCACCACAACCCATCTACGAAACCTTCTGAGTCAGGAGATGCAGAAGCAAAGCCAGGCTTGGCCAGGGAAAATCTTCCCCCCTAAGGGCTCTTCACTTTTCCTGCTTGAGGACCTGCACATGGCAGCAGCTGGTGAGAGTCCAGAACTAGGGAATGTTTTGAACATATGTCACAGGTTCCAAAAACAAAGATAAGAGCCTGAGATAAGAACCACTACCTAGGGGAGTAGGATGCTTTTTCCTTTTGTGACTATTACCTTGGGATTTATTGAGTCTGACCTGTTCTCCACCTCTGATTTGCTTTTTGTAGACATCCTTAACCCATACACCTGATGGACCCTCATCTTCCCCGAATCACACACCACTGCTCAAATCCCTCTCTTCCAGCCTTTATACTGCATTCCCACCACTCTCTGTGGTGAATTGTGGGTACCTGGGACTGCCAGAGAGTTTGTCCTATAAAAGGCCTAACTTTCTCTCTTCTCCCTCTGATACCTGCAGACCCCACAAGGAAATGTCAGCCTGTGCTGGAGACACTGCGTCAGGTCCTGAGTCATAACACACTGTATGCCAATAATCCACTGGAGCTGCAGACAGTGCCCACCACTGTCAACTGGCTGGCCACAGCCACAGCCGCCTGCTGCTCTGAGCTGCCTTTGTGCCCACGCTTCACCCGGCTCTTCACAGTCCTGTTGCTAAGCAGTGTAAGCCGGGTAACCATTTTATCCAGGCATTGTGCAGGGGTCCAGGCATGGCTTGAGCGCTTCCCCTCCCTTGACAAGGAGGAGGTCATGGCAAGAGCACTGGTCACTGCCACGGTAGATGCCTGGGAAGAAATGCGGACACACTTCCCCCCATCCCCCTGCCGGCCTCACTACCGCTTCTCCCCACATACTATAGAACATCTGCTCAACAGTCTACAGCTGCTGCATCCTCGATCTCCAGTGCGTTTTTTTGAGCCGCAGAGTCGACTAGAGCAGCTGCGTCGCTTGTCAGGCCTCCGGGGTGCCCGCTTGGCTACTTTGGTGGCCACTAGGACCATAGTCCACCTCTGGCTGCATGAGGCCCAACGCACCTTCACTGACCGCCTTATTACAGCCACAGAACAAGATCGCTGTGTCCAGATGCTGCTTGCTGTGGCAACCAATGCTTTTAGTACAAATGCCAGTTACAAGAGCATTTTGGGACCTGAGAAGGTGAAGGAAGAGGAAAAGGAACTGGTGCCTGAGGTGGAATCTGAGGAGGAGTTGGCAGAATGGGAAGACCACAGCAGCAGTGGAAGTGAAGATGAGGCTGAAACAGGCACTAGAGACCTTCTGGCCTTGACTGTGACTTGGCCTCCACTGGGCCCTGGGCCCAAATTCCTGAGCTTAACATCTCAGCCAGTTCCACAATCTGACAAGGCCTTTCCCTCAGACATCTCTGTGAATCCGAGCCATGATAACATCTCCTCACCAAAACTAGAGATAAAAGCTAGGATCCATTGGCAGAAAGTTTCTCACCCGAACTTCTCAGCCCCACTGTTGCTACCTGCTCTGCTGCTACTACCCCAGGAACGGGCCTCTGAGCTGATCTTCACACAGGAACTGGTACCCACTGCCCAGGAACATAGACACTACCTGCAGCAAACCTGGGAGTTCTTGGAGAAACAGCTGGCAGAAATGCTGCCAGAGTTGAGCCCAGGCCCCCGCCTTTCCTTGTGTCACCCCTTTGCTCAGCATGTGGTCCGCTTGACCCGAGTGTTGACTGGTCCACGTCAACATGGAATTCTGCTATCACATACCAGGGGGACAGGGCGACGAAGTGCCCTACGAGTAGCTGCCCAACTTAGCCAGGTTCTCCTCTTTGAGCTTCCCCTGGAGCCCGAGGATGCTGTGCTGCGGTGCCTCAAGAAAGCCAGCTGGCATGCAGGGATCCTCAGGGAGCCAGCAGCCCTGATGGTGCCAGAGGGTGCAGGTTCCTCCATTCTGAACCTCCTCTTAGGCCTTGTACAAGAAGGGTACTTCCCTGGCCAGTTCTTAGATGAGGAGCTGAAAACTATTACTGAGAAGCTGTCCATGGAGAATACAACTGGCAAGATTAGTTCCAAGAAGGAGATGATCCTGCTCAGGTGGGGTGATGCAGGCTGCCAGAGGAGGACTGGTGGGGCTGGCCCTGGGAATGGGGCAGGAGGGAGAAAGAGTCACATAGCTCTATTGACGTGTAGTAGAAGCTTGGCCATTTAGGAAGGGTATGTTCTCTGAATTCAGAAATTTCTCCTGTTTGTTGAAGGGTGGGGAGAGAAAGAGATATAGGAGGATGCAGAGGGTTGAGACTGTATTGCTCAGGGGATTAAATGGCCACCCATCAATCCCTACCTATAGATTCCGCCGGCTGGTGTGCCAAAATCTCCACCTATTTATCCTGATGTCTGATAGTTCCAGTCCTCCACAGATCCGCCCCACCACCTTCCTGGCTCTCCTCGATCTTGCTTGCACCAGCATTGACTACTATGAGCCCTGGAACCAGGCTACCTTGATCAGGATGGCTCACCATTACCTGGATGGTGCCTTTAACAGAAGCCTAGAACTTGGTAAGCCTGCCTCACCTTGCCTCTCCTCATCTCCCCTCCCCACTCCCACCTTGGTGAAGCTTCTCCTCTTTACCCAAGTACTGATAAAGCACCTCCTTTCTTCCCTCTCCTGAAGAGACTTCCCTTCCCCTCCTCATCAAACCCTGGTGAAGCATCTCCTCCTTTTTCTTTCCCTGTTCCCCTTTTCTTCTCCACCTTCCCACATTCAAAGACTGGATTTCTTGCAGACTATCCTCAGCTCCCAGCTCTGCAGATCTCTGTTGCCAGTATGGCCAAAGTTATGGCTCTGATCCACCTGTCAGCCACCAAATACTATCAGCTCCTCTGTCCACTGCTGCCATTAGCTACTCCCAAGACTTTCCTGGACTTCTTGGATACCTTCTTGCTGCTGTACCTCCACCTATCAAATCGCACCCAGAACAAGATCCATCGGTGGGATCCTGTGCCCCTCTTCATACTCTTTCTGGACTTCACTATCCCCTGTCACCCACTCCTCTCCCATCATCCCTAAGCCTATGGCCAAACACTGACCTGACCTTGCCCTACTCCACTGAGGGAGTTCCTAGGCCCCCTTCCTGGTTTTTGCCCCTTTTCTAAACACCCCTTCCTGCAACCCCTGGCATCTTTTCTCAGGATTCAGACAGCCCTAGAGAAACTGACCATGGTGATAGACCAGAACAATGCCCACAACCGCTTGGTGGAAAGCCTGAAGCATGAGCTGCTATGTGCCCATGAGGTGTGAATGGTGAGGGGATGATCCAGTCCATACCAAATGTGGTGAATCAGAATGTAAGGCAATTTTGTCAGGGGTGTGAAGAGCATCAGAGGATGATGCTAGATAGGAGCACTATTGAGGTGTGGGAAGTGTTGGTAAGCATAAGAAAAAAGAACTGCATAGTTCAGGTTAGAAATATTCTTACTAGAGAGCTGACAATCAAAATGGCTAGTAATTGGTTTCTGGGAAATGAATGTCAGGAAATCAAAGTCATTGCTGATAATTATCCCCTGAGGTAATTACTGGTGGGGAGAAAGATCTGTGTCCAGAGTCCACTGATGCTTTGGATTATTGGAAAGATTGGTCAGTAGACCTATTGGGAGAGCCATTCTTGGCAGCACTGATGCATGATGACTCTGGCATTGTCAAGAGGATGGTCCTCTCTCCCCTCCACACTTGGGGCATCCCGATGCAATAGAGAAAAGGAGAGTTTGGTGTGGTTCTCTCTTATGGGAATCAATCATAAAATGTTAGTTCTTTCTGCATCCTGGGAAATTAGAGAGCATGGTGAGGGAGTGGCCACTTGTCTGTTTTAGTCTGTGAATTTCAGGAAAGAACTAAAAACTATCCTGTGTCAGGAGCATCACTTTAGGAAGCTACCTAGAGAGCAGTGGAGTGCAGGCTTCCTGGGTGGCCTTCCCTGAGAGTTTCTTCTGAAGCATTTTCTTCCCTCTTGGTAGATAGAAGAATAGTCAAAAATAGCATTAGCATCAGTCAACCTTGAGGCTTGATGCAGGGACTGCTTGGGAGGTGGAATTGGGGAGGGCCTGGCTTCTCTGTCTACAGGACCTCGCTACCTGCCAGAAGCAGCTGGAGTTAGACCGGATCCAGTACCTTCAGTACCTGACAGATTGTCAGCAACAGGAAATACTCATCAGCAATCTTACCAAGCAGAGAGACACACTGCAGAGCCAGGAGGAGTCACTGACTGAACAGGTGATCCCCTGCCCCTTCCCTCTTTCCACCTCCTCCACCCCCATTCATCTTCTCCCCTCTATCAAACCAAGGCAATAACAGGGTGGACACAGGACCCCTCACTGAGCTCCTTCAAAAAAAAAAAAGTCCTAGCCCAGCCCTGGAGTGCCTATTGCTCTCTTGATCCTCACTCATTCCAGAGCTGCTAGGGTTTAGCGATAGCTTTCTTTCTACCATTGCTACCAGTCTCTGTTTGGCCTTTAGGGATTCTGGATCTTACTTATGTTATCCCCTTCCCTCTCTCTCAGTTTAGCCAAGGCTACAGATGGGCTTTGCTAAAAGATTTAAATGAGTAGACATATGGGATGGAAGGAGCCTTGGATTTACAGTCAGAAGGACTGGTTTCAAATCCTGGCTGATACTTACGAGCTGTATGCTTTTGCGAAAGTTTTTCAACACACATTTATTAAGTACTTACTATGCCAGGCATTTTGTGCTAAATGCTGAGGACGCAAGCAAAAGCAAAAACCAGTCCCTGTTCTCAAGGAATTTTCAATCTAATAAGGTAAACAACATACAGATAACTATGTATGACCAAGATACATGCAGGAAAAATTGGAAATGGCATCAGAGAGAAGGCACTGAGATTAAGAGGGACTGAAAATGGTTTCTTGCAGGACTTTAGTTGAGACTTAAAGTAAGCCAGGGGAGCCCGGAGGTTGACATAAGAAGGGAGAAAGTAACAATTTCTCTGAACAAAACTTTGGGAAAGTATCAACCTTCCTAAACTTCAGATTCCTATTTTTTTTAAAAAAAGGAAAAAATACTACTTGCCTGTAGATGTCTTGGGCTATATGTTGGCTGAGTGAATATCCCCAAAAGCACAATAAACTTGGGAGTAGCAAGGGGTGCTGCATCAGGAAAACACTTTGTAACCTTTAATATACTATCAAAATGGAACTGATATTAATGACTGCTAGATAGAAGATAAAATAGAACTCTGAAAATACAGACTTATTTAGTTGCTTATTAGTTCAGGAATATCACAAAATGCTAGCATTAGAAGAGACCTCTGAAACAAACCTGTATCTGACCAAGAATTTCTTCCACATTTCCAATAAGTAGTCATTCAGCCTTCTCTGGAAGACCTCAAGTGAGGGGGAGCTCACTATCTCCAGAAGCAGCCCCCTGCCACTTTTGGATAGTTCTAATTGTTTATTTTCCCCTGACATCAAGTCAAATATGCCTCTTTGCAGTTTCTATCATTGCTCTTAGTTCTGACCTGTGGGATAAAGCAGAGCATCTAATCCCTCTTCCACATGAAAGCCCTTCAAATATTTGAAAACAACTAATATTCTTGTTTAGTGTTGGCCCTGATTACATCATGAAGAGTAACCCAGTTTTCTTGGCTCATTAGTCCCATTCTATCTGGCCCTGGCCCCACCATGTAGCCATTAGTCTGCCTCTGGAGGAGATGTGCCTGTGGCCCTCTTGGTGAGGTCTCCTGTCCTACCTGAGTCTCCTTTTCACATATAAATTAATGCCCTTTTAGCTTTTCTCATCATCACCCCAGCTCAACTCTTTCTGGAGTCATTATTCCTTCCCATTTGCAGGGCTGAGTTAGATTCACACTGATAGTATTCAGTGGAATGTGTCGCATGCATCCCAGTTCTACTTCTGGCTCTGCCTTGTTTTGCAGTTTAATTTGATGAATTCTGGCTTCCTATAACCCAAGCAGGGAAGCATTTCACAATGTGACTACAAATGCCCCCTTGTAAAGTAATAGCCACATACAAGTTCCACCAGTAAATGGCAAGAAAAGGAGCATCTTGCCATGATGCTTAGCCCCAGAGATGCTGGTGACAGAGTACCAGAAAAGTGGAAGAGGGTTACTCATAACAGATATCTGGTGTCAGGGATTCAGACCTGGGGACTAATATCCCTCCAAGAAGTTCTGTGTTTAGAGGTTTTTCCACTTTTATCCCTTTGTGGTCCCTTTTCTCAGATGGACCAGGCTTTCCTGAAGCCCTTAAACCAGTTTAAGATGGCTGATATGGAAGAGCTGCGCAGTTACCGGGCTCCACCTGCTCCTGTGGTGATGGTGACTGATGCACTCTGTGTCCTGTTCCATCGCCCCCCAGGATGGGAGAGTGCCAAGCAACTTCTCAGCAAAGAGGGCTTTTTTGAGGTAGGGGGCTGAACCCAAGTGATAAAGAGTTGGACAGGATGAGGTGACAGGGCAAAATGAGAGTGACAGAGCTGGCTTTTGGGGAAACCAGGGTAGGATTATGATTGAGATTATGGGAATTATAAAGGGGGAGGATTAGGCGAAGAGGATGATGGGGAGGTGATCCAGAATAGAGGAGCATAAAAAAGGATGATGGGTCAGGAGCCATATTGGAGGAAGGACCAGTGATAAGGCCAGGAGAGAGAAAGAGAGGAAAAGGAGAGATAATGGGGGCTGAAAGAGATAGGAGGAGGGGAGAGGCAATATGGAGAGATTGAGGTGTGAAGAATTGACAGGGGCTGAGGGATACAGGAGAAGAGGCCAAGGAAAGGTATGTAGGGGCTGAGGAGGTACAGTTCTGACTCTGAGCTAGTGTTTCACTCTCTTCTTCCTTGGGGACAGGATCTTGTATTCTTTGACAAGAAGACAGTAGGAGAAGCAGAGCTGCTCAGCCTGAGACAGATAATGGAAGACCCAGGCATGAATAACAAGGTCCTGAAGCACGTGAGCCAGGCTGCAGCAGGGCTAGCTTCCTGGCTTCGGGCTATGTTGTGCTTTGGATTGGCACAGCGCAAAGGGGTCCCCACATCGGCCCTGCTGAAACAGGTGGAGGACACACTGCTGAATGAACAGATGTGCATGGGCCGCTGCCAAATGCGGGCAAAGGAGCTGCTACAGCAAAACTATCTTCTGGTTCTTCAGGTAGAGCAGGCACGACAGTCTCACAATCTCTTGGCCGAACAGCTCTCTAGGGCAATACATGGCCGGGAATCAAAGGGACAGATGCAGGCTTCCCTCATCAGTCCTATGAATGTCTGGAATGGCCTTATTCAGGTAATGCTCCACTTTCATCTGTACCTGTACTATTCTATAAGTCATGCACCCTCACTTGTAGTATGCCCAGGGGAACTGCCTGCCTTTCCTCTGCTCAGTCCAGGGAGTTGTTCCTAATTTTGCTCCTGCCCAGACCTAGGAATTTCCTGTCCCTGTTCCAACCTCAGTCCTGGGAACTATCTACCCTTTGCTCCACCAAGACTAAAACCTATAAAGACTCCCACCCTGAGAGTTAGGAACATCTGAATTCAGGTGTCAGTTCAGATGTGTACTGTCTTGAACCAGCCACCTAACTTCTCCAAACCTCAGCCTCGCCATGTGTCAGAAGAGAATCATGAGACTTGTAGTACCCATCTCACAGGGTTGTTGTGGGCTATAGAAATATCAGTTGTGATTGGTAGTTGTAGTAGAAGTAGTGGTAGTAGTAGCAGCAGTAAACAACAAGAATAATATGCTCTAAAAGCCTAGGTGAACTTGGTGAACTAGGTGAACCCTCTTGCCTCTCTCTGCCCAAGAAACTTTTCCCCTATCACTTTCCTCCTCCTTTAGCCCCATTTCCTTTCCCCCTTTGTCCCTATTTCTTCTTCCCTCCCTTCTCTCTCTCTCTCCCAACATGAGTTTGCTTTTTTCACTTCTCCTTCCTTCCATCTCTTCCCTCTCAGAAGCTGAAAGGGAACTGTCAGACAATACCTGGAGATGCCCTTCTCTCTGCAGCAGCCATCAACTACCTGGGCCCTTTCCCAGCTGGAAGGCGTCAGGAGATACTTGACAAATGGTTGGCACTATGTTCAGGTTGCCAAGATCACCTGGACCCAGATGATGTGGCCTTGGAACTGGACCGAGAACAGGGCCTACCGAGAGACGTGGAAGACTTTCAGATACCCACCCTAACACCCTTCAGCCTCTTGTCGGTGCTGAGCTCTGAGACTGAGCAGCACCAGTGGGACCGAGACATGAAGCCCCGGGCAGTACCTGCACGCCTGGCTGCCCTCCTCCTTCGAAGCCCCACTCATAGGTCTACTCGACGATGGCCCTTGATCATTGACCCTGACGGCCAGGCCTCTGTTTGGCTGCTGTCTCAGAGCCAGCAGAATAATGAAGATATCCTAGAAATGTCACAGTATCTCAACAAACATGAGAGAGGTATCTGGTTTTCCAGAAAGGATTTCTAGGGCTGCTTCTTCCAGAAATCATAGAATCAGAATTGGGGTAGCAGGGATGGGGGGCTGAAAAAGGTACAGTACAGCTGGCTACTTTGACCTAGGGCTCTATTCAGTTTGTACATGATCACTTCTACTATTTGATCCCTTCAGTCTTGAAACTAGGCCCAGTAGTTGTGCCTGTTGGCATGGTGATGTTAGCTTTTGGTCTGCGACAAGTGAATAGGGAGGTCCCAACCGCCTGGAATTCTTTAGATGCTCTCTCTTTTCAGGAAAGGTATAGAGGTTATTGCTTATTAAGCAAGCATTTATTACACACCTGCTGTTGTGTCAGGGACTATGCTAGGCCACAGTATACAAAGACAAAGGGAAACAATCTCTGCCCTCAAGAAATTTACATTCTAACTGAGGAGATGATATGTGCATATAGAGGCGCATACAGAACACATGTATGGGTAGCTACAAACACACAGAGAGCAGAAACAAAGTGTATTTTGAGGAAGGCACTAAATGAAGCCAGGGATCAGGAAAGGTATTATGCGGAAAGAGGTAATTGAGCTGACCTTTGCAGGAAACCAGCAATTCCAAGAAGGGAAGGTGAGAAGGAAGAGCATTCCAGGCATGGGATACAGTCAGTACAAAGGCACAGAGAGGTGAAATAGAGTGTTATGGCTGAGTAATGACAGTTAAGCCGATGTGGCTGGACCACAGAGCACATGGACAGGAGTAATGTGTAAAAAGGGTGGAAAGGTATAATGGGGCCAGGCCATGAAGAGTTTATAATGTCAAACAACAAAGATTAGCCTAGAGACATTAGGGAAACTTAAGAATTTATTTAATAGGTTGAGGGTGACATGAGCAGACTTATGCTTTTGGAAAACCACTTTAAAATGAGGAGACACTTAAAGCAGGGAAACCAATTAAAAGGGCATTACAAAAATCCAGGCGAGGGGACATAGGGGCTTGGATGAGTAGAAAGACACGGCAGCTAGGTGGCACAGTGGATAGAGTGCCAGGCTTGGAGTCAGGAAAATCTGAGTTCAAATTCAACCTCAGATACTTGCTCGCTGTGTAACTCTGGGCAAGTCTATTTAAACCTGTTTGCCTCAATTTTTTCATCTGTCAAATGAGCCAGAGAAGGAAATGGCAAACCGCTCCAGTATCTTTGCCAGGAAAGTCCCAAATGGGGTCACAGAGAGTTGGGCACAACTGAAAACAACTATACACACACACAATATGTATATGTGTATGTGTATATGCATATATGTGTGTATAATGTATAGATAGAAATGACAAGATCTGTAAAGTGCTGAGATATGTGGAGTGAAGGAGAGGGAGGAATTGAGGTTGCACCAAGGTTGCAAGCTTGGGTGACTAGAAGGATAATAGTACCTTTGACAATAACAGAGAGGGATGGAAGAGGATTGGAAGAGGAATTGGCTTGGGAGGAAAGAAAATGAATTCTGTTTTGGACATGTTGAATTTGGGATGCCTCTGGGACATCCACTTTGAAATGTTCAATGGGCAGGTGGTGATGTGAGACTGGAGCTCAGAGAGTGATTAGCACAGGACAGAGTTATCTACATAGAGATTCAGTCCATGGGACCTCATTGAGGTCAACAAGAGAGAGAATGTAGAGAGGGAAGTCCAAGGATAGAGCCTTGGGAAACACCCACAGTTAGTAGAGATGATATGAATGAAAATCCATCAAAAGACACTGAGAAGGATTGGTCAAGTCAGCAAGCATTTTTTTAAGTACCTACTATATTCCAGGCACTGTGACTGTCGTTGAATGATAGGGGTGGTATGTTCAGATAAAAGAATTTCATAGTTCTTTATCTTACATTGCCATAGAAGTGGAACATTTATTGGGGATGGCAATTTCAGATGAGGTGGTTGTAATATTAATTTTGCTTATTGTTTTATTTTGTTACAAGAGACATTACAGAGAGGAGATATTATATAAATCTTTGTCATGTGAAAAACAAAATATCAATAAAATTTAAAACACCTACACATACATGTATATTTTGGTAACAATATATAAGTTATATATGTATATATATGTGTGTGTGTATACGTGTATATATATGTATTTGTATTTAACACTGTTGACCCTCTCTCTTCCTGGATACTCATTTTTTTCTCTGGGTTTCCAGGGTGCTACTCTTTCCTGGTTCTACACTCCTCACTCTTCTTTGCTGGCTCATCAACATTATCATGCCTTCTAACCCTGATCCCAAGGATCTGTCGTAGGCCCTCTTCTCTCCACAATCTCCTTTGGTGACTTCATCAGCTCCCATAGATTCAATTATCATATCTATGCAGATAAATATCAGCTCTATATATGTTTCTATTCTTTCCTCTGTACTCAAAATGTCCAAAAGAGAACTAATTACCTTTCCCTCCCAAATTGATTTTCCAAACTTCTTTAATAATGTAGAAGGTACTGCCACTATCTCAGTCTTCTAGATTCTTTATTTCAGCAGTGTATTTGACTTCTGCCTCTCTTTTACATCATATGGCCACCTATCTCCAAACATCGCTATTTCTATCTCTTTCGCATCCTGCCCTTTCTTTCTTCTCCCAGAGCTACCACCACTGTTCAAGCCCTTATCATCTCTCACTTCGATTATTCCAGAAGCCTCCTAACTGATCTTCCTGCCTCAAGTCTTCTCCAATTCCAGTCCATCTGCCACCCTGCTGCCTAAGTGATATCTCTGTCACTGCCCTGCTCAGCAAACTCCAGAACCTCTCTATTGCATCTGAGATGATATAGAAATTCTCCTGCTTAGCTTTTAAAACCTTCACCATTTGGCCCCAGCTGATTTATTCCCCATTCAGCATTCTTAGACCAGCCTCTAAGACCCCCTCCAGCTCCAGCAGAGGAAATGTGTGCACATTTTTGTGGGAGAAGAGAGGTCCCTATTACACTACAGTTTGTACTTGTTTATTGTGTGCATGTTGTTTCCCTTGATAGACTTGAAGCTCCTTGATGACAACTACTGTTTCATTTTTGTCTTTGTTCTTCCAGTGCTTAGTACAGCACCTGGAACAGGTTGATTTACTAGAGAGATAATGCACTGTGATAAGGCAACGTATACTGCCATTATGAAACCATGTTAGAGAGAATGGATGATAAAGCATTTATTAAGTGCTTACTATTGTCTTCAGTTCTTTGCACCAAATTTTAAGAAGGATACTGGTAAGTTGGAGAGTGTTCAGAGGAGAGTGAGCAGGATGATGCAGGTCCTTAGGAACATGCCATGTGATGATTAGTTGAAGTAACTGGTGATTTGTTCTAAAAAAGAGGAGATTTAGGGAGGAATTGTAACTGGAACTGTGATTTCTTTGCTGTGAAGAATTCCTGGTAAGGAAATGCCCTCTACCAGTGCAGACTGGCACATTTTCTGAAAAGTAAAAGTTTCAGAGAACTGCCTGGACCACTGAGAAGCTAAGTAGCTTCTAGGGGTATGCTGCCAGTATGTCTTGGCAGGATCCTGGCTTTGAGGCCAGCTCAATATCTGCTATACCATGCTTAGTGGAAGTAACTGGGGATTTGAGAGAAGAAAAGATTTACTGGGACATGATCACACCATTTAAATACTTGTTTTGTTTGGCCCCAGAGGACAAATCTAGAAACAGTGAAGGAAAGTTGTAGAATTAGACTTATTTATTTTTATTTTAGTTTAGCTTAGTTTTAGTTTTCAACATTCACTTTTATAAGATTTTGAGTTGCAAATTTTTCTCCCTCCCTCCCCTCACTCCAAGACAACAAGCAGTCCAATAGAGGTTATACATGTACAATCATATTAATCATATTTCCACATTAGTCATGTTGTGAAAGAATCAGAATAAAAGGAAAAAACCACAAGAAAAAAAAAAGAAAAGTGAAAATAGTAGTATGCTTACATCTGAGTTTAGATTCCACAGTTCTTCCTCTGGATGTAGATAGTATTTTCCATCATGAGTCTTTTAGAATTGTCTTGGATCATTGTATTGCTGAGAAGAGCTAGGTCTACCATAGTTGAGAATTGCACAATATTGCTCTTATTGTCAACAGTGTTCTCCTGGTTCTGCTTACTTCACTCAGCCTCAATTCATGTAAACCTTTCCAGATTTTTCTGAAATAGGCCCGCTCATACTTTCTTATAGCACAATAATATTCCATTACATTCATATATTACAACTTGTTCAGCCATTCCCCAATTGATAGACATCTCCCCAATTTGTAATTCTTTGCTACCACAAAAAGAGTTGCTATAAATATTTTTGTATGTGTGAGTCCTTTTCCCTTTTTTATGATCTCTTTGGGATTCAGTGGTATTGCTGGATCAAAGGGTATGTAATTTTATAACCCTTTGGGCATAGTTCCAAATTGATCTCTAGAATGGTTGGATCAGTTCACAACTCCACCAACAATTCACTAATGGTCCAGTTTTCTAGAGTTAGATTTAGATCTGATATCAGGAAAGAAGACATAAAAATTAGATCCCCCAAAATGAAATGGATTGCAGGGGAAAGCATTGGGCTTCCCTGTCATTGAAAGTCTTCAAATAATCACTTGTTGGGCAGCTTGTATGAGGATTCTTATTCAGGTATGGATTGTACTAAATGACTTCTGATTTCAAGTTGCAATAGACATTTATTAAGTGCTTTCTATGTGCCAGGTACTGTGTCAGATGTTAGACTTTACATTTTATTAATATGATTTGCTTATCAAATGTATTCTCCTTAAGTGAATTTTCCAGGAACCACTCGATGTTTTTCCTTGAACTTATTTGTGTATCAAAGGCTGCATTCAGCCTGGTTTGGGTTTTGGTTTTCTGGTAGGAAATTTAGAAATTTTCACCTTGCATCTGTACTCCCGGTTGCATGATGTGCATGATGTCTCATGGGATGCTGCTTTTAATTAGTCTTGTCCTGTCTCTAAATCAGTGAGGTCTCAGTAATTGATAATCAGCATCAGTTTTCGAGGCAATTCATTTAGGTGTTATAGTAGTCTCCTTTAAGAATCATTTGACATATAAGCAAGATGCATAAACCACAATATCCAAAAACCTTTCATCGCTTCCTATCTCTTTGCTGCACATACTCACCACCTACTTTTTGTCATGTGGGAGTTCCTTGGGTGTCGTTGCTAAGCCAGTCTATACATTCACTTCACCTCATGTCCCTACCAAACTGCTCACATACAAGCAATGGGAAGTTATCACCAGTTGGCTGATCCCTGATCTGGCCAATCACAAACTGCAGAGGTTTTTGGACACCTCAAACTCATTATACCTCTTAGAATCCCTACCTTCCTTCAACACTCAACTGAGGTGGCACATCCTAAGAAAGACCCTTCCTCATTCCCTTAGTTATCAGAGCTCTCTTCCTGTTGAAATTATATTATGTTTGTAGAATAGTCAGGAGGTTTCAAGAAAGCAGGCTTCTTGAGAGCAGGAACTGTTTTTAGAGCCTAGCACAGTGCTTTGCAAACAGTACTCACTTAATAAATACTTGTTAAATTGAATTTGAATTTCCCTCAGGTGCTAACCATTCAGCCACTGTTCACAGACCACTCCCTTAGGATATGATACAGTGTAACATATTTCTATTGCCCCTCACGCTTCCAATATATGACCTTTTTACTCTTCCTCTGTTACCTCCTTTTGCTTGTCTTCCTCCTCATCTTTCTCAAGAGGATGTAGAACAATCAGAGAATTTCAGGTTTCTCTGGAAGGTCATCCACTCCCATCCCTCCACCCATCTCTGAACTCCAGTCCCTTCCACAAACTTGATATAAGGGAAGACTTTCTTAGATCAAGCCTATATCTACTTGTCTGCAAATTCTAACCATTACTCCAAGTTCTGCAACCTCAGTCCACGAGAAAACCAAAACAATTTTGTTTGCTTTGTTCCACCTCTTCCACAGTTGTTCACATTGACACTGTGTCACCCTTCCAGAAACATCCTATCCCTTCCTTCATGGGCACCTCTCTCCCAAAAATGTCTCCCTGGCAGAGACATCCCTATGAGACAACCTCTTGGACTTCAAGGGATGGACAGTTGCCCCAAAGTCCTGAGTTGAGGTTCTTAATGTGAAAGAAGTACCTCTGGCCCTGTCTCTTAGGGAACACCACTGAGAAGGACAGAAAAGATAAGAATGAAGAAGTAAAAGTGGACAAGGCATATGATGAGGAGGAGGATAACAAAGATGAGAGCATGTCCACTCCGAGCATGACCAGTTCTGCAGGTGCCTTCAGAATCCTTTCAGCCAGTGATCCTAATCTGGGAAAGGAACTGCTAGAAGCAGCTGCCAGTGGTGAGAACTGACCTTTTGACCACTCTTCCCTTACAAGGCTGCCTCTGTGACCTCCTTACTCACTATTTCTTCAGCCTTCTCTCACCCTTTTCTCCTAGTCACATACCTCAGTCAGCCCCAGGATGCTTCCACCTTTCCAGAGACTAACTTCTCCAGAGTCCCTTTTGTCAACTGAAAGAGAGGTCATAGTAAGGGTGTAGAAGAAAGATTTCCCTAGGTGACCTGGGGCCGGAATGAAACTAGAGTATGGTTAGTCTCTAAGATGGACAAAGCTGGAGCTTGGGAAGGGTGTTGTAGAGAGGGAGTATGATGAGAGTAGGTGTGACCATGAAGAGTGTGAGCACAGGATTTGTGATCTGAAGGCCTAGGTTCTGCTACTTAACATAAAGAGATCATTTCAATCTTTTAACCTTAGTTTTCTCATCTGTAAAATGAGAAGGTTGGATTTCATAACCTCTTGAGTCACTTCCTCCGTCATGGCTGAATGGAGGTGCGTGTCAGGTTTGTTGGAGGCTGAGCTGAGTCTCCGGGGCATTTCTCGGCAGGGCTGCCAGTGCTACTGAACAACGTGGAGCTGGGTCTGTGGTGTCCTGAGCTGCAGTGGCTCCTTCAGAGGGAGCATCTGTGCCTCCCTGCAGTGCACCCCAACTTCTGCCTATATCTGAGCACCAGGCTGCGCCTTGATGCTTTGCCAACAGGTGAGGCCTAGACTTGGAGGTTCATTGTGCGGTCACCTTCCCCATTTCTCCAGAAGTATTTGCTGCCACTCCTCAAGAACTCTTCCTCTCCATCTTCCTTAGCCCCTTGCTATAAGGTTCAACCCACTCCACAGCAAGGTTGGATATATGCGCCCAAACTGTTATAATGTGAAGCATGAGAGTCAGAAGCTAGATGGAAGTTGAAAGATGATCAGAGACTTAGGGAGCAGTGGCTGAGCTAGGGGCTGGGAGCAGGGGCTACAGAAAAATGGGAGTGTGGGGTGACAGTAGATGGGGATAAGCCAGCAGTTGAAGCCAAGGGCAGAGGAAAAGGGAAAGTAAAGGCTGGTGGAGGTAGAGGATAGGGAAGGGGACTTGGCAGAGGCAGGGGGTGGTTTAGGGGCTTGGATGCAGAGCATGTTTGTGAGTAAAGCTGAATGGGGCCTCTCTTCAGGTTTGAACTCAGAGACACTGAAGGGTATGAATATAATAGATATGCATGCGATTCCGGAGGTGATAGAGGAACAGCTTTTACAGGAGATCATAAGAGCTGAGAGGCCAGAGCTGGAAACAAGATGGCATAGCCTGGAGCTCAGCATACTGGATGCTTATGATCGGATTGAGGCTACTGAGGTGAGTTTGGGCCTAGGCCTGGGAGATAGCATAGAGGCAGGAGACAGGGGAAGAAGCTTAGGAAGATTAGAAATGAGGAAAGGGCACTAGGAGAGACGAGACAAGGGCCTAGTAAGGCAGAGGTTAACCTTTCTTTGTATCATGATCCTTTGTCAGTCTGGTGAAACCTGTGGACCCCTTCTTTGAATAACATTTTTAAATGCAAAAAAAAAAAAAAAAAGATGATACATAGAATCATACAGAAGCCAATTATATTGAACTAGAATCATCAAAATATTTTTTACAAAACAAATTCACAGACCCCAGGTTAAAAACCCCTGTATTTGACAGAGGAGCTGTCCAGGGGAAAACAGGGTCAAGGGTCCAGGAAAGGACAAGGGGAAGTGTGGGAACCGTGATCTATGAGAATGGGGAAAAGCAGGTTTGGGGGAGATGATGTGAGTGGGTAACAGAGGATGGCAGACCAGGCTTTGAGCAGGGGGCCCCATACAGGAAAAGCTCCTGGGGCTCGTGTTAAACATGGATACAGAACAACTAAGCCGAACGTGTTTTCTGCGGGACATGCTGTACTACCAAGCAGAGCTTTATAAGCAGAAAGCTTACCTGGAAGAATTGAAGGAGAAGGAGGCCCAAGAGATAGAGTTTCGTACACGTTACTGGAATGTGGCTTGTCTGGGCACCACCATATCCCAGGCCATGTCCCCTCTGCAGAATTTACACCCTATCTACCCCACAATGTTAGACAACTGTCTGACTGTGACACGCCGTACTCTGGCCAGCACTGACCACCAGCTACCACCACAACATGGTGAAGACCTGGACAGTCACCTTCAGGAGCTAGGAACCCGGCTAACACGCCGGCTGCTAAGTAATACCCTGAGCACCTTGCAGCCCCACCAAGCACCCCTAGTAGGGGTGTTTGGTGCCCTGGCCCTGCTGCAGCTAGCTGGGCAGGCATCTGCCCTGGAGAGGATGGCACTCTGCCCAGGACTAGCCGCCTCCCCAGTGGCGAACAAGAATGTGCTGAGCTCAAAAGTCACCCGCCCTTCCTGGCTACAACCCAAAGTCTGGCAGGAGTGTGGGCTGCTGGAGCTGCTGCCCCCCTTTGTAGGCCTGCGGGCTTCTCTGGCTGCCCATTCAGGTGCCTGGCAAGAGTACCTGAGATTGCCCTCCACAGTGGTGGGTCGAACACCAGCCATTGGCACCATGCCCCTGAGCTTACTTCAGAAACTGGTGCTATGGCGGGTGCTACAACCAGAGAGGGTCGCTGATGCCTTTGCTGACTTTACCACCTGTCTCTTGGGACGGCCCCTGACTGAGGATAACGATCCAGCTATCAACCCTTACAGATTAAGCCGCCCCACCCGGCCCCTGATTGTGTTGCTGCCCCCACCAGGCCACCCCACTGCCATCTCATACCCTTTACCCTTCATCTGGAAGCTGGCATCCCAACAGGAGCAGGAGGTGAGTCTGGGGGTCTGAGTAGGGACACCTGAAACTACCCTCTTAGCACTGGCTATACAACCCAGGGCAGGGCGCACCTCCTTCTTGGCTGCTAGTCATCTTTAGGGGACTCCTAGACAACTCACGGTTGCGACCACCAATCATGTCAGTTGGAATGTTTTATGCTAGAGCTGTAACATTTCACCTAGTCAATGGCCACATTTTACAGAGTAGGACACTGAGGCCCAGAGAGAATGCTACTTGACTAAGATAAAGTAGACAGGCAGGAAGTAAAAGTCAAATCTCTTAACGTGCAGCCAGAGGTTCTTTCCCCAATTTCCCAGACCCCAAGCAGGGCACAGTTTGAGCTAAGAGCATGAATTGGCCCTGCTATGGGAGACTCGGATTGCCTGACGCTCAGGAGTAGATAAGGGACTGAGTCACACGATTCTTCCCCTTTTCCAAGCCGTGAGAAATGAATGCTCTCTGCCTGTTTCTATCTCAGCATGGGTTTCAGTCATCCCCCTTCTTCCTTCCCACCTTCATCAGCTTGAAAAACTCCTTCACAACTAGTAAGGTCCCAACTCCCCCCATTTCCCCTGCACATTGCACCCTAAATTGGGGTGGCTCACTCTTGCCACAGCTTTTTCTCCATCTGCCCCATTGCACCTTCACTGACTCTGGATTTCTGGTAGCAAGTCAAATGCAGGGTTCTTACCACTCTGAATCTGTGAGCACAACACTCCAGAGAAGCCCAGCCCCAAGCAGGCAGTGGCTGAGCATGACTTCCAACCACCTCTCCTACACACTTGTACTCCCAACAGAAGAGCTCCTCCCCTCCATCCTGCTCACCATCCTCATGGACAGTACTCACTCTACTGATACTCACATAGATGGTATCCACTATGGGGCTGTAGGGCCCTTTCAGAGGCAGCTGAGCCAAGGACTGTGGTAGGACCCTGTGAAGTTCCAGGGCTAATGCTGTAGGAGAACCCTTTCAGTAGCAAATGGGGTGAGGGTTGAGTCCAGAGAAAAAGTCCATACCCAGCCCTGAGCCTCTGCAGACAGATGGTGAGCAGGTGACATTATCCACCAGACCCTGGTTCTCTCATTGCTCTCTGAAGGGCAGAGGCTGGGTAGGAGAGAATTGTTTCTTTAACACTACCTTCAAAGTAGCAAGGAAGGGATTGTAATTTGTTTCTTCAGTAAAGGTACTGGGAGCCACCTTGTGGTTACTTGGGGTCACAGGACCCCTAGAAGCTACTCACAGCATGCCTATCTCTCTTGGGGCAAAAGCATCTACAGGTCATTGGACTGGGTTCCTCTCTATGGGACTCTGCTCAGGCTATAACCACAGCCCTGACTGAAGCCATGAGAAAGGGCCACTGGATAGTGTTGGACAACTGCCATCTGATGTCTTCTTGGCCATCTGAACTCTTGGAATCTTTGTTGAGGATGTTAGATGGGGCTCAGGGTAGGTGATCCTGATGCCGCATATCTGTACCCCACCTTTTCTCTGTGCCCCCTGGTGTCTGTACACCCTTCTTATCTTTGTGTCTTTGTCCTTATGGCTATTTTCACCTTGTGGATATAGTCTCCATCTACATCCCACCTTGTGCCTTTGCCCCTCCAGGAATGTGTGTCTCCTCTTTTGTTCCTTCTGTTCCTTTCTGTTCATTCCTTCCGCGTGTTCTGTATTCCTTTCATATCCATTCCCCTTTTCATGTCTGTGTACCTCCCTTCATATATGTTAGCCACCCACCCCATGTGTTTCTATTCTTATGTCCATCTGAACTGTGTCTTTGGCCCTTCCTTATGCCCACGTCCTGGGGCTCCTTTTCTGCATCTGTGTGACCCCTCACGTTTGTGCCCCCATCTCATTGCTTCACAGGGCCTCAGTCCCTAATGTCATGTTCATGTCCTCATCTTTCCCTTCTCGCACACACAACGTCTAGGTTCCTCCCTTTATGTCTCTCTTCTTTTTTGATTGTGCTCTCCATGTCTCTGTGTGTCTCCCTCCCAGTGGTGTTTTCTGTATCTGGCCATACTGCATGACTGTGCTTCCCACAAGTCTATATCCATTTCCTGACGTCTTTGTCCTCCCCCTCTTTGTGTCCATATGCCTCCCCTTGTTTCTGTGTCCTCATTTATAATTTTCTCTCTCACATCTAGGCCCCTCCCTTCATCTGTCTTTCTCTCCCTTCTCTGTGTCCCCAGAATGTTTCCCCCTCCTGCCTGGGTACTGTCCTTCACGGCGCTATTCCCTCTGCTTTGTCGGAGTTTTTGTCATGTCTGTCTTACATGTGGCCCCCACACACCTGGCAGCCTCCTCGTGCCTTTGCCTCCCGCTCTCAGTGTCTGTGGCCCTTTTTCTTTGTGCTGGCAGTACAGCAAAAGAAGGGAAGAAAAAGCACTGCCTCTTGGAGGCTCCGGTCAGCTCACATCTGCAGTGGCCTTGTGTGCTGGGCCCTGTGCTAATGAGACCTGGAGACCCAAAAAGGGCAGAAACTAGGTGGTCTGTGTGACCTTAGGCAAGTCACTCAGCCTCCGTGTCCAATGCAAGGGTCTGACTAGGTGGCTTCTAAAGTCCAGGGCTCCAGAGTTATGATTCCTTCACTTCTTTTCCTCTTTCTTCATGCTTGTGTCCCCCTTGAATGTCTTTCTATCCGCTTCATGTTTTTGTTCCTCTTATCTGTCTGTCCCTGTGAATACATGCCCCATCTGTGTCCTTCACTGTTTCCCTTTCCTTCTGTCTGTGTCTCCGTTTTGTTGTGTTTGTTCACTTCTCAAGGCTTCTTTCCTCCCATATTTATCTTTTGTCTTATATTAGTGTCCCCACTTTTCTGTCCACCTCATGTCTTTGTCCCTCTTGTTTGTGTCTGTGCCCTTGCCCTCATTCCTTCAGCTCCCTGGTGTCTGAACTCCCTTTGTGCATACATCCATCATCATATCTAAGTCCTTGTTTGTGTACAGAATTGTGTACATTTGAGCTATGTGTTCATGATTTTGTTTCCCTTTCATGTATATATTAGCCTCATGCCTGTGTTCCCCCATAACTGTGACTAACCATGTCTGTCTCTTTCATATCTTTGTCCCATTTATAATACAAGTATGCTCCTCATGTCCTTCCTCTCTTCTGATCTGTGTCTTCATTTCTATAGCCCCCTTCCCTGGGTCTGTGTGTTACCCATGCTTTGGCCATTCCACATCTCCCTGAACCCCATGTCTCCACAGTGACATCGGAAGTTTTGCCACAAGTGTTGCACCAGTCCATGTCCAGACAAAATCTAATTGTAAATAAGAAGTTCCGGTTATGGCTTATTTCCTCAGCTAATGCAATTGATTCCCTTCCAGGTGAGGATTAAAGCCCCTTAACCAGAATCCTAATTGAATTGGGGGAGGAAGAGTAGGCTGTTGCCCAGGTGCTAGCCCCAGTGGAGTCTGGGAGGTGGGGAATGTCTAAGGCACTGCACTGAGCAGAAAAAAGGAGTGCTGTCTAGGAGATGTTATTTGGTGGTAGCATAGGATCATAGGCCACTGTCCAGGTTTCTTTCCAGAGTAAGCATGAAGACTTCCCGTCCAAAGTTGCTTGGCTGGAGTTATGCTCTGAGTCATGTCCTCTCCCCTTTCTCTCTTACTAGTGGTGGTACAGTACTCAGTTCCTATATTCTGGGAGAAGTCACTAGAACTGGGCCACATCCTGATATGCAGCCTACATGAAAGAGAAGGGCAGATCTTAGATTCCCTGGAACATCCTATATTCACAGTGCCCCTAACCCTATCTGTGCCAGTGATGTTCCTGCACAGTCTTCTGCTGCATCGACAACTCTATGGGCCCTGGCTTCAGGCCAAGTATGGCAAATGGTAAGTCCCTCACATCTGAAGGCTCCTTCCTCTTTTTCCTAGGCCTAGGGCAATTGATGGTTTGACATGCCCCCAAGCCAAGCCAAGCCTTCCTTCTGTCCAGTGCCTGACTAGAGATATCCCACCTGGAAAAGACTTTTCCTTGCTTTTTCTAAGCTTTATCTTAGTGCCATCTGTCACTTCTCACTGGATCTCATATTCCCTGACACTGTCCTCTTGACCTTCTATCCCCTTCCCCCTCCCCTATCCCAACAGGACTCAGAGGACCCTGGAACAGACTCTAAAAACACAGGAATGGATATGGAAGAGGTTCAGCAATCCCTGGGTGGCCCTGAAAGAGCTGACTGGCAAGACTCTATCCCTGCCCCTTCCTTGCAGTTTCACATAGCCTCTCATGAAGTTCCTGTCATCATTCTGCTAATCATTTGTCTTCCCTTCCTTGCCCTTCAGCTAATTTTGTTTTCTCCTTTCTTTCTTCTGTCTGTCTCCAATCTCTGGTGTCCTGAGTCCTCTCCATTTGTTTCCCTTTTTCTGGCTCCCATCCCACCCATCTTTTAGTTTCCTTTGCTTTCCTCATTCTTGATCTCTGCCTCCTTCACCCATTCTCAGAAAAGGGACCTGCACCCTGAGTATCTTCTTCTTAGTACCAGAGTCCAGGAAAGGGGTAGATGGGGTTGGAGTACAGGACTTTGAAAGGTGCTTGTGTTTCCTGTGCTCCAGGACCAATTTTTTATGGAGGACATGTGGCTGATCCCGAAGATCAGGCTGCTATACTCAGTCTTGTCCAGGTCTGCCTGGACCCCAACAATGAACCGAGACCCTACAGTTTTACCCCGCAGAATCTGCTGGCTACCCTTATACCATGCCCAGGTAGGTAGGGGTGGGAGGTGGCCAAGTATGATCCCCAACTCTGTTGAGGAGATATGTGTGGTGAAGGGTCCAAAATCATAGATGAGGGGTGGGCTCCCATTCGTGGATAGAGGCATTGACTATCTGTGTTTGGAGATGGAGTAGGGAAGACACAGCGTATGTGTGTGATTCCATGTCTATGTCTGCGTATATGTGAGGTGTCCTATGTCTATGTGTGTATATATGACCCTGAATCAATGTATGTGAGAAGAGGTCCTACCCATGATTCATGTCTTAGGGTGAGGATGTCCTTTGTGTGTGTGAGAACTATTTGTTGGTATGTTCTGGGGTGTGTCCTTGTGTGTGTGTGTGCTTGGTAGTGATGTGTTCCTGTCCCTATATGTGAGAAGCCAAGTCCATGTGTATGCTCAAGAGCTGGGAGAAGGAATGCTTTCTTTCTCTCTATATGTATATGAAAGGGATTATATTATATCCCAGTGTATGTGAGACCTTATGTGTGTGAGGCTGGGGGAGGGAGGGGCAGTGCAGGGAGTAGGCTGGGAGAGGGGTTAAAGTTAGGATAGATAGTAGACTTGTATGTGAGAAGATACTCCATAAGGGAGAGAGGGAGGGATATCGCTGGCCTCATCTTATAGTTCTGAAGGCTCTTTGGATTCACATTTTGTGTCCATCATAGTTCAGGGCATCAGGCTGTCCTTTCTCTTCATTGGTTATCCTTAGCAAGGGTTTTTTTTTTTTTTTAATCTTGGTTCTTCAGATCAAGATGTGGTTGGTATGTATTCTCTGTATTCCTCCCCCACAAAAAACAAAATCTCCTCCTCTGACTCTGTGTCAGCAGGCAGGATTTCTTTCAACTTATTTCCATAATTCTTGAAAGATCCCTAAATCTAACCTCCCAACCCTAATGTCTCTCTAGAAGTCTAATCTTTAATAAGATGTCCTGTAGAAATTACAAACTCACTATATCATGTGCAAAATGGAACTAACGTTTCCTCTAAAGCCCAGTCCTTTTCAAACTGCTTATTTCCATCAAAGGTAACAGTAACTAAATGCTGGAATTATTCCTGATTCTTTTCCTCTCTTTTATATCTCACATCTGATCAGTTGTCAAATCGTCACTTCTGCTTCCACATCTCTTGCACCCATCCCTTTCTCTCCACTCATATTCCAATCCCAGGTTAGGTCCTTATAAATTCTTGCCTTTTTTTTTTTGAGGGGGAAAGGCAGAGTAATTGGGGTTAAGTGACTTGCCCAAGGTCACATGGCTAGTAAGTGTTAAGTGTGTGAGGTTGGATTTGAACTCAGGTCCTCCTGACTCCAGGGCTGGTGCTCTATTCACTGTGCCACCTAGCTGTCCCGGCCCTCATCAATTCTTTTCTGAATTACTGCAATAACCTTCCGCTTAGTCTCTCTACTTTCCATTTCACCCCTCTCTAATTCATTCTTCAGAATGATATTCCTAAAACAAAAATCTGACCATTTCACTCCTTTACTAGAAAACTCTCCTGTGGCTTCCTATTGCCTCTAAGATAAAATACAAACTCTTCACCCTGGCATTTAAGGCTCTCTCAGTATGGTTCCCACTGACTTTTCTAGTTGTATTCATATTACGCCTCTTCATGCATTCTGTTCCCATCATACTGGCTTTCCATCTCCTGTCTCCACGCCTTCACACTGGTGGTTCTCCATGTCTTAAATTCACTCTCTGCTTGCATTGGAACAGATCAGGAGGTGCCACTATGCACATGCAGCCCTTCTGATTCACCCGTACTCACCCTGATTACTGCTCTCCTCTCCCTTGACATCCTACTGCAGTGCTTTGTGTCACTGCCCCAGCAAGAACATCAGCTCCTCAAAGCCAGCTCTGTTCTGTACTGGTCTTTGTATGGCCAGCACCTGGGGCAATGCCTGACACACTGTAGTTGTTTGTTTGCTGAAAGGGAGTGGTCAAAGAGAAGAAATGGGGATGTTTAGCCTCAAGATGAGAATTTGAGGAAACTAATGTTGGGCAATCTTCCCATATCTGATTTGTTCTGCTGGGCTCTAGGTGCCAGAACTAAGAACAGTAGGGAGTAAGTTCTCATGACGTACATACAAGCACCAACAGTGGAAGGAGGTTTGCAGGTTTTATTTGGGTGGTGGGAGGAGGTGCTTCATCATGTTATTGACTCCTATTAAGTTCTCAGCCCACCAAACTCCCTAGATAGTATGCAATCAGTTCTAGGATCTAGATGTGTTCTTTGGCTCCATCCATCCCTTTGAAAATTCCCCATTTCCTCTCAGATTCAGGCATTATAACAAATCACTTAAATTTAATATCAGCAATAAGAGATAAAGATAATTTATTTAAAATAGTATTTTGAAATCAAGGAAATACATATGGAGCAACTCTACCAACATCTGTGGCTTCACATGAACATACTTTTTTTTCCCCATCCCTCTGGGGATGAAAAGTTATGAGTTCATCCTTTCCCAGTCCTGTGGCCTGGCCCTGGCCCACAGGAATAGTGCATCTTCATGATCAGGAAGCCTCAGAAACTTCATGGGAATTCTGTTTTCATGAAAGAGGTGTGGCATACCCAGGGTCAGTAAGAACCTAGACTACATTGAGCTCAGGCAACTGCAAAAGGTTTCCTGCCCTACCCCTTTCAAGCACAAGAGACCTGTCTATGTTAAAGCCAGATGGATGGGCGTGGTTCCTAAACAATTTCCTCTCTGTTTGTCTGTTCTTCCCTCCCTCTCCAATGTTCATTACAACTTTAGTGCTTCTTTACTCTCAAAAGGAACTAGCTCAACAAAAAATTCAACTACACAACTACACAAGAAAGCATGGCAAAGAGAGTAGTTTGCATACTATCTAGGGAGTTTGGTGGGCTGAGAACTTAATAGGAGTCAATAACATGATACAGCAGCCAAAAGAGCTAATGGGATCTTAGGCTACCTTAAGAAAGTAGTAATAAAGAAGTAACAGTCTTTGGTGTCCTCTGCCTTGGCCAGGTCACATCTAGAGTACTATGTTCCAGACTGGCTGCCACAGTTTAGGAAGAATATTGATAAACTGAAGAATGTCCAGACAAAGGCAACCAGGATGGGGAAAGGGCTTGAGTCGGTGACATATGAGGATAAGTTGAAGGAATTGGATATTTAGCTTGAAGAAGAGAAGACCTAGGGAGAATAGGATAGTTGTGTTTAAGATCCTTAGTTATTAGAGAAGTATAGGGAAAGGCTGTCATATGGAAAAGAAATTAGATTGGCCTTTTGGTCCCTAAGGGAAAAACTGGGAACAATGGGTGGAAATTGCCAAGAACCAAATTTAGGCTTGTGTCAGGCCAAACTTCCTTATAATTAAAGCTATCCAAAAGTGTAATGGAGAGAGGGGGTTTCTCTTCACTGGAAATTTCAAGCAGAGGTTTGATGACTCCTCACTGGATATATTAGAGTGGTGGTTCCTTTATGGCTATTGATCTTCCTTCAAATTCTGTGATTCTGCAACATTCTGAATCCCCCCAGTCCCAAAGTATCCTGGGACTTTTACTTAATCTCAGTCTCCTAAGCAGTATATCTCCCTTACCCCAAGTACCATAGGTATATGGTCACTCTCTTAGGAGGTTCCTTATATAATTATGAGGTACAGAAAAAACTTCCTAACAAATGACAATGTCCCAAATTACAGTGGGCGACCTCTTCTCTGGAGGTCATAACGAGAAAGATTCTCAGTGATATAGAGAGGGTTTCTACATAGCACCCGGGGTTCCTTGCTCACATGTGGGATCCACAGAATCATTACCCCAGGATCAAGATAGGACCAAGATTAAAATGGAGCTAGGGCTAAGGCCCAAGCTGAGCCTGGGGCTGGTGCCAATGCTAAAGCCAAAACTGAAGCCAAGGCCCAAGCTGGGGCCAAGTCAGTGACAGAAGTTGTGACTCTATATGGAACCACCACTGGGACTAGGACCAAGGTAGGACTGGAGACCTTCAGATCTACCTTGTGAGATTGTTGCTAGGGCTAAATTAGAAAAATACATAAAGTGTTTACAGCCTTTAAAGTGCTATCTAAATCTTGGTTATTTTTAAATAGTATTTTTTCCAATTACACATAAAGACAATTAAAAAAAATTTTTTTTTGAGTTCCAGTTTTTTTCACTCTCAGATGATAAGTAATTTGACATAGATTATATGTGTGTAATCATGTAAAACATATTTCCATATTAGTCATGTTGTGAAAGAAGAAACAGAGCCAAAGGAAAAGAACCACAAAAAAAATAATAAAGTGAAAATAGTATGCTTTGATCTGCATTCAAATTCTGTCAATTCTTTAGACATGGATAGCATTTTTCATCATAAGTCATTTTTGATTTGTCTTGGATCATTGTTTTGCTGAGAACAGCTAAGTCATTCATAATTGATCGCTGCATAATGTTGCCGTTACAGTACAATGTTCTCCTGGTTTTGCTCACATCACTTTGCATCAGTTCATGTAAGTGTTTCCAGGTCTTTCTTTTCAAATTTAGTGTCTACCTCTGCTGCTTGTCATTTCTTGTAGCACAACAGTATTGCATTCTATTCATATAGAATATGCCATTCCCCAGCTGATAGGCATCCCCTCAATTTCTAATTCTTTGACAACACAAAAAGAGCTGTAAATCTTAGCTATTATTCTAAGAGCAAGCATCCTGCTTGTCCTCAGAGAGAGATTGTAGCTACGACACCCTAGCCAAATAGAACTGAGATGGACAGTAGAAGACCCTTGAAGAGATGAAGCCTGGAAGCAAGGAGAGAGAACAATACCCAGAAAAGTCTACATGTCTAGCATTTACCATAAGACCAGTGGAGCAACTCATCTAGGAAAGATTCCACCCCCAGAAGGTAGCAAGACACTTGAGAGTTTGATGACATTACTAGAAAATTTTGGGAGTTCTGTAGTATTAGAGGCATGGATTACCCCCTTTACATGTTCCCTGGCCACATGTATTCCCTACAAGTGTATTCCTCATACACGATCCTTATTGTGTCCACTTTACTTGTTTATGGTAAGGGCTTCAGGAAATAACTTACTAAATGCCTTTGCTTTGAACTGGTTGCATTTACTGACTAGAGGAAAACACATCAGTAGAGGCTTGTGAGCCTTAATTTTAAACAGATGACAAATCACAAGAGTACTTTGACCTGGGGCAGCTATTCTGTGTTGTCTTCCAACTCCTGAGATTGTGTGTGTGTGTGTGTGTGTATATGTGGGGGGGGGACCTCCCTGAGTAGAAAAGGGTGAGTTTGGATATCTGTGTGTACAATTTTCCTCTGCATGCATCTTTGTCTGTGTACGGAGACCCTGGGTATGTGGGAGAAAGCCCTCCTTTTGTATGTGTATCATCTGTGTAGAGGGTGGCATCTCTCTCTTGCAGTATCTTGTTCCTCTTAACTTTCCATCCTCACCTTCTCAACCCCCTAGATATGTCGGATTTAGAGGCATCATCAGAGGTAGAGGCCCAAACACACCTGATACCTGCAATGTCTGAGCCTCGCAGTTATGGAGTAACTGAAGGGCCCCAGGCTTGGCTAGTAAGGAAGAAGAGTCGGGCCCTTTTGGCTTCTCTACACAAGGCCCAAGATCCCTGGGGACCCTCAAGACTGCCTAGTGCACGAATCCAGGCCCTTCTTCAGGTGGAGTATCGACTAAAGTACCGTGTGTCCCAGGCTATTCGGAGGCTCAAAGCATTGCAGGCCATGCTGGCATTGAGGTCTCATTGCCAGACCCTTGGCTTAAACCCCTCTAAAGGGCTGCAGACCCTGGAAGGCTTCTTGGAGGAGGAGGGCACAGCATTAGGTCTATTATTGCCAGAGCTACATAGTGACCTGTGCTGCCTGGAGAGCCAGCTGGCAGGGGGCCTTCCCTGCTCCTCCCCACGATGTGAAGAAGTGGCTAGAGCTCTTTGGGCTGGCCGTCTCCCTCCACCCTGGCGGTGTCACATGTCTGCTGGGCCCCAGCCCCCCTGGTTCTGGCTGCACCAGTTGTGGCGCCAAGGCCAGATGCTAACCAGATACTTAAGTTTCTGTGGACAGCTCGGTATGGAAGGGTTTGACCAACAGAATCGCTCATTCCACCTATCTGCCTTCCGTCACCCCAGAGGGTTATTGCTGGCTGTTCGCTGGGAGGCCAGCCAAAAGTGGATCTACACTACTACTTCACCTTTAAGCTCCAATGTGGTTCCTAGCCCTGGTCATCCGCCTCCAACCTGCCCTGCCTCTGTCCCTGGTGCACGCCCTCATTTCCAGCTTAGCCCCAATTTTATTGCCCCTTCCCGTAATCTAACCCCCAAGCTTGACCCTGCCCACCACAGCCCCAGTGGTGGTCCCCAACCCAGTGGTGGTCCTAGCCCCCGAGGTGGCCCTCAGTCCAGCCTTGGTCCCAGTCCTGGTAGTGGCCCCGAACAAAGTCACAGCTTCTACAGCCAACTTGGCCTTAACCATGGCTTTAGCACTGGCACCAGTCCCAGGCTCAACATAGGCCGTAGCCCGAGCACCACTTTTAACTTTGGTCCTAATCTCAATACTGGCGTAGGTCGACAAGGGATTGAAGCAATCCACCTTCAGTTTCAGGTAGGTACTCTTGTGCCCTATCCCTGTCCCTTCTCCTTCTGGCCATATGCCTAAGCCTAATTCATTTCATGCTCTTCCCTGATGCTTCAGTCCTAGTCATGATGATTGTGCCCCCAGGTGGAATGTGGACCAACACCCTTAGCTCCTGAGGGTGGCCTTCTAATAACAGGACTGCTTCTCTACCATGCTGAATGGGATCCCGAGGACAGAGCCCTACAAGATGGGCACTCAGGCGAGCCCAGCCCTCTGCCCCCTGTCAGTGTCAGTCCCCATTTCGTCAACCAAGATCGACCAATGCCCTCCTCTCCTCTGCCTCTCTATCTCTGTCCTGTCTACCTGGGGGGAGTCCTGGGCTCCTCACGGCTGGACCGTGCCCACCTCTTGTTACACCTGCCCCTGCCTACCAAACTGTCTCCTGCCACCTGTGTTCAGCGCAGGGTATATGTGTGTAGTCCACCCTTGATATGAGTCAATATCCAGAATAAAAGAGTATGGCTGAAGGTGTTTGCGCACACGTGTGTGTGTGTGTGTGCCACACATACACATTCCCCTACGGACATTTCTACTCATGCATGTTCAGGCAGCCCTTGAGGTAGAGGGCAAAGAGGGAGGGTGTAATGGATTCAACTCCTTTCCCTTGTCTAGTAACAGCTATTTGATCTTTTGGTCCAGAGTTTGGCTAGCTTGGAGAAGGGAGTAAAAGAGTAGTGAGGTGTAGAGTGAGGGATTGATGCCAGGCCAATAATGCCCACTGCCATTACTACAGTGGAGCAGGATCTAAAAGATCACCCTACTCAGTCCTTCACTCTCTGCTATACTGTGTGCTTCCAGGTCATTTCCTAGAACGCCTTTGATCAAGCTGGGGCTCACAAAGGACATCTTTGCTCAGAACATCAAGTAATGGAGAATGAACAGGCCTCAAAGCTGCCTGCCATATACTGGCTGTGTAACCTTGGATAAATCACTTCTAACTATAAGTTGCAAAGAAGGGGCTGACCTGAATTGGTAGAGGGTGTTTTCCATCTGGGAACTTCCTCTACTAATGAAATCATAGCTCTAGTCCCTATCTTATATTTACAAGGGAAGAGTATAAGTCATAACACAGAAAATCATCCCATTGGCCTTCTTCTACAGCCTAGCAAGACTTTACCTACTTTTCAATTCATCTGACTTAGTCTTTTGGTCAGGCTACAGTAAACGCCAGTCCTTAGCCACGCTATGATGGTTATCAGTGGGCACTGTCCTTAGCAATCTAGCCATCGCCACCTCCCGTCCCATCCCATATCATGTGGTCCTTATCATTATATTCTCTGTAGTGTACCTATAAGACACAGAATAATGCAGATAAAATAAGTGCTGGATTTGAAGACAGAGGTTGTGAGTTCAAATTTAGTGTCTACCTCTGTGACGTTGGTACCTCTGTCTTCCTCTCTGAACTCAGATTCTTTATCTATAAAAAAATTTATCTGTAAAATTATCTGTAAAATGTACTAGAGGATCTCTTCTTCTAAGTACAGAGTGTCCCAAAAGTGCCAGTATATACTACAAATCATGTGTAGCCCCTGTGTCAGAGGCTTGTTCTAAAAGTGGAAAGTCCCACCTGTACTTCAGAGGATTTCTTACTTCTCTAGCTCATAGCTGTACTGGCCCCTCTCACAAAAAATGTAAGAAAACCCCAATCTGATAGCCACCTTGTCTTTCTACAAAGCATTTTTTCATACATGATCTTTTCTTGAAATGGTGGTATAGAATAGGATCTGTGCATCAGATTTCTCAGATAACTCTTCACTGGTGTAGATTATAGAAGCTGAGAATCTCAAGAATCCAATAACCAGACCTTTAAATATGAAAATTAAAGGTCTTTGATGTCTGGAACACCGACTATGGTCTTAACATCGTTGCACTATTCAAAGGTAGACAAACATTGGCTGTGAGGTCCCTCTCCTTAAAGGAGGTTTATATTTAAGCTGAGAAATGCATACATGTATACAAAAGGCACACTGTTTGAATATGATTCAATACTTGTTTTTATGAATAACATCTTGAGAGAGTACAACTTTCATACATCTGGTCCCTCTCGGCTATTGCTGCTACAACCTCCATCTGAACAGAAGCTCATTACCTTGGATTTGAGTAACTTAGGAGTCTACTCCAGGGTTATTTCCTGAAGAGAAGTGGTGTCAAGGAGAGTGAGGCAATTCCATGTTCTTGAAAGTAAATTGGCTTCAAAAATACAACATGTTAGACACAGGAGGGCCTTTATATGTCATCTGGTCCAGAAGCTTCAGTTTATAGAATTGAGCCCAATTAAGGGATGTCTCCAAGGTCACACAGGAAGCATGTAGCTGAGTTGTGATTCAAACCCAAAATAGAGTACTTTGAATGAAAAAAAGCATTAAGTACTTACTATGTGCCAAATACTTTGACTACACCAAGGCTACTTGCTCACCACAGGTTATGTGTCTGTTCACATTGGAAGGGATGGGGGTGGGGTAGGGGTACATATATCTATTGACGAAGTCAGGTAGTAGAATTATTGAGCACAAGACTACATATAGTTCTGGATACTAATCAAACAATTATTTATGGGCTATTATTGAACAAGGCACTGAGGAGCCTGGTGCTAGGAAAGACAAAGACAAAAATGAAACAGTCTCTGCCCTCAAGGAAGTTATGTTTTACTGGGATGGTATAGGATGTTCACAGAGAAGTAAATAAAAAATTCACAAAATAAATACAAAGCTATTTCTGGGAGGACAGGGATACTAAAAACTTGGGGAATGAGTAAAGGCCTGATTGGTTACATCAACAGAGAATGAGCAGACCAATGAATTATATAAACAATTAAGAATACTAGACGAGGAACAAATTAAAAACCCCCAATTAGACATCAAATTGGAAATTCTAAAAATTTAAGGTGATATTAATAAAACTGAATCTAAGAAAACCACTAAATTAATAAATAAAACTAGAAGTTGCTTTTGTGAGAAAAAAATAAACCACTGGTTGATCTTTTTAAAAAAGAAAACCAGATCACCAGTATCAAAAATGAAAATTATGAATATACTACTAATGACGGTGAAATCAAAGAAATTAGAATAGAAGCCACAAAAAATTAGTATTTGTGTTCAGTTCTTCATGCCATATTTTAGGAACGAAATGGTTAAGCTGTATTTCAGAGGACTGAGACTGAGACTTTACAACATGAGGCCTGGTTAAAGTAATGATTTTTACCTTCTCAGAAAAGGATTAAGGGGCATGCAATAGCAGATTTCTAGGATTAGAAGGGCTGTCCTACAGTAGAATTAGAATTGTTCAACTTGGTCCTTGAAAGTAGAAATAGGTAGCAGATTCTTTGTTACTGGGTCTTTAAGCACAGCTGGATGACCACTTGTTGGGACTGTAGATTGCTACTCGGGTCTGAGTCAGATCAGATGGTCTCTGAGGCCCCTACTAACTCCTGAGATTCTGAAAATCTTAAGTAAACCAAGGTGGAAGACCAACTTTGGGAAAAGAGGAAGAGAAGAATCAGTCATTGTTGGGTCTGCAGCCAGTAGGGCTCTGGCCTTCAAATGATCTAGCCCACTGGGTTGCACAGGCCAGGCCAACTCTCATCTGTGCCAATATGAGGCAATTCCCACCACCTGCTGCCAGTCTGATCTCCACAATGTGGAAAACTTCTGATTCAAAGAAACACAACCCTTCCTTTGATCGCAGGTCTTCCATTTCCAGCTGTGCTTGTCCCTTGTGGGAAGAGGAAAAAGAAAGCTGATGGGTAGTGGGACTTCCTTCTCCTGCTGCAGTTTTGATTTTTCATCTGCTGCACTATTTACTGTCTAATTTTCAACCTTTAAAGGGAAGAAGAGTAGTGAAATGAGGCCTCGCATCTGACAATCTTACTATGGGCCTTTCCTCTCATGCTGCACTTGTCTTCAACCCAATCTCTAGCCTTCTTTGGGAAGACGAGTGTCTCCTTCCACTCATTGATGAACAGTGTTATAGTCTGGCATACCCAACACATCCCAGAGAGTCTGACACCTTTTAAATCGTTATCCACACCCATACCTCACCATCTGATTTCCCTCAACCCTCCTACCCCAAAGTTCCATGTAGAGACCTTCTCCTTTCACTTTGCCCCTCTGGAACGCTTCTTCCATAGGCAACAATCTTTCCTTCATCCCAAATCTCTTCTCCCACTTCCATTCCCCCTCCCCATCCTAGGATATAGTCTCCCTTTCTAGTATTGGCTATACCTTCACTCATTTCCTTTGGCTCACTGGTGGAGGCAGAGGAGTTAGAATAACCTTTGTTCCCCAATATCACTTCCAGGTTCTCATCCTCTACCATTCAGTAACCTCTCATCCTTTGAGGCTCATGCTATTAATCTCTACCATCCAATCAAAATTCTGGTAGCTGTTCCCTACAGACCTCCAGGTCCCCTCCCTTTTTTAATGAGTTTGGAATATGACATGCAATGTTTCTCTCTTCCCCAAATTCTATCGTCACACTAGGAGACTTCAACATAGATACTGGCTCTCTTCCAAATATCCTAACCATTCAGTTCCTCAATCTACTCAATTTTTATGGCCTGTTCCTCCATCCCACCACAACCAGGCACAAAGATGGTCATACCCTCGATCTTGCCATTACCCATAGATGTACTACCTCCACAGTCAAGAATTCCTAAAGCCTTTATCTGACCATAATCTATTGGCTTTCCATCTTACCTTCTGCCTTCTGTTATCCTACTCTTCATCTACACCATGACCTCCAATCCCTTGACCACTCAATTCTCCGGGGGGCCATCTCCCCTGCAATAGCTACTTATTCCCCTATTCTGACCCCTTGGTGAACTGGTTAAACTCTACACTATCCTCTTTTTGAGTCCCCAGCCTCCTTTGCATTTCCCTCATTGTGCCCTGGCAACCCTTGGCCTTGGATCATTCCCACCTTCTGCAGCCTTTGCCCCCATACCTGTTCTGCTGAAAGGTGAAGAAAGTCTCCCCACCATTCTGATTAGGTAACACTTCAAATTTGTTACACAACCTCAACTGAGCCCTCAATGCTGTTGGGCAATCCTACTATATCACCCTTTATCAGCTCACTCCCACCTCTTCTAAACCTTTTCATCCCTCCTCAGACCTCTAATGGGTATCTCCATCCTCACCCTCTCAGCAATGAACCTTGACTCTTACAAGAAAAAACTGAGGTTATCTGCCATGAGCTCTCTCTTCTCCAGTCTTTCTCATATCATTCATATGCTTTCTGCTACTATCTCCTCTTTCACCCTTTTCACATAAGATTGCCTTACTCCTTATCAAGGCTAACTGCTTGTGATCTTATTCCATCCTATCTCCTCCAACAGATTGCCCCTCTGTTATCCCCACTCTATAAGCTTTTTTCAGTCTCTCCCTGTCTACTGTCTCCCTTCTTACTGTCTACAAATATGACCATGTCTCCCCCATATTTTACAAAAAACCCTCAGGGTGGCTAGGTGGAGCAGTGAATAAGCACTGGCCCTGGAATCAGGAGGACCTGAGTTCAAATTCAGCCTCAGACACAACATAAAAACTAGCTGTGTGACCTTGGGCAAGTCACTAAACCTCAATTGCCCTGCCCTCCCCCTCCAAAAAGCAAAAAAAACAAAAACAAAAAAAACCCCTCACTTGATCCTCCCCTCCCAGATAACTATTGTCCTATGTCTCTTGTGCTCTTTGTAGCTAAACTCTTTGAAAATGCCATCTTTTATCTACAAATAGATACCTTCACTTGCTCTCCTCTCATTCTGGCTTCAGATCTGTCATCATTCCACCAAAACTTAGCAATGATCTTGTTGATCTTGTAACTGCCAAAAATCCAATAGCCTTTTCTTAATCCTCATTTTCCTTGACCCTGCAACCTTTGACACTGTTGATCACTCTCTCCTCCTTAAAACTCTCTTCTCTCTAGATTTTTGGGACACCACTCTCTCCTGGTTCTCCTATTCGACCATTCCTGTCTCCTTTGCTGGAACCTCTTCCAGATAATGTCCTCTATCCACAGGTATTCCTCAGGGTTCTTCTGACTTGAGTCGTCTTCTCTTCTCCCTCAATACTACTTCACATGATGATTTCTTCAAATCCCATAGATTTAATTACTATCTCTACAATGATTTTTAATTTATCTATCCTGCCCTAAACTCAGCTGATTTTTTTTTTCTTTTTGGAAGGTAGAAGGTAGGGCAATTGGGATTAAGTGACTTGCCCAAGGTCACACAGCTAGTTTTTGTGTTGTGTCTGAGGCCAAATTTGAACTCAGGTCCTCCTGACTCCAGGGCAGGTGCTCTATTCAATGTGCCACCTAGACACCCCTCTGTTGATTTCTAATATTGCGTCTTCAACTATCTTTCAGACACCTCAAAGTAGATGTCCATTAGACAGCTTAAACTAAACACATCAGAAAAGGAAATTATTATCTTTTCCCCCAAGTCCTCCCCTTCTCCCACCTTTCCTGTTACTATTGAGGACAACACCATCCTCCCAGTTCCTCAGCCTCACAACCTAGGAATTGTCCTCAATTCCTCACTACCTCTCACTGCTCCTCTTCCCACATATCCAAGCTGTTCTCAAAGCCTGTCAAATGACCTTTGCAACATCTTTCAAATGTGCCCCCTTCTGTCCTTTGACTTTGCCACCACTATAGTGCAAGCTCTCACCTCATGCTTGGACTATTACAAAAGCTTCATGCCTAGACTGTTAAAATAGTCTGCTGGAGGACCTACCAGCCTTATGTCTTTCCCCACTCTAACTCATCCTCCTTTTAGTCACCAAAGTGATTTTTCTAAAGCACAGGTACGAGCATGTCACTGTCCTATTCAACAAGCTCCAGTGGCTCTCTTTTGTCTCCAGGAACAAATACAAAATCCTTTGGTGTTTAAAGCCCTTCATAATCTAGCCCTCTCCTACCTTTACAGTCTTCTTATACCTTACTCTTCAATATGTACTCTTCAGTTAAGTGACACTGGCCTCATTGTTCGATGAACAAGATACTCCATCTCTTGGCTTTGAGCATTTTCTCTGGCTGCCCCTTTCCCCTCCATGCCTAGAATGCTCTCCATCATTTCTGCCTAATGGTCTCTCTGGCTTCCTTTAAGTCTCAACTAAAATCCTCTCTTCTACAGAAAGCTTTGCCAGTCCCTCTTAATTCTAGTTTCTGTTAAATACTTCCTATTTACCCTGTATACAGCTTGTTTGTACATGTTTCTTTCCTCACTGTCTTCCCCATTTGATTGTGAACTTGCTAAGGGTAGGGATTATCTTTTGTCTTTTTTTTTTGTATTCCTATCCTTTAGCATAGTGCCTGATATGTAGTAGGTGTTTGCTGACTGAAAGCTAATCTGTGGTAGGCTGAGAGTTCCAGTTTTATTCCATTGCCTGTACCGTGATTCCTATTACAAGATGGTCCAGTTTATGATTTGTGCTTTTGTACTTTCTAATGTTTCATGGTTATAGCTATGCGTAGATCTGTTAGAAGCCTTCTCCAGGCTAGCAAGGTCTTCCCTATACCCTAGGGAGCCTACACAGCTGGGATCCCTGTCCCTAGTCATCCCAGAGCAGCCATGGAAATTAACAGACAAGTCACCGAGCTGCTGCCAACTAGCCAACCAAAGGTCAAGGAGCTCACCAAGGAAAACAGGAGGAAAATGCACTAAAAGGAGGGTGATCAGCAAGGCTATATCACTTTCCTTCCTGCTTCTCCAAGGTCACTGCAGGTATCATTGTCATTCCTTTCATGGTTTCCATTTCTCCCTGCCCCTTTTCTCCTATCCCAACATTCCTCAAAGAACCCCTCAGACTGAAGTAGTGCTGAGTGGCCTTTGATATTTTTGGGGGTGATTTTATAATTTGGAACCGTTGTAATTTCAGTCTTGTGTTAAGTTGTAAAAGCCACATTTCTTCTCCAGCTGTAAAGCATTAACTCTGTCTCTCCCCTGCCCCCAGCTACAAAGCATTAACTCCGTGCCTTCTCTGACCCCAGCCTAGAGGTATTTCCTCCGAAACCATTAACTCTATAGCTATGATAACAAGAATCTTTTAAAGGCACTACCTCCTATTGTTGTAGTAACTGGCTGAAACAAGACTCATCCATCTGCAAACTGGATAAGGTACTTCTCAAAGGAATTTGACCTCAAATCTGACCGCTGGTTGACTTTATGATGGTTCAAGGCAAAAACCACACCTCCTCTCTGGCCCCTCCTGGATTTCTCCTAGTGAATTATGGGCGGGGCACATGCTCGGTTGATGTGAAGGGTATGTGTTCCATTAAGTATTGGTCACTCCCTGGCTCCTCCCAGGTCTCTCCCTAATTCCACCTTTGTACACCTAATTAGCCTAATGAACTTATGACTGTCAGTTTTGTATCTTTAAAAACTGCATCTCTACCGCCCTGCTCTTTGCAGGAGTTTTCTTAACTCTCCCCTGCCCGCTGAAGAGTGTGACACTTTGCAGGCCTTTTTCTGTCACACTTTGAAGGCCTTCTCTAGCAGGCTTTCTCTGACACTCCCCCTGCACTTGGCAGGTCGTCTTTCTAGATCCCTGCCCGCTGAAGAGCGTCACACTAATTTGGTAACTCTGCCTTTAATATCTATCAGCTTGCAGGTCTCCTTACCCCACCCCCTGTCTCAGTGTAACAATAAACTTTTATAAAACTGCCAAGATTGCTTAAGCCTGGTAATTCTTTCAGACTAATAGAACCCTCGAAGGATTTCTTAGAAATCCATCCCTCCCTTAACCCTCAACAAGACCACTAGAAACTCCAAATGCATTCCTAGTTGACTAAGTCAACATAATTAGTGTGGATAATGAGCTGAACCACTGATAGTAAGGCCAAAATCAGAGCCAATTATTCAAGAAAGTGATTCTGCTGGGTACATGGAGGGCATAGATGAGTGCTAACTCTTTCCCTTGGCGTGACCATGGGAGGACGTCCCAGGACCACAGCAAGGCCATAAGTGACAGTCCTTTCTTTGACAGCTACCTTTAAAACCACTGGGCCTGGGATGAATATATCAGCAAAGACAGGAAGCCCACAGTCATGTCTTTACCCACCCCTTCTATGCTGAACAGAGAGAAAACACCAGGCCCAAAGAACCCTTCTGATGCCACATCAGGACAGGAGGAGTAGGATCTGCAATGGCTGGGGTCCTAGTGGGGAAAGAACCCTGAAACCAATTTCATGAACAATACTGAGGAACAAGCAATATAAACTTTGTGTAACTTGGAACCAAAAAGCCATCTCTATTATCAGATAAGTCAAAGGATATAAACAGTTCTAAAAACAAAGAAATGCAGATGATTAACAACCACAGGAAAGAATGCTCCAAGCCACTACTAATAAGAGAAATGCAAATTAAAACTGCCCTGAGGCTTTACCTGAGACCCAGTAAATTGGCCATGGTAACAAATGATGGAAAGTCAACACTGGAGAGGCTGCAGAAGATAGGTACACTGATAGTGTAGCCACGACCAGGTTCAGCCATACTAGACAATAATGCCCCCAAAATAACACAACTGCTCATACCTTTGACCCAAAGATCCCACTGCTAGAAATAACGAAGTCAAAGACAGAAAGGATCCACACATGCCAAAATACTCATAACGGCACTTAAACTGTGATAGCAAAATGCTGAAACCAAAGTGTATACCCATTGATTATTGTTGGTTAGTCATTTTAGTCATGTTTGACTCTTCATGACCCCTTTTTTTTTCTTGGCAAAGATACTGCAGTGTTTTGTCATTTCCTTCTCTAGTTCATTTTACAGACAAGAAAACTACGGCAAATAGAGTTAACCGACTTGCCAAGGGTCACACAACTAGTGTCTGAGGCTAAACTAATTAGCCCTAATTGCTGGTGTAGTGGATAGGGTGCTGGGCATGGAGTCAGGAAGACCTCTCCTCTTGAGCTCAAATCTGGCCTTGGACACTTACTATCTGTGTGCTCTGCTTGTCTTGGTTTCCTCATATGTAAAAAACCTAGAGAATGAAATGGCAAACCATTCCAATATCTCTGCCAAGGAAACTCCAAATGGGGTCACAGACATGATGGAAAAACAACAAAAAATGTGGTACATGAAAGTAATAGCTATTATTTCTTATATGAAAACAATGAGAAGAAGTGATGTGCTCTTTTCCTTTTGATGGAAAGGGGGTACAAGGATGGAAATGCTGGTAGATTGTCTGAAGCACTAGTGGCTTTTGCTCAGTTTTTTTTCTCCTTTGCTAGAAGAGAAGTTACAGAGTTGGATATATTCAGAAATGATTGATATAAAAACAAAAGGAAAAAATGTTTTAAAAGCATCTACAATGTTCTTGGATTCTATATCTCCTATTAATAAAATATCCTTTGATATGTGACAGAACACCTGTGACTGGACCTAGTGCCAGCTGAGAGTTGTTCTTCAGATTCTGAGTCAGTGATAGTGGTTCCTGGTCAGGAACACTGATGGGAGATGTTACTTGTAGGCCCATCTGTCCTTCCTGCCCACTTAGCTCACAAAGTGGTCTCTTATCTTACACATGCAATGGCATCTAGGGTTATTCCTGACTCTACTTCATTTAGGGAGATCTGAAACTCCTTGAAACCATGGATCACACAGGAAGTCAGGAAAGGGGGTGGGACGATGGCTACAAAGAGAGTCAGGAGTCAAACTCCACCATGGCTTTATTTCTTCAATGAGACATGGGAAGCTGGATAAGGGTTGGCAGGCATATCCCCCTTCCCCACTCTTATAGTTTAGAGCCAGACTGGCTCTCAGATCTCACCTGACCTCATTTCATTGATGATGAGAGGCAGGCCCAAGGAGATAAAGTTGATCAGTCTTCGTCACCAGGGATCCAGTCAGGGCTTGTATCCACATCTATGGATTCCTTCTGAAAACTCCCCACCCTGTTGCCAATGTCCTTCTGTACAAGTCAGCTCAGTCTTGACACTGAGTCCTCACCTGCTACCCTGGTCCATGTCCTATCACAGTGCTGTCATGTACAAGCTCCTGTGCCATCAAAGGGCCCTCATGGCTGGGCTGTAGTGGTAGCTCAGTCCTGAAGCCTCAGGCAGAGTGGATCATCGGCGCTTGTACAGACATGGCCTCAAAGTCAGGCCTCGAAGGGGACCCTGAGCCTTGGGAGGTCCTATCTTGTGAAAGTTTAACAAGTAGAAGTAGCTGTTGGTCAGATCCTGGAAGGAGAGGAAATGGACCATAGCTAGAGAATTAGGTATTAACTTCTATAGTTCTCTTCAACTCCCCCTACTGCTGGGGTGAAATGGAGGGGGACAGAATAGGAAAAGGGAGCCATCAATCAATCATTGCCATGAGGGGCTGACTCTCTTTCCTAGCTACCAACTCTTCAGGGGGCTGGGCAACTGAGTCAGTAAATATTATCCCTTCATATACTTTCCTCACCAAAAATTCCCACTCTGTCTAACAGCCCATGGGATACAGGCTCAGGATGGACATAGACATGACCCAAATCCCGTGGCAGCGTCTAACCATTATGTCTGCATGAGTTTGTGTGTGGGGGCTGGTGTGTGTGTGGGGGGGGGGGAGATGGGAGAAAGAGGGTATCCCTGTTACCTTGGAGACAAGCTTGAAGCCCAGCTGGGCTAAGGCTCCCAAGAAGCCCCTCATATCCACAAATCGGCTGGCTACTTCAGCAACTTTTAACAGGCCTCTGTAGGGAAAGGAAGGAGATTAAAGGAGGAGGAAATCATGACAGTTGGACACAACAGAGAAGTACAAGACAGAGTAGACGAGTGAGTGAATGTGTGAGTGTGTGAGTGTGAGTGTGTGTGCGTGTGCGTGCGTGTGCATGTGTGTTACTGGTGTATATATTAAGATGCACTCACAGAAGCAGATCAAGAAATTAGATCAGGGAAGCACGGTGCAAAGCATCTGGATAAAAAGCAATAAAGGAAGAAAGAGAAGCAATATCGCCATCAAGGTATTTGGTTGGGCAAAGAGATTACAGGCCTGGCACAAAGACACGATACAGTAATGAGAGGGGATTTCAACCACCTAAATAACTACTAGAGCTTTTTCTCTGACAAAAGACAGGCTGAAAAACTGATTTACCTTAACTATCGTAAATTTGGGGTTGGAAGGGAACTTAGTCTTCTCCAATCTCCTCAAATCCTTTTATCCTTTAAAACAGTGATTCTCAACCTGTGGGTTATGTTCAATTTGTAACAGTGAAAATACATCCTGCATATCAGATTCTTACATTATGATTCATAACAGTAGCAAAATTACAGTTATGAAGGAGCAACAAAAATAATTTTATGGTTGGGGGTCACCACAACACGAGGAACTGTATTAAAGGGTCGCAGCATTAGGAAGGTAGAGAACCACTGCTTTAAAAGGAAACAAGCAGGGGAACTGCCATTCTGGAACCAACTCTCACCAACAAGGAAGAACTGTTGCTTAAGTAAAAATTCTCTCCTCTCCTCAGACATCTCAACCCCCATATGCTGCTGCACTCATTCTGATCTTCTCTGGCTTCTCTACCATACCCCCATGCTAGGTACCTTCCCCCCTCCCAGCTTTTCAGCTTTCTTTTGTATACTGTCTTTCCCTATTAGCCTGTAAGCTCCCTGAGGGCAAGGACTAGCTTTCTTTTTTGCATGTGTCCATAGAGCTGAGCATAACTGCCTAGCACACAGCAGGCACTTAATAAATGCTTACTGATTACTGATTATTATTGACAGGAACCTTGAAGAGAAGTGACCACTCTACCTTAGACATAGAAATGGGAGAGTAAATTCCCAAGTCATGGTTGAGTGTAAACTGAACTGAAGGACAGATTGGATCCAGTGACTTAGAAACTCTACAAGGAAAACTGATCCAAGAGCATTAGGAAATACTGAAGAACAGAATTCTGATAACACGAACACAAATGGGAAATTGCCTACCAAGGCCAACGTGGATGCATAGTTCATCAACCAATGTAGGTTTTAAAAGTACATGCAAAGATGCAAGCTAGAAGCAAGGATACATTCCTATGGGATATTTCACATTTTATTTTTTCATTCTTTTGACTTTATTGTTTCTTGTTGTCTCATGGAATCATAAGCTTCAACTTGACCAATTTTAATTTTTAAGGAGTTATTTTCTTTTTTTAAAATAAATTTAATTTTTATTTTTAGTTTGCATCATTCATTTCCACAAGATTTTGAGTTACCAATTTTCTCCCTGCCTTTCCCCTACCCAATAACCCAAAACGGTGATCCCACTGTATATCCCCTCCCCCAATCTGCTCTCCTATATCCTCCCCCATCCCCCCTCTGACTTTTTGGGAGGGCAAGATGGATCTCCATACTCCAGTGCCTGTATCTCTTATTTCCCAGTTGTACATATATAATAATAATAATAATAATAAGTATATAAATGTTAAACATTTGATTTTAAAACTTTAAGTTCCATATTCTTTTCCTTCCTCCCTTGTCACCCACAAGGGTGGATAAGCAATTCAATATAGGGTGTACATGTGTAGGTACGAAAAACATTTCCACAGTGGATACATTGTGAAAGACTGACTATATTTCCCTCCATCCTATCCTGCCCCCTACTTGTTCTATTTTCTACTTTGACCCTGTCCCTTTACAAAAGTGTGTCCTTCTAACTACTCTCCCCTCCAACCTGCCCTCCCTTCCATCATCCTTCCTCTCATCCCCTTCCCCCCTACTCTCCTGTAGGGGAAGATACCCAATTTTAGAGTGTATGTCATTCCCTCTCTAAGCCAAATTCAATGACAGTAAGGTTGACTCATTCCCTTTCACCTTCCTGTTCTTCCCCTCCATTGTAACAGTGATCCCTTACCTCTTCTACATGAGCTAATTTACCCCATTCTGTCTCTCCCCATCTCCTCTCATTGTATTTCTATCTCACTTCTCAATTTCACCTTTAAAATATCATCCCTTCCTATTCAATTGATCCTGTGCCCTCTGTCTTTGTATACCTGTACACATATATACCCACACTCACACATGTATTCATATGCACATATACCCTCTATACAGACATATATATAT
>CM053588.1:77204685-77290746 GCA_028646515.1 Pseudochirops corinnae | reverse complement strand
GATTTTGAGATTCTTTTTCCATTTGGCAAATTCAGCTTTTTAAGGCATTCTTCTCATTGGCTTTTTGGGCCTCTTTTGCCATTTGAGTCAGTCTATTTCTTAGGGTATTATTTTCTTCAGTCAGGTTGTTGACTCTCTTTTCATGATTTTCTTGCATCATTCTCATTTCTCTTCCCAATTTTTCCTCCACTTCTCTTACTTGATTTTCAAAATCCCCTTTGAGCTCCTCTATGGACTGTAACCAGTTTATATTTTTCTTGGAAGCTTTTGGTGTGGGAGTTTTGACTGTCTTCCTCCTGTTCCATGCTTTGATCCTTTTTGTCCCCCAAAAAGGAATCTAAAGTTGGATTTGCTGGGCTTGCTTTGTTTCCTTTGTTTGCTCATGCTGCCAATCAATTACTTGGCTTTTGAGCTCTTTGCCACAGTAGAACTCTGCTTCTAGAGGGGAGAGCTTTGTGCCAAATAGCTGGGGTTTTCGCAGCTGCTGGAGTTATTAGTTGGGTGCCCTCTCTCCAGCCCCCACAAGCTCTGGCTCACTGGGCACACACCCCAGGACTTCCACCCAAGACAGTGATTCAGGTCCAGGCAGGTTAAGGCAAGAGTGCTTAGCCTATGAATGATTGCTTGGCACTCTCCTATAATCTTCAGGTCAGGAGCTCTGAAGCAGCCATGTGGAGGCGGCTGCACAGCCGCTGCACCTCTGCCACTTCTAGCTTCGGGGGCAGAAGCCGGACTGCACTCCATCCCCCCAGTTCCAACAGAGTTCCACTGACCTCTCACTTTTTCTTCAGCATCTATGGGTTGATATTTCTGGAAATGGCCACAGCTGCTGGTGATCTACTCTCCCTAAGTCCGCTGTAGCCATTGGTTGGGGCTGTCCTGGGGCTAAAACCGCAGGCTCACGCGCAGCTGGGCTCTGCTCCCAGTGAACTGCAACAGACCCTTCCTGTTTGCCTGCCAGGCTGCCTTCCATGGGAGATTTGTTCTTCTCTGTCACTTTGTGGGCTCTGTAGCTCTAAAATTTGTTTAAAGTCATGTTTTATAAGGTATTTGAGGTGGTTATGGGGGGAGCCACAGAGTTTTCCTGCTTCTATGCTGCCATCTTGACTCTGCCCCAAGGAGTTATTTTCTTCAGTAAGGTTTTGTACCTCTTTTACCATTTGGCCATTTCTGATCTTTAATTAGTTATTTTCTTCAGTATTTTTTTGTGCTTTTTTACCAAGTGGTTCTCTTTTCATGATTTTCTTGCATTATTCTCATTTCTTTTCTCAATTTTTTCCTCTCTTGCTTATTTGATTTTAAAAATCTTTTTGCTCTTTTAAAGAAATCTATTTCTTATCTTTTACATAATTGCACATATGTAACCTCTATGGAATTGCTTACCATCTTAGGGAGAGGGGAGGAAAGGGAAGGAGGGAGAAAATTTGGAACTCAAAATTTTATAAAAAATGAATGTTAAAAATTGTCTTTCATGTAATTGGAAAAAAAAATACTGATTTAAAAAACCGCTTTAGCTCTTCTAGGAATTATTGTTGGGCTTGTGTCCAACCTGCATTTTTTTTGACATTTTGCTTATATCTCATTTTCCAAATCATTGTCTTCTTTCGAATTTGTGTCTTAAACTTCCCTGTCACCATAAGAATTCTTTGTTGTTTACTCATTTTTCCAGACTATTTCTTGACTTTGAACTCTATGCTAGAGTTGGGCTCTGTTCACTTGGGAGGGGAGGAAGGGGAGGGGTATGTGACTGGCCCAAGCTTCAAGTTTTTAAGTCCTTTTGCTTTCACAGTTTAATGTGTCAGCTTTTAAGGTTTTTGGTACTTTCAATGGGATATACTGGGGAGAGGTCTGGTCACTGCCCTTCTGGGTCTCCATTCTAGTCTTTATCTAGGTAGGGTCCTACTTTCTCCTAATTGTGACCTCTCCTATCCACCCTAAAAAAAACTTCGAACCTGAACTGGATAATGGGTAATAGAACTGCCAAATGGCATCTGATCCCTCACTCAGTGCTAGTATAAGGGTCCTCTGGGATCTCTTTTTGACCAGGTGTTCAGTTGCCTCACTGTCCCTGGGCATTGCTGCTGCCTGACAGCCCATATCACTCCCACCATGCCATGGCAGCAGACAGTTCCCACCCCAGCATCTGCAGACCTCTCCTTCTGTCTTCCTAAGCTGTCCAGGGCTGGAAAAATGACTCACTGCAAATCTTTCTTGAGGCTTTCCTGCTCAGAATTCTGTTTGATGTTTTCTGTGGTCATTTTGTAGGAGAGTTTTGGAGGAGGTTTGGCAGTTGTGACCTTTCACTGTGCCACCTGGAATTCATCCTCCCTCATTATATAATACAAAGGCAGATGCCAACTAGGGGAGTTCTGAGGTGAAATGCTCAAGGGACCTACCTCCCTTTGGCCCTGCATGAGTCAACATTTTTGTTAGTTGTTTAGATAAAAAGCATAGGTGGCATATTGAGCAGAATTACATGCCATGAAATGAGCAGAGATAGCTACCGCAATGAATTACTAAGTTAAGATCCAAACAGAACCCTGTCAGTCAGAAAAATGGTCTGAATCTAATAAGATGAAATTTAAGAGGGATAAATGTAATTAATATATTTTAAGTTCAAAAATCTCACTATATAAGTACAGTACTGGTGAGTTATAGATAAAAAAAAAATCATGAAAAAGACCTTGGCATTTTAATGTGAGTCAATGTTGTAACATGGCAGGTGGGAAAGCTAATGTGATTGTAGGCTGTATTAAGAAAGGCATAGTAATTCCTTCATCTGAAAAAAAAAAAGAGGCTGAATTTGATCATCTCTATAATCCTTCTTGACTCTAATCTATGCTATTATGGTAATGTCCTAACAGGCCCTAATCAGATCACAGCCTTAATACTGTGTTCATTTCTTAGTGACATAATTTAGGAAGGACACTGATAAGCTGATGTATGTCCAGAAGAGGGATGATTAGAGAGACCAGGATGGTGAGGGGACTAGAAATAACATAATGTACGGATCTACAGAAGGAATTAGAAATGTTTATCCTGGAGAAGATCAGATTTGCTCTGCTTGGCCCCAAGTACATCCTAGAAGCAGTAAGTGGAAGCTGAATAGCCAAAGATTAGACTTCCTTCATGGAATGAAGAGTGTTCTAAACATGGAAAGGGCTTACTGATAAAAGAGGAAGCTAAATGATGCTTTGTAAGGAATGGTAAAGAGGAGATGCCTCCTCAGGTACAGGTAGAACTAGATGCCAAGATGGTGCGTGACTGGGGGACCTGTGACAGTCTGAAAGGCTGGGTGGGATGGAGTAGGGGGAGTGGCAGAGCAAGGCAGACAGAGTGAGGGGGACAGATTCTGCACAAAGACCCTCAGCTCCCAGAGATCCTCATACCCTGGTTTCAGCACTCGGTTTGCCTCCTTCAGGAAGTCACTCAGGTTTGTTCCCATCAGCGAAAGGCAGAAAACAGCAATGTCCACAGACTCATCCTTGAGGGGCACCTGGAGGGCAGGAGAACAGGGAAGGGAAATTATGAAACCTAGGTGCTATTACCTCAAGCAGAAACATGAATCCCTCAAGAAATGTGGGCTCCCAAGAGATGAGTTCTTGTATATGGAAGTAAAGGTTTCCAGGGAAACATGAAGGCTTAAGGAAGGAACTGATGATTTCCAGGGACAGGTAAAGCCTCCATGGGTGAAATGAGGGATTATTTAGGAAAGATCAGAGATTCTTGGGCTAAATAAAGCCTTATGTGACTTTCCTGTGGGAGAGGAGGTCTGAGATGATGAGGTGAAGGTTTATAGGAGGCAATGAGGGCTGACATGGGAAAGTGACATCTTATATAAGGCTGAAGACATTTATGAGACAGCAAAAGTTTCCAAAGATAGGTGAGGGCTTTGGGGGGAGGAGATACCTTCTATTATAAATTGAGAATTTGTGAAGCAAAGATTCACAGAGAACTGGTATCTCACCTGGGCCATGTCACAGACTGTGACACGGGGGTCAAGTGCAGCCAGGTCGAAGCAGTGAACAGTGTTCCTGACACTAGAGGCAAGGCGACAGTCCCCACAACCGAAATCTGCCACAATCAGGGAAGCTGGCCTACAAAGACAAAGAGGCAAGAGTCAGAGGCTTATCTCAGTTTCAGTTCTAGTCATCTGGGGCTTGACTGCTCCTGGGCCATATCCCCCAACTTACATGATCCCCCTGTAATCAGCCATGTCATAGGCCCAGTCTTTATTTTCCTAACATACCACAACATACCAGTTACTTGCCACTCCCCCAACTGTCATAACCTCTCCCCTTAGAACCTCTTCACCTCTCACAAGGCCCCTACCACCTCTCTCAAACATTCCTTCCCCATCTGTGCCATCCTCCTTTGCCTCTTACGGGGTCCCTCCTGTGCTCACCGCTGTTTCAAGTCCTTTACGATTCGGTCCACAGGCTTCAAGGGCCATCGCTTTATTTGGTTCTGAAAGCCACGATGATAGAGCTCAAAGGCCTCAGGGTCTTCCTGGAAGATGTGGCTTGCAGCACTGCTAGTCACAGAGTAAAGCTGTTCATTGAGGAAGCGGAAACGTGCTCCCTCAAGTCGCTGCTTCATCTTTGCCCGAAGTATCCCACCCCGGTCCAGAGATGCCCCTGGCTCCTCAGCTTCCAACTCTGGCTCACATTTCTTTGTCAACCTAGGGGGGATTTCATCCTCAGGAGCAGCAACGCTCTGTGGCTTTGGGAGCAGAAACTTATTCTTCTGTCTCCGTTTGTTTTTCTGCCGGTTTCTCCATTGTTTCCGGCTTAGCCTTGGCTCTGTATTATTCCCATCTTCCCCTGGGTCCAAGGTGGTCCTCCTGAGGCCTGGATCATTCTGGGGAAGCACAGGGGCCAGATCACTATTCTTTGGGGCTCCAGAGCCTGAAGGGGGTAAAATTTTGGAGGACTTTTTGTTGGTAAAGGGCCAGAATAAATTCTCCTGATCCTAAAGTCACCCCAGCCATTTTCCAGCTCAGAGACAGGTTGTTTATAAGATTGAGGAGTCTAAGTCCAGCCATCCAAAGGTAAGGTTAGCAGAAAAAGCAAAGTGTACAGGTAGGACAGCTAAACTATATCCCACAGAAAGCATCAAGTATAACAGAACTAAAGAAAAATATCAGTGAAGAGGCTGAGAAATTCACAGGAAGCAATAATGAGAAAGAGGAGTAGATGTAAGCCTCCTGGGCTCAGAGATACATGCACTGATATCAGGAGTAGGGCTTATAAACAAAGAAAACTAAAGCCTGTAACTCAAGGAAGTAAATAGGACTTCAAAAGTGTCACTAAGACTTGCTGGGATGTGGCTGGTGCTTGGAAGGGGCTCAAAAGCAAGAGAATGGGTAGGAAAACATCAGGAAGATATTCACTTGTGTAGAATTCCAAAAAAAGCAGAGAGTATGCCATACAATATTTGTGAGAACTGATGCATGAGCCCCAGAAAAGAGACTGTGGTTGGTGACTAAATAGCCAAATGGAGGAAACAGATGACCAGTTTGAGAAGAGACCACAAGTTTAGCAAGGCAGTATGACAGGGGATATGATCGGGCATGGCAGAGAGGGATGATATAGCAGTGATGGGGAATTTTATCTATCTGGACATACACTGAAACTCTTTTCTGCCAAAGTCAGAGCAGCTGACACAAAGAATGTAAGATTCTTGAGGGCAGGAACTCATGATAGCAGGGAGAAAAGGGCACTGTGTTTTTTCCCTTTTTTGATGTGAGTAATACCATTTTAGAACAAACTTCTATTTCAAATGTAAATAGGCAGTTATGCTTACCCTTTACCTTCTTTTCCCCAGTTCTAGTGCAATGACAACCAAAAGATGAGTACATTCTGTCTTGGATCCTCCTCCCACACCCCAAGCCAACCACGGACTAGCAGATTAGGAATTCTCTATTCCCTTTCCTGAAACATAACATGCTGCCCCCAAACCAGAGAATGACCAGTTATAAACCAGCACGTCTATGGATACTAGCTCCTATCCAAAAGTCCTGCTCCAGAGAGCCTTCCTTTTCTATCTGCAACTCCTTGCTTCAGCTTGTAACAATGTAAGTAATAAATCCTTTTACTGACCTGAATTCTAACCTGTAACCAAGTACAATTTCTTTCTGCAATAGTTTCCTTTCTGTCTCAGTGGCACCAAAGCCTACCACAGTACCCGGCACATAGCAATCACTTAAATGCTTACTGATTGATTCACAGTTGGATCCTGAACTTGTTGAGCTGCTAATTTCATCCCTGGAATTGTAGAAAGTGATGAATAAAATAGTTACTCTGGACTTGATTCTTACCAAAAAGGAGGAACTGCCTGCTGAAGCAGAACTTTTATAAGACTCTACGGAAAGCAACCCCTCCTGCTTAAAGATACTGAGAAGAAAGTTGGATGTGTGAGGTGAGCAAGTTTCAGAGTTCAGAGAGAGGATGGGATGGACCTCGTAGCTTTGGATTTTATATGGAAGGCAGTGCAGGAGGAGTAGGAAACCACAAGAATAAAATACCAACACCAACACAAAGGTTTCCAAATAAAAAGGTCCAAGGGACATTGTCTGAAGCAGTGATTCTCAACCTTCCTAATGCCATGACCCTTTAATACAGTTCCTCATGCTGTGGTGACCCCCAACCATAAAATTATTTTCATTCCTACTTCATAATTGTAATTTTGCTACTGTTATGAATCGTAATGTAAATATCTGATCTGCAGAATGTATTTTCACTGTTACAAACTGAACATAACCCACAGGTTGAGAACTGCTGGCCTAAAGAGATAAATATGGATGTACCAGCTACACTCAACTAACCTAAAAAAAGTATCAGACTTCCAGAATGATGGCCAAGTGAGCGGTGTTGGACAATTCCAGCACACTTTGCACTGTCTCAAAACAATAAATGTGCCAATAAATATAGAACAGCAACAACACAAACGGGAGGGAAAGAAAACCTCAGAGAAAAATCAACACAGAAAATGAAAAAGTGAGTAACTGAGAGTTTCCAATAAGATGAATAAATACTACGAGGGAAAAGAAAGCAATAATGCTGTGATTACACACATTCAGACTGCTCATGAATGAGAGTGGGACTAATATCAGAGCCACAGCAGAGTAAAAGAACAGAAAGAAAAGATGAGGGAAATGAGCAGAAACTGAAAAGATAAATGAGATCAATATGGATGCTTTCTCATCTTTTGTAAAAATGTGAGAAAGATCCGAATATCCTTGATGCAAACGTGAGAACGGATCACAGTTAGAGCTAGAAGGCCACAGCCCAACTCCCTCACTTTACAGATGAGAAACTGAGACCCAAGGAAGTCAATGACTTGACTTAAGTCACAAAGACAATGAACGGTAGACCAGGAATTTGAGCTCAGGTCCCTTGGTTCCAAGTTCAGCATTCTTTCTACCCCACCTTATTTCTCCATGGCATAATACAGTAAGTAACATAAATGACTGAAATGAGTAGAAAATGCAAAAATGTAAGATCTCACTGTTTACTAATTATACAAAAGCATTTTTATTCAGTAGAGCAAAAATTAGTCTTAAAGGCTCTTGTAAAACAGGATGCCTTCAATACATGTTAAGATCATACATAGTTCCAAGAGTCATCCCCCAAATGATAAAGTTTCAAAGGCTATGAACAGGCAGTTTTCAGAGAAAAAAATCCAAGGTATCAAAGGCCAGATTTTTAAAAATGCTCTAAATCACTAATAATTAGAGAAATGAGAACTCTGAGGCACTATCTCACATCAGATTGGCATAGCTGACAAGAAACGACAATGGAAAATGCTAGAGGGGCTGTTGGAAAACAGGAGCATTAATGTACCACTAAGGTCCATTAATGTACTATTGGTGGAGCTGTGAACTGGTTCAGGCATGATGGAAAGCAATTTAGAACTACTGCCAAAAAGTTATTAAAGTGTGCATGCCGTTGACTCAGCCATACTACTCCTAAAGCTATACTCCAAAGAAATCAAAGAAAGAGGGAAAAGATTAATAAGTTCAAAAATATTTATAGCAGCTCTTTTTATGGTGGCACCCACCAAAGGGTGTACCCACCAGAGCTGGGGAATAACTGAATTAGTTATGGCATACAAATGTGAGGGAATACCACTGTGCTCTAAGAAATGATGAAGAGAGGGTTTCAAAAAAATCTGGGAAGACCAATGAAAGACTGAGTTGAGAAGAACTAGAAGAACAACAACAATGACATTATAAAGACAAACAACTTTGAATGACTTGGGAACTCTGATCAACACAGTGACCAAACACAATTCCAAAGGACTCATGATAAAACATGCTGCCCACCTTCTGACAGAAAGGGGATGGACTCAAGAGTGCAGACTGAGACACATTTTTTTTTGACATGACCAGTGAATTGGTTTTGTTTGATTATGTTTGATTGTAACACAGGGTTTGTTTTTCTTGGAATTTTAATAAGGTAGGGGTTGGAAGAGGGAAACAAGCAGGCAAGAAGGAGGATCTGTTAGAAAATAAAAGTTTATTTTCAAAAAAAGATCATAGAATCAAGAAAATGTTATATACAGTTACAGCAATATTGTTCAAATAACTGTGAATTAATTTATTCCTAGTATTATAAGTAGTCAAATCAACTACAAAGCACCTTTGAAGGAAGATGCTATCCACCTCCAGAGAAAGAACTGAATAATAGAATGATACATAGTATAGTTTTACATATATCTATACATATATACATACATACACATTAGTGTCAAATGGTGGCTTTCTCTAGTGCAGGGTGAGGAAGGAGAGAGGGAGACAGTTTGGAACTTAAAAATGTTAACAAAAAATAAATAAAATTAATTTTTAAAAAAAGATCATTTGCAATTCTTAGATGAAACCAAAGAGATCAATGTTAAATGAAACATAAAATAAGGATATTAAATGAAACATAAAATAAGGATATAAGCTCATTAAAGTTGTTTGACATTGTCACAGAGGATGTCATATACCAAGGTCAATATGAAGAGGAATTCGCAATCAACGGTGAGATTCTCCAGATGTTACTGTTTCTAAAGCTTGTTGCATCAAGGTTCATAATACTACAGAGCTTCTTTAATGTTAATAATAATCATAGGCACTCAAAAAAATATCAGTCTAAGAATCCATATAGGAAGAACCAAGTGGATGAAGAATGTCTATTATCTACATTGGGGTCAAGCTCAACTAGAAATGGTCCCTGCTGGCCACAAAATGCCTTAATTTCCTTTGTTAAACATTTCCCAATTATATTTTTATCTGGTTCAGGCTACAGGAGGGAGTTTTGCTGTTTGAATTTGACACCTCTGGTCTAGATTATGACATACAGCTGGATGGGCAGCCATTCCATCAGTATACATGGGTGTGCGTAATAAAATCTATACTAGATATTGCAAATGCACAAATAAGGTGGTCCCAGAATTTAATAAGCAAAGGCTGAATTTCAACTGGTAAATTATGCATGCAGTGATTTCAATGATCCATATCTTATCTTTTCAACATTAATATTTTCCTAGACATGCTATAGGACCGTTATGATGATAGAACACTGCAATCTCTGGAGAATTAAAATTCTGACTGCCTCTAAGAATAAAATGGGGAGAAACATTGTAAACTTAGGTAGCCCACACTGGATCACCAATAATGACATGCACAAGATGTAGCATAAAAAATATACAGGAAATATAGTATCAGAAGAAGAGTTAGTTCACTTCAGTCAGTTAGCCAGGGTGAAAGAAAAGAGAAATACAGTCTGAGTGCTGTTGTAATGCAATTTGGAGACACTGACAGCTGAGGTCCTGGGGGATGGATGAAGAGGTAAAAGACAAAGGGAAATCGGCTTCCCTAATGGGGGCCTCCGTCCCCTGTACCCAGCTCTGTGTGCCTATGTCTATCTCTATTCCCATGAGAAAAGCAGGAGCCCCAGGAACCAAGGACTGTACTTGTTGATTCAGTTTGATGAGAAGTATTTATGAGACCTCTACTGTGTACAGAGCCCTGTGGACATCAATAGTGATACAAAGACAAGTCAAATGACTGTCTGCCATCATGAAGGCTATATCCTACTGGGGAGGGGGACAGGATGGGAATGGAGATAGATTTCTGGGGTTCCATGCAATTGGATAGGAAATCCTGATCTAGTCCAACTCACACGTAAAAGGAATGCCCTTTATACTAAACCCTACAATAAGTCATCTGACCTCTGTGGGAAGATCTCTGATGAGGCAGAATGAACTTTTTCCAGAGAGGGGAAAAGTTTATTTTATTTTTGTATAGCTATAAGCATTAGGAAATTTTCCCTTCCTGATAAAAAACCTAAATCTGCTTCTCAGTAACTTCTACCCACTACTCCTAGTTCTACCTCCTGAAACTAATCGAACCACTCTGAAGACTACCTGAGTGATCCTTCTGGGTTTTCTCCAGGATAAATTTCCTTCAAATTTATTCTCATCTGGTATGGACTCAAGGCCCTTCATTCTCCCAGTTGCCTCCTTCCTTCTTCTACCTTGTTACTGTCCTTTTTAAATTATGGTGCCCAGATTTTAAAACAATACTCAAGATGAAGTCTGAGGAGGGCAGAAGCCAAAGAGAGGACAACTCCCCATTATTCCCTGAAGTCATGTTCCACTTAGTAACACTTAAGGTAGACTTTTAATGAAAGGCCTCCAGTGTACTGGGTGGACCCTCTATGAAAGGTTGATGAGAAGGCATACATGTGCATCACATAGGATAAGAATGTATGGATGGGTTACAATCTAGACCCCTGGAGGAAGTGCACATACTGATGAGACCCCAGATCTATTACAGTACCACTATTACTATGTGAAATGAAAAGGAAAGAACAAATATGACTAATCAGGAAATTCCCCCCTCCCCCCATACCTTTGCTCTCTTCTTTCTTAGTTCTTACTCCTCGGACTGGTAGCTTCGAGCTTTCTTCCAGGAGTAGAGGCTCTTTGGGGGCCTTCTTCCTCTTTTTTCTCTTCTCCTCTCCAAAGTCAGAATCCGAGTTGGAGTCATCGCCCCCTTGGTTAGGGAGCTGCCAAGGCAGGGCCTCAGCCTGCAGTGCCTTTAATGTCGCTTGGAGATGTTGACGGCTGAGGCCCTGGGGAAAGATGAAGAGGTAAGAGACAGAAGGAAATCGGCTTGTCTAATGGAGGCCTCTGTCCCCTGCACCCAGCTCTCTGTGCCCATGTCTATTCCTACTCCCACTGAGAAAAGAAAGAGCCTCAGGAACCAGGGACTGTGCTTGTTGATTCAGTCTGATAAGAAGTATTTATTAGACCCCTACTAGGTACAGGGCCCTGTGGTCATCAATTGCGATATAAAGACAAAAGTCAAATGACTGCCTGCCATCATGAAGGCTGTATCCTACCAGGGATAGTGACAGAATGGGAATACAACTTAAAAGGTAAGTAAGTATATACAAAACATACACATTATCTTTTAAGAGAAAGCACTAACAAATGGGGGCAGGGGAGGCTGGATCAAGCAAAGCTTTAAGTAAAAGCTGACACATGACCAAGCCTCTAAAAGATGGAGGTGAGGAGGAAAAACATCCCAGGCACAGGGATAAGCAGCCTATGTAAAGCCTGTACAAAGGTGGGAGGTAGAATGCTAGGCATAAGTAATGGGAAATAAGTCAGTTTGGAGAGAATGTACAGTGTTATGAGAGGAAATAATATGAAAGTAGTCTGAAGAGATAGGCTTGGAATCAATGAAACATTAAAAAAATTTAATATACAACATCTGAAAAACTACATAAGTTTTACAATGTCATATACATTCCTCGTTACCTTTTAAAATGGCTGTATCTGTTAAGTTCTTAACAAAAAAAGAAAAAAGCCTGGTGCCTGTGACACTGCTCATACATCAGAGTGTGGTTCTGAGACATGAAGGGATGACTCCTTCCTCTTCAATGACTCAGGCACAGAATCATGTTTGAGAGCTAGAAGGCTCGTTGGAAATCATCTAATCATAGGATATTGGGCTTAGCACTAAGAAAGAGACCTCAGGTCATCTAGTCTTGTCCTCTGATTTTAAAGATGGGGAAACTGAGACCTGGAGAGGTTTAGTGACTTGCCTGAGGTCACAAACATAATAAAGGACAGAGACAGGATCTGAACAAAGGTCCTGTGACTTCAAAGCCAATACCTTTAGCCCGACTTCCTTATTTTATAGAAGATGATGCCAAGGCCAATAGGGGATGCCTCTAGGCTCAGGTTTTACAGAGGCAGGGTATTCTCAAACCCACTGTTCATTCTCCTCCACCAGGCTGCCTTCCTTCCCTCTTAAATTCATTTCCTCAGCTGTAAATGAGGACAGAAATGCTGGCAAGGGGTCGTGGAAGAAAAGCACTACAAACATGTAAATTATGGTCACTACATTCTACCCACTCATATGTTTTTGTACTCATCCCAGGTTGTTGTGCTCATACTCCTCCCTTAGCCCGAAATGCCTGTTGCCCACAACTATTCTGCTAAAATCATAGTTACCTGCTGGTGTCCTAGTCATCTTTCAAAGTCAAGTTCAGGTACCTGACTCCTCCTCTAGGAAGTCTTCCCCCATTTTTCCAAGCTATCATTTCCTTCTCTGGATCATTTAGCACTGATTTGTGACTTTCCTGGGGTCTTGATACAATTTTGCCAGCCTTGGAGCTCTGGAACCTCATATCAGATCTTCATCTTCTCTGTTAGCATGATCTCCAGACCTTCAATTCCTCCCTATTTTCCTAGACCATTCTCACATATCTTGGCCTCATTTCCCTTCCTTCATAGTCATGACTCCAGAGTGTAAGTCCATTCTACACATCATGGCCATCCACTTCTGAATCCCTTGTCTTTCTGCTGTTCCTGCAAATCTGAATCACCCCTACAACCTACTTTCTGCACTTCTATTCCTGAAATGTCAAGTGATGGTGGAGAAAGCCACTGGAGCCATTACAAATTCATGGTATCTCATCTCCTAGAAGTGTGGCAGTACTTTTATTTATGAGAGGCAGCAGGCATATTGAACAGAGAGCAAGCCTTGAAGACAGAACAGACGTAGTTTCAAGTCCTTCCTCTGACACATGCTGGTGGTATGACCCTGGTCAAGTTCTAATCTCACAGTGCTCTTAGGAAATTCTCTAAGACTACAAAGATGATACCAATATGCATTGGTCAAGGGAGTTTCTTCCCTTGGGAGTTCCCCATACTGATGACATCATCAAGTCAGTCTCTTTCCCTGATTGGCTCTTTTATCACACCATCCTCAGTGGCTGTTTCAAACCCTTTCAGACTCCTAATTCCCACTCTCTCAGTATGTGACCTTGATTCCTACTTTATTATTATTGAATCCATAAATCACGATCTCTTTCAATCTCTTCCCTCCAAAGCTCATCCCTCTGTCTGTGCCTTTGGGACTCTTCAATCTCCCCTCTTTACCGGGTCCTTGCCCTTAGCCTACAAATTTGCTCAAGTCTCCCTCCAACTTTAAAATAAAACCTTGGTTTAAAATGATCACCTTCTCAAGCTAAGGCCCTATATATTTCTTCACCATCACGTTAAACTTCTAGAAAGAACAGTCTACATTCACTGCTTCCACTTCCTTATCAGTTGCACCTTCCTATTCTGGCAACCTCCACAGTACTTTCAGCAGTCCTGATACTGCTCCCCCAAAGTTCATTGTTGCCTTTCCTTAACCTCAAACCTCTCCTAGCCATGTCTCCCACTCTTTCCAGATAGTATTCATAAATTTCCTCTTATTTATCTGATCACTCATTCTTCTGAGACTCCCAAGATCCATGTGTGAGCGCCCCCAAAATCTGTCTCCTTCTACCCTTTCTCCCTCAGTGATCTCACTAGCCTCATGGCTATAACCTCTGGTACTAGATCTACTTCCCTCTCCTCTCTCCTCTGTCTCCCTAGGTGATCTCATCATTTCCCATGACTACAACTGTCACCTCTGCTCTAGGATTACCACCTAATTCAGGTCCTCATCATGACTCCCTTGAATTACTATAAAATCTCAAAACTATGCCTCCGGTAAGTTTTTTCTCATTAATTTTTCACACAGCTAACAAAATATTTTCTGTCTCTCACTTTGCTCATCAAAAATCAAGGGCTCTCTATTGCCTCTAGAATAAAATTCAAATTCCTCAGCATGGCATCTAAAGTTATGAACAATCTGACTCCAACCTATCTTAACAGTCTTATTTCAGCCCATTTCACATATACTACATTTTCACTGATCTTATGTCTTGTCTCCAGCTTCAATGAATTAACATTAGCACAGGTTTCCTGATAAAGCCACAATAGGAATGCACTCCTTTCTCTCTTTGGACTCTTGTGAATCTTCCTTCTCTTAACCTTAAGACTTAGCTCAGTTGTTACCTCCTATAGGATGCCTTCCTCCTTTTCATCTTCTTCCCCATCTACTCACAACATTCCCCTTTCTCCTTCCAGCAAAATGTCAATTTCAGGTAGAACTTACCATTTTCCATACCCACATCCCCTGGGCAAGCTCCAGCAACACTTAAGCTCCTAAATTAGAGATGGACCACATTTTTGCAACAAGTATCTCTGATAAAGGCCTCATTTCTCAAATATTTAGAGAACTGAGTCAAATTTATAAAAATACATGTCATTCTCCAATTGATAAATGGTCAAAGGATATGACCAGGCAGCTTTCAGACAAAGCAATCAAAGCTATAGTGATACGAGAAAAATGCTCTAAATCACTACTGATTGGAGAAATGCAAATTACAGTACCACCTCATAGCTATCAGATTGGCCAATATGACAAAAAGGGAAAGCATAGGATGTTGATGGGGAGGTGTGAAAACTGGGGCACTAATGCACTGTTGGTGGAGTTGTGAACTGATCCATCCATTCTGGAGAGCAATTTGGAACTATGCCCAAACAGCTATAAAACTATATATACTCTTTGATCCAGCAATACCACTGCTAGGTCTATATCCCAAGGACATCCTCAAAAAAAGGGAAAAGGGGGGGCAGCACCAGTCCTAGAGTCAGGAGGACCTGAGTTTAAATTTGACTTTAGACACTGAACACTTACTAGCTCTGTGACCTTGGGCAAGTCACTTAACCCCAACTGCCCTTCCAAAAAGCAAAAAAAAAAATTTAAAAAAAAAGGGAAAAGGATTTATTTGTACAAAAATATTTATAGCAGCTTTTCTGCGGTGGCTAAGAACTGGAAATGGAAGGGATGCCCATAAATTGGGGAATGGCTAAACAAGCTTGGAATATGGTCGTAATGAAATATTATTGTGCTATAAGAAAAGACAAGCAGGATGATTTCAGAAAAACCTAGACCTATATGCATTTCATGCATAGTGAAATGAATGGAACAGGGAGAATATTGTACACAGCAACAGCAATATTGCTAGACCAAGAATTGTGAACGACCTAACCTACTCTCAACCAATACAACGATCCAAGACAATCCCAAAACATACTATGCACCTCCTAATAACTGATACTGTATAATTACAAAAAGATGTACGCTATTTTTCATTTTCTTTTATTCTCCTCTTCTTGTACAAAATGACTAATATGGAAATGTTTTACATAATTGCATATGCATAATCTATATCGGATTTCTTACAGTCTCAGACAGGGAGGTGAGGGAGGGATGGAGTGTGGAACCCAAAACTTTAAATTAAAATGTAAAAGCAAAAGAGAGATGGACAACAAGGACCAAAGGACCTATCCCTTGTCTTCCCTCCCTGCCCCGGCCTCCTCCCCTCATGCCCGGTCACTTGGACAGGACCTGGCAGACATGGGACAGGGATGACCAGTCCCTGAGGAAAATCGATCTGTCCTATTCCTGCCCAACACTGGGGTCCCTGTAACACAGGGTGGGTCCCAGGAAAACGCAGGTGGGGTAGATCACACGGACACTGGGGGCCCCTGAATCCTGTGGCACACAACGAGGGGGGTGGGTTAGGACACAGACACTGGGTCCCAAGAATCCTGGAGCCCACGACAGGAGGGACGGGTCTCACGCAGACACAGGGATAGGACACACTGCCACGGAGCTCGCAAGAACCTTTGGGCCCACGAAAGAGGGGAAGGTGTCACGCAGACATGGGGGAGGGTCACATGGACACCAGAGGGTGAGGACAACGCGGACGCGAGGCTCAGGAGAAGCCCGGGGCCCACAGCACCTGGGAGGGTATCACGCCCACACTCGGGGCAAACACTCACCTTGGTGCGCGGCGCCGGCCTGAGCCTGGCGCGCGGGGTCGGGGGCGCGCGGGCGGCCGGGGCCGGGGGCTCCTCGGCCCACTCGGGCTCCTCGAACATGGGGGGGTTCCGGGACCACGTGCGCCGCCGCCGCCAGCCAGGGAGCAGCGAGAGGAGGCTGAGCACTCACAGAGCGGCCGCTCCGCCCTCCAGCGACCAGCGAGAGGAGGCTGCGGCCGCCCAGAGCGGCGGCGTGGCGAGGGGCGGGGCCAGGCCGAGGCGGGTGTGGCACGGCTGGGGGAGGTAGCGGCCGGAGCGGCGGCTGGAGCGTCTGGACCTGGCCTTCAGAGCCCCGGTAAGCGATCGTCCGGGGCCTGCACTCGCCACTGGGCGGTGGGGAGGTGGAGGCGGGGCCATGAGCCCATTTAACGGAGTAGGAAACTGAGACCTGAGAGTGGGAGAGAGCTGCCCGTGCCCCGCGGGCCTGGAGACGGCGGGCGGAGTCCCGGGTCCAGTCCCGAGGCTGCCGCCGGGACGCAGTGGGATCGCGGGCCGGTCCCCACCGTCTCTGGGTTTCGGGTCCCTCCGCTGTCAGGAGGGCTAGGGGGCCGTTTGCTCTGGGGCCTCCCTCCCACCCTTGTCTGGGGCGGGGGTGTCTCCGGAGGACAACGCCCAGGACCAACTCTGTAGCCTTTTTGCTGTTGGGGGGCCTCTTCCTCTACTCAGCTTGGATGGAGTAGTGGTTTTCCCTAGGTGGGCACTCCCAACACCCACCCAGATATAGCAGCTTCTTAGTTGCTGTGGCAGAAGAGAATTTGTCCCTCGGGGACAAACTTCTCGCGTGGAGCCTCGGAACCTTAGCCCAGCTGGTCCTCCCGAGACAGACCCTCCGGGTGCGCTCTGCTGGCGTAGCCCGGGAGGACTTGCTTCGAGGCTTATCTTTGCACCCTCAGGACACTTATTTGGAGACTAGTGTACAGATTAAAGGGAGGTGGGGGAATGTAGGAGTAGGGTAACTAACCAGTTCATCATCCTCTGCAACCTTCCCCCATTCAGCTGAGGGGGGAGGGTCTTGACCGACCCAGGCAAGGAGGATGGCCTGGCAAGATACTGTACTTGGGGGGTGCTGGTGGTGTGGGGATGACCAACTAGGATATAAAGTGGGAGAGAAGGTTAGGGGGGTGACTAGCTCCTCTCTTTTGAGGGGAGGTAGTAAGTCCTGATAACCTTTGCGCACATTGCTTAGTGCCTCTTCCCCTATCTTCCTGACTATTCAGGGTCCTAAGGAGCTGTCATCATGGACGACATTTTCACCCAGTGCCGGGAGGGCAATGCTGTGGCTGTTCGTTTGTGGCTGGACAACACAGAAAATGACTTGAACCAGGGGTGAGAGGATTGAGGGGAAAGTAGGAGAGGAGGTGTGGCTGGGCAGGGCTATCAAGGCTCCAGGAAACCTTAACATAATAATGTATGTTTTTGATATCTAGTCCTCAACCCTTCCTTGCTCTTTGCTTAGGCAGTGCCTCTAGGCTTTAGTTTCTGTGATCCATACCTTCTCCTAAGACTGGGGAATATGGAGGAGACTGGTGATGTTGGGTGGGAGTTTTTGTTCTGTAGAAAAAAGAAAGGAAATTCAGGGCATCCACAGCTGTGCTGGGGAACATGAATTAGAGGTGGAATATGGTGAAATTTGGTGAAAACATTGGGATAGGGTTTCAGGACCTGGGTTTCTGGTACAGCTGAGTAAGATGAAGACACCGATTCTTGCCCTTAGGGTAGGGGAGATGAAACCCATATACACAAAACTCTGAAAAGCAGAACATGAAAGTGCTAGGGAATTCATGGACTAGATATTCATTTCTAAGGTCTTAAATCTATGATTCTATATTTCTCTTTTTGCCAGGTTTACTATAGTGATGAATATAGTACAAATGGATTTCAGTATTGTCTTTGACTGTTTCTTATGTGAGTAAGACATGAGAGTTGTGAGCTCTAGCCTCTAGTGGTCTAGCCTCTGGGCTAGGAAAATTAGGCAGGTTCATGCCCAGTGTTAACTCACTGGTAGCTTAGTGGGAAGTCTCTAGTGGAATGACCCAGGCATGGCATTGACTTTTGCTGCTCAATATTTTTATTATTGACTTGAGTAGAGGCCTAGGTGGCATTCTATCCTATTTGTAGATGATGTGGAATTAGAAGTGATAGCTAAAAATCTGGACAACAGAATCAGGATCTGAAATCATCTGGTGAACCTATGGTCAGGCCAAATCTAGTATGGTGAAATTGCATAGTGATGTTCAAGTATCTAGTCTTATTTTTGGATTAAAAATTTCACTTACACAAGTACCAGATTGTGAATGTGTAGCTAAACAATTCCTATGGAAAAATTCTGGGGGTTTTATACAGGTGGAATATGGGTTAATATGACAGCACAGCCAGCCAGAAATACTAACTGCTGCTCAGGTCTCCTTCAGAGGCATTCATTCAACACACATTTTATTCAGCACTTACCCTGTGCTAGACAGTGGTAGTACCAAAGTAAAAATGAAGCAATCCCTCCTCTCAAGGAGTTTCCGTTACACTGGGGAAGAGGGGAGATAAATACATATATACATCAATCCAAAATGAATAGAAAGTGATTGGGAAGGCCACTGACACTAATGACTGGAGGGGGATCAGGAAAGGCCCCATTTTTTTATTTTTTTACCAAGGAGCACTTGAGCTGAGCCTGAAAAAAGCCAGGAATTTCAGACGGCTTAGGTGACAAGGGAATTCATCCCAATCATGGGAGCACAAGTATGTGTGTAAGGGCATAGAAGCTGGAGATGGAATGCCAAATTTGGAGAATAACAAACAGGCAATTTTTCCTGAAAATTAAGCATGTCCAAGACAGAATATTGGGAAGTCCGCTTGGATAGGTCAGAGCTTCATCGACATGAGTTGTAAAAGCCAAATAAAAGAGTATTATATAGTAGAGGCAACAGTCACTAAAGCTTCTTGAGCAGAGGAGTGATAGGGTCAGACCTGCATTTTAGAAACAACAATGTGGAGGCTTTGCATTGAAGAGGCCCAATTAGGAGTCTTTTGCTGTAGTCCAGGCAAGAGATAATGAGGGGCTAAAGGAGGGTGCTGGTTGTGTAAATGGAGAGGAGGTCAGTGTGAGAGATGTTGTGGAGATGAAATCTTAAAAACCTTAGAAACTGATGGGTTAACTGTAGCCGAGGGACAGAGAAGAATAAAAAATGACTCCATAGTTTCTGAGCTAAGATGCCTAAGAAGGTGGTAGATCTGGAACAGAAATAGAAAAGAGTCAGAATGAATTAGTTTAGGCAGAGAGGTGTGTTCCATTTTGGACACATTTAAGTTGAGATTCCTAGTGAGCATCTTATTAAAAGTATCTAATAAATGGTTGGTGATTTAAGACTGAATTCAGCTCAGGAGAGAGCCTAGGTCTTGATATAATGATCTTAGAGTCATCTGCTTAGAAATGACAATTGAACATGTGGGAGCTGATGCAGTGACCAAAAAAGGATATAGAGAAAGCCAATGACAAAGCCACACAGGTAGAGAACTAGGAGAGAAATGTCAAGAAAATCTAGGGAGGAGAAAATATTGAGGAAGGAGTTGGTCAGCAGCATCAAACATTGTTGAGAGGTCATTGATGATGACTGCAAAAGGGCCACTTGGTTTTAGTAATTAAGAAATCTTTGGTAACCTTGGAGAGAGCATTTTCAGTCTAGTGCTAGGATCTAGTGCTAGAAGCCAGTTTGGAATGAGTTGAGGAGGCATTAGAGGAAATGAGTGTAGCTAGCTGTTTTTTTTAGAATATTATTTATGAAAAGGAAGAAAGGTAAAGGATGATAGCCTGAGGGAATGAATGCCATAGCCAAATAAATTATTTGCTTATTTAGGGTAAGGAACATTATTTTTAGGCAGTTGGGAAGAATGAACCAGATAGGGAGAAATTGAAGATTAGGGAGGGAGTCAAGGGCACAAGCTAGAGAGGTGACTTAGAGCAAAGGGGTGGGTAGAGGGGATAGTGTTAAGGATTTTTTGAGGTGTAGAAAAAGGGAGAAAGATGGAGCTCACACTGTATCCTCAGACTAGGTCATCTGCAGGGGTAGGGGATGGAGGACTTAAGGAAAAGAGATTTGGGCCAGACCAAAAAGAAGGGAGTTAAATGGAGTCAGTTATGCCCAGGTGTAATTAGATAATACAACAATGTAGTTCTCCCAAGCAGCATAGTTATGTGACTTATAGCACTGCTCAGCAGCACAGTGATTAGAAGTTAAGTTTGATAGGGGTAAAGGCACGGGGAGACATAGGATAGGATATTAAGATGAGATAAAAGAATTTCAGAGTTTGGATCATAGAAGTAAATTCTCATGGGTGATGGTTAAAGCAAGGATATGACTGTCTTGGTGAAGACTGATAAACAGGGAAGCCAAATCTTATCTTCTGCCTTGCCCTAGTTGGATCTCATCTTGAATATCATAGGGTTTGAGTGGGTAGGGGAAAGGATTGGAAAAGCTGTCATGTGAAAAAGGGTATTAGGCTTGATATAAGGAAAAATCTAATAATTACAGCACCTAGAACATGCAGTTGGCAGTAGTTAGTTCCTTGTCACTTAGCATCATAAAGCTGATGCTGAAAAGCCAGTTGTTCAGGCTGTTTTAGAGGAAATTCTGGGTCAGGCGTGCACTGGAGCAGGGTCTCAGAACTTCAGGGTTTGTATTTATGAGTTACATTTGTAGCTGAAAGAAGCAGAGGAAGGGTAGCAGTCCTACAGCTGCACTTACTAGAGCCTCTGCTCCACCCTTTTAGGAAATGACCCAAACCCTTTATGCCCAGCCACACCCCTCCTCCTCAGACTAGCCAGTCCCCAGTCCTCCCTCCTCTCTCTCCTTGGGTAGCCTTCCTCCCCCCAGACGTTGTGGGAATTTCCTTTTATGGTCATTTGACCAGAGGCCCTCTGCTGGAGGCAGGCCCCACCCGCAACAACTTCTGACTTCCCCCTCAGTCCCGAGTTTTGCCAGAATTCTTTTAAGGATTCTGCAGTTCTAGTGACTATTTATTGTGCCTCTTCCAGCCAACAGATCTCAATGTCTGATTTCTGTCAGTTTTTTGTTTCGCCCGTCAACCCCATCTCTACCCCATCCCTCACCCCCATTAAAAAAACACAAAACAAGCTCCTGTTTTATGTAGAATTTTAGTTTTACAAAGTATTTCCCTCACTTTTGTGTACAAATTAATTTTCTCCATTTTATAGATTAGGAAACAGAAACTCAGAAAGTTTAGATGATTTCTCCAGGTTTATACATCCAGTATCAGCTAGAAATGGAAATTTTATTATTCCAATCCAGTTTTCTATTGGACTTACCATACCACTATCTGTCCCTCAACCCCTTAACCATGTTACGACCTTAAATCAATTGATTCCTCTGACCTTCTTCCATCTGTAACAAGGAAATGATTCTATTTCCACAACCAGATTCTCATGAGAGGGGCTGAAAGCACTTTGTAAAGCTTAAGAAAGTATATAAATGTGAGTAGTGATCTTGTTTATTCTTGCTATCTAGGGATGACCATGGTTTCTCTCCTCTGCACTGGGCCTGCCGAGAGGGCCGCTCAGCTGTGGTTGAAATGCTGATCATGAGGGGGGCCCGAATCAACGTGATGAACAGGGGTGATGATACACCCCTCCACCTAGCAGCCAGCCATGGGCACCGGGACATTGTGCAGAAAGTAAGCAGTGTTTTCCTTCTTTTTTATATCATGTAGATTAGATTCACTGTTTAGAGCAGCGGTTCTCAACCTGTGGGTAATGTTCAATTTGTAACAATGAAAATACATCCTGCATATCAGATATTTACATTATGATTCATAACAGTAACAAAATTAGTTATGAAGAAGCAATGAAAATAATTTTATGGTTGGGGGTCACCACAACATGAAGAACTGTATTAAAAGGTCGCATTAGGAAGGTTGAGAACCACTGGTTTAGAGGAATGGGAAAAAAAGACGGGATTTGGTCCTTGGCACTGGATAAGGATGGGCTTATCCGTACATCCACCTGCCAGTACTTAAAAATTTAAAACTTTTCAACATCCAGAAGACAATTATCTGAGGGAGGGCTCGGGGTGCTGAATTAAAGGGGTGCATAAATGTCCTTTCTGTTTATTCCCAGTTGCTCCAATACAAGGCCGATATAAATGCAGTGAATGAGCATGGTAATGTTCCCCTTCATTATGCCTGCTTCTGGGGCCAGGACCAAGTGGCAGAGGTGAGGACTCTGCTCATTTCTCTTGGGATCAGATGCCTGATCTCCAAAGGGAGTTATAGGAGAAAGTGAATGGTATGAACTTATGTCATGGGGTTGGGACAGGAAATGATCCACCATGGTTATTCCTTCCCTTCCCTAGGACCTTGTAGCTGGTGGAGCACTAATCAGCATTTGTAACAAGTACGGAGAGATGCCAGTGGACAAGGCCAAAGCCCCACTTCGAGACAGCCTCCGAGGTGAGCCTCCAATCCTGTACTCACTCTTCAACCCCCTAAATCTTTTTCTTGTGAGGCTGTATGTAGGGCAGCGGTTCTCAACCTGTGGGTTATGTTCAATTTAAATATATCCTGCATATCAGATATTTACATTACAATTCATAACAGCAAAATTAGTTACGAAGTAGCAAGAAAAATAATTTTGTTTGGCGGTCACCACAACAGGAGGAACTGTATTAAAGGGTCATGGCATTAGGAAGGTTAAGAACCACTGATGTAGGGGAATAAGTTGAAGCTGTTCCAGTCATCCTGCGGGGCTGTGCCTTTTATTGCTTTTCCTTCTCAGAACGTGCAGAGAAGCTGGGTCAGCCAATGGGCCGTATTCCATACAAAGACACGTTCTGGAAAGGGACAACACGCACCAGACCCCGTGAGTTTGTAATGGCTTACTCTTTAATAATGTGCCTCCCTTAACATTCTACTCATTAATGGACTCCACGCTCCCCCAATTCCATTCTCTAAGGGACTGGCCCTGGACACCTTCCCCTACCCCCACCTCCCTTCAGGGAACAGCCCCTACATAGGTCCCCTATCTAATACCCCACTCCTCTCAGGGAACGGCACCCTGAACAAACACTCAGGCATCGACTTCAAGCAGCTCAACCCGGTGGTGAAACTCAACGAGAACCAGTCAGGAGAGGTGACCTGTAGACCCTTAAGAAGCCCCTAGTTCCAAGCCCAGATCCCCTAACTGCCTTAGCCTTGACCTCTTAACCACGCCAGTAACCCTGTGTTGTGCTTCCTTTTGGCCTTTAATCATCCCTCTACTTAGCTCACTGGGAAACAGCCCTGGAGTCAGGAGAGAAACGGGGTGTGGCTTCAGCTTTGCTTATTATTTTGCTATACGTTACTTGATCTGTCCAAATCTTAGTTTCATCTGTAAAATCAAAGGGGTTAGATAAGATGATCTGAGATCCTTTCCAGCTCCAAATTCTGTGATTTTATCCTACCTGGTCCTAATCCCTAATCTGATCCTGCCTGTCCCAACCCAGCTGTGGAAGGGTCGATGGCAAGGGAATGACATCGTCATCAAGATGCTGAAGATCCGGGACTGGAGTACAAGGAAGAGCAGAGACTTTAATGAGGAGTATCCAAAGCTGAGGTGGGGGAGTTGGGGGTAGGAGGTGGGGAGCTAAAGGGACAGAGCAACATGTAAATTCTGTCTTATCTCCACAGGATTTTTTCACACCCCAATGTGCTGCCAGTGTTGGGGGCTTGTCAGGCACCCCCTGCCCCCCATCCTGTTCTCATCACCCACTGGATGCCTTATGGCTCCCTCTACAATGTACTTCATGAAGGGACCAGTGAGTTGTGTCATCATGCCCAGAAAAGGCTGGGATTAGAGCTGTGGACACCAGAGGGTGGGGGACAGATAGGAATCTGAAACCAGCTGTCTGGTCTGAGACAAAGAGACTACTAGGATTAGGTTTAGGCTAACTCCTTCCCCCTTCTCTGAACTTTTCTTCTCTCAGATTTTGTTGTTGACCAGACTCAAGCTGTCAAGTTTGCTCTGGATATGGCACGGGGCATGGCCTTCCTGCACACACTGGAACCCCTCATACCCCGGCATGCCCTCAACAGCCGAAGTGTCATGGTGAGACTTACGGCTGCAGCATACATTGGATATCTAATCCAACTGTCACTTGAGCACACATCCCCATTACAAACAGCCTCTATCTTTTTCCCCAGATCGACGAAGATATGACTGCCCGAATCAGCATGGCTGATGTGAAATTCTCCTTCCAGTGTCCAGGGCGCATGTATGCCCCTGCCTGGGTGGCTCCTGAGGGTAGGGGGGCATGAAGACAGAAGATAGCAGACTTAGTGGGGAGGTGGGGGACAGGGAAAGAATCAGGGTTCTTATCGCAATCCTCTGCCCCGACCCAGCCCTGCAGAAGAAGCCAGAGGAGATTAATCGTCGTTCTGCAGACATGTGGAGCTTTGCAGTGCTGTTGTGGGAACTAGTGACAAGGGAGGTACCATTTGCTGACCTCTCCAACATGGAAATTGGCATGAAGGTCTGGAAGATGCAGGGGACGTTTTGGGGCAGGGAGAGGAGGGTGAATCAGATTTTTGGGACAGAGGGAAGTCCTGAACCTGGGGATTCTTGCTGCTTGTAGGTTGCCCTGGAAGGCCTTCGCCCCACCATTCCTCCAGGTATCTCCCCACATGTGTGTAAGCTCATGAAGATCTGCATGAATGAGGATCCAGCCAAGAGACCCAAGTTTGATATGATTGTGCCCATCCTGGAAAAGATGCAGGACAAATAGAGCCATACATGGGAAATGGGGTATACCCATGCCCCTTTCCTAGCAGCAGGCCCCAGGGCCCCTCCCTTCCCTGGCAACGGTACAGCCACCTCAGCCCCACTCCCACCCCCCCCAGCTTTAGGGACTACCCTCCCTGTCCCCATCTGCCAACTTTTGGGGGGAGGGTAGGAGTAGGCTCAGCTTTGTTTCACACCACGCCAAGCCCCATTTCTGGGTGTCTTCCCAATGTGGGAGGAGCAGCCACCTGCCTCAGTCACAATAAAGGTTTATTATGAAAACAGGCTGGTGTGGGGGTGGGTGGGGAAGGAAGGAATGGGACAAATGTGTACAGACCCACACACATCCCGGCCAGCCGGGGAAGAGGTGAGCTTAAGTGAAATAATGTGGCTTCTTGACATTAATGCCATACTCGCTGAGTGCAGGGGTCAGGTCTTCCATGGTCAGGGTGTATTTTCGGTCCTTGGAAAGAAAGTTGAAAGAGCAATAGTGTGAGCTAGGCTTGTAGTCTTGTTCTTGTACTAACATGTTACACGTCCTAAGGCAAAGCACTTAACCAATTTGGACTTGAGGTTCTGTGTGCATAAAATGGGGGTGAAAATCCCTGTGCCTTTCATAAGGCTAAAGAGGCCTACCAGCAGAAAATTTCTTAAGTTGCAAGTGTCACCAAGAGCCCCAGGAGAGCGTTTATCACACCACCAACCTATTCCCATCTACTCACTTTGCTCTTGCTTCTGGAGCTGCCTGAGGCAGTGCCCTTCATCTTGCAGTGTTGTAAAGCATCATTGGCAATGTCAGAGATAAACTTCTGGGCTGCCAGGGAGATGAGTCGGACACTGGGAAGGTAGAAGGAGTTTGTATGTGGAGATAAAACTAGCCCTCTCTCAAGCTGAAATCTGTACTTGGTATACAGGAAGGAGCCAGAAATGCCCACTAGATGCTGGGTACTGGATTTACTGTCCCAAATCACTTACATTCTGGGATCAGAGGCTTCAAAACCAGCACGATTCAAGTAGTAGCCAGTAACAGCATCTGGAATCTGAGAATGCAACAAATCCTTAATAGGTTATTAAGTACATACTATATTGGGCACTATGCTAGGCCCTTGGGATACAAAAAATATGTATATCAAAAATAGTCCCTAGCTTCAGTTTACGGTCTAATCGTGGGGGGAGGGGAGGAAATATGTGCATGCATGCAGAAGGTATCTTTTGAAGTGATCCTTAAAAGAAACTAGAGCCTTTGGGAAAATTTAGCATTTGACGTCTAAGGCCCAACTAAGTCACAGGAGGAAAAGATGAGTTTTTGGATCTGCTCATCAAAGATGGTATCATAGCCTAGGTGGAAAGATGAATCTCCTAGCTAAACAAAATTAATGATGGGGACTGGAAATAGGCTGGCCAGTTAGCTTGCAGGGAACTGAAAAAAGGTTGACTGGTAGAATGGTTATACATACTGTGGGTGTGTAGTCTTCCAGTTGCATTAGGAAGTCCACCAGGGGCGTACTAGACACAACAGGCTTGACCTCTCCATTGGCAGCACCAGGTAACACATACACCCCATTAGACACGGCACCTTCAGGGGGGGCAGTACCTCCAGCTGCGGATACTGGGACTGGCAGAGGACAGATAACAGAAATGTCAAATGGAGACCGGAGATACAGGGAGAATGTGTGGCCAGGAAGCCAGCAATGAACTCGAAAGGAGTCCCTACTCCCACCTAATCGTGTGGACCTGCTGGTCTGCGAGTGTCTAACACTTGGTCCTCGTGGCTGGCACCTCTCAGTTCCTCACCCTCCACGCCCTCGCTCCCTCAGAACTCTGGAAAGGCTCCCGTCCCACCCAGTCCAACCCTTCAGGGACTTTCAGAGGCTCATGGGCTAGAAAGGCCCTCGCATCGCTATCTAGTCAGTCCTGTCTGAACGAAGGCAAGTGGTCCTCCAGCTTCTCTTTGAGGACCCGGGGGGATGGGGTTGGGGAGCCTTCCATCCCGGGCAGCTTTGCTTGGGTCAGCACGAGTTTTCCTGACGTTGATGCCTCAAGCTGTGCCTCCCACGGAGAGCCCCAGTTCCTTCCAGCTCTCCCCATACGGGTCCTGGCGCGCTCCCCCCGCGCTCCCCGCTCACCCGAGGCCCGGCGGTCGGACGTATCTCCCCGGCCAGGGCCGGGGCCTGCGCCTCCCGCGGGGCTGGCCTTGCTTTCGGCTGGGGCGGGAGCCGGCGCCGGTGCTGGGGTCGGGGCCGGAGCAGGGGTTGGGGTGGGAGTCGGGGCCGGGCCCGGCGGGGCAGGGGCAGGGGCCGGGACCACCTCGGGGTCCGCGCCACTGCCACTCATGACGCCGGGCAGGAGCGGGGAGCGGGGATAGAACCCGAGACCGAAGACTAGGACAGAACCGTTTCCGCTTCCGTTTCCGTTCACGGTCTTTCCCTTCAAGCGACTTCCGCCTACTTCCGGCTCAAGCCGCACCCTCCGACCCCATCGGCACAACCGCGACGCGGAGTCCAATGGCCTGTCTTCGCTTCCCGCTAGCTCCAGCTTAGCTTCGCCCCGCCCCCAAGGCCATAGAGAGTTGTGAGGCTAGAGCGTCTGCAGAACAGCCGGGTTGCTAAGGAAAACCATCCTTTCGCATTCAGTTGACTGTGAACTTTCTTCTGGGTTTCCGGGCCTGATGAGGGCCAGGCTTGGGCCCGCCCCTCTTAACCCCGAGTGATTCCGGTCCACTGCGAGACTGTGGGTCAAGTCCTAGTTCATCTCTTTACTGCGCGCATATTGACAAAAATACTTAAATTTTAAAACTGTGCACATTGTGCTTTAACATATTATATCCAAACTTTTTTTTGCAAGTTGATGTCTCCTTTGTAAAATCTTATATTCCGCTTATTTCTGTACATTACTGTTTGCCGCTAGGGGCAGGTAGGTGGCACAGTGGGTTGAGCCTTCTGAGCTGTGTGACCCTGGGCAAGTCACTTAACCCTGTTTGCAGTGGCAAACCACTCCAGTATCTTTGCCAAGAAAACCCCAAATGGGGTTGTGAAGAGTCAGAAACAACTGATGAACAACAATAATTTGTAAAACACTGCTACCTACTTTACAAAGTTATTTAAAGTGCTGTAAAATTGTAATTGTGGGCTGGATGACTTGTCACAGATAGAAACTTTGTTTTTTAACTCTAATGCTTTTGTCATATACCATCAAATACTATAATTATCTATATTTGTCTTATTCCACTACTAGATTGCCCTTATAAGGATCATTTCTCATTTAAACTTGTACACTGCTTCAGTCTTCCCTTCCCCCAAGCACCTACCTAGACCACTATTCTGCACAGATAACACATTTTCTTAAAATGGTATTTATTATTCACAGGGAGAAAGATGATTATATGGATAGTACTTCTTCCACTCATCCCACTTGCAACAAAGCTTATCTCCAGCTTGCCCTAGCCAAGTTTTCTAAAAGCAAGATAAAGATTCAGGGTATCTGGTATCTTCCCCACCTATGTTGTTTTCTCCCCTGGGGTTACTAGCTGTAAAAATGTCTATGGAAATTTCAAGACTCAGCAAACCATAGGAGGTAAGGATCAGGGCCCACTGATCTAACCTGTAATGTCATTAACAGAATAAGTTAGCTGAAGGGGCAGACCCAAAGTTAGTGGATATTAACTCACATTTCTGAGTTTGATAGGACATAAGGCCTCTTTGACAGCCTGTTGTGGTGAGTATATACCAGACTATACATGTGTGACTTTGAGGATGACCTTGGGCAAATCCTCTCTCTTTTCTAGGCCTCAGTTTCCTTTTCTGAACTGAGAATTACTGTGCCTTTGAGATATCTAACTGACTTGCACTCAGTTAAAGTCCATGAGTCAGGGTCCAGGCCTGCTCTCTGAAGACCAGGAAAACCATGTCCCTTCTGCCCCTCAAGCAACTCAGAAGGTGGTAGAGAACAAGACCACAGGCTTTATTTTTGTGCAAATACAGACAGCAGTGAAATATAAGCGTACATGTGGAAGGGGAATACTCGTAAACAAATAAGGAACTCCATACTGGCTCTGATTGCCTGGACCAGGTTTGGCTTTAACAGCCTGGCAGGGGAAACTGAAGAAATAGGAACAATTAGGGGGAAGAATTAAGCCCTACAAATACTGGATGAAGGGATAGTGATATTGATCAGTACCTATGGAAGTTGCAGGATTAGTTGTTGCAAGAGTCAACTTAGTGCCCACAGTAAGGATGAGAGATTGTTTGAGGGCAAGGATCAAATAGTACAGGGTGGGTTCAGGGTGTCAAAAAGGGTGTCATCTTTCCAGAACAGGGTAAGATCAAGTCTCAAGGGTCTAGCAGTGCTTTCAACAGGGCAGGATAGTTGGGAGTTCCCCAACCTGTGACTGGGTCCCAGCCAGGCTTGGAACAGAATCCTTGACCCTGTACCTCCTCATCTAGGCAAGCCACATGGCAGCCCTTAGTCACCTGTGGGTAAAAGGGAAAGGGTTATACCTGAGGTCCTGTCCAAACCCCTTCAAATGCCTCATAACCCTCTCAAATTCCCTACAAACATTGGCCTCTCTGCCTCACCCATTTTAACCCTTCATCTCTACCCCCACTCTCCCCAAGCCCCTATCCCTCCCTCCCACCTCCCCCCCATCCCCAACTCACATCAAATAGGCCACGGCCCTGCATTGAGTAGAGTCGAGGGTTGAGGAAACCAAGAGGGGGACGGCCATTCAGCAGTCGCTGCTCATTCACTAAGGACAGAAGCCCCCCAAACACAGGGGTTGATGCCTGTGGAAGGGAGAAAGGATGCATGTGAGCATCCTAGAGCAGAAGGAGTAGGGGAAAGCAGCATGCCTTTCTACTTAGCAGGATGAACAGTGGAGATAGTGTGGACCTAAAGACTCATCCAGTATGTGATAGGATCAGGGGATAGGGAAGGCCATATAGGCTCTCAGGGAGGTACTGGATACTCAAGGGATAAGAACTGGGATAAGGGAAGGATTAGAGAAGACGGCAATATAAAGGTCTCACCGAGGTGCCAGAGACCCAGGGGATAGGCACATGGTTGCTAACCACCCAGTAGCCATCAGAGAGTGCAGCCACATCAGGATAGGCCCGGCCACTTGCATTGTAGTAACGGGATGGAGGCAAGTGGGTGGAAGAGCCCAAAAAGTGGGACACAGCTTCATCCTGAAGAGTGAGAGAAACAGTCATGGAGACTTCTGCGTCCAGCCTGATTCTCCCTTTGGGGCCCAGATGCTATTATCTCTCTCAGACTAGGAATATCAGGAAGGGACATGTCCTTTCTCAGGGCTTAGGCCTGAGCTCTCCTGGGGCCTAGGAGGGGCTAAGTTATCACTCTCACACCTGGTACTGAGGCCTTGGGAAGATGTTACTGAAGCCGCCACCACTGATGTAGTCGACGATCTCTTCTGTAACTAGGAAGGGATTCCGGAAGGAAGTCCCACCCACTGTTGTAACATAAGGGCTGCAGACATAAAGGTCACAGGATTAGCATTTGGAGATTCAAGTCAGCAGAAGGGGTCAGTGCCCCGAGGATCATAGGTTAGCCAGTCCCACAGGTACTGGGTTATGGGTTAGAAGGTCCAAAAGGACACAGGTCAACAGTGTCAAAAGTCACCATTAAGAGACAAGAGCGTCTCAGTTTGGAGTTATGAGCTTGGGAAAGAAGGAGTTAAGTAATGGTGGGGAGAAGGGTCACTGTTACCTGGAGGCTGGGAAGCTAGGACGGAACAAGTGGCCCCCTGGACCTGAGAAACACCCAGCACCACTGTCCCCTGAGAAAAGAAACAGGGAAAGATCAGGGATCAGTCTCTGAAGTCAGGAGTTTGGAGAAGGGAGAAAAAATGAGGGTTTCCTCGAAAGGGCCTGAGGACAAGGGGAAGTTAGGAATGAAAGGTCACTGGGCTGGTAAGAGACAGGAAATTCTGGCTTGGGGCAGGAACTCCTACAGGAAGGGATCAGGGATAGGAATCAATTATATCGAATCATAATAAGGGTTGGGGGGGGTGTAGGGTCTTATCAGGGGTCCTGAGCACCAGTACCAGAGGCAAAGAGCAGGGTGAGGCCTCGGGCAGCAGCCTTCATGAACTCAGTGTTGACACGATGAAGATAGGCGTTACTGAGTGAGTCTTCATCATCCCCATAGCTCACGGTGTGTACCAAAGGCAATGAAGACTCATTACTGAGCAGGAGGAGCCACTGCAAGAAAGGCTCCTGGGCCTCATGCCGGCCTGAGGTCAGAGATACTAAGGTCACCTTCCCCTCTACCCTTAGGTGCAGGAGCCAGACATGCTAGTCACCTTTCACCCTTAACCCCACTATGGAGATCAGTCAACCCCATTAGTTACCCTTCATCCTCCAAAGAAGGAATGGTTCCTTAGGTTTGGGAGGGAGGTTTCTAGGGGGAATCTTAAGTCTCTGTTTTTGAGGGTTCTTAGAACTCTCAAGTTTTGAATCCCTGGGTTTGGATGGTGGGGTGGCCTACCGGGGCTGCTGTAGACCCAGGTGGAAATATTAGCTCCAGCACTCATTAGGTACTGCACATCTAAGCTGGCTTCCAGTCCAGCTCGGCCATGCCCCTGCTGCCCGACTACTCTACTGACAGAGTCTTTGTGAGGGAAACTCTTCCCAAAGAGTTTCATGAACTCTTCTAGGTCAGCATCATGGAAGTATTGCTCCAAGAACTAGAGGGGGAGGAGAAATGGAACAACAGAGGGAAAAGGTCAGGATCAGTCAGCTAAACAGGGAGAAATGGAACAATTCCTCTTTTCAATGGAGTGTGTGTTCTGTATCACATATAGGAGAGGGGCTCACCTGGGCACAGGCCTGGCTATTGTTGGGAGACCCAGAGCCCACATCTTTTGCAGTCAGGTTGTATCTTTCACGAATCACAGATGGGGTCACCCCCAGGTGCAGGCCTAGGGAGTCCTTTAGCTGCAGCCTTGGCCCTGGCCGTTGCTGTAGGGAAGATGCTCTAGGGAACCGGTGCAGTCCACCCACTATGTATTGGGAGGAAGAAGAATGAGTTTCTAGGCAGGATCTTATTTCCCTCCCTTCCCAAATTCCAGTATCCCCCAAACCAATTACCAAAATCCACATGGGCAGCCAGGGCCCCAGGGAGGCTGTATGGATGTGGGGACCTCACAACACGGCCTCCCCCCAGTCTCCCAACAAAGCGGTGGAACTCTGCCCCAGGAAGGAGCTGCTCTGCTTGCCTAGAGGTCAGAAGTCATAGAGCTGGGAGTCAGCAATTACTACAAAAAGGATGTGGGGAGAACCTTTACAGCCCCTTATCCCTCCTTCGTTGGACATCTAGTTCCCCACTCACTGGACAGTCATCTGGCAGGTCAGGAAGTCCTCTGTGATCACTGTTTGACAATCTTGGGCTCCAGCTGCTAGAAGCCATTTGTGTACAGTGCTAAGAGTAAGTGGCGATGGTTGGACCAGTGCAGCTACATCTTCCAGCGATAGGTACTTCCCTGGTGGGAAGAGGCAGAGGGTGGATCAAAGGAATTCAGTGCCATCTTTGGTAAATCTTGCATAAGCACAGGTGTAAGAGTACAGCCCCACTTTTCAAGGGAGAACAGTGGGGGCTGAATGAGTCCAGATCCCTGGGGGATGCTAGCTCATCACAGATCTCCTCATTGGGCTAATGGCTTTTACCGTTTCCATTCATTAAGCTTTGTCATTGCAATTCTTTTCTGGGCCTCCTGTAGACATGTGGACAGCAAACCCAGTGCTCTTTCCACGATACCACATTACACTCCAGCCAGAGGACTATCAGATCATCCATGTTTTGGTGCCTTTACTCATGATGTTCTTTTTCTGAAATTTGTAACTCTCCTTCATCATACCCTCAAATTGCTAACTGTCAAAATCCTACCCACTTTTTATAGTATATCTCAAATATCACCTCTTCCACTGAGTTTTCCCTGGTTTCACTTAGCTAGAGTTTGGAAATGGGGGACTGACCCTAAGGGCAGAGGCTGGGGCTGAATTTATAAGCTTGAGAATCACCTGTCAATAGGCAGAATACCTTGAGATTGGTTAGAGCATTCGAGATAAAGACAGAGAAAGGAGTGGTCCAGAGAGTCAGGAAAAGAACCAAAAGTCTAGTGTCATTAAAACCAATGGAGTAGAGTATCTAGGAGAAAGCTTTGATTATCAGCCTTAAAAACTTCATTAGTCAAGAAAGAAAAAAAAATGGAAAAAAGCCCATTGGGTTTAGTAATTGCATCATTAGAAATGTAGTGTGTTATGCTGGGGGTGGGAGGCAGGGCAAAGGGATAGCTAAGAACCCCTGGGATTGGAGAAAGAAGGTATTAATATACAGCCCATACTACCCTGTGCAGCCCATTCTTCCATCCCCTGGGCATGGGAGATCTCTCCTCCAATATATACTCATATCCACACACTGTCTGGTCTCCCCTCCCCCAAAACACACACACCGTATCTGGGAGAATCAGGGTCGGAAACATCCTGCACCAGCTTCTGCAGTTGTTGCAGGTTTTGTTGTCTCAGAGCGAAAGTCAGACTCAGTGATTCGTTAGGACCCACACGACCAAGGGACACCCAGCCCAGCGGCGGCCTGAGGAGATGGAGGAGGGGGTATGCGTGAAATTGTGGTTCAGCTTCTGGAGGCTCATACCAAACCTGGGATGATGGGTGAAATGGGGACTAAGAATCTTGGGGCTGGGGACTCCCAAAAGGCCTAGTGTCAGGGATTTGCACCAAGGGCTACTGAGGAATGGCAATGGGAGGAGAAGGAGAAGGTAGGTGACTTCGGAAGTCAAGGACCCATCGCTAGGAAGACCTGATGGGAGAATTTTGGAGATTAAGCGTGGGAGTTTGGGTAAGTGTTATGGGAGTAGGAGAAAAGGGGGTCAGGCACTCGCGGAAATGACAATAGTTCTCCTTAAGGTACTTTCCTCGAGTCAACCACATGAAAGAAGCAAGTAGTCTAAGAGTTAGTCTGGAGGGAACAGGGAGGCTGGACAAGGCTAGGAACGGGCACTCACAGGAAAGGCTGGTCGGGCTCTGGGCCAAGGCCTCGGGCACAGACACACAAGGCGACGAGCAGCAGCAGCAGGGGCCCGGGGACGCTGCGGAACGGGGCGGGGGGAAGAGGGCGGAGTGAGCGGGGCTGGGGACACCGGAGAAAGAACCAAGTCCCGAGCCCCCGCCCGGCCCCTGGCCCCGAGCTCACCTAACCTCCGACCCCATGGCCGGCACCTGGGAACAGAACAAACCCCGGCACTGCGTGGGCACTTTCCCAAGCAGATGGGCGGGGGGAAGGGAGGTACAAGGGGAACCCCGCCTCCCTACGGACACGCGCAAACCCCGTGCCTGGGCGGGTCCTCAAAAATATAAGCCGACAGCAACCCCACCCTCACCCCCGCCCCGCCCCGCGCGTACAGCCGTTCAGCACCCACGTACACGCACCGACAGGCACAACATCCCCAAACAAAGGGAGGCAGCTCCAGGTACAAACAGTCTCTTTATTAAGGCTCCGGAGTGAGAGTATTTGGCACTTTGGGTCTGGGTACGAGGGAAGCATGAGCTCCCCCTCACCCAATAAATAAGGATCCGGGGCCTTGGGAGAGGGGATTCTGGGAGCAGCTGAGCCCCCAGAGCAGAGCCCCCGCCCTGAGCTCTCCAGGACAGAGATCTCACTGTCTTATCCCTGCAGTCTCCCCTTTCTGAGCCCCGAGGACAGAACTCTAAGCCCCTTTCAAGTCGGAATTCACCCCCAAACCTCGACCATCCCTAGGGCACAGAGTTGCTATTCTTGATTACCCTTCCAAAGAGTGTCCCCTCTCTGATTACCTCTTCCCAAAAGAGGCCTCCTCCAACACCTTTCCCTCCCTCTCCCGACCTCCCCATCTTATTTCCCCGTTCTGAGCTGAGCTTCCACTGACACCCTCCTTTCCACTTGCCTGAGAATCTTGGACCCCTGGAGACCCAGCCTGGCTTGCTCCTTCCTCTCTCCTAGTTCAGGGAGACCAGCCCTGAAGACATCAGGGCTCAAAGAAGCAAGCGCCCGGCTGAGGGGTAGAGGGGGAGTGGAGGCACAGTGCAGATGCTGGTAGGAACCGGGGCAAAGAAAAGGGGGACCTAAGAGGCAGTTTCTCGTAAGTATATTGCCCTGCTCAGTTCTGGGGAGTGGAGTTTTGTAAGATGGGGAAACCAGTACCGTACTGGTTGTGAGACATGTTGGGACCAAGCAGAGGAAAGAAAAGAAAAGGCAGTTTGGAGAGATATAAGGACAAGTGTTGCTCCTGAGTCAGTTCTGAGAGGCATGAGGATGGTCGTTGACCCAGGTCCAATTTGGGGAGGTATGCTGAATGCCAGAATTTTCTGCTTTCTGGTAGAAGACTCCAAGCAGAGGTTGGATGAAGTGTCCTACCATTTGGGAAGAGGGTTAGAAACTGGACTTCTAGCCAAAAATGCAGGTTAGATCTCATAGAGTTAGTAGATCTGGGGAATGTGTGTGTGTGTATTCTGGATTTCATATTGAAGATGGGTGATCTAAGAGAAAGGAGTGTTGAAGAATGTATATATACTGGTGTAAACTTTGGGCTCTGGGGGATATATATGATAAGCCCAGGTCTGGGAAACAAAGATTGGACCCTTGGGACCTGGGATATACATATACTGCTTCCTGGAGACTGGGGGATGTAAGCTGGGCCTTTGTATATGCTGGGCCTCAAGAGTTGTATACACTAGGTCCTATAGGCAGGGTATATATATGCTGGGCCCTAGGCCCCAAGGGATATATATGCCGAGCCCTGGGGGTAATCTAGGCTGGGCCTATTAGGGCCCCTCTGTCAGGGTTGGTGACTGAATTTGTTATCTAGGAGGGGGTAGCTCTGGGGAGCCAGATATTGTCCCCACCAGGGGGAATCAGTGGACCCTGGAGTAATTCCTTGCCCCAACCTAGGGATGGGAAGAGATGGAACTGGGGAGAGGCTTCTAGGGAACAGGCTAGTGGGCTCATCCTGTGTCCTCATGACTATGCAGGGGGCCCTGGGAGCTTTCCAGTCTAGATATGTAGCTCTGCCTCATCAGGGGCCTCCAGGCCAGGCTCTGCACTCAGAGCTGAGGCAGAGGGTCCTTGTGCCACCCCAAAGGGGGAGACAACAGGGGAGCGGGCAGCCAGCGGTGACAGTGAAGGTGAAAAACTGGGGGACATGGCAGCTGAGGACAGGGATCCTTCATGGCTAATGGGGGAGCGGTGGGTAGGCAGAAAGGGACCACGGACTCCTGGACCCGAAGAGGAGCTAGCTGGCTTAGGGGGTACAGATTTGGCCCCAGGGTGGGCCACAGCGGTAATGAGGGGTGGTGGGTCAATGCGGGGCGCAGGTGGGCAGGGTCGTGCCTCGTCCTTCAGCCGAGCAATCTCAGTGAAGACACTGGCCAGTGGCTGGAACTGGGGACACCAGCTCAGCAGGTAGTCCCAATTGTAGCTGCCCCGGAGCTCCTCTTCACCTGCCACAATGGCTGTTAGTGCCCCTGCTACGCAGGGCTTGCCATCAGCTGGGAAACCATAGTCTCCAGGAGGGGCAGGGCTCAGGCCACAACCCCCTAGGAAGGCCCCAGCAGTGCTGGCAGCTGGTGGACCCTCTTCTCGATAGAGCCCTGGACCAGGGCCTGGGAGCAGCAGCCCAGCCTTTCGACCTTTGTACCAGGCATCAGGTGGAGGGGGCTCACAGGATGTATCACTCAGTCCATCAGCATCTGCATCCTGTTGGATGCCAGAGTCAGGGCCCCGGGCAGCCAATGAAGAAGCAACGCTGGCCACTCTGGGGAACTCATTGATCATCCGTATCTCATCATCTTCAGCTGCCTCAGCAGAACCACGCCCACTGGAGTGGGAAGGGTCCAGGGAGCCACCACGGGGGTAAGGACCACCTGTGCTAGGCCCACCATATCCAGGAAGTGTTTGGTGGTAAAGGTGTTCAGAATGTGGGGGGCTGGGGGCATCCCGGCCTGGTTTTTGCAGGGAGCTGGTGCTAAGTGGGGCAGGTGGAAGAGTGGGCCCTGGGGCTGCTTCTGCCTTGTGAGCACGGGCACGCACCAGCCCCAACACCAAGGCTGCTAATGCCAGTACCACCACCACTCCCAGTGAGGCTGCCACAGCACCAACTAACAGCAGGTTGAGGTCAGGTGCTAAGCCTAGAGCCGTGTGGGTTATGTCCACAGTCACAGGTACTGCAGCACTTCGGGCTCCAGGCAAGGGCCCTCGAGCCACCACCTCAAGCTGTAACTCCCGGGGTGCCTCCCGCCTTGCCCGGCCCCCTCCCCCAGCTTCGCTGGCCCCTGTGCCTGGTGCCTGGCTGTCCACTCGAAGGTACAGAGCTCCACTGGTCTGGTTGATCCCAAAATATGGGGAGGGAGCAGAAAGGGAGTACAGGACCACACCGTCAGCGCCTCCATCCTCATCTGTGGCCAGCACGTGGCCTAGACTGTAGCCCCGACGGGCACCCTCAGGCACCTGAAAGTGGAATGAAGGTGCTAGGAAGACAGGATCATACTCATCTTCACCAGTTACGAGCACAGACAAGGTAACTGAGGCTGAAAGGTTCCCTGCGTCTGCTGCACCCACAAGCAGCCGGAAGCTACGGGTATGCTCATAGTCAAAAGGCACCCTTGCCCGAAGTTCACCTGATGAGCCATTCAAAGCAAACATGTCCCAGTGTGTAGCCCCCAGTCCTGGCCCTAATCCTGGCTCCAGCAGCATGTAGCGGAGTCGCCCAAAGGCCCCAGTGTCTTTATCCAGGGCATGAAGTGTGGTGACCAGTGTTCCTGGAGGCTGGTTCTCAGGTAAGCTGGCACTCAGGGTAAGCAGGGGAAAGGCAGGCCCATGTTCGTTGACATCTTGTACCTCCACAGTAATTGGCACCAGGGCAAAGTGGGCTCCAGGGGGGTCAGCTGCCTCCACCACCAGCTGATGCTGTGCCTGGGCTTCTCGGTCTAGCTGTCGTGCCAGCCGGAGGGCGCCTGAGCTTTCATCCAGCTCAAAGAGGTGTGCAGGGTCCCCAGAGCTGATTGTGAAGTAAACCAGACCATGGGGTCCAGGATCAGCATCAGAGGCTGCTACACGCAACAACTCAGTGCCCACAGGGGTATCCTCTGGCACAGCCACACGGTAATGGGGCTGGGCGAAGACAGGGGGATTGTCATTGACATCTTGCACAGTGATGACAACGAGGACTGTTGTGCTCCGTGGAGGCTTCCCTCTATCTGCTGCACACACAGTCAAGTTGTACTCAGTAACACTCTCAAAGTCCAGTGGCTCAAGCAACACAAGGTAGCCCAAGGCCTGTGGGCCAGACCCCCCTTCTGCCAGGTGCCTTTCCAATTGGAAGGCATGGCCACGGTTGCCACTGATGATAGTATAGTCCAATGTAGCATGGAGTCGGCTTTGGTCGGCATCTGTGGCTTCTAGGACTAAAACTGTGGAGCCTGGCGGCATGTCCTCAGCAACAGTGATGTGGTAGTGGGGTTGTACAAAGCTTGGAGGGTAGTCATTCTCATCCTGTAGCTGAATATGTACTGTGGCCTGTGCTGTCCGCCCTGGGACCCCATGATCACGTGCTTCCAGTACCATGTCCACTGTGCTCCAACCTCCTGGGCTCAGGGAGGCTGCTTGAATCATAAATAGGGTCCCTAAAGGAGGGAACATGGATATTAGTGGGGGAAACCCAAATTGAGAGTGGAGGGAGGCCAGTGGCCAGGACATGGTTGGGGGGGAAGTAGGAGGGTGAGGAAGAAACAGGTTGGAGAGAGTGGGGTAAGGGGTGAAGGCTGAAGGCCAGTAAGGGCACAAATATAAAACTGTGGTTATTCATGTTATCCCCCCATTATACTGAGCTCCATTAGGGTAGGATCAACTTTGTATTTTTCCTAGTGCACATTATAGTTGTGTATTAAGTATGTGATGAATGAATAAAAAATGGGCCAGGGAAAACTCGAGATAAGAGTCCAAGGAGGAAAGGGAGAGGACAAGAGGGACTAGGGAAGGAAGTGGGGAGCAAAGTGGCACCATTGCTGGGGTCGATGTCAAAGCCCTCTACAGTGGACACCAGGTGGTAGGAGATGCGGCCGTTGTCCCCAGAATCAAGGTCAGTGGCAGAGATGGTGAGGATTGCACTGCCTGGAGTCGTGTGCTCTGGCAAGGTCACCTGGGGGGAAAGGATGGGTGTGAGCATGACTAAGGGAGCAGCAGCCTGGACCTCTTCATGCCCTGAGCTTCTCCCTGGCTTCTTACCTATCCTAGGCCTGGGAACCATGGCTGAGGCTTCCTTAGACAGGGATGAGAAAGGTCTGTAGAGCCTATGTACCTGTTAATGGACTGACTGGGTGGGTAAGGTTTGATGAAGGCAATGTGCAAGAAAGAAAGGTGACTGCCACATCTTTGGGACAGTTGTCACTATGATTCCAAAGGACTTTAGGATTTTTCCTTGGATACTAGCATTAAGGGCCTACACTTCTCCCCATCCCTGCATCACTTCTGTGGACCTTGTGCCCAAAAAAGGAAGCCATGAGGATCCAGCTCCTTTGGTGGACCCTGCCTTCCACCACCACACCCCAAGCCCTCCATTCTGCCCTCCTCCCAGGCTGCCTGTACAGCTCTCCCATGAGGATTCTCCTCCTAGGGGTGAGCCGGTGATCCTGTCCTGAGCCCAACTGTGCTATTCTGAGGACTCTATCAACTCATCTCTATTAACCCACATCTCTCAAAGTTGGGGCTGTCTTAGTGCCCCCAAACAAGGATGTCTGAGAAAATGGTGTGTTTGGGGGATTGTGCAACCTTTTATATCTTACCTGTTTGAGTGAGGGGGAAACTAGTCAGTGGACTATGGCTTTCCTATGTGTAAGTGTGCCTGTGGTCACTTCTATGTTTCCTTCGCTGTCCTTTGCCTTTGGAAGGCTTGACGTGGAGCTTACTTAGCTAGCTAATTATTAGATATCCAGTTCTTGGGACAGTTGAATTTATGAATGCTGCCCATTGAGGCAAAGACGATAGTGCTAACTTCCTGTATCCAATAGGCTTTTGACCCTGATCTGTGGCTGTTATTCCCTGCAGAGGTAGTCTGCCGGACAGGTTTTAGATCACTTCCACCTTCCCATACAATAAATAACAAACATTTATATAGTGCCTACGATGTGCGAGGCACTAGCATTTTATTTGATCCTCACAAGAAGTGCCTTTACAATATCCTTGACAAATGATCATGTAGTGTTTGCCTGAAGACCTCTAGTGAAGGAGAGTCTACTTTTTAAGGACTATGTCTCCTTATCTTGCTCAGACTGGAAGTGCAGTGGCCTCTCACAGGCTGATCACATTACTGATTGGAACAGGACATCTGATCCGCTCCATTTCAAACCTGTGTTAGGTTTGACCTCCCTGCTCCTGTTGTTTCACTATACTGATGCTGGACTTGGTGTGGACATTCACTGGCTTAACCCTCTGCAGCAGTGTTCCCAAAGCACAAGGATCCACCAGCCTGAGCCTCATCAGTGGCAGGGATTACAGGTGTATGCCACTGTGCCCAGTGGTACCTGTGCTACCTCCTGAGGCAGCCTCATTTCCACACTGGGATAGGTCTAATTGTTGGTAAGTTTTTCCTCATTTTCAACTGAAGTCTGCTTTGCTCTACCTTCCACTTATTGTTCCAAGTTCTGCTTCCCAAAGCCTAGCAGAAATGTATACTGGAGCTTGTTCCAGCAGAACAAGTTTTCTCCCTCTTCCACATGACAGCTAAATAAAGGCAGCTTTTATGGTTCCCACTAAGTCTTCTCTTTTCAAGACTAACCATCACCAGAGTCTTCAATCAATCCATGTACAATTGTTTTTGGCCCATGTACCCCATTAGTCTCCCACTTCTAGAATGCCCTGCTCACTACTCTTCAGATTAATGGCTATCTCCCCTAAAGGGCCTCTTTATGAGAAGAAACTTAACTGGTATCCATAGTGAACTGAATGAAGAGATTGTGTTTTCAGAAGTAATGAGAAATCATCTGCAGTTACACTGATGGTTTGAGATGACTGGTTATGATCTTTCTCACAACTAAAACAAAGTAAATATGTCTTTGTGTTATACTTGTGTTATATTTGATTACATTGTTAATAAATTGGATAGACAGTAACTTTACCATTTATATAATCCTAAGAGACTGGGGGTTTTGAAATAGAAAAATATGGGTAGCCACTTATGGGAAAAGAGATTTCTCCATTAAGAAAATAATATTTAATAAACTTCGATGGTCTTTCCATTTGGTAATTTATATGACCTGTTACCATTTGTTAATTAATGCATAAGTTTCAAAAACTCCTCTGAAATCCGCTAGAATTTGCAATGATGAGGATGAATATGGTAAGGAGTCAAGTGGCAGGCTGTAGGATGACCGACAAGTTCAACTCTCTGCCTAAGCCTGATATGCCTGATATGGAGGTTTACATATGGGGTTTCTGAATATTTTTTGTTTCTCTTAGGCAGCTTTTTCTAATTATAATTATAAATTACAATCATTATATTGTAATCATAAATGCAAAGTGCTTCACAGTGCTGCTGAAACCTTTCCCTATTAGAATATAAGCTCCTTGGGGGCAGAGACTATTTATATTTGTGTTCCCAGACCTTAGCACAGGGCTGGAACATAGTAAGCATTTACTAAATGCTTTATTATCTTTCTTTCCTTCCTTTCTTCCTTCTGTCGTCTCATTTCATTATTTATTATTGTTCAGATTGTATCTTTAATGATTAATTTAATATTATTGGTTTACTAAAATTAACTTTTACATTACTACCATTTTTTAAAGATTAAGATTTTTTAAATATTGTGATGTTTTGAACTGTAAGATCATGGAGGTATCCTGTTTTAAGAATATTGAAAAGTTAAAAGCACTAGCAAATTATGTAGGAATTCATAGCAAAGGTCAGGGTTGAAGAAATCCCTCAGTTGATATTCTGTGAATTGCTTGATCTTTTGTATCATTCAAAAATACTGGCTGCACCAATAACAGAACACAGTACACAGGAATTGATTTAGATACCCTCTTCCCCTTGTGGGAAAGAACTGGTCAGAACAAAAGCTCTAGTGAGAAGAAGGGGTCCAAGAGCAAAGAGACTGAAGGGAGTTTTTAACTGTTAGGAAGAGACAGTTCACCTATGAGAAGGGCCACAGCTAACTCCACTATAACAGAAAGACCCCTATGGGTGAGGAAAAGGCAAGATTTCCAGAACAGAATAGGAAAATACCGTGAGTGGGAATATGAGTATAGCCTCAAAGAGGAATTTTGTAAGCCCAAACTGACCTCCATCTTCTCAGAAATAGAAAAACCTATACCACTGAGATAATAAGTATCATGGGAAGAATGGATCATACCTGTGATGGATTCACTGCAGACTTGGCAGTTCTCTGACTTAGAGAAAAGGACATTGATATACTGATGAAAAATCTTCAAGGAGAAACATGCGGGTTAGTAAAAGGCCAGAAAACCAGGCAGGCTGATATGACATGATAAGAGTGTCTGCTAAAGCCTATAGGATAATTTCACTGATGGTGAAAGCATCATACTACTTCCTGCCCGTCTCCTATCCAGCGCGAAAGAGAAAAGGCAACAAAATTGATGATTCAGGTAGATGCTGAACTAAAGACTTGTACAGAAAAGGATAATGACACTTGAACATATATCGTTAGACTGCAGCAAGTATACAATGGCATGGCATACCCACCAGATATGGATGTGACTTGTACAATTCTAGAGGCATAGTGGATATCACCATAAGTATGATATCACCATACTTGTGATGAGCACAGTATACAAAATTACAATAGAAGTACAGTTGTCAAGAAGGATTGCCAATGGGGTGTCCAAATCTTGATGAACTCTAGAACATCCTCTTCTGTATGAACTAAACAAGCAGAGGAGTAGTCCCATTGATGTAATGCAATTCAGATGGCAAAGTTGACAAAGAATTTGTGGAAAGGTATAACAGTAGACAAGAGCATTCTACTGGTGAAAGCAAAAGACGGAGGACAAAGGTCACAACAGTCAGATGCAAGAGCACCCCCAGCACAGTAATGAGCAAAGTAGAAGATGTGAGTCTTTTGTTACAACTGTAGCTTGGGTGAGTCACATGAGTGATGAATGTGCCCAAAAGAGGAATGTGGGGTTGGTTTGTGAGAGGCTGAATGCCAAAGAATCAACATCAGGAAATGAAGACGGGGACCAAAGATGGGGTTTGTCTGAGGACCTAGAAAAACTAAAAAAGACCTCAAACTCATGTCACAACAGTTTGATAAAGAGTATCAGCAACCACAGAGTGTGAGGGAGGGGAGAAAAGAGGGAGAAAATTCAGAATGGACAATACCATTGAATTTTTAAAAGATCTAACCAAAGAGGTGAAACTGTCTTCTGTTATATATGTAGATTAGAGAGCCACAAATATGTCAAGCACTAGAGAGGAGAATTTCCATTTGGTTCAGAGCAATGCCCCCAAACCAGCATCAAGAAACAAATGGTAGCATATAAAGCCTGCGCTTTCTTATCAACAACTGGAACAAAATGATGAGGTTTTGCTGGGAAAACTCAAGTGTTCAGAGACCACTGAAGAAACTTGATAATGTTAGCTCGCATTTTATAAGCAATGTAAGGTTTGCAAAGTGCTTTATTTATGTTATCTCATGTGATCCTCACAATAGCCCTGGGAGGCAGGTGCTATTATGACCCCCATTTTACAGACAAGGAAACTAAAAACTGAGAGAAAAGCTTCAACATGTGCTACTGAGACTGAGGAAGAAATGGGAGCATGAGATAGAGCAAAGGTTTTACATTTCTAGGAATGTTAGATAGTCATGCTTCAGATATAAGGAGACGGTTAAGTCCTCAAGAGATCTAGTTTCGTACAAACTGTTCAAAAGTACTCAATAGAAAACTACTGCATTGACAGCAGCTCAAAAATGTTGAAGCTAAATTTGTTTCCCCATGAACACAGGAAGTTCATGAAAAAGGCGGTGTTTTAAATAAGGCAGACATGGCCCCTGGGGACCAAATTTCCCTACTCATGATTAAAGAGATTCTCAGTGCAGACAAGAGGGAAGGCTGAACCAAGGTAGTGCCTTTCTTGTCTAGAATCTCAGCTATATAATCTCTTAGGGAAGACAAACCAATAAGTTTAGAAATAGATAGTAAACCTGTAACATCACCTAACTAAGGTGCAGACTCTCAGAGTTTTAGAAGATTTGAGAGACAATTGAGGCAAACCCTCTCTTTTACAGGTGAGGAAGCTGAGGAGGGGTGGAAGAGACTCAAAGTCATACACTGAATTAGTGTAGGAGTTGGGAGTTGGTGGCAATGAGAGCACAAGGGACCCTTACCCAGAGGTGTTTCTGTTTGGGGGATTCAGGGGCAGAGGAGAGGTTGTCGAGGAGCAGAGGGTCTGAGGGGAAAACCCTAGGCATCCTTGTAGAGGCTGGGGAAGAGGGGTGGGTGCAGACATACCTGATAGAGGTTTTGAGAGAAGGTGGGTGCATTGTCGTTGACATCCTCTACCTGTACCGTGAGGTTGGCACTGCCCTCATGCTGCCCATCACGGGCTAGCAGGTGCAGCTGATAACAGTCCATGTGCTCAAAGTCAAGGGGCTCTGTGAGTGAGATGCGGCCTCCATAGCGTCCCACACTGAAGGGGCCCTGCGTACCAGGCGGGTTCAGCACATACCACAGGGCAGGTCCCGAGTCCACATCGTTCCCCGTCACCCGAGCAATCTCTGAGCCTAGAAGTGCATCTACAGCATACATGAGACATGGGACATAGGTGTGGATACCCATATGGATGCTATGACAGACAAAGAACATGGGCCATACAGGACATAGGTAGAGACACCCTCCACAGATGCTATACCCAGGCTGTAGGTCATACTTACCCTCTGGCACTTGAATCTCCCAGGGCTGGGGGATGGTTGGCCGATTGTCATTTGCATCAATGACCAGCACAGTCAGTGTGGCTGAGCCTACGAGGGGTGGGGAGCCTCTGTCCGTGGCCATCACTACCAGGCTGAGGGGCACAGATCAGGGAGCACCAGGTCAAGAATCATAGGATTGGGGTAATGGAAAAGGTAAGGGCTGTTAGAGTAGTTGGACCTTACGGAAACATGAGGACACTGGAAAGACACTGGGATAGGGGGAAACTCAGGAAGGATGGATTCCAGAAGGATACCGAGGGACATGTAACATAGCATTAGGGGACACAGTGTTGGGGTGGTGGGTTTGGGCAAATGACTGGGCAAGAGGGAGGAGGAATAGATGACCCACGGATTGGGGAAGGGAAGTGAATCCTCACCGAGTTTCTGCCCAGATCTCTCGGTCCAGGATGGCTGTGGTGGTAACAGTACCCATAGCTGGGTCTATGTGGAACAGCCCCCTAGTGGCCTGAGATGGAGCCAGGCTGTAAGTGACTTGTCCCCCTGGGCCCTGGTCCAGGTCATCGGCCTCTACCTGGGGATGGCAGGAGGACAGAATGGGGCCCTGATCTCATCTTAGGCTCTGTCTTCAGCCTGTGAGTCTGATGTAGAAAGTCTGACAGTTCAGGGTCCACCCCATTCATGTTCTATGGGGGATAGTGATGAGGGCCCCTCCTTCTTTCCCTCCACTTTCATCCATCTGAAGCACTTCCCTCCTCCCCAACACTGCCCCCCACCTTAAGGAGAGGCCCAGACAAAGGCCGGGACTCGGGTACAAAGGCTGCATAGTGTGGCTTCAGAAATCTTGGAGCATTGTCGTTAGCATCCTGTAGGCTTAGTGTCAGCACTGTGAAGCCAAAGGAACCACCACTCTCTGCTTGTAGAACCAGCCGCAGCCTTGGGCTTGTCTCAAAGTCCAATCCACCTGCTGCCTTCACTGAGAGTGCCCCTGGTGGATCAGGAAAACTTCAGATGTTAGGGGTGGCCTCACGATATTCATGATCAAGATAATGCTAACCCTTGCAATCTCAAGGAGGGAAGCCACCCCCCACCCTCGTCTCTACCACTACCTGCTCCTGTTGGGATACAACCATGGGCCTCAGAGGAAAACTATGATTTTGAAGAGACAGTCCCACCTCACACCTGGGAGATTTTTTAACCAAGATCCTTAACTGTAACGAGAACATTTCAGTAGAGTGTGGAGCTTTTAGATAGCAAAGACCCCATCCCACTTACCACACCTTGGACTCAGACCCATCCTGACCTCAGAGACTTTCTCCTTGACTTTAGGACAATCCATTAGATCTCAGACAGACACAGACACCCAACCCTTTAGGTAAGTCCTTCCACCCCAGCCTGCCTGTAGACCCTACCTGTGCTGGGTTCAATGGAGAAAAGATCATGCTCATTGCCACTGAGGATGCTGTAGGTGATGGTGCCTGTGGAGCCCCCAGCATGGCTGGCCTGGGGGGACACAATGAGGGTCCCTAGGAAGAGGGGGGAAGGGCTCATGGGCGGAGCTCAGGGGTCAGGATCAGATGCAAGGGGAAAAGTATTGAGGGATCAGAGAATGAAGCAACATAAGCTGGATTCAGTCAAGGAGTTAGTTGAATATATTGGGGAATAGGGAAGGGTATGGAACAACTTCTGTGCCCTTGGCACCCAAACACATGCATGCATGCCCTGGGGGTGTTTAATGGCTCCTGTTCCCACCTCCATTCCATGGCCCCTTTCCGCACCTGGTGGGGCATCCTCAGGAATAGCAGCCTCACTGCTGGGCCGGGGAAATCGAGGGCCACGTTCAGTTTCCCCATGTAACCCCACAATAACCACACCAGTGGCAGAACGAGCTGGGCGGCCCAGGTCAGTGGCCACGATGAAGAGTACACGATCGTGGGGGCCCAGGGCAGCTGGTGGACGTGCCAAACGGATCTCACCGGTGTATGAGTCCACAGAGGCACCAGAAGGTGCAGGCCCTGCCAGTCGGTACAAGATTGAGGCATTGGCACCAGCATCACGGTCCTCAGCCCTAAGTGTGGCTAATACATGAGGACCAGAGGAACCCTGGCCCAGGGCTGTGCGTGTGGGGCGCAACCGGAGCCTTAGGGGGCTGGCTGGGAAGGCAGGCGCATGGTCATTAACATCACGTACAGTAATGGTGACAGACACACTGGCACTGAGTGGCCCAGCTGCTGCTCCATCTACAGCATGCACCACAAAGCCATAGCGAGCCTGCCGTTCACGGTCCAGTGGAACAGCTGTGCTCAGTTCTCCTGAGGCAGGCTCCAGCAAGAAGGCACCAGCTGCACCTTCACCCAAATAGTAGGCCACACGTCCATTGGCACCAGCATCAGGATCACGAGCTTCCAGCCGCAGTAACAGTGTCCCTATAGGTGCATCTTCAGGTACCTCTACCACATAGGACGGTGCTGTGAACGTGGGTGCATGATCATTGGCATCTAGCACCATCACAGTCACCAGCATTGTGGCACTCAGTGCAGGCTGGCCTCCATCCTTGGCTGCCACCAATAGCTGGAATGATGGTTCTGCCTCCCGGTCCAGGGATCGTGCTGTGCCCAATGTTCCTGATACTGCGTCTAGGAGGAAGGCTCCTGATGGGTCACCATCTGCTAGACCAATCCACACACAGAGACAGAAAAAGAGAGTTCAAGACAACCACAGCCAGAGAAATAAAGACAAATGGCCAGAGAGAGACAACGACGGAGACAAAGACAGAAAAAGAGAGGTAGAGATAGGAGAATAGAAGACAGAGGAGGAAGCCAGGGGTGGAAGAGATAAAGAGTGGAACATGGTTAGTTTGGCATGGAGGGACTTGGGAAGATGGGAAGGTGGGAAGGAATCTTATGTGGGGAGTGGAAGGTATTCTGTAGGAATGGGGAGGAGTAACATGGTCCTGTGGAATGGGGTTATGGCAGGTAATGGGGAGGTAGAAAACAGTTTCATGGGCAGGTTGCAGGAAGGTTGTGTGGTGATCTTAAGGGTCCCAAAGAACCCCTGTTGTAAGGAAGGCCTTAGGCCCTGAGTTTTGATGTGACTTACTCAGTATTTGATAGTTAATCTGCCCATTAGGGCCAACATCAGGATCTGAAGCCCTAAGCACGGTCAGTGTCTGGGGATCCTGGCCCTCAGGAACCTCCAGGGAGAGGTGGGAACTCCCAAAGGCTGGTGCGTGGTCATTCTCATCCTCCACAGTCACATGCACTGACACATGGCTCAGCAGGGGTGGTGATCCCCCATCTTGGGCATACACTGTAGATACATACTGTACTCAGCACAGATTCTACCCAGACTAGAGCAGGGTGCCCTATGTATATACATGCACACATAGTCACATACCCAGCTATACATACATGCAGGCAGATGCAGCTTAGTAGGGCCAGCGAGCCCCTATCCTGGTCACACACTACAGGTATATGCTGTACTTAACACAGATCCTATCCAGTAACTAGAACCAGTACTGTGACAGACCCCTGGCCTTAGCTGTTCAGGATGCACCTACACACATGTACATGCATTGACAGGTACCTGGGAGATAAAAGGTGGTGATTCCCCATCACAGGGACATACCTCAGTAACATACTTCCATACATATGAAAATGTACCCCATTCAAATGCACAGATATGGCCAAGCATGCACCTGGATATGTGTTTCTGCACCATGCTTGGTACATAGTCTGGGTCAGCTAGGTGGCACAGTGGCTAGAGTGCCAGGTCTGGAGTCAAGAAGACTCATCTTTCTGAGTTCCAATCTGGCCTCAGACACTTATGAGCTGTGTGACCCTGGGCAAGTCACTTAACCCCATTGCCTCAGTTCTTCATCTGTAAAGTGAGCTAGAGAAGGAAATGACAAACCACTCCAGTATCTTTGCCAAGAAAATCCCAACTGGGGTCACAAAAAAGTCGGACCCGACTGAGCAGTGACAACAACAACAGAAGTAGTACACATTCCATCATCTCCAGGCTTCCCAGACCAGTGATATATAAATACACTATATGCAAGTATGTCCAGGCATGTATCTGCACACGTATGTATGCATGTATGTTTGTATGTAAAGTCATGCTCAGCATTAATTATAAATTATACTGTTATCGCTTGAGTTCTGACATCATTCTACACTAAGACCATAATATGTACATACACATACACACACATACAAAACACAGGCATATACCTATTATACTTAAACAGCTAGGTGGTACAGTGGTTAGAACACTTGATCTGGAATCAGCAAGTTATGAGTTCCAATCTGAGTTCAGACACTTCCTAGCTCTGTGACTTGGGGCAAGTCACATTTTAACCCTTGTCTGCTTCAGTTTCCTCATCTGTAAAATTGGGATAATAACAACCCCCCCCCCACCCACCCAGGGTGGGTGTCAGGATAAGATCATATTTCCAGCACTTTGTACAATGCCTGGCAAATATTAGGTGCTTAATAAATGCTCATTGGGGACAAATAGCTTATGTTTCAGATTAAGAGTGAGCTTCTCAGGAGTCAGGAGGGTCAGATTCTGCTCCTGGCTCTCTCACTGAGTTATATGGCTCCATGTGAGTCACTGACCCATCTGGCCTTCAGATTCCAGGTATTCAAAATGGGAATTAGATAGTTTGTCCTGGTCTTCCTCACAGGGCTGCTCTGTGGATCAATTGAGACCATGAGACAAACTAAACAAATCTGTCTCATTTGAGAAATTAAACTAATGAGACTAAACTGTCAAAAAGGGGAATAGGTGCCTTGGTAAGCAGGAAGTTCCCAAGCCTTCAAACAGGAGCTTGATAGTCACCTTGTCGTGTGATAGAGGGATTTCTTAAAAAGTTAGGTGTAGTTTGAGTTTGATGTCTGCTGAGGTCCCTGAGATTCTGTGTTTCTAATGACTGTATTAGACTCTGGTAATGCCCAACCTGAAAGGTAAGCAATAGTGTTGGGACTCAGAAGGGATACTCAGAAGGGAACTGGGAATTACCTCCTTGAAGCATAAAGGAACATGAGCACATCTGGCTGATAAGCAATGGAATGGATATCATTTGTCGCTGGCTGTGGGGCTTCCCCCCTCACCCCTCTCCCCCGCAGGAGCAAGTGCCAGAAGAGTTAGCACGGCAGAAGAAGACATTAGTGGAGAAGACTATCTAACAGAAATTCACAACTGCTTCAAAGTAAGACAAATAAAGGAGCTGACTGAGTTGGTTTAATTTAACATAATTTTATGACATATTTTATATTCTCTACTGCCTAAGAGGAAACCTCTCAGGGGTTTGCTTGTCTTGCCCTTTCTGGTTTGAAAGGGAGAAACCGAGGGTAAAACAGAAGCTTTGCTTTTGCTATGAGAAGAGACGTAGCTCTGCTGGAAGCTGTTTGTTGTCGTTAGATCATTTTCAATTGTGTCCAACTCTTTGTGAACTTATTTGAGGTTTCCTTGGCAGATACTGGAGTGGTTTGCCCTTTTCTTCTCCAGCTCATTTTACAGATGAAGAACTGAGGCAACAGAGTTAAGTGACTTGCCCAGGGTCACATGGCTCATAAGTGTCTGAGACCAGATTTGAACTCAGGAAAATTAATCTTCCTGACTCCAAGCCTGGCACTCTAGCCACTGTACCACCTAGCTGCTCATATGGTTGGTTGTTTGGACAAAGGAAAATGCCCTCCTATTTGGAGAGCTGACTGAGAAAAAGCTACAAAATCCTACTGCTTTCTATAGCTGGAGAAGGAGGAAGAAACTGTTCAGAGTCTCAGAGCATATCCAAGAAAGCTTAGCAGTTCTCTGGCTTAAAGGTAACTGCTGGTAAATAAAAAGGATTATATTCTTGTCTGACATTATAAATATTAATCGTGGTACAGAACAAGGATATAGGTCCTTCACAAAGGTTTCTGCATTGTCATGGAGAATGTCCAGCATGACCTATTTGTCATACTGTGGATTTCTTTTTTGGGTATGAGTTCAACTAAAGGACTGCCAAGGTCCCTTCCAACTCTACAATTCTGTGCCTCTGAACATAACCCAGAAAAGGGCCAGCAGATCCTGTGTTGTGGGAGAGGGGACAGGACTATGTGCAAGCCAGAAGCACACATGTGCTTCTCAGTACACTAGTTTGGGAGGTCATAATCAAGTCATGGGTGTTTGCAAGATGGAAGTGGCGATGGCTTTTAAGTGAAACTTCCCTAGTGTTTTTCAGATTGGCCCCATAATTCGGAATGAACAGTTACATGGGACTGTGGAATGATCTTCTAAAGTATTATACCATTGTGACTGGGAATCCCCAAGAGCACTTTCTTCCCATGTAATTTCTCCATCACTGTGCTAAATTTCTGACCAGACCAAAATACTTGGACTTGCCTCCCACTTGACATCCCAAATTGGTTCCAAATGATTCATAAACTTTTAGAGCCCAAAGGGTGCCTTAAGCTAGTCTAATCCCTCTACCAAACTAAGACCCAGAGAGAAGAGACTTATGCAGAGAATTAATAGCAGACCCAAGACTTGAACCCTGGTCTCTTGGCTTTTCCAGGGGGCTCTTTTCTTTATACTGTGATGCCTCTGGCCATTATAAGAAATTGTTTCTCCTCATTGTCCCTTCCAGGTCAGAGACCTGGCTCAACAGGGGCAGGTGCTACATACCCCACGATGCCCTTACAGGAGAAAACCGGACATGGTCTTACTCTGGTCTGCTGTGAATGAAAGGGTCATGCTCACTATGGACTTTGTCAAACACAGCCTCAGCACCTCACACATACCCTCACACCCATCATGCAAGTCCCCAACATCCCTTCCAGCTTCCATACCAGTTAGGTTGATCTCCCGTTGCCCTTCTCGGTCCAGGACCTGTCGAGTAGTGAGGACCCCGGTATTTGGGTCCAGGGAGAAGGTGTCACCAGAGACACCACCATATGTCACTTGTCCATTAACACCTTGGTGGAGAGAGAATCAATCAGTGTATGTTTAGGGAGAGGGGATGGCATGACTTTTCTCATCTCTAGCTTTCAAATCTGTATGAAGCCCCACCTCCCTCATACTTGTCCCGTTTCCTCCATCCCCATCTTCCCATCACCCTCAATTCCACCACTTCCAACCACTATTCTTCCCAGTTCTCTGTTCCTCAATGCTTGCCTCTCAATACCCTACTATTATAACCCTTTCACTTCTCACTGCCCCATCCCAAGGCATTCACTATTATCCCATGTTGGTCTCCATCCCCCTGATTCTGCCTCTGTCCCCATGCATTATACCCAAGTCAGGATCGGTGGCATGCAAGGTGAGCACAGTGGTGCCTGGTGGACGGTTCTCAGGCACATGGACATGGTATGCTGCCTGTGAGAAGGTGGGGGCCTCATCATTGATATCAACCACACTGATTGTCAGCAACTGAGTGGCTGACCGGGGAGGTGAACCATGGTCTGAGGCAACCACAGTCAGCATGTGTTCAGCTCGCTGCTCCCGGTCTAGGGGTCGTGTGATGGACAGCGCACCTGAGGGTGAGAGCAAGTGTTCAGGGTTAGCCCCTTGTCCCTATGTCTTGGTGCCTGCCCCCAGGCTGTTCCCCCTCCCCCCATGAACTGCACTTCTCATCTCTGCCTCACACACACTTACCAGTGCTAGGGTGCAAGTGAAAGTGTCCGTCACTATTGCCACCTGCCAGGTGGTAGGAGAGGCGGGCAGCCTCACCTAGGTCTGGATCACGGGCCACCACATAGAGTGCCACAGAACTAGTTGGTTGATCCTCAGGAAGAAGGGTGGTAGGGGGTGAGACAAAGACGGGTGCATTATCATTCTCATCTGTCACAAACACCCTCGCTGAGACACGAGTGCTGCGGCGCAGGCTGATGTTCCGGGCCTGATCAGTGGCCTCCACCAACAAAAGCAGGGCAGGTGTGGCCTCACGGTCCAGGCCTCTGGGGGCACTGAGAGCACCAGTGCGGGGATCCAGTCGCAAGGCAGGGACTGGGGGTGACTGGCGCAGCAGGCGGTAGCGCACATCACTATTTGGACCAGGCCCATCTGCGTCTGCAGCTTGGAATGTGTAGATCGCAGCTCCTGGGGGCGGGTTCTCAGACAGTGCTAGAGTTAGTGGGTCACGGGAAAAGGTAGGTGCATGCTCATTCTCATCCTCCACACGAAGCTCCACACGCAGCAGCCGAGGCCCAGCAGGGTAAACTGGAGCACCCCCACCCACCTCCTCAGCCCTCACAGTCAGGGCTCTCCATGCTGGCCCTGCTTCAAAGTCCAGGGGCCTGGCCAGGTACAGCTGACCTGTGGCTGCATCTAATGCAAATATGCCTTCGGGGTCACCTCCACCTACCAGTGTGTAGGTAAGTACCCCTTGGGGGGCCCCTGGAAGTGCCACTGACCCCAGGAGGGAGCCTGGCTGAAGCCCCTCTCCTGCTGTCAGTGTCAGCACTGCTGGGGCTGCTGGAGCATCAGGGGCTACTGGGGATCTGGTCCGGGGCAGCACCTGCCAAGAGAAGTTGTGCTGGGTTGGGGGTTTGGGGACACAGGGATATAAGGTTGAGAGATGCAGGACGTGGAAACAGAGAGATGGTGGTTAAAGGGTAAAGGGGCCCAAGAGGTTTAAAGATAGAGGGATACAGAATTTGGGGACAGGGCTTGGAAAGAGTTGGTTTGAGAGATTTGGAGTTGAGATGGTAGCTAGGAAGTTAGGAATGAGAGGTTTGGGAATTGAGGGGAGCTAGAAATGATGAAACTAGGATTTAAAATTGTAGGGAGGGAGGCTTGAGGTTGGTAAATGGGAGTTTAGAGTTGACGGAATGGAAGCTTTGACTTCTGAGGTTTGGGGGACTGGTGGCTCAGGTACCTGCAGGAGCAGCTGGAGGCTGGTGCTTCTGGGGGGACTGCCCTGGTCCTGAGCATTCACTGTTAGTACATAGTGGGGCCTCTCCAATCGACTCAGGGGCCCAGCTGTGCTCAGCTCTCCAGAGTGAGGGTGTAGCAAGAATAGCTCTGAGCCAGGACCTGGGGAGAGAGAGAGGAGAGGCTCAGGTCTGAGCCCGAGAGCCAAGCAAGTGGCCTGAGTCAGAACTCTATCCCCACAAAGCTCAGGCCCCATGATTCAAAGTCTGCATATGTTCAGTCATCATGTGTTAAGTCTTCACATAGATCAGCCTCACACTTGAGTTACTATGAGGCTAAGACAGCATTCTTATAAGGCTCTGTTCTAGGTTCCAGTCCCTGTGGAACTCTGATCACAGCAGCTTCTGGTTTCATTGCCTTTATTTTCTTTTTCCTGAATTTTCTGAATCTTGGGTGCCAAAGAGATAATGAAGTGCAGGGCTGGACATGCCTTTAAGGGCCCTACCATAAAGGGAAGCCTGATTATACCAGCAAAACTTTTAAAGGACCAGACACAGCATAGTGTCCTCTTTCTCTGACTCTTAAGGGTTTCTCACTGGATATCAGGAGTTCAGGAGGAAGCTAACATTATGGGCAGCCCAGGGAGATTCCTAGGAGCAGCTTGTTGAATAATAAACAACTAGATTCATCTGGCAGGCAGCCAGGAACCAGAGTCAATTATGATCACTGGCTATACACTCTAAACTCCTCTTCCTAGTGCAAGCTATACTGTCCTCATGGGACCTAACGTGTCCTATGTGTGCCCCCAGGATGACCCTTGAGGTCAATATTGCATATATCTTCAGCTCTCACATACTTCATTCCCCAGCAGAAAAGGAGAGTGGGCTCTTGTGGAAATTAGATGTTGTTTCACTAGAGGCTAGGGGCTGTCTGACTTCTGCATTTGTATCCCTAGCACTTAGTAAGTGCTTCACAATTCTGTTGCTTGTTTGATGATGGGGGACACCAGGGAAGTCTTTCCCTCATAGCAAAGAGGAAGATATATTTTAACATTCTCTGGCATGCCTGGGGACAACACTGGTTTTGTCTTCTAGGAGTGGGACAGGACTAGAGGAGAAAGCAGGACGGACGGGGCTGCCTGGTGCTCTGGTAATGTAATGAAATACTACTTTATCGTAAGAAATGACAAAAAAGGATGGTTTCAGAGAAGCTTGGGGAGACTTCTATGAACTGATGCAGAACCAGGAGAACATTTGATACTTGATATTTGATAAACCAGTAATGGCAACACAGTAAAGAAAAACAACTTTGAAGGGTTTGAGAGCTCTGATCAATGAAATGTAACCCAGAGGACTGATGATGAAGACCTGACAGAGAGGTGATGGGATCAAGCAGCAAACATGGACACTTTTGGACATGGCAAATGTTTGCATTTGTTTTAATTGACTAAGCATATTTGCTACATGCAAAAGAAAATAACTATATTTACACCTTGTCTAAGCCTGAGGAAGGTGGCCCATGAGTTGGCAACAGGCTACTTACTTACCACAGTGCCTCAAGTGTCACATGGGCCACATTCAAGCATCACTTGCAGCCTATGCTTACATTATATTTCACTCTCTTGTTTGTTAGTTAAAAGAGAGTGATGGCAATTTGGAATCATGCCCTCAAAGCCACTAAACTATATATACCTTTTGACTTAGAGATGTCATTACTAAGCAGGTACCCCCAAAGAGTTCAAAAAGGAAAACACTCACTTTTACTTTCTAAGAGCTCATTCAAAGATTTTTCTCCCTCCTATTTTTTTTAAGCTGGAAAAATATTTTCTACTCAACAAAAAATGCTAGAAAAAAACTGGATAGACATTTAACAGGAAAGTGGGTTTAGCACAGCAACCTACACCATATACCACAGAAATTCCCAACGGACAAAAGAACTAAATATTAAAAAGTCACAAAATAAAAAAAGGCCATATCTCTCAGAATGCTACATAGCAGATTTATTTACCAGTTGTGACATGAGAAGTGCTATGAGATGAAATAAACTACTTACATTATTTAAAGCCAAAACTTCTGCACAAATAAAATAAATATAGCCACAAGAAAGATATAGCCTGAGAAAGAAAAAAATGACTAGGCATCTCTAAATAAACATCTGACACCCAAAACACATAGGAACTCATATCAATTACTAAAATTAAAGCATTCTCCAATAAATGTCATCCAAAGATGTGAGCAAAGTTTTCCAAAGAAGAAATATGAACTAACATTCATCATCTCCTATACTGGGCCTTTTTTTTTTTTCTGATGCAGACAACTGTTAAGTCTCTTCTTAAATAATGTTACTATGTAACATTGTGAATTATGTATCTCAACACAATGGGCAACAGTATCACACACACATTATCCTAGGTTTCTGAGGCAGAGGTTAAATACCAAGAGAGTGAGAAAAGTTCCCAATGTGTAACTTTGTCTCAAGAGAGAATCTTAAGAGATACAGGCTACAAGGCCACAAGGGTGGCACCAGAACATTGAGCCCTGTAAGACAGCAAAAGCTGCTGCACTCATCCAAAGTGTCATTCCTCCTTGGACCTCACACAGAACTTGTGTCTTGCACCTTTTGGATGTATGCAGTATATTATGTATTATAGTTGGCCACTGAACAAAGTTAAACTAATACTTTTTTTTTCATGGAATATAGGCTCATCTTTTTTAAAACAATTTTATTCTTCTGGTCTTTTTTTTTGTTGCAAATCATGGAACTCCATAGTTTTCAAAGAATTAAATTTGAGGTTCACTAAAAGAGAATTGGAGAGGCATATGCTAGGTAGACATCAGAGGCTTGCAACACATTATAAATTTAGAATTGTTGAATAGGAGTGGCATAAAAAGTGTCATCAGAGAAATACATCACTAGGGGAAAAAATGGGTCAGTCACGTAGTTAGAATTAGGATCCATCAAAAGCTATGCAAAGATCTAGAGCTATAGACCCACCAAGCGTGTTGGGTAGATGCCAAGTAGAAGTTTTGTGGAAGGATATGAACAAAAGCCACATGGGATAGGCAAATACGGAAGGATTCTACTCTGCATCATTAGAGAGTAGTATAAACATAGAACTATGGATTTTAGAGCTGGAGAAAACTTCAGAGATCATCTAGTCCAGCCCCCTTGTTTTTTACTGTGGTGATCTCTCAGATCCATCCAAGTTAAGCATCATTCTCAGTGCTTATCAAAGAAACTAAGTCTTGCTGGGTTGGGATGATTTCTGGTCTCTTTCTGCTTTGTTACTCTGGCAACTGCTTTTCATTCTCTATAAAATGGTGATAATCGACATAATTGGTCTTTTATATTATTCATTTCCTTTTTTTTAAAAGGTCTTAAACAGGTTGAATTTGAGCTGTAAAATCCTTCACTTGTCACCTTCTTATCATTAATTATCTTTATAATTTGGTGTTTGTTTTGATCTTACTTCAACCAGTTAGTAAGATCATGTTCCCTCTGAGACTGTACCCAATTTCTTTTATCTCTTGTTTGAACATGGTTGATGGCATGTTGTCTCCCTCGTTATATTTGTGAGCTCTCGGACAGCAGGAATTGTTTTGTTTTGTTCCCTGCCTGTGTGTGTGTGTGTGTGTGTGTGTGTGTGTGTGTGTGTGTGTGTGTGTGCGCGTGTGTGTGTGTGTGAAGGCTCAGCAGTCATCACAGTGCTTGGAACACAGCAGACACTTAATGAATGCTGGCTGAGTGGCCCTCTGTCTCCTGAATCTGTCTTCTCTGGCTGTCCCCTGAAGCCTGACATTCTCTCCCTCTTCAGCTTTACCTTGAGGCTTTGTTCAGAGCTCATCACAAATGCTACCTGCTGCAAAAGGCTTTTCCTCGTCTCCCTCACTGCTAGTCCCTTCCCTCTGCAGTCACCTCCACTTTAACCTGACTCCATCTTGAACGCAGGTTTGCATGTTATCTATTCCATTAGAACAGACTTTGTTTTTTGCTTTTCTTTGTATATACCCAGTGTTTAGCACAATGCAGGGCACACAGTAAGAGCTTAACAAATGCTCGTTGTGTTGACTTTGACTTAACATAGAGTGCTAATTTCAAAATAACTGCTCAATTGGTAACCACTCATTTTCTCTCTTAAAACATAATTTTTTAAAATGATATTTTGTTCTTACCATGTCTAACATCTTCCAACACTTTCTTTTGAAGAAAATTTTCAGGATATGGGGGCGGCTAAGTGGTGCAGTGCACAGAAAGCCAGGCCTAGAGTCAGGAAGACCTGAGTTCAAGTTTGACCTCAGACATTTACTAGTTGTGTGACCCTGGGCAAGTCATTTAAACCTGGTTGTGCTGGTTTCCTCAACTTGTAAAATGGAGATAATAATAGAATCCACCTCCCACAGCTGTTGTGAGAATAAAATGAGATATTTATAAAGAACTTAGCATAGTGCTTCACACGCACACACACACACATATATATATACATATATATACACACATACACACACACACACACACACATATAGGTGCTATATAAACATTAGTGCAAATCTTTTCCGGCACAGCACTTCAGTGCCTAGCATCTGTCCTAACTGTAGCAAGTACTTCATAAATCTTTATTCAACTGATTTGACTTGCCTTCTTCTGTTTCTTGCCCCTGAATGAATCATTTTTAGTACATTATTTTTCATCATCTTATCTGTGTTTTTCTTCATACCAAAGACACCAGATCTGAAAGTACACAATGACTTAGTCTGGAGAATGGTCAAGCTCTTTCTTCACAGATCTCTCTATTTCTTCATCCTCTAAAACCAAAGCTGATACATGTGCTGCAACTATCCTCATGGTGGTTTGTTTGTTTATGCTTCTAAAGAACACTGACAACTAGGCCATGGAATGCTCTTTCTGGTTGCCTTTGGGAGCATGTTAAAACCAACTTGAGCAATATCATTATTCGCTTCTTTGAAGAGAACTTTCAAGTAATCCTTCTATCTAAAGCATACCTTCTTTTTAATTTGTAGCATGATTAAAGAATATAGAAGAGTGTCAGAGGCCTGAAGAAATGTTTCGGGGACACTAAAGCCAAGAACAAGCTAAAGCTGGTGGTAATGCTAAGGACAATAAAAATACTTTTCCTAGTGATGTTGGGTCCAAAACGTAGATACGAGGTAGGAAAGAATTCAGGACGGATGATGGTCACTGCTTGATATACACTCTCTTTCTCTGGTTCGGAGCCTATTCATACCACATTGGGTATTCTCTTTACCCACGGAGGGAGCTCCAAATGGTGCCAATCAGATATCGGTGTTTTAGCCTCATAGGTTCCAAATGCTGGAATTACTCCACAGGGATTGCCATTAGCACCAAGGACAGCTGATCCTGGAGGCTGGATGCAGGCTGGTGATGCTCACCTTCACATCCCCTCCTCATTAATGACTCTGTTGTTCATCCTTTGCTCTTGAAGATGACCAGCTGTTGTTGTGATTATTATTAATGACTCTTATGTTCCCTAAGTGGAAGTTTGCTTGTTGTAACAGCTTGAACCCTCTAAAGGTCCACACTCAAAGCCTGAAAGTATTCTCAAGTTGCCCAGGCATTCACACCCAAATGACATGCCCACTCACAACACACATTCACACCCACTGACAACACAGCCTCACTATTTACACACACTAATTAACTAGGTAATTGCTCTCTCTTCCCACACACTTTCTTTCCTCCAATACTAAGTATTCAAATTCTGCTTTGAATACACTTCACCAAAAAAATCTCCAAGTGTCTGGCTTCCATAACTCCATTCTACTGATTACCAGGGTCAAAAGACTATATCCTTGATGCTCTCTTGTTGCTCAGGAGTTCAATCAATCATTTCTAAAGCTTTAGGGAGACAACTAGTTGCCTTTTTGCTTGGGATCCCCAGACATCAACATTGCTAAATAAGAAAAGACAAAGCTAATCAGTGATTATTTTCTTGTTTTCTCTACTAATGGAAATGATTTCCAAACTGAAAAGGACAGAAAATAAAAGAGTTCACAGAGAGCTGAAACCTAAGTTAAGTGAGAATACAGGAAGAGAGCACTGAAGTGTCTTCAATAAATTCATATGTCCTGGACAAGATGAAAAACATTCTAGGGTACTGAAAGAATTGGGGCATATAGTTGCCAAACTATTTTAAGTGATCTCTGAAAAAATGACTGAGAAGAGGAGAAGTTTCTCAGGACTGGAAGGGGGCATATATTGACCTGAATTTCAAAAAAGGAGAATAAGGTGAAGTCAGTTTGATTTCAATTATTTGCAAAACTTTTTGGGGGTATTATTTAAAGTTGTTTTGTGGGTATTTGGAAAGTGAGAAGGAAATCAGCAATAATTAGCATGGTGTAATTAAGATCAGGTTCTGTCAGGTTAACCTCATTTACTTGTTTGACAGGCTTATTGCACTGGAAAGGGAATACTATGAACACAGTGTATTTGGCTTTCAACAAAGCATCTGGAAAATTCTCTCATGATATCTTTGTAGACAAGATAGAGACATATGGGCAAGATGATATTGTTGTTAAGAAGATAAGGAATTGGTTGTAATAGAACAAAGTGAACCCAAGAAAGAGGTCTCTAGTAGAATGCCCTAGCAATCTATGCTATTTAATCTTTTATCATTGATTTATATGAAGATATCAATGGTATGTTTACCAAATTTGCAGATGATACAAAAAATGAGGGGAGAGAGCTAATATGTAGATAGCGCTAAGGATCTAAAAAGATCTTGAGAGGTACAGTTCAGTGCTCAATTAATTTAAAGACTCCAACTACAGAGGTAAGAACTCAACAAAACTTGTTGGGAAACTGGAATTCAGTCTAGTAAAAACTAAACTCAAAAGAGACACATGACAAACAGAAAGGATGATACCACAAATTAATTAGAGGAGTAAGGAAGAAATTACTTGTCAGTTCTATGGAAAGGGGAAGTGTTTATAACCAAAAAGGAACAGAAAGAACCAAAGAAGACAAAATGGACAATTATGCTTTAATTTTAAGTTTTGCATGAATAGAAACAACACAATTACAATAGAAGGAAAACAGAGGGTGGGGGGGGAAATCTTTGCATTATTTCTCTGGTAATGGCCTCATTTCAAAAATACATAGGGAACTGATTCCTGTTTGTAAAAATAAAAGCCATTACCTAGTTGATAAATGGTGAAAGGACATGAACAGGTAGGAGGGAATCCAAGCCATCGACAGGGGAAAAAACTCATTCCAAATTACTAATAATTAGAAAAATGCAATTTAGAGCAGTTCTGAGGTTCCACTTTGAACCCATCAGATTGGCAAGACTGACAAAAAAGGAAAGTGATAAATGCTGGAGGGGACTTGAGGAAAATAGGCACATTAATGCACTGTTGGTGGAGTTATGAATTGCTGAAGCTATTCTAAAAGCAATTTAGTACTATGGCTTCAAGGTTACTGTGTATATCTTTTGATCCAGCAATACCACCAATAGGAGATCAATACCCCAAAGTCATCAAAGAAAGAAGAACTTATGAACAAAAATATTTATAGCAGCTCTTTTTTTTTTTTTTAATTTTTGGAGGGGAAAAGCAGGGCAATTGGGGTTAAGTTATTTGCCCAAGTTCATATGGCTAGTAAGTGTTAAGTGTCTGAGGGTGAATTTGAACTCAGGTCCTCCTGACTCCAGCTACGTGCTCTATTCACTGTACCACCTAGCCACCCCAGCTGCTCTTTTCTTGGTGGCAAAATTGGAAACTAAAGGGATGGAGATCAACTGGGGATGGCTGGACAAATTAATATAATGGAATACTACTGTGTTGTAAGAAATGAAAAGAATAGTTTCAGAGAAACCTGGAAACACTTGCATGAACTGATGCAGTCAAGTGAATGACGCCAGTTATACACTAACGACATATAAGTGAAGAGGTGCTGGGTGGCCTATGTAGTATATTTTGGGGTAACTTTAATTCAGTTTTGTGTTAAGTTGTAAAAGCCACATTTCTTAACTGTTTCTCCCCTTTCCCCAGCTGTACTTGTCTTTCCCTGCCCCAGCCTAGAGCTATTTCCTCTCAAACCATTAACTCTTCATTCAAGGTACTACCTCCTTTTGTCCTAGCAAACTAAACCCATTCACTTGCAAATCAAGATGGGAACATCTCACTGATCTGACCTCAAATCTGTGACGCTAGTCAACCTTATGACAATTCAGGGCTCAAACCACACCCCCTGCTCTTTCTCTCTTGCTGTTTGTCCCAGTGTATTATGGGTAAAACACATGTGCAGTTGATGTCAAGGGTGCATGTCCCTTTAAGCAGTGGCCACTCCCTGGCTCCTCCCAGGTTCCTCCCTAACTCCACCTTTGTACACCTAATTAGCTTAATGAACTTATGACTGACAGCTTGGTATCTTTAAGAATGCCTCTGGGGCCCTTAGAACTTATGCAGATGGACCTTGGTAGCTCTTGCCTTTTCTGTCAGGTCAAGTAGGCATTCTAGTAGGCCATCTGCCCGCTGTAGAGCATCACACTTCCAAACTTCCAAACTTTCTCTGACTCCCTCCTTGCCCCTTGCAAGCTTTTCCTAGCCAGGTTTCCTCACCCTACCCCTTTTGGTCCTGTGAATCAATAAACTTTTGTAAATCTACCAAAAGACAGCTGAGCTGGTAATTCTTTTCAGATGCGAACCTAGAAAGGATTTCTCATTAGAAATCCCCCCAAAACCTATCCCGCAACATAAGGACAAACAACTTTGAAAGGCTTAAGAACTCTGATCAGTGCAAGACCGACCATGTATCCAGAGGAATCACCTCCAGACAGAGAAGTGATGGGGGAAGGGGGGAGGCGGCCTGGCGTCCAGCGCGCTGGGGTGAGGCCAATGTGAGAATCCTATTTGCTTAACTATTCATATTGTTATAAAAGTTTTGTTTTTCTTTTCTTTTGTTTTAAATGGGGGCACAGTGTAGGAGGAAGAAAGGAAGGAAACAAGCATTTATTAAATGCTTCCTATGTGTCAGACTCTGTGCCAAGGGCTTTACAAATATTATCTCATTTAATCCTTTCACAAGTCTGGGAAGTAGTTCTATTATTATCTCCATTTTATTGCTGAGAAAGCAGAGTCAGGCAGAGATTAAGCGACTTGCCCAAGGTCATATAGCTAGTAAGTGTTTGAGATCAAATTTGAACTCAGGTCCTCCTAACTCCAGGGCCCATGCTCCATCCACTACACCACCTAACTGTTCCTCAGTTGTGTTTTTTTTTTAAGATGAAGATATTTTCTTTCCCTCTCACTTCCGCCTCCAACCTCCAGTGAGAAAGCAAGAGAAAAAAAAAATCCCATTACAAACTTGTATAGGGAAGTAAAACAAATTCCTGAATTAGCTGTGTCCTGCCACCTCCCTTCCTCCTCCACCCTGCTCAAGATGTCATACTCTACACTCTTAAGTTTATCACCTCGTTATCAGGAGGTGGTTAGCTTACTTCATCAAAAGTTCTCTAGATGTGTATTGAACAGAATTCCTAAGATTTTCAAAGTCGATTACCTTTACAATATTGTTGATATCATATAAATTGTTTCTTAGTTCTATTCATTTTATTCCATATTCCTAACTGTTCTCTCGGTTGTGCTCATTTTACTCTGTATCAGTGTTCTGAAATTTAATAGAGGTGATCTACACATAATTGGTGGAAAACCTCTTAATGAGCAAATTGGTAAAGATAATAAGAGATAGAGTCAATATTAGAAGAACTATAAAAAGATAGGATACACTATACACTATTGATGGAACTGTGAATTAGCTCATTCATTCTGGGAAAAAAAAATCTAGACTCCTTCCAGAAAAATCACTAAACCATTCGTACCCAGAGATTCTATCATTGGTTGGACATTTGGGACAGAAAAATCAAAGACAGAAAGACATGATACAGTATATACCAAAATATTCATAGCATCATTTTTTTGTGGTAATCTAAAAACAAAGTGGGTGCTCTTTCTCTTCAGCGAGGCCGCCAAGCGGCAGGCACAGCGCTGCAGAGATGCAGATCTTTGTGAAGACCCTGATGGGCAAGACCATCACGCTTGAGGTTGAACCCAGTGATACTATGGAGAATAACAAAGCCAAAATCCAAGACAAGGAAGGTATCCCACCAGTTCAACAAGGTCTGATTTTTGCTGGAAAACAGCTAGAAGATGGCCGAACAATCTTGGACTACAACATCCAGAAAGAGTCCACTCTGCACATGGTGCTGCCTCTTTGAGGAGGCATCATTGAGCCTTCCCTTCGCCAGCTGGCCCAGAAGTATAACTGTGACAAGATGATCTGCCCCAAGTATTACACCTGCCTGCACCCCCATGCTGTAAGAAGTGCAGCCACACCAACAATTTGAGCCCCAAGAAGGTCAAATAAAGACCAGCCTCAGGACCCAGTTTTGGTTTGGCTCCCTTGAATGAAGTGCTCTTGAGTAGTCTCTTGTAACAAGGCCTTGTTCCTGGGTTTAATGGGACTGTGATATCAATAAAATCCCCTTTTAGTTGAGAAGCAAGAAAAAAAAGTGGGTGCCCATCAAGGACTATGGGAATGGCTGAACAAATTCTAGTATATGAACAAAATATTTTATCATTTCATTGTGAAAAATAAATATCTGGAATTCAGAGAAACAAAGATTTGTATGAGCTAATATAGAGTGAAATAAGTAGAACAGAGGGGACAATATACATAATGACTACAAAAGTGAACATTTAAAAAATAACCACTAAAATAAAGTTTTAACACTGAGTAATTGTATAGACCAATCTTGGTTCTGGAAAAAAAATAAGGGAACTTAACAGCTTTTTGGTAGAAGAGTTGGGGAGGGCACTATGGGTCATTATATGTCAGCTGGTTTGTAGGTATTTTTCTTTTTTTAACAAGGAGAAGCTTATGGAGAAAGCTATTTTTGGAAATGTCTATGTTATAAAAAAAGGAAGCAACAGATCCTATTAAAAATGGCTGACTAACTATAGTATCATGGACATATATATTATAATATTTAATAGATCTGTGATCACTATGTGGATATTCCCTCCATTAGTACAGATCTCAACCTATTCTCATCCTGTGTGATTTTTTTCCCTTATGATCTCCCACAGATCCTCTGGCACAGATACACAATTTATTGGAAGGAATTCCTTTTGGTCTTTTCACATTTCATGGGTGCCAGTGCAGCACCCATAATAAATCTATTATCCTTTGCCCTTATATAACTGGCCTATCTCTTTTCTCAAGAGGAAAATGGAAGGAGATGCTTTTCAAATGTATGGCTCAGGCTAGAATTCTTAACCAAGTCCAGATATAAAAGGGCTCATAAAAGATGAAACGGACAATTTTAATTGCTTAAAAAAGTTTTTACACAAATAAATGGACAAATTCAATGTAGGCAGGATAAGAAGGGAAGGTGTCAACTGTGGGAAAAACCTTGGCATCAAATATCTTCAATAAAGCCTCACATCTAAGAGAGGTAGCACGATGAAGCATATAGATAAATGGCTCTGAAGTCAGAAAAACCTGGGTTCAAATGCCCCCTGTGCTTGCTCTCCCTGTGTGACCCTGGGAAAGTCACTAACCTTTCAGTGTTCCAGGCAACCCTCTAAGACTTTAAGTTGCTGACTTACACAGAAAGACGGAAATCCTCACCAGGAGCTCCCTGTGCAAATGAAACTACATATCTGGTATTAAGAAAACCAAGCAATTTAAGAAAAGAACACAGATATACAACACCAATTGCAACAAATAAACAGGCAGTTTCCAGAAGAAGAATTTTAAAAAATCAACAACCTTATGAAAATATTTAAAATCACTTCTAGTAAGAGAAATTAAAACGAAAACAGCTCTAATTTTTACCTTATACCTATCAAAATGGCAAATATGATTAAAAACACAGAAGCAGTCAATGCTGGAAAGTTTACGAAAATGTGATGTGGTAACAATCATTCTAAAAACTAAAGGATCAATGAGCAAAGTAGGTTGGCTCCTCTTCCGCTGATCATGAAAATAGACTGGAATAGCCATTCTACAAGCCCTGTCCTACTTCCTCCAATGCCATTAATAAATGCCCTTGGGATGATCAAAGGCAAAGCCACCTACATGCACAACCCTTCTTCATTATTCCTAACCGTCCCATGAGGCAACACGACTTCCATCCTTTTGTCACCTCATCAGCGGTGCCTCACAAATGAGCCTGCTTTCCAACCTAGCACTGTACGTGACCTTCATGTCCTTCTGTCTAGCAAGGAGATCAAGTATCTCCTGGTGATGTGATCTCCTCGTTCCATTACCCTCCTCGTTGTGGAGATTCCTCTATATATGCTATAAGAAGTAATGACAACTAGCGTCAATTTCCCTTCTTAGGGCCACTTCCCATTTCTCAGACTTGACAACTCATTTATATAAGTGTGACAGGAAATACTGCAATTGCACATAACCTCTTCCTCTAATTTCTACTCTAATGAGGTATTCATTTTAACTTTACTCCAACCAGTCCATAATTTGATTAAACACAGAGAAGTAGGTCCAAAATGACTTCAAAATTAGCAGCCAGTCGCCTGCCTGTGCATTCATATAGTGGATCTTATTTCTTTTCTTCTCCTTATTTATTTATTTGTTTTTGCTTTGGTTGTTCTTTATCATGGCTACCACTTTCCAATTCTTCCTGAAACCAAGCATTTTTAAAGCCTCTGGGCAATTCATAAACTTCTGGTCCCTTCCCTCTAACAATTCTGAAACACCCTTTCCAAGATAAATTCCCACCACCCTCTCCTGGACCTGCCTTCATACTGAAGTCACTGAGTATATGTTGACTTGGTTTGAAGAATCTTGTCAAGTGTTTTTTTATGGAACTTCTCTCTTTCATCCTCTATAACCAATGTGGATAAAATAAGTTGCAGCTTTCTTCATGAATAGTCCTTCTGTTTATGTTCAAAATAAGCACAGGAAGACCAGTGTTCTGATTGAGTGTGCCATGAAATGATACTTCCTGTCCTCAGGTACAAGATGAAGCCAACTCTGTCCATTCCTTCATTTGCCTTTTTAAGGAAAATTCTTGAGCCACCATATAGTCGCAACTTTCTTTTTGTTGCAGCTCCTTTAGGTCTTCCAATTTCATTTATATTAAGAAGGTTTCCAAGAGTATGACTTTTTGTTAGATGTTGAACAGAAAATTCAAATTTAGAATTTCTTTTCATTCATGTCTGACTTTCCATGACCCCATTTGGGGTTTGCTTTTTCCTTCTCTAGTTCACTTTACAGATGAGGAACTGAAGTAAACAGGGTTAAGTGATTTGCCCAGGGCCACACAGCTAGTTAGTGTCTGGGGCTGGATTTGAAATCAGATCTTCCTGACTTTAGGCCCTGCACTATCCATTGTGCCACCTGGCTGCCTAGCAAAATTAAATGAATGTAGGTAGTCTGAAACCTGTGATTCTTGGTTCCCTCTGGCAAGATGGTGTAATGAAGCGAGTGTGGTTTTTGTAGGATCATTCCTGCCTCTGCCAGTGGCAGCTTGTGTGTGGCCCATGATAAGTAATCTTGCCTTTCTGGGCCTTTGCTTCTTCCTCTATAAAATGAAAAGATTGGCCTACTTGACCTTTGAGGGATCTCTTCTAGCTCTGGAGCTTAGTCCTATGCTCTTTTTCCCACCAGTCTACCATCATCAATGTGGAAAACAGAAAGGAACCAAGCATAATAATTACTGCTATTTGGGAGGTGGAGGTGGATGGATTGCATGAGCTCAGAAGTTCTGAGCTACCGTAGGGCTAAAGCCCATCAGATGTTGGCACTAAGCTCAGCATCAATATGGTGAGGTCCCAGGAGCAGGGGCCGGCAGGCTTCCTACAAAAGGGGAAAGGGGCCCAGGTTGGAAACCACCAGGTTAAAGGTCCTGTGTTATTGGGTCCATGAGTGGCTGCTGCACTTAAAGCCTGGGTGAGATAGGGAGATCCAGCCTAGAAAAAGAGAAAGAGGAAAGAAGGGCAGAAGGGTGGAAGGAAGGAAGGAAGGAAGGAGGGAGGAAGGGAGTTGTTTAGTGTTTAGGGGCATTTTGTATTGTTATCTGTTCCATGGGTTGCCAGGACCAAAGAATTCATCCCTTCATGGCTAAACAGCTGGTGATGAACCTCTCTGTACTTAGCTATCCAGGTTATCAGACAGTAGACAGTCTGTCTGGACCATTTTCAAAGCTTCTCTTTCTTAGTAGAACTTTCCAAGGCTTGTAATCTTCTGGCACAGCCTCTGAGAACTCAGTTACCTCCATACCATAATGAACCTCTGGGACAGAACTTTCATATCCAATCTGACTTTCTGCAGACACTTTCCTGGATACTCAGGCTGCTATAGCCTTTTCTTCTGAGATAACCTTCCATCTTCTCTGTATAGATCTTGTTTTATCTAGTTATTTACATGTGGTCTCCCCCTGTAGACTGGGAACTCCTTAAGTCAAGGAATAGCACTTAGCTTGGTGCCTGACACACAGCAAATACTTTGTGTCAGCTGCTACATCATTGGTGATTGCTGACTACATTTTTTGTTTTTATTTTATTTTATTTTATTTTATTTTGGAGAGAGGAAGGCAAGACAATTGGGCTTAAGTGACTTGTCCATTGTCACATAGTAAATGTGTCAAGTGTCAGAGGCCGGATTTGAACTCAGGTCCTCTTGACTCCAGGGTCGGTGCTCTATTCGCTGTGCCACCTACCCGCCTCCGATGGTAATGTTTTAGAGAGAATTCCTTGGGCTAATAGGGTTGGACTATATGCCTTCTGAAGTCCTTTTCAGCTCTGAAATTCTGTGAGTCTGTGAGAAGGCCCAAACACTTGAAATTCTGTTACTTCAATAGTGTACCGACTTGTAGGTTATAGGTACATGTTGACTGTATTTGATGTATGGAGTCCTATGCCTGGGTTCAAAAAAATCAGCTACAAAAGTATAGGATGGGGAAGGCATAGTTGGGCTTCAGAATATACGAAAAATATCTGGAGAGCTTAGTGGACCTCAGGTTCAATAGAAGTCAATAGTATAACTTGGCAGCACCCCTCCCCCAACCAAAAAATAATGCTACATTATTAGAAGCATAGTGTACAGAAATAGGGAAGTGATAATTCTGTTGTACTCTTTTCAGATTTTGTCTAAAATATTATAAGTAGCAATAAGTGGAAGTTGCAGAGGCAGGTTTTGGTTGGTCTTTCCCAGGAGTTACTTTCCTTACTGGGGAATTGTGCTTGTGGGGGTTGTAAAGAAAATTTCCAGTTCTGCAAGGTTGGTCTACATGCTCTCTCAGGTCTCTTTCAGCCTGAGGTTCTGTGAATCTGGTCCACATGCTTAAAATTCTGCTCCCCCAGTAGTGTGTCAACTGCTTGGTCACTGCCCAAAGATCCACAGAGAACAACAACGGTGAGGCTAATGTTTCTAGATAGCCTAAGAACTGTGATTTTTAGTAACTGTAGGCGCACAGGTGTATGGCTATAGTGTAGTGAGGAGGAAAGGGTATGCTATCTTGTCGCTGCCATACAACGAGGCAGGTTTACTGCTTACATGAATTCCTTGAGTTGCCAATGCCTTTGTTCATCTCTCTCCATAGGATTTTGCTGACCCTGCTCCATGCAGACCTCCTTCTGGCTTGGAATGCTAGCTCTCAGATGTAGTTCATGACAGATGCTTTTTCACTCATTCATTTGAGAAGAGATCTCTCTTCTCTCTATGACTCCTGGGTGCCCTGAAGCTCGTGCAAAAATCTCTTCCTGACCCTGACCTAGACCCCGAAGACTGAAGTGGCCAATAATATTTGACACTTTAAGGTTGCAAAGTGTTTGATGAACAGGTGGATCTCATTTGATCACTAGGTTTGTGAATCCTCATGTGGGTTAACTTCAGGGCCTTTTGGAATTTCATGGATCCAGTTCATATAGTGAAACCAAATGCACTTGAAACCCCACAAACCACTGAGGGTAAGTGAGACTATCTGACCAGACTGTTCCTGCCCAGACCAGTGACTCCTGGGAGGCATGGCAAAGTGGCCTGAACATAATTTGCCATGCTTGCTTTCTAGTGGTTTTCAGCCTGCTGGTCAGTATGGTCTTATCTAGACATTGAATAAAACCCAGGGAAGGCCACCATCCTATACTTCCTGGAGTGGCCCTCTGCCACCAGACCCCAAGCTGCAACTCCCTTTTGGATCAGAGACATCAGGTACGTTTTCGACACTGCTGAACCAGAACGTTATGACTACTCTGCTAACCTAGCTCTGGGAGTACCAAGGCTCTTCAGTGTTCAGGACTGAGACTGTGACTGCAGGAATTCCAAGAAAAGAACCATCAGGAGGTGTTCATCTGGTCTTCTCCTTTCCTCCAGCAAGCTAACGAGTATTTAAATAGTACTTTAAGGCTTGCAAGGAGCTTTATATATGTTATCTCATTTGATTCTCACAACAACCCTGGGAGGCAGGTGTTATTATTTTCCCCATTTGACAGTTGAGGAAACTGAGGCAATACAGGTTAAGTGACTTGCCCAAGGCCACACGGCTAGTAAGTGTTAAGTGTCTGAGGCCATATTTGGACTTAGGTCCTCCTGACTCTAGGGCCGGTGCTCTGTTCACCGAGCCACCTAGTTGTCCCAACTAGGAGGTGAGCAATGCAAAGACAATCTGAGAGGGTGATGGATGAAAAACAGCCTCTTGGATATAATAAGGTCTGGGCAAATGCCAGGTGAGACTCTTCAGGTTCTACAGCCCCTTGTAGTGTCTTTCCCACGACCAGCTGGTTTTGGAGGGGGTAGTGAGTGGTTTGTATTACAACCATTTTCATCTACTTCCAGGACCCTGCTTAGTCTTTTGACAAAATTGGTCTGGGCTCTTCACTGGTTAGCACCAGCACTAGATGTCTGTCAGCCTCAATGAGCACCAGTTTGAGAAGGAGATGGAATTTCAAGGGGGAATTCAAGAACTATCTTCACAGGGCTTCCATCTTGGTCCAACCACATCTTTATAAGCAGATCTTTATAAGGTAGTCAAAGTCACAATGGGAGGGGCTGGGGGGGGGGGGGAGGCAAACATCCTCTCAGAGGCCGCACTGCCCTCCCACACACCACAGCCCGGATTATACTTCTTCCACAAGTTAACCTTGACAGAGAAGTGTTCCCCTAATGCTAGAAATCCACTTGCAGTTGAGGTTGCAACTTTGAGAGAGGCCAGCATTTTGTCACAGTCCATCCAGACCTCTGAGGGGCAAGAGGTCACAATGGAAGGCTCTGGATTCCAATTCTACCACTGATACTACCTGAGTGACCTTGGGCAAGTCCCTCTCCAGGTTTCAGTCTTCTCATTTATAAAATGAGAGGGTAGGACTAGATAGGCTCTAAAGTCTCTTCTAGTACTAAATCTAAGAACCCATACTGGTTTAAGAGTCTACTGCATTGGCAGGCTTCACCTTGCATCGGTTTTTGCCAATATCTGATTATTTTTAAGCAGAATTAACTTCTTCCTTAGACAACTACACTGTGAAAATCTCCTCACTGGTCTCCCTCCTCCAAGTCTCTCCCCTCTCCATCCTGCACAGCAGCTGTCAAAATGATTTTCCTTAAACTTGGATCTGATCACATCAGTCCCCTACTCAACATGCTCCCAGTAGCTCCCAATTTATTGGCTCTAGGATAAAACATAAACTTCTCTGTTTTGACATTTAAAGCCCTTCACAACCTGGCTGCAACCTCTCTTTTCTCCTCTTATGATACACGACTCCCCTTCCCACACTGGACCAGCCAAACTGGCCTTTCCTCTCTGTTCCTCACATACAGTACTGCCTTACATCCCATACAGGCTGATGACAAAGTCTGACTATAGTCAGACCGCAGTCCTTGGCATTTTCCCTATACTTGGGCTGCCCTGCAGACTCATCCCCATGTGGTTCTCACTGCCATGTCCCCTGCAAGCTCGCTTCACTCTCGGACTGTTCCTCACACTGGAAGTATCCTTGTCTGCCCCTTCCAGGCATACCATCAAGCACCATTTGCTATGTAGGAAACTATCACTGATCCTCCCCAGTTGCCGGTGTACATATGTATACATGTGTGCATACTGTGTGCATACACACATACACAAACATATGTAAAATTTCCCCTATCCTCCAATAAAATATAAACTGCTCGAAGGCAGGGATTGTGTCACTTTTTGTGTTTTTACCCCCAGCTCATATTATATGCCTAGCACATGGTAGGAGATTAATCAATGCTTACTGACTGACCTCTTGTTTACTTACAGTGAGGTCCTGACACCCACATGCCTAGACCCTGTGTGGCTCAGCCTCTATAGAGGCCAGGCCTCATGTGGTCCAGCTTCACGTGGCTTCAGGAACCATATAGCTCAGCACCCACATGACTGTCCCCACAGACCCAGTATTCATGTGGCTCAGGCACCAGCAAGGCTTAGTCTTCAGACTCGGTCACATGGCTTAAACCCCACACAGCTGAGTGACCAGACACCCCAGTCCCCATTTCATTCAGTCCTCAGACAGATCAGTTCCCACAAGCTCTGCCCTCATACCCATCAGGCTGTATAGGATTGTTCCGTTTTCTCCTTCATCTGGATCCTTTGCCTGCAGACGAGTGACAAGGGTTCCAGGAGGGATGCCTTCCAACACCTGATGAGACATGGACACCAGGTCAACCCTGACCATGACACTGACCATAGGATCACAACAGTAACCACATGGGGACCCCTCATCTTCTGACAGTGTCCACCCTCTCTCCCCTTAGCCCAATGATCCCTTCCCCTCTTTCCCTGGACCCACTATAATAAGTACTCTCATTAGCTTTATGGGGATCCCCCCTTATCCCCTGAATGAGGAGCACCCCATCACTCTCCCCTGAAAGGAAAGCATCTCTCCTACTCCCAGTTAGGAGGAACATTCCATCTTATCTCACCTGCACTGGAAACCCGCCTCCAGCTGCCCCCAGGGTGTGCAAGAAGGTTGGGCTATTGTCATTGAGGTCCAGCACCATGACGTGCACTGTGCCTGTGGTGCTTCGGGGAGGAGCGCCTCCATCTTGTACTTGTACCAGAAGCTGGTAGCTGCTCTGCTGCTCACGGTCTAGGCTGCGTCGTGTGGTCACTTCCCCTGGGAAGTGAGGGAATGAAGGAAGAGCAAAGGAGAAGAGGAGCAGTGAGGCTTCCTAGGGAAATGGAGAGCCTAGGCCCAGGGATTTAAGGCGGGGCAGACTTCAAAGAATGAGGGGGGCTGGGGCTGGGGCTAGGGCCCAATGTACTTGGCAGAACTCAGGGTGCTGAAGGGTAGGACTCTTGAAAGAGAAGTCCAAGGAATTGGAATTGGGAACCACAGTTTGAGAGCATGGGAATCCAGAAAGCCAGAGAACTGGAGGTATAGGACTCAGGGCTTTTAGAATTTGGTTCAGAAAACTAGGGAGCAAAGCTCAGAATGGTGGGATAGTGGTATTTGTGTTCAGGGTACTGGCTGAGCTATCTAAAAAAAAAAAAACAATGAAAAACAGAAAATTCATTGCACAACTTAGATTGTTCTTTAAAAGATATACCCTCCCCCCAAATGAAAGCAAAAGCAAATAACTTGGGTGAATATAAGAGCAGAATGATCCATAAAAACATGGCCAGGAGCACTGACACTCAAAATGAGCTGAAGCTGGTAATAAATGCCAAGAAAAAGTAAAAAAAGTGTTAAGCTTTCTTTTAGCTACATTCACTGCAAGAAGTTCGAAGAAGAGATAGGACTGCTTGCTTGGGTAGAAAGATACTGGTAATGAGAGAGAGGGAAGGCAGACTACTCAACTCCTATTTTGCTTCTGTTTTCTCTGCAAATGATACTGATATTTGAACTGGGAAAGATAGAAGAAAAATTATTAAAAGGGAGTTAAAATACCAGAAGAAGGCATAAGAGTAGCTAGCTACCTTTAATGAATTCAAACCAATAGGCCAAGACAAAATATATCCTTGGAGGCTGAGAGAACTTGTGAATGGGACTGCTGAGCCATTGTCCTGATTTGTAAAAACAGGAAGATGGCAGATTCTTCAAACTCTAGTTCTGGGGGCTTTAATTTGATTCCTGGTAATTTCCAGAATCAGTAAAAAGGATAGTTTATAATAATTTAGAAAGGAAGCAGTAGTCCAGCAACTAGCATAACTCCACCTAAAATAGGTCATGCCAGACTAACATAATTTCATTTTTCAACAGGGTTACTAAATAGGTGAAGTGGGGAAGGCTGTGTAGACATACTATAGCTATATTTTGGCAAGCACTTAAAGTCTCATAATATAATACATTTTATTGTTATATTAGCTACTAAATTTATTAAATATTAATACCAAAATATTATTAAATTTATATATAAGATATAAGTATGGACAACATGTAGAATTGTGGGCTAGATGATAGCATGATTAAGTGTACTTGGAACTTGTTCCAAGATAGTATAAAGGGAAGAATGTTTTGTGGGGAGTCAGAATACCAGGGTTTAAATCTTAAGGAGTTTGGCTATTTACCACCTGTGTGACCCAGAGCAAGTCAATTAACCTCCCTGGGCTTCAGTTTCCTCATCTGTGAAATAAGGGAGTTGGAGGAGCTGGTCTCTATGGTCTTTTCTATGTCTAAATCCTATGATTCTGTAAATGAATGAATCCAAAGAGTAGCAATTAATGGGTCTGTGTCATTCCGGAGGGAAGTCTTTATTGAAATGCCTCGGGGATCTGTCCTTTGTCCTTTCCTTTTTAGCAATGACTTAAAGGAAGACAGATGGCACGCACAGACGGAGTTTGTAGATGGCACAAAGTTAGATGAGATAGCTAACATAGTAGGTGAAAGAGTCAAAATCCAATCAGTTCTCAACATGCTAGAACACTGGGGAGAATCTAATCAGATAAAATTCAATAAGGATAAACGTGTCAAGTTCTAACCCCAGGTTTAAAAAAAAATCATTGTTTAAGTATGGGATTTGTATAATTGTATAAGTATACTACAATTTGTTTTTTTAAACAGTACAGTTTAGTGCTATTCAAAAAAAACACTCTGTGGATTTTAGTTGAATGAACGCTCCCATTAAATCAAAAGTGAACATGATCTTAGGTGATATGAAGAGAGACTAATAGCAAGACCTAGGCAAGTATGGTGATGTGTACTGTGCCCTATTCAAAACACCAGTGGAGCACTGGACTCAGTTCTATGCATTTTAGCAAAGACATGAAGAAGCTGGTGAAGGTCCAGAGGACGGCAACTAGAGTCAGGAGAGGACTAAATACCAAAATATACGGGCCCTGTCAAAGGAACTGTGGATATTTAGTATAGAGTAAAGAAAAAGACTTGGGAAAGGGATATGAAAGCTTTTTAATTAAAATACTGGAATCATACTCATATAAAAGGGGAAATTAGCTGGGTTCCTAAGTGAACTCTGAACAATAGTAGGAAGAGAGGGAGGATGGATTGCAGAGGGGCAGGTTCATCTCTACAAAGGAAAATTTTTGAATGATTAGGGCTGTCCAGAAGTGAAAAGGAGTTCCCTAGGGGGCTAGTGAATTTATAGAATCATGTAATATTAGAGTATGAAGGAACTTCCCAGGTCATTTAGGCCAATGCAGGCCTGAAAAGAAATCCCCTCTACAACATTCCTGAGATTGCTTATTCAGCTTTCACTTAAAGACCTCCAGTGAAAAGGAATTCACTACTCTATGTTATTTATTCTCTATTCCTGAATGTCTTCAAACCAAGGCAAAATAACCAGTTCTCCGAGACAGTTACAGGGAGGATTCCTTTTCAGATATGAGCTGGATTAGATGGCTCCTTAGGTCCCTTTGAATTCTGAGTCGGTGATTCTGGGCTAGAATCCCTGTGAAGGGAGTGGGAGGATAGGGGTGGGGGTCCCACCAAGTTCTCGATAGGTGTGGAATGGTTTGAACTGGAGTCAGATAAGAGATCCAGAGGGTTTCACTGGTCTTTGGGGTGTGTATGGAAGGGTCAAAGTTGGGGTGAGAGACTCCTGGGGCCTGACAGGTCTTTAGCTCAATGTGAAAAGGATTCTCACTGCTCTGTAGGTGACTGTGGAAGGGTTAGAATTGATGACAGGGTCAGAGATTCTGGGCATCTTACCTGTCTGAGGATGGATATGGAAGGCCCCACTCTCATCTGGTGGCTGCAGCAGGTGGTAGGTGAGGTGCCCATTAGGGCCCGAATCCCGATCAGTGGCTATAATACGGCCTGCAGTGGCTCCTGGTGGCTGGTTCTCAGCCACAGCCAGGAAGGTGGGCTCTTCCGTGAGACGAGGCCCATGGTCATTTCTGTCTCGGATGCTCACCCTCACAGTGGCTGTGCCTGTCAGACTCCCTTGCCCATCCCCAGTCACAGCCAGGACTGGCAATGTGTATATTTCCCAGGCCTCACGGTCCAGTGCTGTACGCACCCAAAGCCATCCAGTATGTGATTCCACACCAAAGGTTGTACCCACCCCATCTGACTGCAGGTGGTAGGATACAGGGGGCCCTCCCTTAGGGCCCTGTGCCCGCACCTGCAGGAACTTTGTGCCTGGGGCTGTATTTTCAGATAGCTCCACATGATAAGTGGGGTTGTCAAACTTGGGGATCCCACCTCCAGACCCGGTGTCAGTCCCTATACCAGCCCTAGATCCTGTCTCTTGCACAGCTACTCGGAGCAGGAAGTGGCTGGTCAGGGGAGGTGAGCCTCCATCACGTGCTTCCAGCTCTAGCTCATGGGCCAGCCCACCCAGGGGCCTCACCAGCTGCACGTGGCCTGTGGCAGGGTCCACAGCAAAGGCTCCTTTTCCCCCAGCCACCAGTGTAAAGGTGACATGGCCATTGGTACCAGTGTCAGGATCAGGTGCCCGTAGTATATACACAGGTGTGCCTGGACCAGCATCTGGGGGCAGCCACACAGTGTCCGTTGGTGAAGGGAAGGCCGGTGCATTATCATTCACATCCTCCAGCAACACACGAACTCGGGCCAGAGCAAAGGCTGGTGGAGACCCTGTGCCTGCACGCACCTCCAGCTCTAGAACTGGTCCCAGGAGCTCCCTGTCCAGCAGACGCCGTGTCCGAAGCAGTCCTGATGCCCCATCCAATGAGAAGAGGCCCTGTGGGTCTCCCCCAGAGAGTGTGAGGGCCACGGAGCCTGGGCGGCCTGCCAGAGGGAGTGAGAAACTGTAAGGTTACCCCCAATACTAAGCTCATGGGAGACATATAGCAAAGGGCATGATTAGATATGTGTCTAGAAGGGCCACCCCAGCTTGGCTTATTCCATACCACAGAATGGTTCTGTCCAGAAACAGATTGTGGGGGATTGTGACTTGAATCTGGGTGAATAAGTATGTGTGAGTACATGATGACTGTGTGAATGGGTCTGGTATCTCAAGAGTTTCAAGTGTGTATAAATATGCTATGTAAATGAATGTGCGTGGTACCTGGAGAGGTGGCAGGTTGTGAATGTGTGAAAGTATGTGAATGTGTTGTGTGAGTTTTTGTGGTGCCGGGTTGGCAGTGAGAGTGGGTAAGTGTGTGACACCTAAGACAATGAGTTTGTGTGTGTGTCTAATGGTATGGTCCCAGCTCTCCTCTCTCCCTTACTATCCCTATCCAAACTTGCCCATGCCACATCTCGTTGATTCCAATTCCACAGTATCTACTGCATCCATCCCCTTCTCTACGTTCCCAGAGTCACTACCTAGATTCAGACCTTCATCACCTCTCATTTGGACCATTGCAAAAGCCTCCTTACTGATCTCTCTGCCTCATCTCTCCTCTCCCCAACCCTCGCCCGAAACCCGGATGCCAAAGGGATATTACTAAAGCACAGGTCTGACCATGTCATTCCCCTGCTCCAGAAGAAGCTCTGGTAGCCTCCTATTGCTTCTAGGATAAAATACAAATTCTTTCACTGATCACTAAAAGCTCTTCACAATCTAGCCCCAATATTCCTTTCCAGGCTTATCAAACATTATTACTTCACCCATTCTTCAGTTCAGCCCCATCAACCTGCTCTCTGTTAGTCCCTTCTCCCACCTCCATGCCTTTGCCCAGGCTTGTCTGTCCTCTGTGCCAAGAATGCACCTCCTCTAGAATCCTCACCTCCCATCAGAACCCAGCTTACGTGCCACCTCCTTCACGAGGCCCCTTCAGATTCTCTCTAGTTTAACTGTCCCCCCATGTTACTTTGCATTTACTTCCAGTAAATGTGTTGTTTCCTTTCATGGAATGAAGGCTCTCTGAGGACAGACTTTCATTTTTGCCTTTAAATCTTCAGCGCTTAGCACAGTGCCTGGCATACTGGTGGGCTAGAGACCAGCTGGGTGGTTCCATAGTGCACAGAGTGTTGGATCTGAAGTTAGGAAGGCCTGAATTCAAATGCAGTCTCACACACCTCAAAGCTTTGTGAATCTGGGCAATTCACTTAATCGCTACCTGCCTCAGTTTCCTCTTCTGTGAAATGGGGATAATAATAGCACCCACCTCTCTGGGTCATTTTGAGGGTCACACAAGATGATATCTGTAAAATTCTTTGCAAATCTTCAAGCCCTATATAAATGTTAGCTATTCTAGCTATTAGGAGTGCATAAGAAATGCTTGTTGATTTAACTGATGCAGGATAAATGTGTGTGCGTGTGTGTGAGTAGGTAAATATGTCACCAGCTGATGGGGGAATGGGAAGTATATGGTATATGTATATAAGTGCATAAGTATGTGGCACTGGAGGGGGGTGAGTGCGTTTTACCTGGGGGGTGGTGTGCCCGTATGGTGCCCACACTGGTTCCTGGAGGCACATCCTCAAGCACAGAAAAGACATACTGTGCTTGTTCAAAGACTGGAGGTGCAAGAGGCCCAGAGATGATGCTGACGTTGACCTGGGCATTGGGCTCAGCTCGGAGGCCGCCAGCATCCTGGACCCCAATCTCCAGTTGCTGCACAGAGTCAGCCCGTCCAGTAAGGGGCCAGGCCACAGACACTAGCCCTGGAAAGAGAGAGGGAGAATGAAAGGGATGCAGAGAGCAGGACACAAAACACAGGGCACAGAACACAGGATCAGGGGACGAAGGACAAAGATCATGGGCCATGTTACAGAGGACATGGCTCAGGGGACACGGAATGGGAAATAAGACACTATGCAGAAGGGATGGGCAGAGGACATGGGGCATAGGATATGAACACGGAATAGAGAACAAGAGCATAATGGAGAGCATAAGGCATAGGACAAGGGGAGAACAGAGGAGGAAGACAGGTTTGTTGTTCCCGAGTGGGATGTAAATGAAGCTGGCAGTGGGGTGCCCCAGGCATGTACTGCAGAAGTTAGGAGAACACACTGGGGGGACATGGAGAAATCCCAATAACAGGATAGGATAGGTAGTAGCTGAGGAAGTCTCAGGAGTTGAGGAAGTTAGGGGAATTTGGAGGTACCAGGGGGCTGGGGTGTATTCTGGCTCCTTACCTGAGTCCTTGTCCAGGGCAAACAGTGGGGGGCTGTTCCCAGCCAGGATGCGGTAGGTGAGGGTGCCATGGGGACCCTGGTCAGGGTCATGTGCACTGACCCTCAGTATGGCTGTGCCTGGTGGGCTCTGGGTGCTCACACTGGCTGCATATATTCTTGGGTAGAACTCAGGTCGGTTGTCATTCTCATCTGACACAAACACCTTTACATATACAAGTGACTTTAAGCCACCCTGGAAGGAATTAGGGATTGGGATGTGAGAAGGGGAGCTGAAGATACCCTCAGAACAGGTTTGGTCTCCTCACCAGGAGAAATGCCCCTCCCTGTCTTTCCCCCTTACCCCATCTACAGCGGTGACAGTGAAGTCGAAGCTGGCGGGTCCTTGATCACGGTCCAGACTTCGGGATGTGCATACCTCTCCGGTGAGGGGGTCAATTTGGAATGGCGGTGTGCCTATGGAGCTAAGCCCAGCTCCCAGTGAGTAGGAAAGGAGGCCAAAAGGGCCACTGTCTGCATCTGTAGCTGTCACCTGGGGGAGGGGAAAACGTGACTTTTCTTGAAGGTTTTTCTGTTGTCTTGTTTCCTCCTGTTCCTATGCCCAACCACCAGAATCTCTAAAGGGAGCCAGGGCATCTGTAGCCATAATAAACATGGGAACACATGTCCTTCTTCATTTGATCTGTAACCCCCTAAAAAAAAACCCTCCCCCTAAGACAATCTTGAGATATCACTGCATACCTATTGGACTGGCTAAAATGATAGAAAGGAAAAATGACAAATGTTGGAGATGTGGAAAAACTGGGACATTAATACACTGTTGGTGTAATGGTGAACTGATCCAGCCACTTTGGAGAGCAGTCTGGAATTATGCCCAAAGAGTTACAAAACTGTGTAACCTCTGACCCAGCAATACCACTATTGCATCTGTTTCCCAATGGGATCTGGGAAAAAGGAAATGAACTTATATGTTCTAAAATATTTATAGCATCTCTTTTTGTGATGGCAAAGAACTGGAAATTGAAGGGATGCCCATCAATTGGGGAATGGCTGAACAAGCTGTGGGATATGACTGGGATGGAATACTATTGTGCTATAAGAAATGATGAGCTGGTGGATTTTAGAAAAAATGAAAAGATTTGCATGAAATAATGAAAAGTGAAGTGAGCAGAACCAAGAGAACATTGTACACAGTTAACAGCAATATTGTTTGAAGAACAATTTTGAACAACCATGTTATTCTGAGTACAATAAATACTCAAATTAACTATAAAGGAAAATACTACCCAGCCCCAGAGAAAGAACTGAGATGAAGAAGTACATAGAGTATGATTTTTCATATATTTAAAAATCGGCATCAAATGCTGGTCTTCTCTAATTCTGGGTGGGGAGGTAGGGAGAGAGACAGATTGGAACTTAAATGTGACAAAAAAATTAAGTTTTAAAAAACCTTCCCCCTATCTTCTACAAAGGAGGGAGTAAATTGCTCATAGGAAGCCAGCCCTGAACTGAAAGGACAGGACCACCACACGCCCACATGATCTTAAGGGCTGCACATTCCTTGATTTGTTCAACTTTCCCTTAATTATTCAGCCAAGCTATTTTAACCCCAACCTTGACTGAATTAAGTACACAAGGGTTAGGGTTTCTTGATGCCCTAGCCCAGAGATAGGGGTTTTCAAACCTTAGGGTAAAGTAAGCAGCTCCATGAAAGAACAAAGGAACAGAATCTCCAGGGGTGGAAGAGCATCAAGTCACGCTTATATCTGTGAAACAACTTCCTCTAAAATGCCACTTGCCAAAACAGAAGACTTGAGTGAAGTGAGCAGGACCAGGAGAAAATTTATACGTGAACAATATTGTAAAGAAAAACAACTTGAAAGACTTAAAAACACTGATCAATGCAATGACCCACCACAATTTATCTCATGAAGAAATAGCAAATGCTTGTTGATTTTTGTCAGTGGAGAGGTGATTGACTCAGGGTGCTGAGTAAGATACACACACACATATATTTCTAACAGCTCAATGTCAGAATTTGCTTTTTGCTTGACTATTTGTTACAAAGGTTTTATTTTGCTTTCTTTTTCAATAGTGGAGAGAGGTGGCAAGAAGAGAAATTAGATTTTTGTTAACTAAAAAAAAATTTAATAAGAAAATATAGCGTCATTAAGGACAGATGTCAACCTAAATGGAGGTTTCTAGTGGACTAATCAGTACCTCAGGGATGTGACTTAGGGTTCATAGTCTGACATTTATATCAATGCCTTAGGCACAAATGGTATGTTTATCAATTTGGCAGGTGACTCATAGTTGGGAAGCATAGCTAACATGTCTGATGATAGTCAGTATCTAAAAAGATCTCACAGGCTGGAAAGACGGTCTGGATCTAATAAGGTAAAATTTAATAATAATAAAGCTAGCTAGTATTTATATAGCAAACTTTGTGCAAAATACTTTACAGATTTTGTTATTTTATTCTCACAGCAATCCTAGGAGGTAGATGCTATTTTTATCTCCATCTTACAGATGAAGAAACTGAGAGACATGTTAAGTGACTCGTCCAGGGTGTCACGAATTTAGTAGGGGTCTGGACTCCAGGCCCAGCTCTCTATTCACTGCACCATCTAGCAGCTTGTAACAGGCATAAATGCAAAGGTTAAAAAACTCAACTATGAAAGTACGGAAGGGAAAGGCCCGGCTAGATAACAGTTCATGTGAAAAAAATACTTCAGGTATTTTAGCTGACTACAAATCTACCTACTTCCCAGGGTTGTTGTGAGGATCAAATGAGGTTATAGTTATAAAATGCTTAGCGCAGTGCCTGACTCATAGTAAGCACTCAGTAAATGCTTGTTTCCTTCCTTCCTTTAAAAGACAAACAGAGAAGTTTGAGGGAAGGCTGAAAGAAAAGAGGCTGCTTAGCCTAGAGAAGGCAGGAAAGAGGAGCGGTCCTCAAAAACTGACTTTGAATATCTGAAGAGTTGTCATATGGAAGAGGGATCATAATTGTTTTGTTTGGTCCCAGAGGAAAGAGCTGGAACCAGTGAATGGAATTGCAAAGAAGCCTGTAAAGTAGATCTGACTTTAGGGAAAACTTCCTAACAATCACTGATTCCGAAGTAAAGCTGAATGCCTCAGGGGCTTGTTCCTCGACTGCCCATTGTAGGCTTTTTAGCAGAGGTGGGATGATTCCTTTTGTGGAATGCCAACCTATAAAGGAGGGGAGACTAGGCCAGATGACATTTAAGCTACCCTCCCAATCTAGAAGCCTGTGATTCCATGACTCGATTATACTAGGGACAAGAAACTAAAAAACAAAACCCAAACAACCAACCAAGCAGAGAAATTGACCTGTTTTCAGAACGGAAACCTAATCCTATGGTCAGGGAAATTCAGCCTCTGACTGGCCTGGCAGGAATAGCTCCTGCCCATCCTTCTCCTTGCCTATGCTGTCTGGGGAATGTACCAGAGTTTCTGATTTCAGCCATTGGCTATTTCTCTGCCTACTGTGCTGGTTAAGGGTTGTGGTTGGGAACTGGAGCCCCAGTAAGTGCCTTGTGACCTCTGGAGGGCAGGACTGGTCAGTGGAGTTTTGAATGATTTAATTTCAACAAACATTTATTATCAAACCACATTCAAGGCCTCACTGCTGAATGCTGGGGATATCAATGTGACACTTGCTTTGGAAGGCTTGTCTTCTCTTCTACATGCCCCTTCAGTGTCTCAACTTGACAGTGACAGCTGGGGACTAGAAATGCAGGAGGAAATTACCCAGAACTGTGAACATGACAAGTCTGTCACAAGAGGTCATCAGATGTCCTGCTGTTAAAGGCAAGAACCTGGATTCCTTTTTAGTACCATACTGTAGAGAAATCAGCATGTGCTATGTGCTTGAGTCAGGGATATATAGGGTGGAAGCTGCCTGTGTCACAGAAATAAGGGATTGCCTGACCCCCAAGCATCTGGGGGTCAGAGGCCACAGCCAGATATGGATAGGAGACACCAGTAAAACTTGCCAGTGCTCAGCTGGAGAAGGCAGACGCAATATAGAAGGGAGCTGAGCAGAGCTTGGGGGAGGAAGGGATGGCAAGCAGCCACCCACAAGAAAAGACTGAGCCACCTCTGACCTCGGATCATCTGATGAAATGCTAACCCAGATAACCAGAATAGCATGGACGCTGGTGAAGCTATTTCTCTCCTTTCCCCATTTAGGATCCTGACTCTAATCTAATTCTTCCCAGCTTTAGGTCATATGCTAATTTGATTAAGCATTCCTTTATCCCTAACCAAGCCTTTATCCAAATCACAGATGTGAGTATTTATCAGAAGGGGGCTAAGGACAAACCCCTGAGGAACCTCCCTCTAGGTGGATATTTGATCCATTTAGCATGATTCTCTGGACTGAGTCCTTCAGCTAGCCGAGAAGCCATCTATCACCTACTGTCTTAGAAAACAGACTACAGGACCCGGCTTCCTTAAAAGGCTCCTCAGGTGCTCTGGGAATCCCTGGCTGAAGACTGGGCAGGGAGAGAGTGCAGATTTTTTCAAATATTTACCAGAACAAGGAGAATTGAGGAGCTCAATAAATTAACTTATCACTTTAGTTTCATTCTAAACTATAATGATTAATATTGTTTTCTTTCTGGGTCATTCAAAGCTGGGAGGGAGATTAGAACGTGACTTTAGATTTAGATGCTGCAATGATCTGAGTGGATTCCAGGCAGTTGGTGGGAAGATGTGAGTGCTTCCTGATATTAGCCCAGAGATCCAAGGTGGTGGCTTAAATCTCCACAACAGGAAAGGAGAGCTGGCCTGGCATTACCTGGCAAACACGGGCTCTGGTACCCAAGGAATTCGCTTTGGCTTCAAGTCCAACTTTTAATGCTAACTACCCGTGAGACTCGGGCAAGTAATGCCACTTCCTTGGGCCTCAGCTTCCTCATCTGTAAAATGTGGAAGTGGGATTAGATGGCTGGCCTCTGAGGCATCTTACAGCTCTTGAGCTCTGATCCAATGGCAGCCCAAGTTTGGAGCGCCCCTTGGTGGCCTCTCCTAAGACTGCGCTTTAGCTGTTCCAGAGTGGAACAGGAGGCACACAGGTGTCAGTGCTTACCCATCTGATTTTTCTTCTCCCATTGTCCACGTAAAGGGAATATGACCTTCAATAACTTCATAGGCTGTTTTCGTTATTGTTTTTCAATTGGCTCTGGCTCTCTGTGACGACATTTGGGGTTTTCTTGGCAAAGATACTGGGGTGGTTCGCTACTTCCTTCTCCAGCTCATTTTACAGATGAAGAAGCTGAGGCAAATAGGGATAAGTGATTTGCCCAAGGTCACACAGCTAGGAAGTGTCTGAGGCCAGATTTGAACTCAGGGAAATGAGTCTTTCTGATTTCAGGCTCAGCACCCTATTCACTGCAGCACCTAGCTGCCCCTCATGGGCCACAACTACCCTCTACAACAGTGATAAAAACAAAATCACATCTACCACCAGGGAGCTACAGTCTACTGAGAGATACAACATATAAAGTTAAATAAATACAACATAGTGTGAAGAGGGAGAAGAAAAGGAGAATCAGAGTAAGTTTTATGAATGAGGTGGTACCAAGACTTAAAATATCATAATGTTGTGTCCTTGGCCAGTATGGCTTGGACTGTATGGAGTCTTGCAAAAAATCAAATAGGGGCGACCAGGAGGTGGCTTTGGAATCAGGAGGGCTTGAGTTCAAATCAGACTCAGACACTTACTAGCCATGTGACCCTGGGCAAATCACTTAACCCCTGACTGCCTCCAAAAATAAACAAACATGATCAAATAGGTTTTAAACTGATAAAGGAGGGAGAAAATTGCCTGCCTACAACTAGCAAACGAGAAAACAAAAAGAATACCTATAACGAAGAATAGCAGTGGAGATGCTCAGAAGACAGAAGACAAAAACCAAGAAGGTAGGTAGCAGCAGAAACCCTGTCCTCAGATGTACATACATAAATGCACAGAATATGGGCAGCAAGCAAGAGAAACAGAACAACCTACACAAGGAAGCTGATTTGACCACACAGGACTTGGTGGGATGGAACTCACAAATGATATATGACTGGAGGGAATGCTACAGACCTAGACAGAAAGGGGAAAGAGATGAAAGAGTTTGGAAAGTAGATCATAAGACTTTCGTGGATGCATGATATGGTAATAATAGAGAGTTTAATGATGGAAACCTCGGAGGGAAGTGACCACACCAGTTTAGAATTTTTGATCTAGAAGAGGAAAATGAGACATAGACTGCCATGTGCCCTAGATTTTGGGAGAGCAGATTTCAAAAGATTTAAAGAAAGGATAAGTAGGATACCATGGTTTAAAATTCCATTGGGTGGGAGGGGGGCAGTAGGACATTCCTGGAGAGGGATGAGGGCTGGAGGACCAAAGAAAGATAGGGCTGGATTTAAAGATCTGAGAGGGCCATCGGAATTTAAAGGCGCTGATAAGATCACAAAAGGAGAAATCCTCTAGTCATCCCAAATGGAAAAAGAGGTATTCCTATATCCCTATGAATATGTTAGCACAACAGTTAGGCGTGGTGAAGCTTGCATCCAGGAATGGTGACCTCCTCCCTACTGCTAATCCCTATGCTTGCTTCATTTAGAGCCTAGGGCTTTGGGGACAATCACTCCATTTTCTCCTACAAAGCTCTGCCTCCATTGAAGCCTCTCTGAGTCTCTAAATGTGGAGATCCCCCAAGGTTCTTTCCTTGGCCTTGTCTTTTTT
>CM053588.1:77151436-77204185 GCA_028646515.1 Pseudochirops corinnae | reverse complement strand
GCCTCAAAACTACTCGGAATTTTTTTTGCCAAGTATACACTTTTGGGGTGGCTAGGTGGCACAGTGAATAGAGCGTCAGCCCTGCAATCAGAAGGCCTGAATTCAAATCGGGCCTCAGACACTTAACATTTACTAACTGTGTGACCTTGGGCAAGTCACTTAACCCCAATTGCCCTACCTTCCCCCTCCAAAAAAAAAAAGGAAAAAAAAGCATGCATTTAATATGCATATATACACACACATATTTATGTATGTATATATATGTGTATGTATACACACACACACATACACATATATATATTTGCTGTTTAGTTGGTTAAAACTCTTTGTGATCCCGTTTGATACTGGAGTGGTTTGCCATTTCCTTCTCCAGCACATTTTACAGATGAGGAAACTGAGGCAAAGAGGGTTAAATGACTTGCCCAAGGTCATACAGCTAGGAAGCATCTATTTGAATTCAAGAAGATGAATCTCATTTCTAAAATATATACAGAATTGAATCAAATTTATAAGAATACAAGTCATTCCCAAATTTTATAGATATGAACATGCAGTTTTCAAAGGAAGAAATTAAAGCTATCTATAACCATATGAAAAAAATGCTCTAAATCACTACAGAGAAATACAAATTAAAACAACTCTGAGGTGCTACCTCCCACCTATCAGATTGGTTAATATGACAGAAAATTAAAATGATAAATGCTGGAGAAGATGTGAGAAAATTGGAACACTAATGCATTGTTAGTGGCAGTTGTGAACTGATCCAACCATTTTGAAGAGCAATTTGGAATTATGCTCAAAGGGCTATAAAACTGTGCATACCCTTCGATCCAGCAATGCCACTACTAGCTTTGTGTCCCAAAGAGATCATAAAAAAAGGAAAAGGATCCACATGTACAAAATATAGCAGCTCTTTTTTTTTGTGGTGGTAAAGAACTAGAAATTGAGGGGATGCCCATCAATTGGGGAATGGTTGAACGAACTGTGGTATATGATTCTGATGTAATACTATTGTGCTATAAGAAATGATGAGCAGGCAGATTTCAGAAAAACCTGGAAAGACTTACATGAACTGATGCTAAGTGAAGTGAGTAGAACCAGGAGAACATTGTACACAATAACAGCAACATTGTGTGATGACCAACTATGATAGATTTAGCTCTTCTCAGCAATTTAATGATCCAAGACAATTCCAAAAGACTCGTCATGGAAAATGCTAACCACATCCAGAGAAAGAACAATGGAGTCTGAACGCAGATTGAAGCAGACTATTTTTGCTTTCTTTTGGTTTTTTTGTTTTTTCTTTCTCGTGGTTTTTCCCTTTTGTTCTGATTCTTCTTTCACAATATGACTAATGTGGAAATATGTTTAACATGATTGTACATGTATAACCTGTATCAGATTGTTTGTTGTCTTGGGGAGGGGGGAGGAGAGGGAAGGAAAAAGGAAGAAAAATTTGAAACTCAAGATTTTACAAAAATGAAAGTTGAAAACTATCTTTACATGTAATTGGGAAAAAATACTATTAAGGAAAAAAAAAAGATGAGTCCTCCTGACTCCAGGCCCAGCACTTTATCCATTATATCATCTAACTACCCGTACACACACACACACACACACACACACACACACACACACACACACACACACACATAGAGTCTCCTGGGATAGAATGTAAGCTCCTTGAGGGTGGGAGTTATTTCATTTTTGTCTTCAAATCCCAGTACTTAGCACAGCTCCTGGCACCTAGAAGGCACTGGATAAAAGTCTTTTGATTGATGGATTTATTGGCTTCTTCTTTCCTCCTCTATGCCCTTCACTGTGACTTTAGGGTCTCCAGAGCTCAATACTGGATAAGCAGATGATAGGTTCCCTCTGGGGACAATGTCTTCTTTAATGATTAAGTGAGACCTTCTAGATTGCTTCGGCATCAAAATCTCAGAAGCCCAACCCTATGCAGTACCCCTTTTCTTGAAAGGCAGCTGGGTGGTACAGTAGACAGGGAACTAAGCCTGAAATTGGGAAGACCTGAGTTCAAAGCCCCTCTCAGGGATTTACTAGCTGTGCGAACCTGAGTAGATTACTCAGTCTTTGCCTGCTTTAGTTTTCCCATCTGCAGAATGGGGAGAGTAATAGCACCTACCTCCCAGAGTTGTTTTGAGGGGGGAAAAATGGGTTAACATTTGTGAAGCACTTTGCGAACTTTGAAATGCCATGTAAATGCTGGTTATTATTATTGTTGTTATTTTGTTGGCAGACAGGACCAATGAGATGAGATATACTTTTTGTGTTCTAGAAGGTTACCAGGTGGTTTTCAAGGGGAACAAAAAATGAACATTCCTGTCTGAATCTCTCCAACCAAGGAAAATGAGCTTTTGGGGAAGGGAGAGACACATTTCACTTCCAGCAAGGCTGCCAGATACAGAATATCCAGCTTCACCCAGTAAGTGTCTGAGGCTAGGTTTGAACTCTGGTGTTCCCAACTCTCAGCCGGGCATTCTATTCTCTGTGCCATCTAGTTGTCCTTGTAAACTTTAAAGCCCTAAGAAGGACGATGGCTGACATATAGCATTTTTTTAAGGTTTGCAAAGTGCTTTCTATAAGCCATCTCATTTGACTCCCTCAACACCCTTGGGACTTAAGGTGCCATTATTCACTGGACTTTACAGATAAGAAGACTGAGACAAGAGCTTAAAGGTCACTAAGGAAGGTAACTAAGAAAGTAACTGAGATGGGATTTGAGACCCTAATCTTTTTGGCTCCCAGTTCCACATTCTCTCCACAGCACTACCTAGCCGTCCTACTATGTAAATGGCGTGACTGTTAGGATGCTTACCAGCCTGATGGATCCAGGCATCTAAGTCATAGTGATCACCAGGCCTTGGAAGCCCCTAGGCCCATGTCTGATCTTACTGGCTCCTTCCCCTTCTACTTGAATGTGCTGCCAACCCCTCAAAACAGATCTGTTCCAAACACAACCGATCCTTTTCTCTGTCAGCCTCCTGGTTTCTTTCAAAGGCATTGCCATCTTTCCAATGACCCCTCCTCCAGTCTCTGAGCCAGTGTGATTCATTCCCTGCAATATCTCTAGCATATGCTAGAGAGACTGGAAAGGTAGAAAGGCAGTAGCACAGAGGGGAGCGTGCTGGATTCAGAGTCAAGAAGGCCTGAATTTAAACCCTGGCTCCAGCCACTTAGTAGCTCTGTGATTCTGCCCAAGTCAGCCTCAGTTTCCTCATATTTAAAATGGGGATAATTATAGCACCTACTTCCCAAGGTTGTTCTGAGGATCAAATGAGACAATATTTGTAAAGTACTATATGAACACTGGATAGTATTAGCCGCTTCATCTCTCCTTCCATAGGTGCTGTTGCTCTAGGGAAGTCCCTCATCACCTTTTGTATTGTAATAGTCTCTTAACTGAATCAGGGCCCCAGAGTCTGAGATGGAAGGAACCTCAGAAAAGATCTAGTCTAATGTGTACTAGAACAAGAATCTTCTTTCCAAGGTTCCTAAGTGGTGAGCCAGCCTTTGTTTTAAGATCTCTAGGGACGTGCCTCCTGAGGAAGCTGCTCCATTTCTGGATAGCGCTATTAGGAAGTTTTCTTTAATGTCAATTGAGATCTGTGCTTTGCCTCCCTGACTTGTCTCTCCTTCCTGTTCTCATTCAATCTTTGGACTTTGAAACCACTTTCTCAGATGATACTAATGACCCCTTGTCTCCTAAATCTCATAATCTTTTCTTAACCCTCATCCTACTTGATCTACCTTCTGCTTTTGACACTATCTCCTCCCGAACAGTACCAGGGGATCATAGGATTTAGAGCTGAAAGAGACCTCAGAGGTCATCTAGTTCAAACCCTTCATTTTAGATAGGGAGACCAAGGCCAGAGAGGTCAAGTGACTTGCTCAAGGTAATGCAGGCCATTAAGTGGCAGAGTCTGGATTCAAATCCAGGTACTCTGACTCCAGATCCAATCTCTTTTCCATGATACCACACTTCTTTCCCAGAATTACACAACTCTCCTCTCTCCTGGTTCTCCTTTCATCTACATAGCTATTCCTCAAATACTCTCAAAGCTCTGTCCTGGGAACCCTATCTCTTTCCTCTAAATTTTCTCCCTTAGTGATCTCATCTTCTCCAGTGGGTTTAGGTTTTCAAATTGATACACCCAGTCTTCGTCTCTCTCCTACACTCAAAACGTGTACCCTCAGCTGTTTGATAAACATCTCCCTCCAGTAGCCCCACCAACATCTCAAATTTAACATGTCAGGTGAGACAAAGTTGGAAAGCATGTTATAAGCCTCAAAGTACCATAAAAATTCTACTTATTATGATTTTGATCAAAGCATACTAGCTTCCCTCTAAAAAATTCCTCCACATTTTCCCATTTCTGTTGAGAAACTGAACCCACATCCTATCTACCAACATCTTCCCTGATAAGGTCTGAAATCTCAGTCATGCTTTGCCTTTCCTTCACCCCTGTAACCAAGTAGATGTCAAATATGGTTTATTCTGCCTCCATAACTCCTCTTGCTTCTATCCCCTTTCTTCATTCTCAGAGCCACACCCTAGTTCAGGCTTGGACTATTGTCCCAATCTCCTTATAAGTCTTCCTGCTTCCAGTCTCCTCCCCAAGACACCCTTGATACAACTGACAAAACCTTCCTAAGTCATAGGAATGACATAACATGTCACTCTCCTGCTCAAAACCTCTAGTCAATTTTATTGCCCCCAGGACTGACTACATATGCCTTAGCCTGGCATTTAAAAGCCATTATAATTTGGCTCCAAATGACCTTTGCAGACTTTATTCAAATTGCTTCCATTTATGTAGTCTACCTTCTAGCCAGCAAAACGAGACTCTTAGGTAGGAGTTACTTGAGCTTGGCAGTTCATCTCCTGTCTTGAGCTTCCCAGAATTCTTATCTTCCTCCATGGCTCAGCTCAGGGGTTATTTTTTCCTACCATGAAGTCTTCCCCAAGTCTACATCCCCCACCCCAGGCCTCTTTCCCTCCTTAAATAACCATGCATTGACTGATGGGAAACGATGATCATTTTTCTTTTTTCTTTGTATTGCCAACATCTCACAAAGTGTGTGGCCCACAGGATGTACTTACGAAAGGTTTGTGGAATTGATGTGAAGTAGGAGGGAGAAAGAAGGGGTCCTAATACAGGCTAAAGACACAGAAAGGATTATTTTATTCCCCTTCCCCCTGATAACTGTTACCTGTAGTTCCATCACTGCCCACCCCCTTTTAATCCTCAGGCCTGTCTCTACTTTACTGTGACCATCCCTCCTCTCCTATCACAAATCCTTCCCTCATACTCCCCATGTGCCTCCCCCAAGCTTCCAGGACCCCACCTGTAGGAAGCAGGTGCCAGGGGCCGTGCCCTCAGGCAGGGAGGCGTTGTAGAAGGTCCTCTTGAACACAGGTTCATTGTCGTTCACGTCTTGCAGGACTACGTTGACCGTGGCTGTGGAAGATAACGCAGGCTGCCCTCCATCAGTGGCCAGCACTGTTAACTGTGGTCGTGGCTCAAGCTCATAGTCCAGTGGGGCAGCTGTGGTAATTACTCCTGTAACTGTATCAATAGCAAACCAATGGGCATGAGTTCCAGGCATAATGCTATAGGCCACATTGCCATTGGGGCCCTGGTCAGGGTCATGGGCGGTGACTCGGGCCACAAAGCTGCCAGGAAGCACAACCTCAGGAAGAGGCTCAGGCTGGTAGAGCAGGCGATCAAAGGTTGGTGCATTGTCATTGACGTCTGTGACATGAAGGACAAAGGCAGCCTCTGCACGCAGCGGCGGGGACCCAGCATCGGTAGCAGTGACCCGAAGCTCATAGGCATCTTGCTCCTCTCGGTCTAGCCGCCGAGCCACACACACCAGGTAGATAACACTGTCCTGGGTGGTCAGGGCAAACTTCCCATCACCACCCTCCAGGGATACATTGACGTGTGCATAATCCCCATCGTCTGGGTCAGACACAGAGATTCGAGCTACCAGCTGGCCTGGCTGCGCACCCTCTGACACACGAGGGGAGCCATCCTCACTAAGGAAGATGATGGTCATGGTGGGCTGATTGTCATTGGAGTCGCGCACGTGCACAGTGACAAAAGCTGAGCCCACCTCAGGATGAGCACCCCCATCACGGGCCTGCACCACCAGCTCATGCACACGCCGCTGCTCAAAGTCCAGTGGCCGCTCAAGCCGCAACAGCCCTGTGCGGGCATCAATAGAAAAGGGGCCGTCCCCATCACTCTGCCGTCGATTGATTTCATAGGTCACAGCTCCATTGGCCCCAGCATCAGCATCAGCAGCAAATACCTGTAGGACAGGGCTGCCAGGGGGCAGGCTTTCAGATACCACTGCCCGGTATCGGCTCTGGTTGAAGGCAGGGGCATGGTCATTGATGTCCACCAGTGTCACATCCAGCAGGGCTTGGGCCCTCCTAGGGGGTGCCCCACCATCATAAGCTTCCAGCCGCAGTGTGTAGTGTGAGCGGTTCTCACGGTCCAGCTCCCCACTGACCACCAGCTCAGGCACAGGGGAGCCATCAGGGCCAGGGCGTGTTTCCAATCGGAAGGCCTGACCAGCCCCTTCCCCAGACAGCGCATAGCCTTGGGTTCCCAGATGACCAGCATCAGCATCATGGGCAGGTTCCAGGGGGTAACGAGTGCCAGGGGCTGTGTGCTCTGGCACTTGAAGGCTGGCACGAGCCTTCGGGAAGGCAGGCGCATGGTCATTGATGTCAGCAACACGCACTGTGACCTCCACGGTGGCACCATCTGGTGTGACTGCAGTGAACTGGTAGTGGTCTCGGCGTTCTCGGTCCAGAACTCGGGCAGTTCGCACCACACCACTCTGCTCATCTATGGCTAGGTCTGTGCCCACACCGCTGCCCTCCTGGGCAGAGATGAAATACATGTGGGGAGTTGCTGTGTCTGCAGGCAGCCCTGCACTGATGTCCCCAATCAGTGTGCCAGCTGGCTGCTCCTCATCAATCTGCAGGTCCAGGCTACCTGCCTGGCCCTGCACCCCAGGTGCCTGTGCCCCCAGCAGCAGCAGTAGCAGGGGAAGCAGTGGGAAGGGCCAGGTGGATCTTGGGCCCACTGAGGGGTGGGGAGCACCCAGCTCGGCCTCCTGCTCAGACTCCAGCTCCATGTCAGAGATGGCTCCAGGCCTGACTCCAGAGCCTGCTCCTGCTCCTGCTCCAGCTCTGGCCCTGCCTCTGGCTCCCTGATCCTGCAAGGAATGCAGAGGAGAGGTCAGACATGGTTGGGGAGGTGGACCGCCTAGCAAGGCTTTGGGGTCAAGTTACTGGGCCCACAGGCCTGGCAGTACTGGCAGTACCACAAAAGACCACGTGCATATTTGTACATTTTTTATATACAAAGAGAAATATACACAATACGGAGACATAAAGAGACAAATACATATACACATGGACTCTCAGAAATATGCTCATGTATACATGCCTGTGCCACACACACACACACACACACACACACACACACACACACAGCCAAACACACGGCTGTGAGCGCCATACAATCAGTCAGGTCAGTGGTTACACATCCCTGACCTCTGGCCTCCCAGGCCTGGCTCTGGGACCGCCCCCATCACTGCCTTCCATAGCATCTCCAACTGCCCCAACTTCTTCTCCACCTGCTCCCAGGTGGGAACACGGTTTCCTCATTTTCCTGGTTCTATGGTGACACTCCACCTCCTTCATCCTAAAATTGTCCCCAATCTGCTCCATCCCTCAATCTGTCCTCCTGACTCACCACCAGTTGGTTCTCTCTTCCCTCTCCCCTCCCCCTGAACCAGTTTTGGGGCCACAGCTGGTTCTCATTAGGAAGAGGGGGACCAGGGCTGCTCTTTAGGGCCTGTAACTCGATCCCCCTTTCCCTTCCCCTGAACCAAAAGCTCTCCCCCCTCACCCCAGCCCACAGTTTCAGCCTGCGCCCATTTTCATCAGTAAAACTCAGCTGGGGATTTAGCGTCTAGGGGAAATTTAGGAGGGTGGGGGAGAAGAACTGTTAGTGAGAGGGGGAGTGAGCGTGAGGGGGAGTACGTGTTTGTGTGCAGGAAGCATAGATGGCCAGTGAATGAGGGGGGAGGGGCCGTTGTAAGGGAAGTGTATGTTTGAGGAACGTATGTGAAGGGAGTATATGTGTCAGGAGAGTGTGTATGAGAGAGAGGAGTGTGGATGAGTGAGAGCAGTTTGTGTGAGAAAGGAGCGCCCACTTCTCCTAGATATTCTCTCTTCACTAGGTTTCCATTACGCCATCCGGGTTCTCCCCTGGCCTGACGGTTCCTTCTCAGTCTCCTTTGTTGGATCTTTGTCTAGATCACATCCACAATGGTCAGTGCTCCCCAGAGTTCTGTTCTGGGCTCTTTCCTCTTCTCCCTCTATGCTATTTTACTTGGTGATCTCATCAGCTCCCATGGATTCAATTATGGTGTCTATGCTGATGACTCTCAGATCAGCTTATCCAGCCCTAACCTCTCCTAACCTCTGGACTTAAATCTCCAGTTGCCTATTGGACATCTCAAGTTAGATGTCCTGGAGATACGCTAGCCTCCACATATCTGAAATGGAATGCCTAAGCCCTCCCTCTTCTGGACTTCCTTTACTCTTCAGGACACTGCCTATCCTGCCAGTGACCCTGGCTCACAATCCAGATGTCCTCCTCCGCTCCTCACTATCTCACTCTCTCCCTGCCTATATAACCATTCCAGGGCCACGGCCTGTAGAGTCTACCTTCAAATCACTCCTTTGTGTACTAGGCCTTCTCTCCTCTTACACTGAAACCTCATCATGTCACAGCAAGCCTATTGCTAGAGCTCAAATCCTGCCTTCTACAGATAGCTCGTCCTGATCCCCCTCAGTTCTCAGGCCTTCCCTCTGTCAGACGTAGTATGTTTGTCCATAGCGGTTTTCCTGTTGTCTCCTCTCATTATACTGTGTGCCTCTTGTGAGGAGAGACCTTCTTTGGCCTTTGTATCCCAGTGCTTAGTACAGTACTTGGTGCGTGTTATTGTTCAGTTGTTTCAGGCCTGTCTGATTCTTTGTGACCCCATTTTGGGGTTTTCTTGGCAAAGATACCAGAATGGTTTGCTATTGCCTCCTCCAGCTCATTTTACAGATAAGGAAACTGAGGCAAACTAGGGTAAGTGACTTGCCCGGGGTCACACAACTAGTAAGTATCTGAAGCCAGATTTGAACTCAAGTTTTCCTGACTCAAGGCTTGGCACTCTATCCACTGCACCACATAGCTGCCTTTGGCACACAGTAGGTACTTAATAAATGCAGAGAGGTTAAGGGATTTGCCCAAGGTGACAAAGTCATTATGTACCTGGGACAGTATTTGAACACTCTTCCATGTAACTCTGAGGCCAGCTCTCTCAGCTCTCTATTCAGTATACTATGCTGCCTATAAATAAGGTGCTTATGAGTGTCTGGAGAATTTAATTGAAATTCTGACTTAATATATGGAAAATTTTCCTAGTATTAGACCTATCCCAAAGTGAAACAAACTGCCTTGTGAAGGTCTTTACATAAAGGCTACACAACCATCTGCCTGGGATTTCTGCTGAATGATGAGGTAGACTAGATAGTTTCTTAAGTCTCTTCCAACTCTGAGATATTGTGATTTGGAGTATGTATGAGAGAGGAAGGTATGAAGAGGTGGCAGTATGTTTGGGGAATGTGAAGATGTGACAAAAGAGTGTGTGTGTGTGTGTAAACTAATGTGTGGAGAGGGTGTAAGAAGAATGGGAATTATGGGAGAGAGCCTGGGGCAAAATGGGTTGGCTTGTATGTGTGGGGAGTATGTTTTGGGGAAACTGGGGAAATGTGGGACATATGTTTCTTGGAATAGTCACTGTGAAGGGCTGCTGAGGGTCCAGTGGCTACACAGACAGACCAGAGTTGTGTATAAGCAGTTTGATGTACAATCATAGATTAGTAACTCAAATAAAGGTTTAAAAGGTCTTAAAACAGGATCCTAGGGAACAAGAAATGACGAGAAAGCCCAGGGAGCCTGGGCACATACAGAACTATAGAAGAGGATAAAAAACAGACCAGCAGGGTCCAAGTGGGCATAAAGTGATGGGAGAGGTCAGATAGCTAACCAGTAGGGTGGCCAAAAACAAAGAATGAGAAAAGAGAGCAGGCCAGCAGAAGCCAAACAGGCAGAAGACGAGGGAAAGAACAGAGGTTAGCCCAACATCTAAGTACACAATGAGAGAGGACAAGAGAAAGAGTGTTAGGGTTCCAGTGGGCATGGAGCTATGAAGAGAAGGGACCGATCACTTAAGCCCAGGCAGACACAAGGTGATAAAAGAGATCAAAAAGACACTGGGAGAAAAAGACAGAGGGAAGCAAGAGAGAGCCATAGTGGCCAGGCAGGCCCAGGGCTAAGGGAGAGAACAGGGGACAGACCAGCAGGGCCAAAATAAGGAAAGGGTGATAGGAGGATATAAGATGAGCTGTGGTGGCCAAGGGAAAATTGGATGGGAGAGACAATGGAAGCTGTGGGGTCAGAAGGGAGTTGGGAGAATTAAAGAGAGACAAGGAGAGAACTCCGCTTAAACTGTGAGCAAGAGCCTGGGCAATCCCAATGACCAGATCCCGGCAGGGAGGATGAAAGAGGACAGAGAGAGGGACAAAGACATTGAGATAAATATATAGAGATTCAGAAAGATCCACACACAAGATTCAAGGACAGAGAAAAAAGCAGATATTGAGATAGAAGTAGTAAAGACTAGAGACAGAAGAGAGGCAGAGAGAGGCAGGTAGAAAATGAGACACAAAGGGACAGGAGACAGAGAAAAGAGGCAGACAGAGAACAAAACACAGAAGAAGAGAGATACAGTAAACAGAAGTGGACAGGCAGGGGTAGGGAGGTGGGAGAGTGGAGAAATGACCTAGATATGGGTGAGCTTAAATCCCAGGCGCCTTGATTTTGAGGTGGAGCAGAACACAGACCAGGCCTCCTCCCTCAGTTTCCTGTCTTGTTATTGAGACTTGGAGGGCAGGAGATAGGAGAGAACAAGAGCAAGGGGGAAAGGCAGAGGGGTAGGAACACAGACACACCAGGGGCAAAGGTGAAAACAGGACAAAAGACAGGAATATGGGGGAGAGACTGCAGGGAGTGGAAGATAAGACGAGAAAGAGGGAGAAACAAGGAAAAGAGAGAGACAAGATGTGAGGTTAGGGCTATAAAAGGAAGAAACAGAGGGTCAGTGGGTAAAGCGAAGACAGGGAAGGCAAGGGAAGAAACTGAGACAGAGGGAGGGGCAGAGACAGCGAGACAGGGTAGATGCCGAGGACAGAGGGGCAGGGAAGAGAAAAATATGGGGGATAGGAAAAAAGGCTGATAGGGCAGAGAGGCAGATAATGAGTAGTGTGGGGGCTTCAGGGTAGGGAAAACACAGAAATGGAGGTCATGCCAAGGACCGTCAGGGAGAAACAGCTAAGGTGCAACATGAAGAGGAAAAGATAAGCAGCTGGTGGGGAGAGACAGAGGGAAAAGAAAAAGAGATGAGAGTGTAAATAGAGGAAGATATGGAGAGAGAGAGAGAGAGAGAGAGAGAGAGAGAGAGAGAGAGAGAGAGAAAGAGACAGAGAGAGACAGAGAGAGAGACAGAGACAGAGAGAGAGACAGAGAGAGAGAGAGAGAGAGAGAGAGAGACAGAGAGACAGAGAGACAGAGAGAGAGAAAGGGTAAGAGTGGGGGGAAAGACAGGGACAGAAATAGAACCAGACAGTAGAGAAAGAAGGGTAACTGACCAGAGAATAAAGAAGAAAGAGTGATGGGAGGAAAGAAAAAAAGAGGAAAAAGAGGATAGCCCTGCCTAGGGAAACCTATGATCTGAGAGGGAAGGCACAGTCACAGCTCAAAGGGAATCTCTTGTCTTAAAGAACAAAGACATGAAAAGACACAGAAATTTAAGGGGGGTGGGTGGAGAAGGTGAGAAGACAGGAAGAGGCAGAGGGAAATGAAACAGACAGACATAGAGAAAGGAATTTGAGTCAATCCAATAAACATTTATTAAGTACCTACTATGTTCAAGGCACTATTGAAGAGTCATAGAAAAGTGAAATGCAAATAGTTTAAAAAAAACATAAAAAGGAAAGAGGAAGAGAAGAGAAAGGAGGTAGAAATGGAGACAGAGTAGGGAAGGAGGGGAAAGAAAAGGGAAGGAGGGAGGGAGGAAGGGGGAGAAGAGAGAGAGCCGAGTGGAGCCGGGCAGAGAGAGGAGGGGAGAGAGCAGGGAGAGAGCCAGGATGGAGCTCCGAGAGGACAAAGAGGAGTCTAAGCAGGAGGGGGAGGAGGAGCCACGGATAAGGCAGCCCCCTACTCAGCAGGCATGGAGATCAAACCAATGGGATGGGGAGAAAAACCAGAGCAACTCACCCTCCTCTACTCCCAAGGGAAGGTTCTAGGTAGACACCCAAAAGAGACTGGGGGGACGAGAAGGGATGAGGGGGAGGGGAGTAGGGAAAGTGTGTTGTGGGGGGACAAAGGGGAGAGAGAGGAGGAGGCAGAGTGGAGAGAGGGAAGAGAGAGGGGAAATGGGAGAGAGGAAAAGATCAGGGCAATTAGGCAAAAGAAGTCTACATAGTATAGAGCGAAAGGAGACATGGGAAAGAGGAGAAATAGGAGGGATGAAAAAGAAAGGAAGGAGAGAAAAGGTACAGAAGAAAGACAAAAGAGATACAGAGAAGAAAGGACGGAGCAAAGAATATCAAGAAGAGGGAGAGATCAAGGAAAAAAGAGGAAATAAAAGGGTGATAAGGCAGAAAGGGACAGAAGGAGAGAGAAGGGAGGTGAAAAGGAGAAAAGGAGGGCTAGAGGAGAGGGGGATACAGGGGGAGACAGCAAAGAGAAGGGACGGATATGAGCGAGAAAAAGCAGGACAGTAAGGGAAGAGTGGAGGGCTGAGGAGAGAAAGAAGGCAGGACAGTGAAAAGAGTACCAGAGAGAAAAAGAGCCCAGAAGGGAGAAGGGGAAACAGAGGGCGTCAAGAAGGGGACAGATACAGGGCAAAAGGAATGGCTGACAGAGAGAAAATAAGGCATACAGAGAGCAAAGAGAGAAAGGAGCCAGGACATTAGAGGAGAAAGAAGTGAAAGAAATGGGTACAGGCAAGAGAAAGAAGATGAGAGGGTTAGACAAAGGAGACAAAAGGCAGAGAGCAGAAACATGGAAGAGAGAAGGGGGCCAAAGGGAGGGGAAATGGAGAGAGTGAAAGACAGGGGAGCAGAGGGGAGAGAAGGGGGCAGAAGGGAAGAAAGAGAGAGAAAGAGGGAAGCAGAGGGGAGAGAAGGGGGCCGAAGCGAAGGGAAGTGAAAAGAGTGAAAGAGGGGAGCAGAGGGGAGAGAAGGGGGCCGAAGGGAGGGGAAGTGAAAAGAGTGAAAGAGGGGAGCAGAGGGGAGAGAAGGGGGCCAAAGGGAGGGGAAGTAGAGAGAGCGAAAGGCAGGAGAACAGAGAGGAGAGAGAAGGGTGACAAAGGGAGGGGGGAGAGAAAAAGAAAGTCATTTAAATTTTGAATCAACTTGAGTTGTCAAAAGGGGGAAAAAAAAGAGAGAGAGGGCAGAATAGAGGAGAGGAAAAGATGGTACTAAGGAGGCAGACAAAAACTGCCAAGAGATGTGGGGGTTAGTGATAAGAGAAAAGGAAACAAGGCTAAAGAACAGAGAAACAGTAGAAAGAGAAGAGACAGAAGGAAGAGAAGGTACAGAAAAGGAGAGCAGGAAAAGAAAAGGTATCATAAGAGGGAAAGCAAGGATGAGATGAGAACAGTGGATAGAAGAGAGAACATAGAATGGGAAGAGAGGACAGGAGGAGAGGAAAGAGAAGGGAAGCAGAGAGAAAGGAGAGTGAAAAGAGACACATAGGTAAAGAGAATAGTAACAGAAGAGAAAAAGGAAACAGGAGAGATTGCAAGGCACATGGAAAAAGAATTGGGAAGAAAAGGTAGAGGAAGCAGGCAGAGCAGGGGAACAGAGGGGAAAGAGGTAAGGAACTGAGCTCTCACAGCATACTGGAGTTTTAAAAGCCATCTAATTCAACTAATTCTGGGAGAGGAATACCCTCTACAACACCCCTGTGGGTACCTGGCAGGCAAACCTCTGCTTCAGAGCTTCTCGGCAGAGAGACAGTGAACAAGAGATGAAGACCCAGGCCTACACATTCAGAAATGAAACAGCAAATGTGTGATTTGTTTTGTCCTCCTGTACTTATTTGTGACAAGAGAGAGTTCTGTTGGGCGGGAAGTTACATGGGAAGTTACAATAAAGGGCAAGGAAAGAAAACAGCATCAATAAAAAATTTTAAAAGGAAAAAAACCCATCGCTTGAAGATTACTTTTTGACAGGGGTAACTGATGGGAAGTTTTGCCTTTCCGTAACTTCACTCCATTGTTCCTATTTTTCTGTCTTCTGGAGCTAAGCAGAACAAGACTGATCCCTCCTCCCCATGATGGCCCTTCAAATATTTGAGGACTGCTATCATCCTCCACTAAGCCTTCTCTTCTCTAGGCTAAACATCTCAATCCCTTCAGCTGAGCCTAGATCCTTGTATGGCATATTCTCCAGTCCTCCCAAGATCTTGACTGTCTTCTTCTGGATCTACTCCAGCTTTTCTAAGACCTTCCTAAAACATGACGCACAGAACTGGATGCAATGTGGTCTGACCAGAGCACAAGACAGAACTATCACCTCCCTTAGTCTGGGCCATCATGTTTTGTTTTTTTTTTTTAACACAACTTGAAGTTGCATTAGATTTCTTTGGCAGCCATGACAAGCTGTTCAACAAATTAAATATTTATTAAGTGCTCACCATGTATCAGGCATTGTGCTTGGCACTAGGGCTATACAGACCAAAATGAAAATAGTCCCTGCCCTCAAGTAATTTACATTTGACTAAGGAAAAGCAACATGTACATAAATATGTAAATATACAAAGGATAGACAAAGTAATTGGAGGGAGGCACTAAGAATTGGAGGACCAGGAAGGGCTTCCTGTAAGAACTAGTACTTGAACTGATCTTTGAAAAGAGCTAGGGATTGCAAGAGGTGGGAACGAAAAAGGAGAGCATTTCAGGAACGCTGTGCACAGCTTGTGCAAAGGTAGGAAGGTAAGAAATGGAGCATTGTGTATGGGGAAGAGCAGGCAGATCAATCTGGCTAGCATATAGACTGCATGAGGAGTAGGAATATGAAATCAATCTGAAGAGATGGGGTTGGCTTCAGACTGTAAAAGGCTTTAAATGCCAAGCAGAAGAGTTTATATTTTATCCTGGAGTTAAAAGGGAGTCACTGAAGCTTACTAAAGTGAGGAATGATGTGGCCAACCTGTGTTTTAGGAATACTGACTTGGCAGCTATGTGGAGAATGGATTGGAGAAGAGAAAGACCTGAGCTAGGGAGTCCTGGCTCAATCACCCAATTAGGATGCTGTTCAGTAGTCCACATGAGAGGTCCTGAGATCCTGAACTAGAGTAGTGGCTATGTCAATAGAGAGAAGACAACATATGAGAGATATTGTATGGGTAGAATCAACAACCTTGTGAGTTGATTGGATGTAAGGATGAGGAAGAGGGAAAGGTTGAGGATGACTTTGAAGTTGTAATTTGGTTGACTAGAAGCATGGTGGTACCATCAACAGAAGCAGAGAAGTTAAGAAAAAGGAGTGGGTTTACAGGGAAAGGTAATGAGATCTCTTTTGGGCATCTGAGATGTCAATGGAACAGTTTGAGATGTTATGGAACATCTACATGGAGATGTCCAACAGGAAGCTGATATGGGACTGGATTTTACAGAAGAGATTAGGACTAGAGATGCAGAATTAGGAGTCATATACATAAAAAAGATAATTGGACCAAGGAGGCCAGCTGCAATCACCATTGGATTGTAGACAGAGAGAAGCATAAGGAACCAGCACACAGCCTGGGGTATACCCAAAGAGAGGGAGGTACAAAGATGATGATTCTACAGAGAAGTCTGAAAAAAGAGCAGTCACAGAGACAGGAGAACCAAGAAAAAACAATGTCATGAAAACCCAGGGAAGGAGCATCTGGGAGGAGAGGGTGGTCAGCAGTGTCAAACACTGCGGAGAGGAAGGATGGAAGAAAACTGAGAAAAGATTTATTAACTGAAAGATCACTAGGAACCTTGGAGAAAGTAGTTTCAATTAAGTAGTAGGTAGTACCAGAAGCTACAGTAATGTGGGAATTATCTGACAAGTAATTATTTTTGTGTAGTTTTATTTTGTGACAGCAATGGTCATGAGTACATGCTTCTACTGACAATGAGCTAAGTCATAATGTCTGGCCTTGACCAGGTGAAAATGCATTGATCTGGCTTCACCAGTTTAATTAGTACTGTCAGCAGAGTGCTGTAGTTCATGTCATACATGACTTTCGTTGTGTTTTTAGTTCTGTTTTTTTAAAAGAATGTATATTATTTCAAGGAAACATACAAAAGCTGTAGTTCTTAAAGAACACACTTCAATGACTGTTAGAGATATTGCAGTACTTGCTGGTGTGAGGAATTCAAACATTCCAAGGATCATTTAAGTTCACAAGGAAACAAGACTAGTTGCACTAGAATGTAAATGAAAGCATGGCTGAAAACACCTCTAAGAACTTGCAAATTATTGCTGAAAAATAGCCTACCTGATGCTCAGAAAACAAAGACCCTCAGAAGGACTTGGCAGCTAGAGGCATTGTTACTATTTCTCTACAGTTTATAGTCTCTTGAAGTTGGATGAATATAGAGAAAATCAATGAAAAATAGATGCTAGCTTGTTATGAAGAGAAAGTGCTTGTCATGGGCATGACAATAAATGCAGAGACTGGAGTGCTGAAGATTGGGAAAAGGTAATTTTTACTTATGAAATTCACTTTTTCATTCAAGGCTATATTAAAACCTTTGTTGGAAGTCCTGGTGAGCCTATAAGATCTGTACTTTCAACAGATTGTACAACATCTATTCAAAAAGTGTCAGGGATTTTTTTACGTCCAGTGGGCCTAGAAGTCTTGCCCCTATCAGGGGAACAATGAATTGTAGTAAATATAATTACACACTGATAAAAAAAATTATTCCGAATTATAGAAATTCCTAAATGATGATGGAATACTGCAATGTGACTTTGTATGATGCTACATGTCACTAAAAGTTAAGCAATGAATTTAAGAGATGGATTATAAACATGCCTCAATCACCTTAGAACTCACCTAATTTAAGCTTTCATTGAAAACTTATAAATTATAATGAAGACTGGATTTGGAAAAATGGAGTGTTTATCAATAATATCCAATAATGGTATCCAGTGTGATAAAAGTGTGGTTTCACATAATGAAAAAAAGAAATAAAAGAATGTCAAAATCTTGTGAATGAATGTCATCATATAAAACAAAAGAACAAATGATTATATCAAAAAGATGATATATTACATAATAAAAGTTTTTTGGTTTTTTTAAAAAGATCATTGTATTATAGCTTGAACTGGAAAGGGTATTAGAAGCCACATAAGTCAACCTCTTCATCTCACAGATGAAAACACTGAGTCCCAAAGAAGTTAGGTGACTGGCTCAAGGTAATAAAGGGTGAGCAACAAAGGCCGCACTTGAACAAATGTCAACACATGAAAACTTATGAGGTTAATTATTTTACTTTGTCCCAATTAATTCACACACCACTGCAGATTTCAAGGAATTAAGAAGTGTATGGGAGATGAGCGAGCTGAGGCAACTGTAGAACTTTGGAAGGGACCTTAGAGAACAACCCATCTTATTCTCTCATTTTACAGATGAGGAAACAAAGGCCCAGAGAGTTATTCAAAGTAACACAAGTAGTAAGGACCAAGGTTAGAATTTGAACCCAGGACCTCCAATTCCAAATATAATGCTATTTCTGCTACATCACAATTTACTTACATGTAAATATTCCAATGGGTCCATGAGATAGCTAACACAATCTTAGGTTATATTAAGCATAAAATTCAAGACCAGGGAGGTGAGAGTTCTGTATTTTGTCTTGATCAGACCACATCTGGAATACTGTGTTCAGCTCTAGGCACCTTGTTCTAAGTAGAGCTTGGATAAGCCTGAGTGTCCAGGGGAGGGTAACCAGGATAATGAGGAATTTACTATTCAGGCCATCTAAATATCTAGGTGGTACAGTGAATAGAGCAGTGGCCCTGGGGTAAGGAGGACCTGAGTTCAAATCCAACCTCAGCAAAACTAGAGGGAGACAGAAAGGTAAAGGGAAATAGAGGGCTGAGAGGAAGGATATAAGGAGTTTCAGAAGAGAAGCAGGGAGAGAGGCAGCACTGGCTCATTGGAATTTAATTTAATTGAGATGGAAGTTGACACACTGGGAATGCAGAGGGGATACTAAAAGGGGTGAGGGGAAAAAGAAAAGTCAGGGGAGAGAGAAGAGGAAAGATAAGGGACACAAGACAGTATAATGGGTACAGAGGAGAAAGTAGGGGGGACTAGGGGAAAGAAACACGAGACAAAGAGGAGAATCCCAAATTGTGAGAGCTGGAAGGGAAAACCACAGGATCACAGGAATCAGATCTATAAGAGACCTCAGAAGCCATGTAGTGCAACTGTCTCATTTTACAGATGAGGAAACTAAGGCTCAAGGAAGTTAAATGGTTCCCTCAATGTCATATGCTAATTAATCAGAGACTTGAACCCTGGTCTTCTGACTCCTTTGAGAGGAAAAGAATCAGGGTAGAAGGGAAGGACAAAGATTGACTGAGAAGCTCTAAATAAATGCTTGTTAAACTAAATGGCAAGAGAGAACTGGATTTTTGGAATGGTACTAACAAATTTGAGTGTGTCCAGAAAAAAAGCAACCTCTCTGAGCCTGCAGAGGGATCACTCAAGGAACTCAGGATGCTCTACCACCAAAACTGAAGACCTGGGAACAGGGAAGCTATTGGGAATTATTCCAAAGGCTTTCTGTGGCAGGCTTTGCCAAGCTGAAATAGTCTGAAGCTTGGGCCTAATGTCCAGCTATTGACTGAGGACCAGCTTCCAAAGTTTAGAAAAGCTCATCACTAGGCTGGCTACTACAGGATGAATTTTTTCAGCCATGAAAACTTTCAATTTATTTCCAAAACTGCTTCCCACTTTCTGGTGATTTATCAGAGCCAGTTCTTCCTTCCTAATCTCTCTGATTTCCCTATTGTCTGTAGATCATACAAAGTAAGTCTCAATAGAAGTCACTGTTCATATGTCTCTGTTGCTGTGAATAATGATAATTCCTTGTATTTGCATAGACTTTACCATACACAAAGCATTTTCATGGACAGTTTTTCTGTGGCAGGAAGGGCAGATGATCCCCACCATAAATGATAAAGCTGAAGCTCAGAGAGTGGGAATACTTCACCTATGGTTACTCAGCAGAACCTCCATGTAGCAGAGGTCAGCCCTCTAATCTTTGGAATCTAAGTCATGTTTTTTATCCTCTACTAGGCTGTCTTTTATATCACTATCACTCCCCTTGTCTTCTCTTTGAAGGCTCCCCATCACGAGTCATGCAATATTCTTTTTTCTTATTTCCTTTCCCTTTGCATCTTTTGCCATTATCTATTTGTAAATGATTCTTTCCTCTGCTCACTTTTTTCTTCCTATTCTATTTTCCTCCTCTGGCTTCCAATGCTTAGAATATCCTCCTAAGTTAACCAGGTTAAAAGTTGCACTTTAATTCATTAGGGCCACGAAGAGACCCACCTTCCATGAATAGCTATTAACATTCTCTCTTTTTAAATGACTCTACATTTTTCCTATTCACTTGTGCACAGTTGTGTGGACTCCTTGCCAGCCACCCCCATAGGATGTAAGATCCCTGGGGAGCGTGACTTTCCACTTTTTGTCAGTATGTCTCCATCACCCAGCACAGTGCGTGGCCACATAGTAAATGTTTAGAGAATATTTGTTGAAATGTTGAGCTGATTGTTTTGCTTGGCCTCAGAGAGCACAACTAGGAGAAATGGGTGGAAGCTGCAGAGAGGCAGTTTTAGAGTTGATGTAAGGAAAAATTTCCTGACAATCAGAGCTGTCCAAGTGGAATGAGCTGCCCTGGGAGGTGGCAGGTTCTCTTCAACAGTTCATAAGATCATATATCTAGAGATGAAAGACCCTCATAAATCATCTGCTCCAATGCCTTCACTTTAACAAATGATGAAACTAAGCCCAGAGAAGTTTCTAAGTGCTAAGGTCACACAGGTAGTAAGTGGTAGAGCCAGGATTCAAACTCGGGTCTGGTGAGCCTACACTGTTTTCCCAGCCCCACACTGCCTCTCGATATTCAAACACCAGTAAGACAATGACAACTTCTCAGGGTTACTGTAAAATGGATTCTCATTAAGGTATTTCTGTGGAGTTCCTTCTAAATCTGGAATTCTGTCACTACATGGAAATAAACGAGAGAGTGGAAAAAGAGAAAAAAGAAGGGATGGAGGGAAATGAGAAAAGACAGAAGAAGATATATAGTGAAGAGTGTAAAGGAAAAAGGAAAAACAAGCTGAAGAAAGAGGAGAGATGGAGAAGAGAAAAAAGGACAAATGGGAAAAAGGACAACAGAAAGAGAGAAATGTGGAAGGAAGGGGAGAGAACAGCAAGGCAGAAAGAAGGAAGACTAAGAAGAGACAAGTGAAAGACAAAGGGGAGAGAGGATGGGATCAGAGGAGAGAGAAGGAAGAAAGAGGAGAGATAAAAGAGACTAAATGTAGGACAGAGAAGAAAGAAGGTACCAAAAAAAAAAAAGACTACCTTTCCCCTTAGTTTTAGGACAATGGAGCAGAAGTAGCTACTTTTTAACATCCTAGAAGAGACTAGTAGTAGGGGTGACCCCATTGTGGGGAAGCCCTGGAAAAGTGGGACACAGAGTTGAGAGAGGTTGTGGTCTCAGCATCAGAAAAAAACCTGTCCGTGTGGGAGAGAGGACAAACTGTCTCCACAAAAGGACGTGGGGAGGTCAAGGAACTATGCTCCAAACACAAGCTGAGGTACAACCTCTGGGAATGGGTGCCAGTGATATGCAGGTGTGAGTGTGGGTGGATGCACATGCTAGGAATGACTGGCCTCAGGGAGTGGTGGCTTCTCCTTTGGGGTGTGAGGGCAGCTGAGACTAGAGGTGTGGGGGTGGCTGTGTTGGTATTTGAGGTGTTTAGGCAGCTGTTAAAGTGGGTGTGTGTGTCATGTGTGGACAAGTATGATGGGGTCTCCTCTGGTCTCCACTGAGAAGGTCTGGTGTGGTATTGGTGGGCAGCTGTGATAGTATCTCCTGTGGGGTGTTCAATCAACCCTCAGTGTTATGTGGAGTTTGCTTTTGAAGGAGGGGCTATGAATGTTTCTTTTTTTGTCTTCCTATCCCAATTACCTGGCATGGTGCCTGACACATAGTAGGCCCTTAATAAATACTTATTGATTAAATGTGTAGGTGGCTGAGACATTGCTTCCTCTAGGATACTTGAATGGCTAGGGCAGTGTACTGGGCATGTGGGCAGTTGTGATAGTGTCTGGGAGTTTGTGGGTGACCACAAGGCACAATATTATCCCGGCCCTTGACCCTGTGGTTTCCAGTCCAGCCTACTCCACACTGCATTCATTGTACCATTCAGATCCTCCCCTCCTCCACACCAGAGACTAAGGTAACTAGTCCCCTTTCCAACCACAGCTATCCTAGTTCAGTGAGACTCTAAACACTTCTCTAATTCTAGTTTCTGCATCTTCAAAGAGAGACAGACACTGGGTAGCTCATACTCTGAACAGGATCGATGTTCATCCAACTGAAACCCTAGGCAGTGTCTTAGCCCAAGAGACCCGGGAGATAATCTGATCCAATTCTCTCATTTCAGAGTAGGAAAGAAAAGACCCAGATGTGTGACTTGTCCAAGGTCACACAATAAGTTAGTGATACAGTTAGGACCAGAAAGCAAAACACCCTTTCCACTTTCCATCTTTTTCTTCACGATTCTCTTTTTCTGTCTCTTGTCTGTCTCTTCTCTGCTTCTCTCCATTTTGGTCTCTTTGTCTCTGTTTCTGTCCCACACTCCACATGCAAGACGTCCTGATACATATATATGGATGCACGCACACACACACACGGAAAGTCACTCACCCCACTCCCCCGAAGCCACACGCTCACACACACACGCTGACCCACGGACACGCAGGCACATTCGCAGACGCACACATCCTCCCACAATCATACATACTCCAACACGGCCGGCCCATCCAGGCTCCCCGCACTCACACACTCACACGCACACGCAGGCCCCCGACCCTCCTCTCGCTCCCCCCCCATCCCAGTCCCTCCCCACATCCCCATTCCTCCCTCCTCCCCCCTCCCCCATTGTTTCCCGACTCAGAACAAAGCCCCAGCTCTGCGGCTCGGGGCAGGGACAGGGGGAGGACTCAAGGGGAGAGGGGGAAGCGGCCGGGGGACTCGGGCGAGGGGGAGGGGGCCGGAGGGGCCGGGCGGACACTGACCTCACCGCCGCCTCCACCGGCGCCTCGTCTCCTGGCCGCCTGGGCGGCCCGCTCGGTGATCCGCTATCCGCCCCCTGGGGCCGCGCCCGAACGGGGCCCGAAGCTACTCATCCTCCGACGCTTTCGCCTCTTCTTTCTTGGACTCTGCCTCCGCCGCCCCGCCTTGGCTGCCCGTCAGGTCCCCACTCCAGTTCCGCAGTTCGGCCGTCAGTCCCTCCGCCCGTCTGTCCGGGCGCCGCCTCCCGCTGCCGCCGCCGCCGCCGCCGCCACCGAGGAGTCGAGATTCCCCCCGCCCCTCGGGCCCCCCAGCCCCCCGAGCCCCCCCACCCCCGCCGCCTGTAACCCGAGCCCCCGCCCCCCTCTCCGCGCGCCCTCCCTCTCTCCATCCCCCGCCCCCGCCCCCTCCTTTCCTACGTCCCGGCCCCACTGCCTTCTCTCTAGCCCTCCCGCCCCGGTCCGGACCTCCTTTCCCAGACTCAGGCTTTGGGTGGACCCAAACCTCCCGGACTAGGTCCAGATCGACCTTCTCCATCCCGTTCTCTCCCATCTCCTTCCCGTCCTACATTTCCAGGAGGGGTTTGAACTAGATGATCGCTAAAGTCCATTCCAGTTTGAAATCCATAATCCTATGATCCTTCTCTTTCTCCCTCTTGGCATTTTTCTTCTTAACCCCTTCTTTCTCCCTAATCTCTATCTCTTTTATTTCCCGTTCTCTCCTCAACCTCTTTCTCTCTCCTTCCTCCATTCCCTCAAATCCCGAATCTTGAACTCTTTCTTCCCATCACCCTTCTTATTTTCGCTCCCATTTTCCATTCTTTCTGTCTCTGTCTCTCTCTCCTCTCATTCTATTGCCCTCATCCCTTTGGTCTCTCTTTGATCCATCCCATCCTGTCTCCATCATATCCTTTCCTCCTGTTAAATTTTCATTTCCCCCTTTCTTCTTTCCGATCCCTCTTTCTTCACTTCTTTTATCCCATCCCCTTTCCCCCAAACACTCTTCTTGTATTCTCTCCTATCACCTTTTTTCTCCTATCCTTTGCCTTTCCATCATCCCTTCCTCTCTATCTCTTCTTTTTCCCTACTCTCCTTGCTCTTTATTCCAGAACCAAAGAATTAAGAGGGACCTTAAAGTCTACTTTAATTCATACATGAAAAAGAATACACTCTGCTACCTACCCAATAATTGACTTTTCTGCCTTTGGTTCATGGGAATACAGATTTGAAGTTGGAAGGGACCTTGAATCATCTTGACCAACTTCATATTTTACAGACTGGACAAAATGAGCCCCAAAGAGTTTAAATGACCTGCCCTAGGTAACACAAGTAAAGTGGCAAAACAAGGATTTTATACCAAGCCATGTAATGGAAAGCCTAACCCTCTTTTCACTGAGCCATACTGTTGGGAAATTTCTAGTTAAGGGGAACCCGTCCCATTTTGGGACAGTCCTAGTTTTTAGGAAGTTTTTCCTGACATTAAGCCAAAATCTTCCTCTTTGCAACTACTACCTTATTCTGCCATGGGGGACAAATAGACCAAGTTGTATTCCTCTTTCCTGAAATAGCCCTTGAATACTTGAAGACAGCTGTCACGTCCCTCCTAAACCTTCCTCCCTCCACTTAAGCTTAAATATCCAAAGTTCGATTAGGTGGTCCTCATATGGCATAGTTTCCATGCTCTTCACCACACTGATCACTCTCCTCCATCCTCAATTTACTCTGATTCCCTTCTCTATCTCTTTCTTCCTGCTCACAGCCCTTTCTCTCCTACTTTCCTCCTTTTCTCCACTTTCCCTTACATCTCTTCTTCTTTCATTTCCTTCTCTTCCTCTATCCTTTGTCTCCATCTTCTCCCCTTTGGTCCCCTTCATTCCTTTCTATTACTCCTTCTCTCATCCTTTTCTCTTCCCACCACTTTTCTCCATTGTCTTTTCTCTGTCCACATCCTCTTTTTCCTCCCCATCTCATGTTGCCCAAATTTCCTACACTCCTCCTTTCTTTTCTCCTCCTATAAATCAATTCTTTTTTGTCTCTGCCTCCCTCTATTATATTCTTCTCTTAATCCCAGACTTCTTTTACCCTTTTCCTTTTCTTTTCCCCACATTTCTTTCTCTCCCTAATCCATTCTTCCAACAAAATCTCTCATCCCTCCACTTCCCTCTTTCATTTCCCTTTTTCCTTAAGCATCCCTTCTCTTTGGAATCCCTTCCTCATCTATTTCTTCCATCACTTTCAGATCATAGTATGCTTAGATTTCAGTAATAATGCATTTGACAATGTTTGTGGATACGATGTAGAAATATTTGGATGACTTGAATTGGTGGAATGGATTGATGTTAACTTGAATAGAGTTTAGGAAGGACATTGGCAAACCGATATATGAACAAAAGATGACCAATATGTTGAGGAAACAAGAAACTGTTATCATATGAGGACTGCTAGAAGAAACTGAGGATGTTTCTGAAGAAGAAAAATGAAAATGTAATAGTTATCTTAAAATATTTAAAGGGTTGTCATGGAGAAGAGGGATTAGACCTGTTCTGCTTGGCCAAAGAGATGGGGAGGGATAAGCATTTATTAAGTCCATACCATGTGTCAGGCAGAATGCTAAGTATTTTACAAATATTGCCTCATTTGATTCTTACAACCACCTGTGAGGTAGGAGCTATTATGATTCCCATTTTGTAGCTGAGGACACAGAGGCAGACAGAAATTAAGTGATTTGCCCAGGGTCACATAGCTTCTAAGTATCGAAGGTTGAATTTGAACTCAGATATTTCTATCTCCTGGTTCAAAGGGCAGAACGAGATGGAGGAAGGTCCTTAGTGAAGTGCCTCAGGGATCTATACTCACCACTGTGCTAATTTTATCTAAGGCTTAAACAGAGGCAAAGATCAGGTATATTTGTTAGATTTGCAGAGAAGAAGCCTGGCTAGATACCTAATGTGTAGAGAAGATCCAAAAAGAAACTGACAAGCTAACATAAAGTGCTGAATTGAGCCACATGAAATTTAAAGGGAATAAATATAAAGCTTCATACTTGAATTCTAAAAATCAACCTTACAAACAGGACTGGGAACAACATTCCTGTGAACAAAATCTGGGTGTTTTGTGGACTAGTCTTACTACACAGCTGCTAAAAAAGCAAAAGTAAATGAAACCTTCATTATTAGAGGCACAATGTCAAAGACTAGGGAAATGACATTCTTACTGTCTTCTGCCATTGTTCAGACCCTATGTCCAGTGTTCAGTTCTGGGTGCCATATCTTTGGAAGGACATTAATAAGCTGGAGTTGGTTCACAGTGGGGCAGCTGGGCTAATGAAAGGCCCTAAGATCATGCCATATGAGGATCTGTTGAAGAAACTGGGGATATATAACCTGGAGAAGATCTACAAGGATGATGTGATAGCTGTCTTTAAGCATTTGAAGGACCAACTGTTGGAGAAATTAGATTTGTTCTGCTTCATCATAGAGGGCAAGGGGTGAAAGGAATTTGCAAAAACTTTCGAATAATTAAAACTATCTGAAAGTGAAACATTAGACTGTTGTCAAGGGAGAGATTAGATTGTCAATTATTGGGAATGTTGTAGAAGGGATTATTTACCTGGTAAGGGTTGGATTAGATGGCCTTTAAGGTCTTCTCCAGCAGTTAGATTCTGTAATTCTATGCAAACGATTGACTTCAAATCAATTCAACAAACTGATGTCCCTCCTATGTCCCAGACATTGTTATATGCTGATTGAATGAATGAATGAAAAAAGATATTTATTAAGGGTTACTATGTGCTAAGCTCTAGGGATCACATACAAAAGCAAGATAGTCCTTGCCCTCAAGTAGCTGACAATGTGTAATGGCAGTGGTGGTCAACAGTGAAATAATATAGTCTCTGAAGAATTAAAAATGAGTATTACTCAGAAGGAGAAGAACATGGTGATTGTGAGCGGGCTGCAATATGGAATACATATGGAAAAAAATTCAAGATTTTACCTGAGAAATGTCTGATTGAAAGAGACGGTCTGGTCACAAGGCATAGGATCGTCAATATGGAACTGAAAGGCTTCTTGAAGGACATCTAGTCAAGCCCCCTCATTTTACAGATGAGTAGACAGACCCAAGGAGATTAAATGACTTGCTCAAGGTCACATAGACCGCTAATGACAAGTATGGGATATGAACACAAGTCCTCTGAGTCTGGAGCTTTAGTACCATTTTGATGTCAGGAAAAAGTAAGGAAGACCCCCAAGATGTTAAATGGATCTCCAATGGGGAATTATGGAGAGACGAGTTGCAAAGGATATGCAGGCATGGCTGGGTTATGGTCCATCTACAGATACACATTTGAGTATGTCCACAACACTATGCTAAATTATAGTGATAGAAAGACAAACGTGAAATGGTTTGTGTTTAGTGGGCTTACATTCTACTGGGGTGGAGGGGGAAGGAAAAAGAACTGGGGGGAAATGTAAGACAAACAGATTCCTAAATATAAACCTATGACTGACCTCTCACTTGTGTTCTAGGTTATTTATCTTAAACTTCTGAAGCCACATCCCCACTAATGTGTACTACGACCATTTCAATCTCAACAGGTTCCAGATCAAGGTAGTATTTCCTCCTTTCCCCAAACCTGTTTGTTCCCCTTCTGACTTCATTACTTTGTGGCATCACCATTCACTCAGTCTGTTTCAAGATCTGATGTTTTATTTCTTTTTCCTCAATTCTCACTTAACCAAATCCTCTTGTTCTCTCATCTCATCCATGTACTCAGCTCTATTTCCACTAATACCTCTCTAGTACAGGTTCTCATCACCCCCTTGGACAACTGAAATAGGCTCCTTATCAGGTCTTTCTAGAGACTCCCTACCTCCAGTCTGCCCCGAATATCACTGGTGGATGCATATGATAACACCTCTGGCTATAGCAGTGCTCTGGTCTTAAAACCTTTCAATGATTCCTTGTCTTACAGGGAGACAAAAAAGATTCAATTCTTCTATCTGTCACTCAAAACTCTTTTCCATGTGACATTACCCTATTACTGCACCCATATCTCATGACTCTATATAGTTGATATTCCATCAAAACTGGACTGTTCTCCGTCCCCCAGACACGCTCTGTGTTTCTGCCTTGGTAATTTTGCACACGTTTGCTCTCTTTGTGCTGGGTATAACCTCCATCGGACTGCTTCCCCTACTTGTTTACATTGCTGTGAATGCTTTTAAAGCCAACTCAGACACATCTCCTTCAAGAAACCTTTCCTGACTGCCCTGTTAGTAAATGACACCTTGCCTGGGACCTCATGTAAAACTTCATTCATATTTCTCTTACAAACTTTTGTTATTTTATATTTTAATTATTTTTATATGTGCCAAACCCTACTTACCACTAGACTGTTTCATGAGGATGAAGACTGCGACAGGACAAAGTCTGTGACTTACCTAACTTTGTCTCTCACCTGAAAGCTTTGCTTTGTATGCAATTGACACTTATAAATGTACATTCAATTTGAACATGGTATTAGAAAGAACATTGGCAAGGTGGAATATGTCCAGAGGAGGGCTGTAATACTGAAGAGATTGGAAATCTTACTGGATGAGGATTAAAGGAACTGAAGACTTGGGGGAAAGGGAGTAATTTCTGTCTTAGTATTTGAAAGGTTCTTGTATGGAAGAGATACTAGATTTGTTTTGCTCGGCCCTAGAAAGGAGGATTAGAAGGGTTGTAACTACAGAAAGGTAGTTAGGCTAAATGAAATGCTCTCTTTGTGTAACTTACTTAATAATTAGAATTATCCACAAGTGAAATAGGCTGGCTCAGGAGACGGTTGTTTTCTAGTGGAATCTGGAAGACCACTTACTAGAATGTTAAAGAGGGAATTTCTGTTTAGTTAAAGGTGAGACTAGATGATCTATGAAGTCTCTTCCAAATCTTGAGTCTTTAAAAATAGGAAATGATAATTTAAAAATGGTCTGTCCAATTATGTAGCATGCTACCTACCTCCTCACAGAAATTATGGACTTACATTTATTTTTTGGACATAGCCAATATGAGAATGTTTTGCAGGATTATGTCTATTTGTTTGAAGGTTTTGTTTTTAATGGAATGAGAAAGATGTTGGGGACAGAAAATAGGTTTTTATTAATTGAAAAAAAATTTAAGTAAAAAACTCAAATGTGGTCTGAATAGGGAAGAGAACAGACCTATTGCCATACCATACTTCTACTAATACAGCCTGATATCACTAAAGGTCTCCTCTGATACCTTGCCATGGCATGGAACTCATGCCATTAAGTTTGTTAGTAACTTGGATGGGGCTTTCTAAAGAAGTACCTCAAGGATCTGTTTCCTTACCATTTTACCTAGACATGGATAGAGCCTCACTAAATGATAAGTGCTTAACATTTGTTGAACTAAAAGACTATACTTTAACATGTATACTTAACAAGTTTGCATATGTCATGGGAGTTAACATAATTTAATGGCAATTAAAATCTAAAAAGATAATGATTGGTTAAAACAAAGGGTTGAATCTAGTAATTAAAGTTAGGGAAAATTTAACATTCTAAATATGGGTTTAAAAAAATCAGCTACACAAATAGAGAAATGGGGTATATGTGTTGCTAGAAAAGTTTCAGGGAAAAAAAGATTTGGGCATTTTATTGAACTTTAAGCTTAAAATGAACCAACAGTATGACACAGAAGACAAAGAAACAAAGATCTTAAACCTCATGAATAGATTTCTTTTCATCTCTTGATGGACAATGCCACCAAAAGACCTAGAACCAGGATTCTGCCATTATCACCAAAAGAATGACCATGGTCTGGATTCTCTCATTGTTTCAGGGAGTGACAAATGTCTAAATTATCTCTTCACCGTTTCAGGGAATAACCAACAGAATGAGCTAATTAAGGCCAGGGACCATTTCATTTCTGTATTTGCATTACCAGGAATCTAGCACCACATAGCAGGTACTTATTAAATGCAAGATGACTGACTATAGCGAGAATATCCTCACTACTGCTATCTGTGGTGACCCCAGCCAAGATCTGCACATCAGTGTCATACAGACTGATCAGGATCAGTATTCCTCATCACAAGTCACACAGTAGCCTACGCCAAAATTTACCATCTCTTCTCTGAAGAATGATCTCTATCACTGTCCTAAAGGGTAACTAGGGTATAGGATTATCCATTGAAGTCCCAGAGTTGCATTAGAGTCAAGAATCTTCTCCTGCCCCACCTCTCTCATTCCTGAGAGTAACCAGGGTCAGGAGTTACCCAGCACTCTCGAAGGGACCAAGTCCACTTGGATTACAATATTATTATATACGGTGTATCCATAGTCCAATATAATACATACCAATGCACATGTACTTGCACTCATTCACTCTTTGAAGGCAGGGAATTTTTTTTCTTTTTGGAGGGGGAGGGCAGGGCAATTGGGGTTAAGTGACTTGCCCAAGGTGACACAGCTAATGTTAAGTGTCTGAGGTCGGATTTGAACTCAGGTCCTCCTAACTCCAGAACCCGTGCTCTGTTCACTGCCCCACCTATCTGTCCCTAGGCAGAGAATTTTTTTTCCCATTATTTTCTTTGTATTCAGTTCCTAGTACAGCTAACCACCCTCAAGTGTCAGTCTTAGCCTTATTAGTAGGCTGTTCTTTCCCTTTGCCTCAGCAACAGCAAAATATCCCAATTTTGGTACTCAGGAAAGTCGACTTCCCATACCCCCTGACTCCAACACGTTATGTGACTGAAATATGAAAACATCCAGAGTACTGAAGGCCACTGAAGTTTTATGGAATTTGTCTCCCAATTGGTGATCCTTCTCATTGACCTGCCAACCAGAGAGATCTTTATTACACAACAAAGGTGATGAATTAACGTTCGCTGTACTGAACACTTCCCCAGTTGCTATGTCTAATTCCACTGCTACCTCGTATCTCTCCTTCCTTTGGTGAATAGATTCCTTGAGATGTTGATGTACACTAAGTACCTTCACTTCCTCCACTCTCAACTCTGCTGTCTGGCTTCCAAAATCATCATTCAACTGAAACTACCCTTTCTGAAGTCACCAATGATTGCCAAATGTGAGTCTTTCCTTAATCCTCATATTTTCAATCTCTTCAGTCTTTGACCGAGTCTATCACCTTGTCCTCCCTCATGGTTTTCTCTCTAGCTTTCTGTAATACTGCTCTCCCTTGGTTCTGATGGTTCTTAGTCCCTTACTAAATCTTTGTTCAGGTAATGCCCACTAACTATAGATGCCCCCCAAAGGTTTGTCCTGGCCCCTCTTCTCTTTTCCCTCTTCACTATTTCACTTTGTGACCCACTGTCATGGATTCTACCATCATCTCTGTGCTGATGATTCTCAGACCTACTTATTCAGCCCTAATCTCTCTTAACTTCTCAACTCAAATCAACTGCCTTTTAGGGAATCTCAAATTGAGTATCCCACAGATATTTTAAACTCAACATGTCCAAAACCAAATTCATCATCTTTTCTCGTCTTCTCAACTGTCCCATTGTCATCTATGGTACTACCATCCTCAACATCTCTGTCACCCTCAATTCTTCACTTTTTCACCCCTCCTCCCTCCCACCGCATCCAATTTATTGCTAAGTCTGGACAGCTGCACCTTTACAACATTTTTTCCCTATATATACTCCTACCTCTCCTCTTACACTGTCAGGACCCTGGCGCAGGTCTTCATCACTTCACACCTGGCCTACTACAAAAGCCTCCTGTTTCGTCTCCTTGCCTCCTCTCTCCTCTGCAGTCCATCCTCTGGGTGCCAAACTAACATTCCTAACACACACTTCTGACCATATCATCTCTCCTATTCAATGAATTCCGGTGGTTATCACCTCCAGGATAAAATATAAAATCCTCTGGCATTCAAAGCCCTTTATAACTTCCCTACCCCCTTCCTTGCTTCCTTCTACTTTATTCACTTCTACTCAATCTATGATCCAGTGCCACTGGACTCTCTGCTGTTCCTCAAACAAGATACTCCACCTACCAACCCTAAGAATTTTCACTGGCTCTTACATGCACAGAATGCACTCCCTTATCATCTCTGCCTTCTGGCTTCCTTTAAGTCCCAGGTGAAAATTCCAATTTCTAAAACTCTTCCAAATTCCCCTTAATTTGAGGGCCTTCCCTACATTGATATTCTCCAATTTAACTGGCAGAGATTTGTTTGTCCAGTTATTTTCATGTGGTCTCCGTTAGACTGAGTTCCTTAAAATGAGGGGCTCTCTTTTTGCCTTTCTCATACCCCTAGTGCTTATCACAGTTTATGGGGCACATAGAAGACAAGTGCTTGTTGACCTGACTTGAAATCCCACCACCATCCCAAAAAAACGTCCTAGATCAAGACTTCCCCATCACTTGTAAGAAACAAGTGCTGTGATTCTCTCACTACTGAATCAGTGACCAAGGTTAGGATTCTCCCATCACTGTCTCCCAGAGTTAACAGGGCCATTATTTCTCCATCATGGTCCTACATACAAGTAGAGCTAGAATTCCCTCATAGACCCACAGAATTACCTGAATCAGGATTTCCTTTCACTGTTTTAAGAAACAACCAGGACCAGAATTTCCCATCACTATTCTACCATATGACTAGACATGAATCTTTTCCCATTATTTCTGAGAGTAACCATGGTCTGAATTTTTCTATTATTGTACTATAGTGAACAAGATTTATCAATCAATTAAAACTGATTTAAGGATGAGGATTTTAATTTTCCCAGAATAACCAAGGCCTAGATTATGGATCATCATGTGCAAAAATGACCAGGGCCAGTTTACATCACCGAGACTAAGGGCCCCTATTTTTCCATCAGGTAACCAGCACTAGAATTTTTAACTATACCCAGAATTGGCCAGGTTTAGGACTCCTGATCCATGTCTGGAGAGTGACTGTCCCTAACATTATCCTACAGACAAAACCTATTGCTAGGATTCTTCCATAGCTATGTAATGAAATGACCAGGTTCAGGACTAACAAGTACCCCATCTTTGTTCCTGAGACCTGGGCCAAGACTTCTCTACAAATTCTCTTAGGGTTACCATACTCTGAATCGCTGTCCAAAGAAACAGCAAGGGCCAGTATTTCCTCATCATTTTACTGCAGAATAAACAAGGTCAGGATTCCCTTAAAACATTATTCTTGAAAGTACCCAAGACAAGCATTTCCTATTATCTCAAAGTGACCAGGATACAGAACCTTATTTTAGCTGTCACTTTATCACTTCTTCCTATAGTCAAAGGATTCTACCCCTGACATTCTCACTTAGTTTCCAGAATTCCTTATCTACATTTAAATCTTGTATGTGTGCTTATCTTGTGACAGTTGTGGGCTGGGTATTTAGGGGTGGAGAAAAGGGTGTTAACTTCGGATTTCCTTTAGTTCTGTGGCACCTAAAGCTCTGAGGCTCCCCATATGAATGAGTCTCATTGCTTGCAGAGCCGGATTTCCTCTCCCCAGAAAGTAGACTGAAAGTCAGTACATGGGAAATATTTCCAGGAAATTCCCAGCAGGATCTGCATCCTGATTCCCACTCTAGGCTGACCTTACCAAAACTGGTTTTGGGATTCCCCCTTATCATACCCATTCATACAGGTTAGCCCATATGCATGTTGGGGGGGGGGAGGCACTTGGATGGTCCTCCCCAGTTTTGTATGCATCTTCTTCATCCCATTCCTGCAGTCTTCAAAGTCTTGGGGTCGAACAATAATCCCCACAGCTGAAATGTGTAAGTGGGGGAAGAAGAAGAGAGTGAGGGTACAAAGAATAAGTTTAGCCTACCCAAGGTTACTATAGTCGAGGAGGAAGTTTGGTATGTTCCTGCCTGGACACAGAATGATAGTTGTAATGTCTTCTAAAGCTTCTGGCTTATGTGGGAGACTTGGGGGAATCCTGTCCAGAGCCAGGTCTTCCAGAGAATAGTCTCACCTTGGAGGCCAGAGAGAGAAAAAGACAAAAACATCATTTCAACTACACACAACAACTGTATAGGAACCATCTATTGTACAAACTGAAGCCTATCAGTTCGTCCTTCCTTCCTTAGGGCAGAACAAAATGACTCCAGGACAATGGCCTGCCCCACACATGCACATTTATCTCTTGCTCTGTTCCTGTATCCAGTGTGGCTTAACCTGAGGTTCCCTAGTAACAAGGGAAGACAGTGACCCTGAAGTTTCAGAAAGTCAGAGAGAGGAAGGCAATACCAAGTTGTTTGCTCTCACAAGCGACCAGGCTGGAATACCCCAACAAGAATGCAGTCTTCTGGGCTACGTTGCTCTGAACTACACCCTTGTGGGCTTTATGCAGTAGAACTTGGGGGCTTCTGTTCCAGGTCCTGGCGAAGGCCCACAAGTAACTGATTGAGGAGTGTGCGATTGTTGTCCCGACGTGGCACCAACAATGGAGGGAGGGGATTCCCCTTGTATTCAATCACTGCCATCTTGGCCCGGTCCAGGTTTTCACGGTTTGGAATCTGAAACATTCTTGTATAGCCCCCAGTTTGATTACTGAAGCGAGGGGCCAGTGTTTGGAACAGCTTTGGGATCAGATCCTTTTCCTGTGGGATAGAAATGAGGGAAAGAGGCAGAAAACAGTTTGAGTGACAGAAATGTATCATGACAAGTCCCTGTGCCCAAGTTACAAGAGCTCCTTTACACAATATAATGGTACAGGTAAACTCTCAGTGTCTGTCTTCTGTCACATACACTCACGCGCACACACAAATACTGGAGGATTTAGAGGAAACAGTAGACATCAATTCTTTTACACTTAAGGAAACAGACCCAGAGGCAAGATGACTTGCCCAAGTCCACATGGCTAATAAGCAGCAGAGCTAAGATTTATGTTCATATAACCCAGTGTCTTGTATACTGTAGGAACTTAATGTTTGCTGAATTTAATATACAGACATCTAAACTGTTTGCTTTGCATTATACTGCGAAGTATATAGTATGCCTTACTCATCTTACAATATGAACTAGGAAATTGGGCTAAGAGAGGCCGAGAAATTTGCCTTGGGTTACAGTTACGTAATGTCTAAACTAAGCCTCCAATTCAGCTTCTCATTCTAAAATCAGTATTCTTTCCACTATTACCTCTTGCTTCTTTTCTACCAGATTTTCCTCCACTTCAATAACTTTTGTACTATAAATCTGTTAGTCTCTCACTTCTTTAGAGATTCTCCACTGTGGATTCAACTTTTTCTAAATTATCTGAGTTTTAAACTCTATCCTGAGGGAATCTAATGAAAACTGAGGTCTACATTCTAACACATGTTCATTCCTAATTTATTCTTTTATGGAATTTATTTCTTTTTTGAACCATTCTAGAATTTCTTATTGTTTCATGCTCTCTTGGGAAAGTCCATAGATTTCTACATTTCATGAGGCACTGGCTCACTTTTCATTGTCTTAAATTACTTGTTAAGAAAATTTTATATTCTTGTAGAGAATTTACTACATTGTTTTTTAACACTCTTTTTGCTAACATATCTGTTTGTGTTCTGGGTTTTATTAAGGATTTTTCTCTTTAAATCTTTGGTGTCATACTTTTAAAAAATCCATCACTTACTTTTTGGAGACTTCCTCTTTGCTGGTGGCTGCCTTGGCCTCATTGCATGGGGGTTGGGGGAGAGAAGAGAGAGAAGAGAAGAGGGTTTGCTGGCATGGGGCTCTAACCAGAGTATCATCTTGGGGAACAGAATTGGCCCCAGATGGGTTTGAGTCCACTATTCTTCAGGCCCAGAGCACATGCTCATGCTGTCACCCTATTCCAATTCTTCTCTCCCTGACTGGGCTAAATCAGTATATTGGCACCAGGCAGAGGAAGATTACAGCAAAATCCTGTTGTTGTTTGTCCTTCATTCTTGATGAGGACCATGACATCATGGAGGTGATGCCATCACATACAAACGAACTGGAATCCTATGCTGGGAGGAATCCCAAGATGAGGTCTTACAGAAATCTGCAAGTAAACTTGCATTCTTGCCTCTGGTTTGTGAAGGCTGGTGAAAGAGGTACAGACTAAGCAATTAAAGGATTAGAGTTCTCTGTTGTTAATCATAAGGATTTTTAGCTTATCAGAGTTCTGTTTCCCTTCTATGGATTTAGCTGTATTTAATTTACATCATAATTTCTTTCTTTGGAGGGCTGGAAAGTTGGAAGGCGTTTGAAGAAAGTAATTAATTCGTCATCGCACCGGCCATGTGACCCTGCCCCTTGAAAATTGTCAAGACTGATAACCATTACCTACTCTGGGTAATTTATGTAGGGACAAATGATATTATCAGAAGGAACTGATAAATCATTTGCTAGGGATTATGAAGTTCTGGGAAAGAAACTGAAGGTCATAGGGGTAGCATGGTGTTTTTAATCACTGTTGCTGACCAAAGGTGGGGTCTACAGAAGAGAAAGGCAGATATGAGACATGATCAGCTGGTTAAGAATGGTATCTGAGAATGGGATTTGACTTTCTAGACCATAGTTGGAGGAAGCAATGGTGGCCAAGGATAGTATGTACATCTCAAAGTCTGGTGGAAATATGTATGGCAGGGGGTTTGCTAATCTGATGAAAAGGGCTTTCAAGGGGAAAAGGAAAGGGAGGGAGATAATAATCTCTCATTCAACAGAGAGTGTAACAGATGCAGCAAAGGCTGAAAAACAGTAGAGGATCAGTAATTCACAGAAAAACATCTTAGGGATCTAGGGGGAAAAACCATGTCCTCATATGTCAATATACAAATGTACAAATTATGATTAACTAAAAAGGCAAACTAGAGTTCCTAAGACAAAAGAACATTATTACATCATAAATGTCACTGACATTGGATAGAACAGGCCTTGTGACTGGAATATAGTTATATTTTACTAATTCAAAAGGAAAAAGATAAAAGGGCAATGGAGTAATAGTCTCAATAAAGGTGTAGTTAAGTGAAGAAATTCAGGAATCAGAATGCAGAAGAGCAAGGTGGATAGTTTTAGGAGAGGATCAATGGAGGAAGAAACAAAGGGGAAACCATCAAAGGATTATATTACAAGTCACCTGGACAAACAGTGGACATAGATGGTAGTCTAGGAAAAAGATCCCAAGCCTAGCACAAAAGCATTATATAGGGGTCATACAGTATTTCAATTATCTACAAATCTGCTATAGCTTTCCCTATCAAAAGCAAAACAGTTAATACATGACCTGATTCTGTCCAATAAGGAATAAGCTACTGAGGCAGAAATGATGGGATCTTAGGGGGGTATTGACAGAACTGGTGAATATGGAAAGGGGAGGAAGATCAGGCAAAGCCCGAGGCATATCCTGATTTCAAAGGGTTCAGGGAAAGGAAAGGTAAGGATTTCATGGCCTAATATTTTTACAGGGGGAGGGGAAAGTACATGAATGAAAGGTCTAAGGAGGCAAACAACATTTATTCCACTGAGCAGGAAAAAAGGGAGGTGTCTAAAGATACTGATATGGATGCACAGGAAACTCTTAAACTAACATAGATTTAAAAGATATATAGAAAATGGAAGTGAGGACAAATCAGACGATAAAAAAATGGCAAAGTCCTATGAGAATAGTGTCAGCAGCACAAAGTTGGGAAGAGCAGAAGCTTGGACTGATCATTAAGGATAATCAAAGGATCTTTTTTAGTAACACAGGGGAAAGAGTAAGATTCCAGAAGGGATAGGTACACTTCTCTGGGCAAATGATAACAGAAAACAAAGAGAATGCAGAAATATTAAACTCCTGTTTTTCTTTCAGGGAGAATGAATTTCTGTTTAAGAAAAACAAAAATTGGTTAGGAGTCAATTGAAACCCAAAATAAGTAAAGAGATTTACAAAAAGTATATGATACCTGTACTCAATGAGCTCAAGCAACTAAGAACTGGCAACTGTAATTTCCAAACCGCTTTCGATGATCTTTGGAAAAAAGTGTTTAGAACATGTGGCATAGGATCAGAAAAGAGAAAACATGTCCTAATGTTCAAAACGGAGTTCAAAATACATGAAAACTATAGTGAGTTGTCTTTAATTTCTGGCAAAATGGTAGGACATATTAAAGGGATGACTTGTAAAGTGAGATGGTATTCACTGAAAGGCTTCTTTAAGAGATCTTAGCTGACAAACCTTTTTTTTTTTGGGGGGGGGGGGAAGAAAACAAATAAACAGATTGGTAGATTAGGGAAACTTTTAGACATAACATACCTATAACTCAGCAAAGCATTTAACAGTTAGTTTTCCACTGTAGACTAAGAGTAGTGATTAATGATTTGCTACGAATTTGGAGGGAGTTCTATGCTAGACTATCCTAAGGCTTTGTCTCTGACTTTGTGTTTTTTAATATTTTTAACAGTAACTCAAACAATGCCATGCTTGTCAAATCTGCAGATGATACATGACTAGAATAGCTAAAAATGCTGGATTAACAGAGTAAGGGTCCAAAAACATCTCAATAGATTACAATGATGGGCCAGATTTATTATGATGAAATTTATTCCTAAACGTAAAGTCCTACTTTTCAGTTAAAAAATCATCTTTACAAGTATACGATGATACAATAGCATGGCTATTTTTTACAAACAAATTTTACAAAAAATATTTTTAAAACATTTTACATGGAATATAATACGAGTTTTAGTGGACTGAAAGATCAGTAAGAGTTAAGTGTGCCATCAAAAGTCAAAAACACCAATACCATCACAGGTTACATTATGAGAGACAAAATATGCTAAATGAAGCACTTCTGTACTCTGTGCCCTGGTCAAATTGCATCTAGAGAATTATGTGTGGTTCTGGGTGCCACACTTTAGGAGAAGCTTGAGTCCATACAGAGGAGAGCAACAAGGATGATGAGAGGATTCTGGAACATATTCTGGTGAGGAAAAGGGGAGCTGTTTAAAGAGATTGATGTGGATGTATAAGAAACTCCTCAACCAACACAGCCAGATCAAAACATCTGCCAACTGAACGGGCTCAGGATGTTTAGATTCTAGAAAAGACTCAGTCAGGTGCCACATGATAATCTTCTTCAAGTTTGTCACACTGAAGTACCATTAGACTTGTTCTGGTTGGCCCCAAATAGAAGAATCAGGAACAAGGAGGAAAAGCTGCTGAGAAACAACTTTAGGCTTCCTACAGATCAAGTGCAGGCTGTCTGACTTTTCCTGGATGATATAGAAAGGCTTTTTATTCAGATATGATTTAGCCTCTGCACTATCTCCTGACTCTGAGAACCTCTCTAAAACTTAGCCCCCTGCCCAGCTATTCTCTGCTTAAGTTACCAACTTTGTACTCTTACTCGTCCCTCAGATGACTATTCTTTGCATCTGCTATTTACCATTTGTATGATGAAAGGAAAAAAAATTTCATCTCTTGGGACCTGTTTCCCAACCTGTAAAATGAAGAGAATGTACTAAGTGAGGGTGTCTATAAAGTCCTGGTCAGCTCTACCAGTCTCACGTTATCAATGGCCTATTGGGCATTTTGAAATAGATGTGCTACAGGCATCTTAAATTCAACATGTCTGAAATATAACTTCTCTTTCCTCTCTTGAACCCACCTCTTTTCTGCGTTCCTTTCTTTCTGTGGCAGGCACTTTCTAGTCACCTTGGTTTGCCATCTGGAGTCATGTCTACCTCTTCTACCTACTTTCCCTTACGTTATAAATCCAATCAGTTGTCAAGTTCTGTGATTCTGCTTCCACAACATCTCTCACATATGTCCCCTTCCCCTTACTCACACGGCTATCACCTCTTTCTTGGACTATTGTAATAACTTCCTAATTGGTCACTTTGTCTCAAGTCTATCCTCCATTCGCTGGTAAATGTAATCTTCCCAAAGTGTATGAACATTTTCCCTCTACTCAACAAACCCCACTGGCTCCTTATTGTCTCTAAGGTGTAATACAAACTCCCTGGTTCGGCATTTTAAAGCCCTTCACTCCCTGGCTCCAACTACATTCCAGCTTTATAGACACATTATAGCCGTTCCTAGACAGTATGGCTCAGCCGAAAGGGCTTTCTTACTATTCCACACACAGGATGCTCTATTTCATGCTTCTATGCCTTTTCGGAGGTTGTGCCTAACTGCTGAAAGAAGTTCCCTCTGAATCTCTGCCTCTTCAAATTCCTTGTTTCCTTCAAAGCTTAGCTCAAATGTCACTTTCAACATGAAACCTTCTCTTATATTCCCAGCTGCTCTTGTCTTCCTCTTCAATGAGCTTCTATTTATTTTGTATATGTATGTTTATACTTATTTCCCCTCATAGCATGTAACTTCCTTGAAGGCAAAGACAACGTCATTTTTACCTCTTTATCTCAGTACCCAGTACAGTGCCTAGAACACAGAAAGTGCCTAATAAATACTTGTTAATTTGATTCCACATCTCAAAGTTTGTTTCTTCTCCCATTTTATCTCCCTTCATTCTGGTCACAGAAGATGAAACTGTTTTCTCCTTTGAGAAAGCTAAGCCCTCCAACTAGCCCCTAGTTTGCTTACTTTACATCTTTTCCAGGAGCCTGGAAAAAATGGAGGCCCCCCCCCCCATCTTTTTTCCCCCCTGGTTCCTTCTCCTCAACCCACAAATAGACTCAGGGTTTCCCTTATCTTAAGAATCTCTTCTCTTCGGCCTGCCATTTTATCAAAGTATTTTTCTATTTTTCTTCTTCTCTGTTAACCTGTTAGAAAGGGTGGCCTGTGCTGGAGCCCCTCTACAGCTCCTCAGCCTTCTCTTTTTTTCTTTAAAACCACACCGAAGCTGTTCTCCCAAAGGTTCACCAATTACCTACAGACAGCAATGAATAATGATGAGCCTGGATTCAGGAAGATCTGAGTTCAAATCGGTCATAAGGCACTTAATAGCTGTGTGACCCTGAGCAAGACACTTAATGTTTACCTCAGTTTCATCAACTATAGAATGGGGATAACAGCACCTACCTCCCAGTGTTGTTGTGAAGATTGAATTAAATATTATTTCTAAGAAGTGCTTAGCACAGTGCCTGGCACAGAGTAGGCACTGTATAAATGCTTATTCCATTCCCCTTCCTCCTCCCCTCCCCCTAAGACTCTCAATTACCACATCTAAGAGTCCTTTTTCTTTTACTTCACTGCAGCAGTTTACACTTTTTATCACGACGTCCTCTTAAATAAACTCTCCCCAGACTTTTGAGACATTAGTCCTTTCTAATTCTTTTATCTCCTATGTTTCTTTTTACTCTCTCCATTGTTGCCTTCTCATTCTACTCTGCCTACTACTTGTAGGTGCTTCCCAAAATATTGTCTCGGGTAGTCCCTCTTTTGGTGATGTCATCTATTTTCATGATGTCAATGAGTACCTTCTGCTATAGTCCCCAAAATCTATCCTTACACTGAGCTCCTAACCCATATTTACATCTCTCTGGTGGGTATGTCTACCTGGAACACCAGGATAAGTCGATTAAAATAAAATTTAACCCTTATAGTAGTCAAATGGAATACCCACTTGAATTCAGAGTTCATGTGTACATCCTTACCTTGGCAGCAACTATTTCTTTATGCTCTTATCTTTCATACTGACCAGTATTAGAATGCTTTTCATAACATAATCAGATGTTTGCAATTTCTCCTTTCTATACTCTTCCATCCTAGGCTTAATAGTGCAAAAATTTGATTCTTATTGAGAGTTTATTTCTTTAAAAAATATCATGATATTGAAGCCTGTTTAATTATTACTGGAGCTACAGGAGCCTTGAATCAAGGATCACAAATTTCGAAATGGAAGGGAACTTAAGAAGTCATCTGGTACAGGCCCTTTATTTTACAAAACAAACAAAAACAACCACCCCCAAACTAAAGCCTAAAGGCAGTGATTTGCCCAAGGTTATATTGGTAATAAAGAGCACAGGCGGGATACAGGTCCTCTGGCTCCAAATCCAGAACTTTTTCCACTGTCTCATGAAATCAAACCCAGTAATATGGTATGTTTTCAGAATCCATTTTTTTTGGGTAACACCCCTAATAAATATAAAGAGAATGAATTCTTGCATCACAGTAATATCTTTACTAATTGGAGTTCACACTGAGTAGGATTTGCTAGTGAACAATCTGGTAAAGGGAAAGCCTGTTGTTCCACTTACAGTGAATGTATGAATCTACCCTAAAAGAACAGAGCCATTTAACCATATTCCCTCTACTGTCTATTCCTTTTCATCACTCAGTCTTGATTCTTACTAATTTTGTATTAATATTGCATTTCCTTTCTTGATAGAGTACTGGACTGATAGAACAAAGAAATCCTGTTAATACTGTGCATTTAACTTTCAGAAAAGCTAGGAGCACAAAACTACAGAGTACAGAAACAGAATTTTAATATCTCCACCTTAGAGTAAATAGAAATTTAAGAAAGACCTTATTACTTAGCTGAACTGACTAGTACTCTAGTTTGGGCCACTGGTTATTGATCAAGATAAATAGCCTACCTGTCCAGACTGGCATCAAATGGATAGTATGAAAATACACTAACAGTTTTTATTATATGACCAGATATATAACAAACCAATTCGTTCTCATACTTTATTATCTGAATCTTTGTAAAAACTTAACTCATCCTGTGGTCCTTGAAACTGTATGTTGTTGACAGTCATGAACTTATATTACAAAATGTATCTTTCATCTACTTTCCCTTTCTGCTTGAGAACATTTGTTGATTTGTAATCTTAATGCAAACTTTGTAGACTTTAGTAATTGCTTAGAATTCTAGAGAAGCTGCTTGAAAGTTTATTTAAACCCCAGAATTTGTGGGTTAAATTAGGATACTTGGTTGACAGAGAAAAATCTTCTCTATCAAGCAAATATACTCCAAGCAGTTGTTCGATACAATTAATACTGTTTCTAACAGGTACTGTCCCTAAATGCTGACAGTAGTCAGTCTTGATGTCCTTATGTTCATTCTACAAAGATATCCAATGAATAATACTCAGGTAGGATCTTCGTAACTGACTAAACGGTATAGATAAGAAATTTTGAATAATGGATTTCATGTCACACAATGAGAGGTCACAGTAACATGCTGGAGGATTTCATCATCAAGTCTCTCCTGTTCAACATTTTTATCACACTTAATAAGGAAAACAAAAAGCATGCTTGAAAATTGTGGATGATACAAAGTTGGGAAGAATCGCTAATATGCTGGGAAACAGAACGGGGATCCTAAAAAATTTCCTATAAGATGCCAACGATGTAAACAACCTAAAAAAAGAACTAAAGAAAAGTTAAATACAAGCAAGTGTAAAGTTCTTCACTTAAGGTTAAACTATCAACCGCACAAGTACGGAGGCAGACGAGACCTGGTTTAGCAATGCATGGGAAAAGAAAAAGAGATTCTGGGTAATGGCGAAGTCAACGTAAATGTTGCAGAGCTACCCAAAGTCACATTTCATAGTCTGCCCCGCGAGCGCAAGCGAAATTGCGCACTCACCGTTAGCCAGAAGTCAGCCATCCGCATCGCCTTCTCATTGGTGTCTCCTAGCTTCCCGTAGTCAATAAGCTGGGAGAAAAAGGGCGGAGTCAGCGGCAGGGAGCAGAGACGGAAGCAGAAAGCACCTCCCCGACCTCCCAGGCTCCTCCTCTCGCCACGTGTACCCTCCTCCCCCCGCCCCTCCCCCCCGGGCCGTCCCGCCCGCACGACTCGTTCCACCCACTCCCGGAAATACCGCCCCCTCCCCTCAGGTCAGTCCGCCCTTTGCCATTACCCGCTCAGCATAGCCGCGCATCTCGTCGACGCGCGCCCAGGGAGCCTCGATACGCTCATGGCGCACTAATCCCGTCAGCAGGTTGCGCAGTAAATGGATGCGTGATTCGGGACCCAGGCCCAGACGGCGATACACTCGCCCATGAGAGATGGCAGCGACAACAGAGAGCCGCATGGTGGCCAGTTACTCACTTCGCCCCCCGGAACCGGAACTACGCCAGGAATTGGAATGTGTACGCAGGCGTTGGCCGGAGTCCAAACTGACTGGAATTGCGTATGCGTGGTGGGCGGTGGCGGTGTACGTGTCTGCGCATGCGTCAATGCGTCCGCTTTGGTGGCATTAGACGGTGGACGATAGGACCGCACCTATTTACTGAGTAGGTTGGCGTTGCGGAACGTAGGTGGTACGTGCGCCACGGGGCGGGGATAAGGAGTGAGTGCTCTTTAGTTCTGGCCTTCAGCTGTCATAGGTTGAGAGCATGGCGCCATCTGGCGTCGTAAAGGGGAGATTAGAGAACGCCTCCCTAATCTCGATTGTTTTACGTAGTCCTGGAGATATAGGGTTCATCCAATAATAACTGAGCATCTCGGAGTTACCCGGGTATCGTAGTTCAGGGCTGGGCGCTTCTTGGACCTTTCGAGTTCTTGTTTAAGACGATGATTGCGCATGCGTCAGTCTTGCACTAACCCTCTGATTGATGAGCAAAGTTACAGCTCCAGGCCCTCTAGGGGCTTGTGTATTTGTGTATGTGTATTAATCAGTCTGCCAACATTTATTAAGCCCCTGCTATGGGCCAACTGCTGTGCTAAGCGCTGAGGAAAGATAGGAAAAAAGACAGTTCCAGCTCTCCGGGAGATTACTTATGGGGGGGAGCGGGGTATTCGGAAGGCGATGTATAAAAAAGGTATAGATAGGATAAATTAGGAGCAATCTCAGAAGGCACTCAGATTTAGGAAAACTGGGAAAGATTTTTTGGCAGACATATGCTTGTATATTTGTGTATATAGGCGCCCTTGTATGTTTCTAGATGATAATATGTGTGTGGCCATATGTGTCTACAGATGCATACATTTTAGATACAGTTTAAGTTACTTCATCTTGGTTATAGGTAATTGCAGAATTGCAGTAGTGTGATCAATAAAAGAAATATATAACAATGTATTATCTGTAGAAAAGGCAGTTAGGCTGCTTAGTGCAACGGATAGAGCAAAGGATTGGGAGTCAGGAAGACCCATCTTGCTGAATTCAAATCAAGCCTCAGACACTTACTAGTTGTGTGATCCCTAAAGTCATTTAATGCTGTTTGCCTCAGCTTCCTCATCTGTAAAATGAGATAGAAAAGGCACTGGCAAAGCACTCCAGTATCTTTGCCAAGAAAACCCCAAATGGGGCAGGAAGAGTTGGTTATGACTGAAATGACTAAACAGCAACAGATACCTGTAGGAATAGCAGCAGGGAGTGTATCCTTTTCCAATAGATATTTCTTTGCTACAATCTTTTATGTCTTTTAAAAGCAGGTGTTTCTTAATTGTGCTTCCTCCCAGCTCCCATTTATTGTACTTGTTAGTGTAGTCAATCAGAATAGGGTAAGAATTTCCTTTGATTTTGTTGTTGTTTTTGTCTGTAAAGTGTGCATCTGTATATAGATATCTCTGTCCATTCCAGTTTTAAAATTTGTTAATGAGGGATTGTGACAAAATTTTTTTTTCAGCTGCCACTGTGTGTGTCTCTGTGTGAGTCTGTCCATGTATATGTTTAAGGAAGGGGAAAAGAGATTCTACCCCAACCCAACTAATGTAATCATTGAAGACCCAGACAGTTGTGCATATTCAGCACTTTCTCAACTCTACCATCTGATTGGAAGGTTAGAGGATGGCACAATAAACTCCTCCCAGTGTCTTTCCTCATACAGGGCTCAAAACTTTGCAGGTAATTCCATTTTCTTTCACCGACTTTGCATGGTTGCCATTCCACTGCCATACCATTATGCCGGTAGCTACAGTCCAAACACCCTTCCCCACCTCTTTCCTTTTTTTGCTTCATTTTGTGTTGTCTTCCCCCATTTTATTGTAAGCACTTTGAGGGCATGGACTGTCTTCCTTTTTCTTATTTGTATTTCCAGCTCTTAGTGTAGTGCCTGGCACATAGTAGGTTGCTTAAAAAATGCTTATTCAGTTGAATGAATCAACAGAGTATTAGGTCTTAATTTTCCTACAAATATATGAATAAACCCCAGTGCTTAGCACATACTAGGCACTGAATAAACATTTATTGACTGACTGGCCTTAATTGATTAGAGAGGATTATAAAAATTTGCATCATTGCATGTAGGTGGAGAAGGCAAAAAGCAATCATCTTTCATTTTGGCTAAAAGACTCAAGACACATTACTTTGTGCTTGGAAGTGGTTGATTGGTTGGTAGTTGTCCTTTGTTCTCAGAGAGGACCAAAATGACATCATTATGCTAGAGTCAAGTTATAATGTGTCCAACTGTGACTGATCAGACCAATACGAGCTTGGAATGTCCTACCATAGGTTAGGCACAAATAATCCATGTGAAAATTTGGGTTGAATTCTCTAAATTTGCACATCTCAGGTTTTTTTGGAGTTATTCCAATTCTTTGATCATAGAGCACAGCACCTTTTTGATGAGGCTGCACCATGCTGAGTTGTCCTGTGCCAGTGTCTCCCATGTCTTGCAATCAATTCCAAAGTTCCTAAGAGAGACCTCAAGAGTGTCCTTGTATCGCTTCTTCTGACCAATATGTGAGCACTTGCTCTTGAATAACCTAGTGGTGGGACAAGGTTCTAGCTGTACCTTCCTATTTTCTTAGTGACTTCTGACTGTGTTGAAGTGGCTTTCTGGTCACCTGAAGCATGAAAGTTCCTACCAAGGTGGTTAGGGCCCTTCTGAAGTGATTGATGCCAGAGGATCATTTTAGTCACCATATCCTGCTTAGTAGAACAAATGTTATGCTATATAGAGAAGGGGTGGGTCAGTTCTATACAAGTAAGTTAAATGCTATTGCATCCTTGTTGTATATCCTTGTTATGTTAGGGCTAAGTAAGCCTTTTATCAATTGTTTAATAATCTATGAGTGCTTTATTTCATACCAGTATTGAGTCTGAAATAACAGGGCCCATACTTAATAGTGTATATTGAGGTATAATACAGGGTGTCCCAAAAGTCTTAGTGCAATTATAAAGCTACAAACAAAAAAGAAAACATCTGAAAGGTAAAAAAAAATTTTTTTAATATTAATGTTTTTTTAAAAAATAATTGTTATCGATGTCTTTTGATTTTTTTATATTACCAGTCTCCCCAAGTATCCTTCCCCATCTCAATCCTAGAGAAACATCACATAGAACAAATATTATTTTTTACTTTTACTTTTTTTGCTTTTTGGAGGGTAATTGGGGTTAAATGACTTGCCCAAGGTCACATGGCTAGTAAGTGTGTCAAGTGTCTGAGGCCAGATTTGAACTTGAGTCCTCCTGACTCCAGGGCCAGTGCTCTATTTACTGCGCCACCTAGCCACCCCTCAAATATTATTTTTTTTAAAGACAAAAAATAAAAGAGAAAAAATCATCATAACCGATCTGAAACTACCATAAGCAATATTTGTGGACCTCACGCGTCTGCAAAAGGGTGGGATGGTAATGTCTTCTTATAACCTTTTTTTGGAACCACTCTTGTTCTTGATAACTTTGCAATATTACTCACTTTTGACTTTTTTCTGTGAGTTGTTCTTTCCATTTACATTGTTGTAGGCATTGTGTATGTTGTTTTCTTGACTTTACTTACCTCACTCTGCATCAGTTCTTGTAGATCTTTCCATGCTTCTCTGTATTCATCACATCCATTATTTTTTCCAGTATAGTAATATTCCATTCCATTCATGTACTGCAGTTTGTTTAGCCCTTCTCCAGTTGCTGGGTATCTAATTTATTTCCATTTCTTTGTGCTCACATGAAGTTTTGGTGTATATGAGAACTTTTTTTTTAATCAATATCTTCTTTTTTTGTATAAGCTCAGTAGTGAAATCTCTGGGTGAAAGGGTATGGAAATTTTGGTCCCTTCATTTGCACAATTTCAAACTGCTTTCCAAACTGGTTGTATTAATTCACAAGTCAACTAACAATGCATGTGTACCTATTTTCTCCACAACTTCTCCAACATTAACTATTTCCATCTTTGTCATTTTTGCCAATTTGTATTTAGCGAGATGAAACCTCAGAATTATTTTGATTTATGTTTTTCTTATGTTACCATCTTCTTAAAGTTAGTACACATGTGAAAGAAAAGCACCAAAAACCTATAAATTATAGAAGTTTGACATTCTATGTGTAATGTTTGTTTTTCTTGTTTATTCAGTTCAGTTACTGATGAAGCACACACACACACACATACACACACACATACACACACATATACACATACACAATTACAAAGACAAATAGAAAAAACAATTCCTGTCTTCAAGAAGCTTGCATTCTTGTGTTTGTTATCTGAATGGCTGTTTTTGTTGGTTTTTGCAAAGCTTATTCTACCTCCAAAAACAAATACACAAACACTTTAAATACAGTTTCTCCTCTGATCCCACAGTGGTATAAGACAATGTACACACTGACTACAACTCTATTTGCAACAATAGCAACAGCAACAAAATACAGGAAAATACACTCAAGACAAGAAGCTCAGAAAAGTATGTGGAAACAGTCATTTTGTAACTATTGTCGACCATTTAACAAAGGTTTGCTCCAAAGAAACAAATAGAATCAGTTTCCCCCTTATTGGAAGGTTTGTCCTTTAACAAATTGAATGAGGTCTCCCCTTAACTGAAGGTTTGTTCAAGAACAAACAGGATGGGATTTTCCTTACCAAAGATTTGAACAAGGAACAAACAGAATCAGCCTGTACATGTCTCTCCTTAAGCCAGAGAATCGTGCATGCTGGAGTCAGAAAATCATTCTAAATTCGGAGGTAAACAAGCTGAAGGAGACCTTTTATACACTTAGAGCAATCCCAATTTAGGATGCCTGTGTCAGCCCAAAATTATAGTTTCCATATGTGTTTAACCATAATGTGAGAAAGGAATTTCTTAATGGGATAGGTTATACATACAATAAGATAAGAGAATGTCTATGTGTCAATTGAAATTATAGGTTCAGGATATCTGTGTTTATTTTATCATCAACATGACATAATATAACGTAAGAAAACATAAGAAAAATCCCATTATTCAAGATAGTGTCTGGTTCAAGGTGCCTTGTCTTTGGTAGTCGTAAACAGAAGAATGCTCTTGGTCAGCTTCATCTAGCCTTGTAGTTGGTAACACAGGTAGAGGCATTTTGGGTTTACTCAGAGAGCAAAGCAAAGCATGTGTGTTATGCCAGAGCACATGGTAGGTTAAGCTCAGAGTGGGCCAAAATGTCTTTCTCCTGATTGGTAAATTCAGATTTTAGGCCTTTTTCAGGTGATGGGAGGCCCAAAATGGTTCACACTATATTGTTAAAGTTAGTACTCACATTAAGAAAAATAAACTAAGATACAGCTAGTAGAAGTTCAAAGTTTCCAATACTTTTTGTTATTTTCATTTATTCAATTTACTCCAATAAAAATGAAGCACTTTTAGGCAAAGCATTGGCCTGGGCATTTAAAATATTGACAACATAAAAATAAAAAAAGCTTCTGCCCTCAAGAAACTTTCCACTGTGAACTTGATTGTTTTTGTTGATTTTATAAAACTTAGTAATTTTTCCCCAGAGTAACAATCACTTCTGATTTAAGAGTTTCCCCTCTGAATCCACAGGGAAGGTAGAGTCAGAGAGAGGTTTGGGGAATTAAGAGGAGAATTGGTGACTAGCCATGCTCTTTTCTTCCACCTGGAAGCCATGGCCCTCATGGGAAATAACATGAACTAGAGGCAGGATACTGGGGAATATCATGTCTGAAATTTGTGGACTCTGGGCTAGGAGTATAAGATATTCATACAGACACAAACACATGGAGGAATGATTATGGTCACATTTACTCTATCTTCTCCCTGTGACTACCACATAAATGCCCACAAATTTTCCTCCAAGTCTTTATCATGAAGTACCCTGACCAGCAGTAGAATTTCTGGCAAAATGCTTGATCTCACGTGCTGGTGGCCGGAAGCATCTGAGGATGTATAAAACAAGTCTACTTTGTAGGCTAGCAAGGCTAGCAAGCCAAGGAAGGGCCAGAAATAACATCTGTTAACAGAATTTTACCAAGCCAGTCTCTAACCCGGAAATTCTCAGACCTGTACAAAACAGGTCTAGATAAAGCAGTGCTAGTAATCAAGTTGCAGTTTAATTAATCAGTTTCAAAGTGAGGAATGTTCTTTAAGTTGGAATAAAAGCACAGCTTATATACATAAATCACAGATGGGGAAGGGGGAAGAGGAAAGTGAATTACAAATAGTCGTTTCCCAGGGCCTGAGTGGTTTCCCACAGTAAGACCACGAGTGGAGGATAATACAGTTCTTTGATCATTTCAAATTTGGGGGTCTTGACTGCTCCCCAGGGCATAGAACCAGAGTTCTGTGATGGGAAGAAGTTCAACAACTTCTGATTTGCTTCACTTAAAATATAAAGGCACAACAATACAATGATTGTGAGAGCGTTGTTAAGGGTTTGATTGATCATTTCAAGCTGCATTTTAAGTCTAACTTGCAAGCCAGAAGAGGCAATTCTGAAAAATCTAAATTATTAGTATATTAATTACACACATATAAATTAATATGAAAATCATAATTCCTTTCACACTTTTTATGTAAGGGGTAATCCAGCAAAGCTCTGAAGAGGTAGGCCATGAAAATGAGCTTCTTTGGCCTCCCCAAAGATACTGGATTTGTTGAGAGGAATAGAAGGAAAGGGAAGAGGAGATAAACTGATGTCTGAAGTTTTCCGTGACCCAAGATGCCTGGGCCCTCAACCCTATCACGCCCTTCAGCCTGCCTGCTACCCTGAAATCTTCCTAAACTGTCACACCTAGAACTTAATTTTGAACTCCACATGTGGTCTTACCAAGACAGAGGACAGTAGAACTACAACCTCCCCCATTATGGGCGCCACACTTTTATCAATTCAGTTAAAGATTGAGTTTGGTTAGCTGCCATGTTGTACTCTTCATTCATTTTCAATTTACAATCCAAAGAAATATATAAATCTTTTTTGACAGAAACTATTTTCTTGCTGTTGTCTTTGATATTTTATATTTATATGAATGAATAAGCATTTACTATGTGACAGGCATGGTGATAGGTCCTGGCCATGCATATATCAAAAGCAAGAAATCTTTGTTCTCAAGAAGCTTAAGTGCAGGTGAAGACAGTTTATACGGGAGTGGTCTCCAGAGAGGGATGGTTTGGTCTGGGGAATCACAAGGATAGTGAGTAGAGTCATGGGACTTTTTTCCAGGAAGCAAATATCTTAGATTTCTTAGAGCAGCAGTTCTCAACCTGTGTGTCACGACCCCGTTGGGGGTTGAACGACCCTTTCACAGGGGTTGCCCAAGACCATCGGAAAACACATTTCCCATGGTCTTAGGAACCGAGATATCACACCTCTATCCATCTCCTGGTGGGTCCACCCACATGCAGATATGCCCACATACCAAGTATTAAAGGGTCGAGGCATTAGAAAGGTTGAGAACCACTGTTTAGAGCAAGAGGTAGGGAAAGAGTAGAACAGGTACATTTTTAATGTTTGTTCCTTGACTCAATATCTCTGAGCCAGGATAGCTACATCTTAGAGTTCTATGTTATTCTGAGATATTATGAAATACCTTTCTTTACCACTACTGGCTCAAGCCCCTACTGCCTGTGTTTCTCCCATTGTTGGCCCCAGTATGTAGTACTGGAGTTCCATTTAAGCAATTAACCTTGAGTACCTTTTTCAAAAGCATAATTACTTCAAAGATACCACACGAGCAAAATATAAACCTCTCCTCCAGTATTTCAGTGTCATATTCTTCCCTGATTTACTCAGTCTCTTAGGAAATGGGAAGGTGAGAGGAGTGAGTGGGCTTGTAGCTTAGTTCAGTTCCTATATAGCATTAGTCCCACCAAGTTCATGTCAACATGACTTCTGGTTGAGTCCTTGTCTTAGCTGCTGCTGGGCTGTGGTTCCAAAAGTTGTTCCTCATTCCTTATGGTATATATACTGCATTGACTCTAAAACTCAGACTCTGGAATTCTGGGCTGCCTAGCTACCTTTAAGAACTTCTGAACTCACTAGGTACTGGAGGCTCTACTCCTTTCTCTAAGAATAGAAGAGAACAATATGAGCAGTCTAGGATTGAGGCCTGTTTCTTGGAGACATGGCTCCAGAGGGAAGAAGTCCCTATCACCTCTCCCCTCACAGCATCAGCATGTTACAAAAGAAGAGGAAGAAGAAATGACTGAAGCTGATAGGTCTTTTTGAGTGACGCTCAGCACTCCCCACCTTCTTTCCTTACTGCATATCGTTACTTGCTGTAAGCGAACGAGTCATTTGCCTCTATACCAAATGCAGGAAAAAAAGAATGACTGTGCTTAGTCAGGTAGTTTTAAAGATAAAGTCCATTGTGACTTTTCAAGGCTATGAAAACAATCCATACATTTTGCCAGTTCTGTATCTCAAGAGCAGGTCCCAAGCATCTTAGAGGCCACCTGAATCTACCTTGACTTAAGCAAGAGTCCCTTCTTCAATATTCCTATATTTTCTTGAAGATCTATAGTTAAGGGGAACCCACCACCTTTCCAGGCATCTCCTTTTACTTTAAGATAGCTGCAGTTATTAGGAAATCATTATGTATGTAACATCTGTGCCCCAGGATGGTTTGGGGGTTCCACGAAGAGCTGTGCTATGATCCTGCAGTTGGAGATAGGCACAATTCAATTAATTGAGAGACCTTTGAGCCTGTGGAGAGACTCTAGAGAAGAAGAGCCACAAATTACTAAACATTCAAACTCTGCTTCAGAGAGCGCAGCTCCGATGGGCTGATCACATTGTTTGAATACCAAATTTACCCTTGCCAGAAAGATTATTTTACGGAGAGCTCACATAGGGCAGACATTCACATGGTGGTCAGAAGTGATGCAAGGACACTCTCAAGGTGTCTCTTAAGAACTTGGGAACTGATTGTGTGACATGGCATCGGACTGCTCAGCATGGCATGCCCACATCAGAGAAGGTGCTGTGCTCTGTGAGCAAAGCAGAATTGAAGTAACTCAAAAGAAATGCAAGATGCACAAATTCAGAGAATCCACCCCAAATGTTCACATGGACTATTTGTGCCCCACTCGTGGTAGAACATTCCTTTTTTTTTTTTAAATTTTATTATAGTTTGCATCATTCATTTCCACAAGATTTTGAGTTACATATTTTCTCCCCATCTTTCCCCCACCCACCACCCCAAAACAGCCATCCCAGTGTGTCCCCCCTCCCCC
>CM053588.1:77083650-77150936 GCA_028646515.1 Pseudochirops corinnae | reverse complement strand
AGCTGACTTTAGTGGGAAGTATCTGTGTGCGTTTTTGAAGTTCTAGGTTGGTCCAGAGTCCTATTCCATGGGTATTTTGGGGTGGCTATGTGAGAGCTGCGATATATTGCTGCTGCTACGCCACCATCTTGGCTCCGCCCCCTCCATCAATCACTACTTAAAAGAATTGTATGAGGAAAATGCATGGGAATATTATAACCAAATTCTGAAACCCCCAGCTCAAGGATAAAATATTAAAAACAAAAATAAAACAATTTAAGTATGATGGTGCCACGATTAGGTCCACATAAGACCTAGCAGTGGAGATATTAAAGGACTGCAGGACTTGGAACACTATATATTGAAGACCAAAAGAACTGGGCCTTGGGATGAAAATATCATACCCAGTAAAGTTAAGCTTTATCCTGAATGAAAAAAAGTGGACATTTGATCAACTGTCAGATTTTCAAAACTTTGTTAAAAAAAAAACAAAACCCAAACAATCTGAACTTAATAGATTTGAGATACAAGAGCCAAGAGAAACATAAGGTACATACCAAAGACAGCTTACAAGAGATTCAGTAAGGACAGAGTATTTATGTTTTATGTATGTAAAATGTGAAATATATGTCTAAGATTCCTATTAATAATTGGGTAGCTCATAAGAAAGAAACCTGAGTATGATATGAATTTAAAAATAAAAGCATGTAGGAACAGTTAAAATGAGTAATTATTTTATACAAATGAGGTGTAAGAGGAAGAACTGATACAGAGGAATTAGATTAAGGAGGAGGGCTGATAGTTCTGGTAACCTACTTTCCTTGGGAATGGGTTTAAGAGGGAACAATACATATTTATAAGAGTATAAAAGTCTTCTAAATTTGGAAGAAATAACATGGTAGGGATAGGGAAGGGGATAGAGGACAAGGGAGGAATCTTTGGAAGGGAGGATGAGGAAATAGGTAAAAAGGGGGGTATAGAACCATGTTTAGATCAATGGAAATGGGAGGATAAGGGAGGGATCTTTATAGGGGAGATTGAGGGAATAGGTTACAGGGGGCTAGAAAAGGGTGTTTAGATTTATGGGAATGGGAAGATAGGGGAGGGATACTTGGGGAGGGGGGTAGGCAAATAATAATAGGGCAAGGTAGAGCATAGAAGTAAAGTAGAGGAGGCAGGAGGGATAGGAAATGAGATATGCACAAACATAAAAACAAAGATCAGGCGTAGAATTTGTTTGGGAAAGTATATGTCTATATATGTATGTATATATGTATGTGTGTGTGTATATATAGCTAAAGAAAAATGTATCCACACTTAGTTGTATGCTTCTGGAGAGGGGAGAGAGGGAAAAAAAAGTAAAAAAAAATGCACAGCAGAGAACAAAAGAAAACTTACAAGGAAGCAAAGAAAAGATGGGCAACTTTCAATACAACATGTAGTATTTGTCATACAGGCTTTCTTGAAATAAAAATTTATTGTTTAACATAATTTGAATCCTCTCTTATGTTCTGCTGTGCACATGACATGCTTCCCCCCTCCCCTTTCTTACTTTGTATTTATGTTCCAATATTTAAGTTTATGATTTTTTTCTTTTTTCTATACTGTGCTTGTGTTCCAGTCTTTGAGTCTAAAATAATTTTTTTAAAAAGAAAAAAAAAATTCTGAAAATCAAAGAAGAGAATGATAAAATTGAAATTAAGAAAACTTTCGAACTAATAAATAAAACTAAGAACTGGTTCTATGAAGAAACCTATAAATTGGATAAACCTTTGGTTAATTTGATTTAAAAAAAAAAGAAAGAAGAAAACCAAATTACCATCATTAACAATGAAAAGGGTGAATTCACCAACAATGAAGAGGAAATCAAAAGAGTAATTAGGAGCTATTTTGCCCAACTGTATGCCAATAAAATTGACAATGTTAGTGATATGGATGAATATTTACAAAAATATAAGTTGCCCAGATTAATGGAAGGGGAAGAGAAAAAAATAAAATATACTTAACCCCATTTCAGAAAAAGTTATCAACGAACTGCCTTAGAAAATAATTTCCAGTGTCAGATGTATTTACACATGAATTTTATCAAACATTTAAAGAACAATGGACAAAGAAGGAGTCCTACTAAATTCTTACTGTACAAACATGGTGCTGATACCTAACCACAGAAGAGCCAAAACTGAGAAAGAAAATTGTAGACCAATTTGTCTAATGAATATTGATGCAAAAATTTTAAATGTAATATTAGCAAAGAGATTACAGCAACTTATCTCAAGGATAATACACTATGACCGGGTAGAATTTATACCAGGAATGCAGGGCTGGTCCAATATTAGGAAAATTATCAGCATAATTGAACGTATCAACACTAAAACTAACAGAAATAATATGATTGTCTCAACAGATGCAGAAAAAACATTTGACAAAAGACAACACCTATTCCTATTAAAAACACTAGAGAGTATAGAAATAAATGGAATCTTCTTTAAAATGATAGGTAGCATCTATCTAACACCATCAGCAAGCATTATATGTAGTGGGGATAAGCTAGAAGCATTTCCAATAAGGTGGGTGGGTGAAACAAGGATGTCCATTATCACAACTGTTATTCAATATTGTATTAGAAAGGTTAGCTTTAGCAATAATAGAACAAAAAGAAATTGAAGGAATTAGAATAGGCAAAGAAGAAACAAAGCTATCACTCTTTGCAGATGAAATGATGTTATACTTGGAGAATCCTAGAGAATTAAGTAAGAAACCACTTGAAATAATAAACAAAATTAGCAAAATTGCAGGAAATAAAATAAACCCAGATAAATCAATGGCATTTCTAAATATTACCAACACAGCTCAACAGCAAGAGATAGAAAGAGAAATTCCATTTAAAGTTACTGTAGACATTATAAAATACTTGGGAATCTACATGACAAGACAAACCCAAAAATTATGAGAACACAATTACAAAACACTTTACACACAAATAAAGTCAGATCTAAACAATTGAAAAAATATCAGTTGCTCATGGATAGACCAAGCTAATATAATAAAAATGACAATTCCACCTAAATTAATTTACTTATTCAGTGCTATACCAATATAACTGCCAAAAATTATTTTATAAAGCTAGAAAAAACAATAAGAAAATTTATCTGGAAAAACAAAAGGTCCAGGATATCAAGGGAATTAATGAAAAGAAATGCAAGGGAGGGTGGCCTACCTGTACCAGATCTTAAATTTTATTATCAAGCAACATTCATCAAAACTACTTGGTACTGGTTAAGAAGTAGAGATGGAATAGGTTAGGTATGTAAGACACAATGGTCAATGACTATAGTAATCTACTATTTGATAAATCCAAGGACTCTAGCTTCTGGTATAAGAACTCACTATTTAACAAAAACTGCTGGGAAAACTGGAAAACAGTATGGCAGAAACTAGGCATAGACCAATATCTTGCACCCTATACCAAGATAAAATCAAAATGGGTGCACAATCTAGATATAAAGGCTGATACTATAAGCATATTAGGAGGGCAAGGAATAGTTTACCTTTCAGATCTATGTAGAAGGGAAGAATTTATGACCAAATAAGAGATAAAAAACATTATGAAATACACAATGGATGATTTTGATTACATTAAATTGAAAACTTTTTGCACAAACAAAGCCAATGCAACCAAGATTAAAAAGAAAGCAGCTGGGAAATAATTTTTACAGACAGTGTCTCTGATGAAGGCCTCATTTCTAAAATGTATACAGAACAGGCGAATTTGTAAGAATACTGGTCATACATTGATAAATGGTCGAAGGTTATGAACAGGCAGTTTTCAGAGGAATAAATTAAAGCTATCTATAGTCATATGAAAAAATGCTCTAACTCACTATTGATTAGAGAAATGCAAATCAAAACAACTGTGAGGCACCACCTCTCACCTATCAGATTCATTAACATGACAAAACAGGAAAATGATAAATGTTGGAGAAGATGTGAGAAAATTGAAATACTAATTAATTGTTGGTGCAGCTGTGAACTGATCCAACCATTCTGGAGAACAATTTGGAACTACGCCTAAAGGGGCTATAAAAATACATACCCTTTGATCCAGCAATTCCATTTCTAGATCTGTATCCCAAAGTAATCATGAAAATGGGAAAAGGAACCACATGTACAAAAGTGTTCATTGCAGCATTTTTTTTTTGATGGTGGCAAAGAATTGGAAATTGATGGGATGTCCATGAATTGCAGAATGACTGAAAAAATTGTGGTATATGAATGTGATGGAATACTGCTGTGCTATAAGAAATGATGAGTAGGCAGACTTCAGAAAAACCTGGAAGATTTATATGAACTGATGCTGAATGAAATGAGCAGAACCAGGAGAACATTGTACACAGTAATACCCACATTGTGTAATGCCTGACTTTGCTAGACTTAGCTCTTCTCAGCAATACAAAGATCTAAGACAACTCCAGAAGGCTCTTGATGGAAAATGCTACCCATATTCAAAGAAAGAACTTTGGAATTTGAATGCAGATTTAAGCATACTATTTACTCTCCTTTTCTTTTGTTTACTATGTACTAAACATACTATTTACTCTCCTTTTGTTTCTTCTTTCTCCTGGTTCCTCCCATTATTTCTAATTCTTCTTTACATCATGATTAATGTGAAGATATATTTAATATGAATGTATAAGTAGAGCCTATATCAGATTGCATGCCATCTTGGGGAGAGGGAGAAAATTTAAAATCTTATGGAAGTGAATGTTGAAGACTAAAATAAATAAATTTACACACACATATACATATGTGTGTATATGTATATACATAAAATGGTCAATATAATATAATATCTCTCTGGGGTTAAAAAAAATTATTGAAAAACTCCTTTAAAAAGTAGAATAGGCAAAATGGAAATGGAGGCACAAAAATTTGCTGAAGGAAAGAAAATCTTAAAACTATAATTGACCAAATGGAAAAAGAGATACAAAAGCACTCTGAAGAAAAGAATTTCTTAAAAATTAGAATTATCCAAGGGGATGCTAATGACTCTATTGGACATCAAGAAACAATAGAAACAAAGTCAAACAAATAAAAAAAATAAAAGAAAATGTGGAATATCTCATGGGAAAAAAAACTGACCTAGAAAATAGATTGAGGAGAGATAATTTAAGAATTACTGGACTATGTGAAAGCCATCATAAAAACAAAAATAAAAAGAACCTGCACATCATATTTCAAACAATTATAAAGAAAAACTGCAATGATATATTAGATTCAGAAAGTAAAATAAAATTTAAAAGAATACATTGAGGACCACCTCAAAGAGATCCAAAAATGAAAATTCCCAGGAATGTTATAGCCAAATTTCAGAGCTTCCAGGTCAAGGAGAAAATATTGCAAGCAACCAGAAAAAAAATCTAACTCAACAACATTCAAATAGTATGGAGCCACAGTCAGGATCACAAAAAGCTTAGAAACTACCACCTTAAATTAACAGAGGGCTTAGAATATGGTATTCCAGAAGTCAAAGAGCTAGGATTACAATAAAAAAATAATCTACTTTACAAAATTGAGTATAATCCTTCAGGAGAAAAAAAAAGGAAAGAGGACTTTCAAAAGTATTCCTTATGAAAAGACCAGAGATGAATAAAAAAAAATTGGCATTCAAACATAAGATTTAAAAGAAGCATCAAAAGGTAAACATGAAAGAGTGATCATAAGAAACTCAATAAAGTAAAACTGTTCACATTCTTATATAGGAAAAATATATTTGTAACTCCAAAGGCTTTATCATTATTCATGCAGTTTGAAGAAGTAAATAGAGGGCATGAATGTGAGTCATTATATTAGGATGATCTTCCAAAAATGGCAAAAAAATGAAAGGGGAAGAAAGATGGATGCGCTAGGATAAGGGCAAAGGGAGAGGTAGAATGTGGAAATTTTTCTCACATTAAAGGGGTGTTCAAAGAAGAGCTTTTACAGTGGATGGGAAAATGGGGGCAATGGCAGGCAATTCCTGAATCTCACTCTTATTGGAATTGGTTCAAAGAGGGAAGAATATATATACACATTCAGTTGGGTATAGAAATCTATCTTACCCAATAGAGAAATAGGAGAGGCATAGGATAAGAGATATCAACTGGGGGGAGTTGATAAAAGGGAGGGCATCACATGATTTACAGAAACAAATAAACATAAATAAATAAATATAGTAACCTTGTATTTAAGAATTCATCATTTAGTAAAAATTGTTGGCAAAACAGGAAAGCAGTATGCCAGAAATTGGACATAGACCATATATCTTACAATGTTTACCAAGATAAAGTACAAATGGATACATGACCTAAATATAAAGAGAGAATTACAAGAAAATTTGAAGAACAGGGAACATGTTACTCATCAGACTTAAGGACAGACACATCCAATGAGATAATATAACAAGAATGTAGCAATTTATGAATAAACAAGAGATAGAGAGTAGAGTGAAGTGTAAAATAGATAATTCTAATTACATTAAAATAGAAAACGTTTTGTACAAGTAAAACAAATGTAGCCAAAATTAGAAAGAAAGAAGAAAATTGGGAAAAAACTTTAAAGCCCTACATGAACTGAAGCAAAGTGAAGTGAACAGAACCAGGAGAACAATCTACACAGTAATAGCAACACTGTAAGAATAATCAATTGTAAAAAACCAAGTTAATTTGACCAATACAATGGTCAACCACCACTCTAAAAGACTTGATCTAAAATGCTCTCCCCTTTTATGTAGAGAATTGATGAACCCAGAGTGTTGACTGAAGCAAATTTTTCTTCTTTTTTTCCAAAACATAGCTAATGGGGAGATATGTTTTGCATGACTATACATATATATTGAGTATATTTTAAGTATTTCTTACCTTATCAAAGTGTGAGGGAGGGGGCAAAGAGAGAGAAAGAATGTGAAACTAAAAATAAAATTTTTTTTCAAAGAATGTGGGAGAAATTCATAGAAATTACCTGGCTCTCTCAAATGACCACAGAAATAATTTAAAATAAAGCCTTAAAGTGAATTTCTAAGTTGCAGAAATAATTAAAAGTCAAGGTAAAGCAGTTGTCCAACCTAGGGCAACTTGAGAGGACTAGGAAAGACCTGACCTTCTGGAGTAGTGGGCTAGTCTGATTGAAGTACAGATACCACTGGGCAGACACCAAAAAATCAACAAACAATAAGTCTTGGGGACAACTGTTTAGGAGATAGCCTCAACTTCAAGACCTTTTAACTCACCCACAGTGTGAGGGTCAGGCTGCTGATAAGAGAAAGATTGCAGGGCTTTCCACTGGCTAGGGTTGGACCCAGGGTGCATGTGTGCTGACCAGATGCAGTCCCAGGCTCTGGCTGTGGGCAAGGAGGAAGTACACACTATAGTACACATTTTAAGGCTTTATTTTAAATTATTTCTGGGGGAATTTGAGGAAACCAGGTAATTTCCATGAATTTTCTGCCACATTCTTTAAAAAAAAATATTTTCAGTTCCATATTCTCTTTGCCCCTTCCCTCACACTTTGAGAAGGTAAGAAATACTTAAAATATACATGTATAGTTATGTAAAACATATCTCCCCATTCGCTATGTTTTGGAAAATAAAGGAAAAGATATGCTTTGGTCTATGCTCTGAGTGTGCAGAGAAATGGGGCCCTGATGGCCATGGTTATTCACAGGAGAGTAGAGTCCCTGGTTCTGGTCCTGGGACAAAGGGGGTGAGGTGAAGTTTGCAGCTGCTGGAGGAACCACAGGGAGTAAGAGCATTTGTGGGGACTTCATTGCTGGGGGCCCTACTTGCAACCCAGAGGCAGAGAGGAATGCATGAGGTTACTTACAGACCAAGGCATGAGCTGGAGGAGGTGACCATGCTGGCCTTGGATTATAAGACACTGGAAGAACCAAAAGATCAAAAGTCCCCAGAAAGAGCTAAAAAAAAAAAAAAAAAACCACAAAAAAACAATAGCGTGAAAAACCTGAAGCCTGAGACATTATCCCTCACACCTCAGTACTAGAGCCTGACTGTAACTTAGAGTTAACAGCCAAGAAATAAACTATTTAAAAAGTGGGCAAAGGAAAAAGAACTGGACCATAGATTACTACTATGGTTATGGAGAAGATCAAGGATCAAACTCAGAAGATAGTAAAGTCAAAAGACCTCCTAAAGCTTCAAAGAAGAATGTAAAATGGTCACAAGTGCAAAAGGAGTTCTTGGAATAGCTTTAAAAGGATTTTTAAAATCAGAGAGTTTGAGGAAAATTGGGGAGAAGGGAAATAACAAAATGAAGAAAATTATGAAAATTCAACTAATTGGAAAAGGAGATCTGAATGGCAAGGGGAAGCTAATGACTTCATAAGCAAATGGCACCAAGAAATAATAAAAGAAAATCAAAGGAATGAAACATAAAAGAAAATGTGAAATGTCTTATCACAAAAACAACTGATCTGGAAAACAGATTGAGGAGAGTTTTAAAATTGTTGAACTACCTGAAAGTTATGATGAAAAAGAGTTTAGACAATATACTCAAAAAATTATTAAGGAAAATTACCCTAACATTTCAGAAGTAGAGGGTAAAATCAAAATGGAAAAAACACACCAATCACCACCTGAAAGAGATCTCAAGGTGAAAACTCACAGGAACATCATAGCTAAGTTTTGAAGCTTTTAGATAAAGAAGGAAATGCTACAAGTGAAAAAACAACTGAAATACTGTGGAGCTACAGTCAAGATAACATAAAATTTAGCAGCCTATACATTAAAAGACCAAACAGCAAACAATATTCCAAAGAGTACCAAGAATAATTTGCCCAACAAACCTGAGTGTGATCCTGCAAGGGAAAAATGGACATTTAATGAATTAAAGAACTTTCAGGTATTCTTGAAGAAAAAATCAGAACTCAACAGAAATTTTGACCTACAAGATTCAGGAGAAACATAAAAAGGCAAACATGAAAGACCAATTATAAGAGATATAAATAAGGTCAAGCTGTTTATTTCTTATATGGGAAAAAACCATCTGTAACTCTAAAGAATGTTATCATTACTAGAGTAGTTTGAACTGTATTACTGTTTGTCAAATATATATCAATATTATTCTCATCAGTGAGATACAAATTCATTTGGCAGAATCACTTAATTTATTCTAGCTTCCCCCCCCCCCAGGTTATAGCTTTGTTTTTATTTTTTATTATTTTATTTTTCCCAATTATTTGTAAAAAACAGTTTTAAATGTTTTTAAAAAAATTTGATTTCCAAAGTCTCTCCCTTCCTCTTTCCCCATTCCCTTCATTGAAAAGGCAAGCAATTTGATATAGATTATACATGTGTAGTCTTATAAAACAGATTTTGATTTTAGCCATATTTTGAAAGAATACATGGACCTTTTTTTATTTATCTCTTTTTGGTTACAGACCTAGTAGTGGTATTGCTAGGTCAAAAAGGTATGCATAGTTTTGTAACTCTTTGGGTATAGTTCCAAATTGCTCTAAAGAATCGTTGAACTCCACCAAGAGTGTATTAATGCCTCATTTTTTCCATATACCCTCCTTTTTTGCCATTTTTCCTTTTTTGTCCTATTATCCCATCTAATAGGTATGAGGTAGTACCTCAGAATTGTTTTAATTTGCATTTCTCCAATCAATAGTGCTTTATATCATTTTTTCATATGGTTATAGATAGCTTTGATTACTTCCTCTGAAAACTGTTCAAATCTTTTGATCATATATCAATTGGGGAATGACTTTTACTTTTATAAATTTGACTCAGTTCTCTATATATTTGAGAAATGAGGCCTTTATCAGGGAAATTTTTTCAATTTTTTTCACAGTTAAAATTGCTAACTGTATTTCCATCCTTCCTATCTATCCCCATTTATTCTGTTTCTCTCTCTCTCTCTCTCTCTCTCTCTCTCTCTCTCTCTCTCTCTCTCCCTTCGCCCTGTCCCTCCTCAAAAGTGTTTTGCTTCTGACTATTGTCTCTCCCAGTCTGCCCTCCCTTCTATCACCTCCCCCCTTTCTGTTATCCCCTTCCTCTCCTACTTTCCTGTAGGATAAGATAGATTTCTATACCCAATTGAGTGTGTACATTATTTCCTCTTTGAGCCAATTCTGATGAAAGTAAGGTTCACTCACTATATCTCACCTCCCGCCCCTTCCCCCTCCAATGTAAGCTTTTTGTTGCCTCCTTCATGTGAGATAATTTACCCTGTTTTACCACTCTCTTTCTGTTTCTCCCAGTGCATTCCTCTTTCTCACCCCTCAATTTAATTTTTTAAAGATATCATCCCTTCATATTCAACTCACACATGTACCTTCTCTCAACATATACTCCTTCTAACTGTCCTAATAATGAGAAAGTTTTTATGAGTTATAAGTATCATCTTCCTATGTAGGAATGTAAACAGGTTAGCCTTATTAAGTGCCTTATTGTTTTCTCTTGAGTTTTGTATTTGCAAGTCAAATTTTCTATTCAACTCTTGTCTTTTCATCAAGAATGTTTGCATGTACTCTATTTCATGTAATGTCCATTTTTTCCCTGAAGGATTGTACTCAGTTTTGCTGAGTAGGTGATTTGTGGTTGTAAACCTAGCTCTTTTGCCCTCCAGAATATCATACTCCAACCCCTTAGATTCCTTAATGTAGAAGTCACAAAATCTGATGTTATTCTGACCATGACTGCATGACACTTGAATTGTTTCTTTCTGACTGCTTGGAATATTCTCTCCTTGACCTGAGAGCTGTAAAATTTAGCTATAATAATCCTGGAAGTTTTAATTTTGGATCACTTTCAAGAGGAGATCAGTGAATTTTTTTCAATTTCTATTTTACCCTCTTGTTCTAGAATATCAGGGCAGTTTTTCTTGACAGTTTCTTAAAAGATGATATCTAAGCTCTCCTTTTGATTATGGCTTTCAGGTAGTACAATAATTTTAAAATGATCTCTCCTGAATCTGTTTTCCAGGTCAGTTGTTTTTCAAATAAGGTATTATACATTCTCTTCTGTTTTCTCATTCTTTTGGTTTTATTTTATTGTGTCTTGATTTCTCCTTTATCTTGGTTCCAATCCCCAATGCCATAAAGTCATTAGCTTCCATTTGCTCACTTCTAATTTTTAAGGAATTATTTTCTTCAGTGAGTTTTTAAACTCCTTTTCATTTGATCACTTCTACTTTTTAAGGAGTTTTTTTTTTTCAGAGAATTTTTGTGTCTCTCTTTATGTTTGTCCAGTTCTGCTTTTCAAAGCATTCTTCTCCTCATTGACTTTTTGTACCTCTTTTACCATCTGGCCTATTCTGTTTTTTAAGGTGTTATTTTCTTCAGTAGTATGTGTGTGTGTGTGTGTGTGTGTGTGTCTTCTCTAGCAAGCTGTGACTTTTCCCCCACCATTTTATTGCATCACTCTCACTTCTCTTCAAAAATTTTCTTCTACCTCTCTTACTTGATTTTCAAAATCTTTTTTGAGCTTTTCCATGGACTGAGACCAATTCATATTTTTCTTAGAGGTTTTGGATGCTGGAGCTTTGACTTTGTTGTCTTCTGAGTGTTTTGATCTTCCTCATCATCATAGTAACTTTCTATGTATGGTCAGAACACTTTTTGTTCCCATTGTTTGCTCATTTTCCAATATGTTTCTTGACTTTTAACTCTTTGTTAAAGTAGGACTCTGTTTACAGAATGGAAGGTGCACCATCTCAAGCTTCAAGGGTTTTGTGTGGTTATTGTGCCCAATATCTATTGACAGAGATATTTCTAGGGATCTGTAAGTTTTCAGTTCTTCCAAGGTAGTATGATCAAAGGAGAGGTGTTTGATACTCTCTGGTCTGTGCTCTGGTCTGTGAGTGACCACAAGTACTCTTTTCTGCCCTGGAACTGTGGTGAAGAGCCTCCCTACAATTTGGCCACAAGTTCGAGGGTGCTAATGGTTCTCTTTTCCCTGGGATTGCCACCTAAGACTGCAATCCAGATCTTAGTATAAGCAAAGCAATAGAGTCCTGCCTCCAGTGTCAGCCAAGAGACCCCTGTGATCTCTTTCTGATCAGTTTTTCAACCCCTTTATTATCTGCGGGTTGAGAGTTCTGGAAGTAGCCACTGCCACTGCTGATTCAGTGACTCCTAAGATCTGCTCCTGGTTTGCTGGGGCCTGGTGTGCACTGGCATGGCCTGTGCTGGACTATACTCCACTCTTACCCAGGTATGAGAAACCTTTCCTGCCAACATTTTAAATTGTCTTTCACTGGAAAATTATTTCCCCTCATCCTTCTGTGGGTTCTGCCACTCCAGGAATTTTTAGGGCATTATTTAAAGGTGTTTGGAGGAGTTTGGGGGAGAGCTCAGGGGAACTGCTGCTTTTTCTTCTTCATCTTACCTCCAACACCCAATGTTATCCATGTATTTTCTTAATCAGTGGATATTCAAAACATAACTACTATTGTGGGGTTTGATGATGTTTTTTGAAACCAAATGGGAGTCTTCATTCTTGGAAATGTTGGGAAACCACAAAATAGAAGGAAGGGGGTGGAATGGGGAAGATCTGTGATGATCTGCCCCCCTTCCCCTCCTGCAATATGCTCCACTCCCATAACAACAAATTTAAGTCCTGGTTTGGAGATAAGAATTGCATGCCTGCATATAGGCAAACTCCAAACACACAGAGATTTGATTCCTTTTTTCAGACTCCCTCTCTTTCCCAGGAAAGACAGAAGAGAACATGGCATCAGAGGAAATAAATGAACCTGCTCTAACAAGCCCAGTCGAGCAAGAAAGGATGAAAGATAACTTTTCTGGATGATGGAGAACAAGGCAAAGCCCTCCAGAGCCATCCATAAATGAGTCTACCATGGAAAGATTTTAAAAGTGTGGGTCCTGGTAAGGTGGAGAGAGGAAAATGGAAGAGAGAATGCACTAATACTCTACCTGGGGGTCAGTAAGGTGCCCCAGTGCTGTCCCCCAAAGCATACACCTGCCTGAAAATCTTGAAGGCTGTGACTCAAGATCCCTGAACCACCTGAGCTCCCCAAACCTTCTAATCTCCCTCATTCCCTGATTAATCTGACTCCAACAAAACTCCTCTCTACATCTCTCTTTTTCCCATCTTTCTCTCAGTCTTTTGTTACCTGCTTATTTTCCTCTTTATCTTCTTTCTTTACTACATATCTTTCTGTCTCTGTTAAAGTGTTCTCTCTCTCTGTCTCTGTCTCTATCTCTGTCTCTGTCTCTCTCTCTTTTCTACTCTTGTTCCCATTCTCCCTCTTCTCCCAACCTTGTTTTGTCTCTGTCTCTGTCTTTCTGTTTATATATCTGTCATGCCAGGTTCCTGACCTATGTGTCTCTACTCTTAGATCTATCTTCTTATCTCTTTTTCTCACTTTCTCCTACAAGCATGAACACTTTCATTATTGTCTCTGTCTCTCTAGCACACAGCATAGAACCTGGCACATAGCAGAGACCTCATAAATGCTTAATGATTGATTAGCTTTTCCTCCTTTGATCTCTGTTTCTTTGTCACTCTTACTCTGAATACTGGCTCCACTATTAATGCAAGGTAAGTCCATTCTCTTCTCTAAGACTTAGTTTCCCCATTTTACAATGAACAGATTGGCCTAGACTGAACCTAAAGTCCCTCCTAGGAGTCCTTTTCACTCCTCCTTGGGCTCACTTGGTCTCAGCTCTGTCCTCTCTGTGTTTCTCTCCTCCCTCAGGATGCCTGCAGCCCTTCACTCCCCACCAACCTTGTTCTCCAGGTCACACGTTGTCTGCTCTTCTCACAGATGGAGGGACTTATCTATCTAAGCCCCTCTTTCTTTGTAGATGCTGGTGCGGGCAGCCTTCCAGAGGACTGAAGCTTCATCTGCCTTGAGTCTAATTATTCCACAACACTGGGGAGGGCTTCAAAGGGTGAGGCAGGGCAGCCTGAAGAACAGGAAATGAAAGCATTTTCAAACAAACAGAAGGGAATATTAAGAGAAATTTACAGGAAAAAAAAAACCCAAGGAGAAAAATGGGACTTGCGAATTATAGCCAGATTTAGGGACACAATAAAAATTTTTAAAAAGATCAAATAAAGGTAGTCCAGATTTAGAACCAATGGCATACAGCTCTACTACTACTACTAATACTACTTTAATTTTTCTCAGACCTGTGAGTCAATTATCATGGAGAGCTCCCTCCACCAATAAAGAGCTCCCTCCAATCTGCAACTTTTATTCATGCGGAGTTGCCCTGGGAAACTGAGAGGCTAAGGAACTCACCTAAGGTAATACAGCCAGTTTGTGTCTGCGGCAGGACTTGAACTCTGATCTTCTGGGCTCTTCAGCTGGCTCTCTTTCTACTATACTTTAGTAGTTCTTATATGTTTAATGATTGTGTCCAAGCTGACAACTAACAAATCTTTATTTCCAGCCTTAGTCTCTCTCCTGACCTCTAACCCTGCATCATGAACAGCCTACTACTCATTCAGAATTTGAAGTCCCATACACATTTCAAGCTCAACAGTTTTAAAACTGCCCTCATTATCCTATCCCCCAAACCTGCCCCTCTTCTGATCTTCCATTTTATCTGTTGAGGGTACCACCATCCTGCCAGTTACCCAAGTTTACAACTTCCTTATGTTGCTTACCTGATGCACCCACTCAGTTGCCAGATCTAGTGACTTCTTCCCCAGTATCTCTCGTATGAGTCTCCTTCTCCTCGCTTGCACACCTACTGCCTTAGTTCATCACCCATTGTTTGGACTATTAGAGTAGCATTCTAATTGGTCTCACAGACTCATCAGTTCCCCCTCCTATACATTATCAGTATAACTACCGAGGTGATTATTCTGAGGTCCAAGGCTAACTATGCCGCTCCCCTACTTGATAAGCTATACTATTTTTTTATTGCCTAGGATTAAAACATAATTACATAGGGTTAGGATTCAAATATAAACTGTTGTCTTTTCATTAAAGGTTCTAGATTCAAATATAAACTCTTTGACTGAGTGATTGGTAAATGGAGGCTGAATGGTCTGTTGAAGGCACAATAAAAGTTAAAATGTGTCCTTAGGTTCACAACCTCATTGTCATTTTTAACTCTTTACTGTCACCTCATATACTCCATAGTTGCCGGATCTAATGCCTTCTTTCTTTTTACTCTGGCTTATAAATTTCACATTGAAAAGTGTTTGGTCCCAACACACAAAATGCCACTTTGAATCACAAAAAAATATATTCAGACCAAAGAGACATTTAAAAAAGCTCTTCTTTCCTCCCAACCCTAGTTTACCCAGTCCAAAAATAAATAGTGCAAGATGGGAGAAGGAGTTCTGGTGTCCTCTTTTTTTTTTAAAGACAAATCTAAATTGGTAAATCTTTCCACTCAGAAATAATTTCATTGTTTTAATTCTTGTCTACCAGTTAAATATATCATTTAATTTTAATGCTATATATACGTGCACACACATATGAACACAATTGGGTTGACCATTTTTACTCTGGTGCACTGTGCAGGGTTGCAGGGTTTGGCAGTGTGCTCCTCTCTGGGGCCCTCCATATGGCTCAAAGCCAGTATTCCTGCTATAGGCATAGCAGGAAATAGGACCAGGGCAGTGCCCAGATGGCCCAAATATATTGGGGTGGTGGGAGGGAAGGGAGTTTCCAGGAACACTGAAACCAACACAGTCTACCACATGTCACTGGGGCCTTTCAGAGCCATAACAAGAGAAAGAGTCCCAGTTGGGAACTGAAGAAGAAGGAAAGAGTGATAGAGTCTGGGTCAATACCTGCCTTGAGACTTTAGGAGATGGAGGCAGAACCCAGTGTATACAACAGAAGGTGGGCTTGTTCTCAGCTATCCCATCCATAAGTGTAGGACAATGATGGCAGCATCCAGACTATAGGGGGAAAAGGAACAAATGGTCTGCCCACCCTATGCAAGAGGACAAGAGTATACAGACCTTGGTCCTGGCACAAAATCACAATCTAGAAACTGATGCTGTAGACATAAGTGAGCAGAAGACAGCTCTGAATATAATAAAGAAATGCCATGAGTTAAGAGAACCTCAAAGTCGAACCCAGAAGAAGAAAATACCATTACAAAAATATAAGGCACCCAGGTAGTGAAGTAGCTAGAGTACTGGGCCTGGAATCAGAAAATTCTGAGTTCAAATATGGTGTCAGATACTGTCTGTGTAACCCTGGGCAAGTCATTTACCATCTACATGCCTTTTTGTTGTTGTTCAGTCATTTCAGTCATTTCCAACATATAGTGACCTCATTTGGAGTTTTCTTGGAAAAGATATTGGAGTGGTTTTTCATTTCCCTCTCCAGTTCACTTTACAGATGAGGTAAACTGAGGCAAACAGGGTTAAGTGATTTGCCCAGGATCATACAGCTAGTAAGTGTCTGAGGCTCAGTTTGAACTCAGGAAGATGAATTTTCCTGACTCCAGACTCAGCATGCTATTCACTGTGCCACCTAACTGCCCCTAGCTGCCTCAGTTTCCTCAAATGTAAAATAGTAATGATAATAGCTTTTACCTCTCAGAATTGTTGTGAGCATCAAATGAGATAAGATTTGTAAAGTGTATTGCATAGTGTTGGGTACACTGTTGGTCCTTAATAAATCCATTCTTCCTTCCTTGTTCCTTCCTTCCTTATTCCTTCCTTCCTTCCTTTCTTCCTTCCTTCCTTCCTTCCTTCCTTCCTTCCTTCCTTCCTTCCTTCTCTATTAGCAAGGCCTCACAGAAAAGAATGGCTATGCCGTAAGGACTATAAGAATGACCCAAAGAAGTAAAGCCAGAGCAAATAAAGCAAAATGAAAATAGAGCTGCTGGGGGGAAATAAATTGGAAAGAGACTAGATTAGAACTGAAGATGGAGACCATTGCTTAAGCAGTTCAATCCCTGAAGAAATGTCAAATGCAGGAACTCGGTATCATTTTGTTCTATTTTGTCACTTTTAAGAGATAAAGGAGAATAAAAATGGAATAAGAAGAGTATAAGAACTTACTATTTCTCTCAGTTGGAGTTCTTGAGAAAACAAGTATGCCGAGATGAAAAATCAAGAGTGGATGTGGATGTCTCATGTGTCTCATCCTTCTCTAAATTGGGAAAGAAAAGGTGCAATACATATATGTAGAGTTTGTTGTACAAATACATTGAAATTCAATAGGAAAGCAGTCGAGGAGAGGGAGAAAGAAGGGAAGGCTTACACCAGGGATAGGGGAAATCGATAAGGGAATATGGGACATAGAGGACTAGGTATTCTGAAAGAAAAATATAGTCCTACATACAAGCACGTTGTATTTATCCACTTTCCCACCTCAGACCTAGTAAACCGAATGTCAGGTTCATTTTCCTTTCAAATCCCAGAATACATCTGTTTTCCAGAAGTATCCCATTCAGCAGCAACACTACAGATCAGGTGCTCAGGGGCCTTGTTTTCAATATCATGCAAAAGGGGCATCAGAAGAAATAAAAGAGCCTATTGGTCTTGATCCACTGAGTTAAAGAAAGTTCCTGCTCTACTGTCTTTCTAATTATATTCTCCAGAGTGATGAGTGTGCACATACATTCGAGGACAACTCTGAAATGATTTCATATTTCACACACTGTCCAATCAAAGACCCTCCCATTATGACTGGAAGATTCTCTAGAAGTGGACCAGAACTACTTTCCTGGATATCAGCATGGTATAGATGGCTGTCTAGGACCTTTTGATTGAGGGAAAATAGGAAATTACACCCAAGTGGAAGGAGAGATGGTGAGTTTATAGTGTAATTTCAGAGAAGGAGAAAGAGTAGATTGAGTGAGATAATTCTTTTCCTTTCTCCTTGTAACTTGGACAGTGGGGCAAGGGAAGTGAGTGCTTTCCTAGCAAAATCATCCAACATTCATTCCTAAATCTTTAGTCAGGGATGCTCACTACCCTTTGAGGAAGCCTATTCCTCTTTCCATCAGTCTGAATTGTCAGCAAGTCTCTATTTACAACAAGCCTAATCTAGGCTTTTAGCAACTTCCATGAACTGCATACCCCCTAGTTCTTGTCTCTTGGACAAAATAGAACATATCTTATCCTTCTCCCACAGGACAGATATTCTAACACTTGAAAATATTTAGTAGTCCCCCCCCCTGCCCCATCCCAGAACTATAAATGCCCTCATTTTCTTCAACCAGTCTTTCTATGTCATGATCTCAAGATATATCAACGTCTTGATCTACTTTTTCTGTGTGCTCCTCAATCTGTCAATGTCCATTGACTTCATCATGTTCCTCATAAACTGCATCTTCCTGCAAGATCACATCAACCCTGGAACTCACACCTCCTCATTCCTCCTTGACTCTAGGGCTCCTTCCTCCTTCTGACTGGAGAGACTGAGGATGCAGAATAGAGAGGCCCTCTCAGAACCTTCATTTAAGGAGAGTGTCCAGGCCAGCCATCAATTAATTTTTCATGTTTCTTGCCTGCCTAAACTCTTCTGTACTGCATCAATCCTCCAGCACAGGGAACCCCATGCCCACATTTTTCAGTTTCTTTATATTTGCTGTTTTCTCCCATTTGTTCCTTAATTCCTTGGCAAAAGTGGTGCTAAACTTCTCCCAATTTAAACCATTACTTATAAGGTTTGCTAGGGAAACACTTGGGGGTATTGTCCAAGTGATCATTATAGATTATTAATATATATGATTATTTGAGAGAAGCTCTGGCACAGATAAAGAAATTATATGATAATCTTTATAACCTCTAGTTGTCTTAGGAAAAGTAAGATTATGGATACATTTAATTACTTTGCCAAGGTCAAAGGTATTATAGGGGCCTTGGTCCTGAGCAGTACCAAAGGGTAAAGGTGGTAGAGGTGTACTAAGAGCTACCAAGGCAGCTTGTGTCCTAGCATACTGTTCTCCCCAGGAGTTATTTATATTAAACAAAATGTAGTCTCTCTTTAGGGAGGTAAAAGTTACTGGTCTAGGACTGGTCCAGTTAAGCAGCCTTCTCTTTGGAGCTTCCAAGATACACTTAGCTAAAGCTACAACTGCAAATTTCCATGTCAAGGATGAGACCTTGGCTGTGGGATGGTACCATTCTTTGTGACAAGAACCATTTCTCATGTGTCAGGCTCCCCTTTATGCATGTGATGATGCACCCAATGTCCATGAAGTCCAATAGCTTTAAAGTGCTACAAAGCCTGCCCTACCTCACCATGTAGTTTATTAATAGAATTAAGCCTTTTGCAATCCCCCTGGGAGGAGTGGACTGGAGAGGAAATACAAACAGGATAATGGAAAGCAAACAAAGTGAAAACATCAAGAAACAACATAAATGACATGTTTCATGTGGGAACAATGTATCCAGGAATCCTTTTCCCCAATCTTGACTACAGTCCGTGTATTTAGTAGTACTTGCAATGGGCCTTCCCAAGTGGGCTAAGTTCTGTTGGTCCACTAGAAGTTCTTGATATAGACCTTATCTCCAGGATGAAAATCATGTTCCAAAAAGTCCAATGGCTCTGTCTGTACTGCAGCTCCTGCATCATGAGTTTCCCTCAGACTGTTTTCTAGTTCTTGTATATAAGAAGCAACAGAAATATCTCTTCCCAGTAACTATGTATACGCTAGGAAATATGGTCTCACTTTTATTGGAGGGTGGCCAGAAAGCATTTCCAAAGGAGGGAGGTAAAACTCCCTCCCACCCTCATCTGTAACAAAGATAGGACAAAGCAAGAGGAAGTACTTCAAGCCACTTAAGGTGTATTTCACAACACAATTTACCAACCAGGGTCCTAAGTTCTCTGTTCATAAATTCAACCACACCTGAAGTCTGAGAGTGATAAGGATTATAAAATTTAGGTGTCCCCTTGAGACTAGAACAAATTTGGGAGAGGACAGTGGTCAAGGAAATGAGACCATTTGTCTGAGTCAATGAAAGCCAGAGGGTTAAAGAAGGGCACTGTTTCTTTAAGAATAATTTTAGCAACAAAACCGACAATGCCTTAGAACCAGGAAAGACCCCAAACCAAGGAGAGACTTGATAAAAGATAATGAAACAGACCCTATAGTGACCAGACTTAGGCCAATCTGCCTGTGACTAAAGATAGTTTTAATTTCTTCATCTGAAAGATAGGTAGTCCTTTGACCATTTATCAATTGGGGAATGACTTGTAGTCTTCTAAATTTGACTCAGTTCTCTATATATTTTAGAATCAAAAATGAAAAGGGTGAATTCACCACCAATGAAGAGAAAATTAGCACAATAATTAGGAGCTATTTTGCCCAACTGTATGCCAATAAATATGACAATCTAAGTGAAATAGATGAATATTTGCAAAAAATATAAATTGCCCAGATTAACAGAAGAGGAAATAAAATATCTAAATAACCCTTTTTAAGAAAAAGAAATTGAACATCAATGAATTCCCTAAGAAAATATTTCCAGGGCCAGATGGATTTACAAGTGAATTCTACTAAACATTTAAAGAACAATTAAATCCAATACCATATAATCTATTTGTAAAAACAAAACACAAAGAAAGGGTCCTACCAAATTATTTTTATGACTCAAATATGGTGCTGATACCTAGACTAAGAAGAGACAAAATAGGAGGAAAAAAAATACAGACCAATTTCCCTAATGAATAACGATGCAAAAATTTTAAATAAAAAAAAAAAAAGAAATTACAGAAATTTATTATAAGGATAATATACTATGACCAGATTAGGTTCATGCCAAGAATGCAGGACTGGTTCAATATTAGGAAGACTATCAGCACAATTGACCATATCAGTAACAATATTAACAGAAATCATATGATTATCTCAATAGATGCTGAAAAAAACTATTGACAAAATACAGCAACCATTCCTATTAAAAATACTAGAGAGCATAAGAATAAGTGGAGTTTTGCTTAAAATGATAAGTAGTATCTATCTAAAACCATCAGCAAGCATTATATGCAATGGGGATAAGAGAGAAGTTTTCCCAATAAGACCAGGGGTGAAGCAAAGATGTCCATTATCTCCTCTATTATTTAATATTGTAACCGAATTGTTAGTTTTAACAATAAGAGAAGAAAATGAAATTGAAGGAATTAGAATAGGCAATGAGAAAACAAAAAAACTATCTGTTTTTGCCGGTGATATGATGGTATACTTAGAGAATCAACTGAAAAACTACTTGAAATAATTAACAAATTTAGTGAAGTTGTAGGATATAAAATAAACCCACATAAAGCAGTGGCATTTCTATATATTACAGCAAGAGACAGAAAGAGAAATTCCATTTAACATTACTGTAGACATTATAACATTTTTGGGAGTCTATCTGCCAAGACAAATCCAGTAATTATATGAATTACAAAATATTTTGACACAAATAAAGTCAGAGCTAAACAAATGGAAAAATATCAGTTGTTCCTGGGTTGGCTGAGATAATACAGTAAAAAAAAAATGACATTTCTACCTAAATTAATTTACTTACTCAATGCCATACCAATCTAACCAACAAAAATATTATTTTATAGAGCTAAAAAAAATAACAAAATCCATCTAGAAGAACAAAAGGTTGAGAATGTCAAGTGAATTAATGAAAAACAAATGCAAAGGGAGGTGACCTAATCATACCAGATCTAAAACAATATTATAAAACAGCAATCATAAAAGCTATTTGGTATTGGCTAAGAAATATAGTGGTAGATCAGTAGAATTGGTTAGGTAGATAAGAGACAGAAGTCAACGTCTATAGTAATCTACTGTTTGATAAACTCAGATTCTGGCTTCTGGGATAAGGACTGACTATTTAGCAAAAACTGCTGGGAAAACTGGAAAATAGTACGACAAAAACTAGGCCAATATCTTACACCATATACCAAGATAAAGTAGCAAATGGGTATATGTAGAAAAAATAGTAACAAAATTCATCGGGAAGAACAAAAGGTCCAGAATAAATAAAATTAATAAATTAATTAATAAAAAGAAATGCTAGGGAGGGTGGCCTAACCACACCAGATTTTAAACTGTATTATAAAGTAGCAGTCTCAAAACTACTTGGTGCTGACTGAAGAAGAGAATAGTGGATCAGTGGAATAGATTAGGTATATGAGACACAGCAGTCAATGACTATAGTAATCTACTGTTTGATAAACCCAAAGATCCCAGCTTCTGGGATAAGAACTCATTGTTTGACAAAAACTCCTGGGAAAACTGGAATATAGGATGGTAGAAACAGGACATAGACCAATAACATACCATCTGCCAAAATAAAGTCAAAATGGGTACATGATTAAGATATAAAGGCTTATACTGTAAGCAATCTGGGAAAACAAGGAATAGTTTACCTGTCGGATTTATGGAGAAGGAAAGAATTTATGACCAAACAAGAGATAGATAGCATTATGAAATGCAAAACAAAAAAAAATTTGATTACATTAAAATGAAAAGTTTTTGTACAAACAAAGCCAATGTAACCAAGATTAGGAGGGAAGTGGAAAACTGGGAAAGAAATTTTACAACCAGTGTCTCTGATGAAGGTCTCATGTCTAAAATATACAGAGAACTGAGTCAAATTTATAAGAATACAAGTCATTTCCCAGTTGATAAATTGCCAAAGGATATGAACAGGTAGTTTTCAGAGAAAGAAATTAAAGATATCTTTAAGCATATAAAAATGCTCTAAATCACTATTGATTAGAGAAATGCAAATCAAAATCTGAGGTACCACATTTCACTGGTCAGATTGGCTAAGATGACAAGACAGGAAAATGATAAATGCTGGAGAGGATGTGGAAAAATTGGAGCACTAATGCATTGTTGGTGGAGTTGTGGACTGATGCAATCATTCTGGAGAGCAATCTGGAACTATGCCCAAAGGGTTATAAAAATGCATACTCTTTTGACCTAGTAATACCACTTCTAGGGCTCTATCTCAAAGAGATCATAGAAGTGGGAAAATGACCCATATGTACAAAAATATTTATAGTAGTTCTTTTTGTGGTGGCAAAGAATTGGAAATCAAGGGGCTGCCCATCAATTGAGGAATGGCTGAACAAGTTGTGGTATATGATTCTGATATAATACTATTGTGCTAAAAGAAATGAGGAGGAGATGGACTTCATAATAACCTGGAGAAACTTATATAAACTGATGCTGAGTGAGGAGAGCAGAACCAGGAGAACTTTGTACACAATTACAGACACATCATATCTGTGATGACTAACTTTGATAGACTGAGTTCCTCTCAGCAATGCAAAGTTAGAAGACCACCCCGAAAGACTCATGATAGAAAGGGCTATCCACATCCAGAGAAAGAACTGCAGAGTATGATTGCAGATTGAAGCAAACTACTTGCTCTCTTTTGAGTTTTGTTTTGTTTTGTTCCTTCTTTCTCATTGTTCACTCCATTGATTATAATTCTTCTTTACAACTTGACTAATGTTTAATGTGAAAGTATTTGTAGAACCTATATATGATTGCATGCCACCATGGAGGGGAGGAGGGAGAAGAGGTAAGGAGAGAAAATTTGAAACTCTAGGGATTGTGGAACTGAATATTGTAAACTAAAAGTAAATAAATAATTTTTTTAAAAAATGTGTATGTGATTTAGACATAAAGACCAATACCATAAGCAAATTAGGAGAGCAAGGAATAGTTTACCTTTCAGATATATGGAGAAAGGAAGAATTTTTGAATGAGCAAAAGATAGAAAATATTATGAAATGCAAAATGGATAATTTTGATTACATTAAGCAAATAAAACCAATGCAACTAAGATTAGAAGGAAACAGGAAGCTAGGATACAATTTTTATTGCCTATGTTTCTGACAAAAGCCTCATTTCTAAAATATATAGAGAACTGAGTCAAATTTAAAAGAATACAAGTCATTCTCCAATTGATAAGTGGTCAAAGGACTATTTATCTTTCAGATGAAGAAATTAAAGCTATCTTTAGTCACATGAAAAAATGCTCTAAATCACTATTGATTAGAGAAATGCAAACCAAAACAACTCTTAGGTACCACCTCACACCTATCATATTGACTAATATGACAGAAATGGAAAATGATAAATGTTGGAGAAGATGTGGGAAAATTGAACTGATCCAACCATTCTGAAGAGCAATTTGGAACTGTTCCCAAAGGGTTATAAAACTGTGCACACCCTTTGACCCAGCAATAATACTATTAGGTCTGTATCCCAAAAAGATAATAAAAAAAGGAGGGAAAAGGACCCATGGGTATAAAAATATTGATAGCAGCTCGTTTTGTTGTGGCCAAGAATTGGAAAGTGAGGGGATATCCATCAGTTGGGGAATGGCTAAACAAGTTGTGGTATATGAATGTAATGGAATCCTATCATTCCATAAGAAATAATGAACAGGCTGATTTCAAAAAAACCTGGACTTACATGAAGTGAAGTGAGCAGAACCAGGAGAACATTGCACACAGTAGCATCAATATTGTGCTATGATCAACTTTGACTGACGTGGATTTTTTCAGCAATACATTAATCTAAGACAATTTCAAAAGACTCATGATGGAAAATGCTATCCACATCCAGAGAAAGAACTATAAAGTCTGAATGCAGATCAAAGCATACTGTTTCTATTTTTATTTTTCTTTCTCAAAGTTTTTCCCTTTTGTCCTGATTCTTCCTTCACAACATGACTAATATGGAAATATGATTAATATGACTGTACAATGTATAAACCATATCATCTTGCTTGCCATCTTGGGTAGGAGAGAGAGGAAGGAGGGGGAAAAAATTTGAAACTCAAAATCTTATATAAATGAATGTTGTAAACTTTCTTTACATGTAGTTGGAAAAAATATCATACTATACAATGGAAAAAAAAACCGATTTATGGGAAAAACAAGACCTTGATTTCTCAGAGAGTCAATAATAGGTGAAATACCTTCCATAGGCTATTGACAAAGGATATTGAGGAATGGATGGCGGAGGTCCTCCTTTAGTGTTTATGGTGGCAAGGACAGCAGAGTTGAACAATCGTACATCTGAAGATGAAGTAACATGCTTAGACAAGTTGGAATAGGACATTGTTACTCTCACATAAATATATATAGGCTCAGTGGAAAGAAGAACTGCTCTTAAGAATAATACATGTGGAACTCAAAGGTAGGGAACACATTAGGATAGACAGTTAAGAGTACATGCATGGAGAGGCCACTCATGCCTATGATGCTGCAGGACCAGCAATATCTTCTATGATTCCTATTGGTCCTATAGTAGTTTTATGGTGTCTCTGTTAGGGGTTACCCCCTGCTACCATCTTCCAGGTCCATCATATTAGTTGCCATGACAGATCCTTTCTTATTGAGAGAAATTATTATTATTTTTTATTATATTAACTAAGAATTATTAAATTGGAATCTAAGCTTTTCTCCTCAATTTCTTCATTAAGGCCCAGCTCTTGTTAAAGTTAGTCTCTAAAGGACGTGACTGATTGAGGTGATTACCGCTAACCCTCTCTAATAGCAAGCACCCTGGCATACCCAGGATGGCTGCTAGCATAGGTTCTTTGATCTGCTTTTCTAAAGGAAAGCGACTCAAAAAGGATTAACAATCTTCTTTAATCAAATGTATATATCATTCACTTCGTTCAGGGGGAAAAGTCAGCACCCTGAACTTCAGAAAATACAAACAGACGTTAGAAGCAGACAAAAAATACAGACAGAGAAAATAACACAATTCAATAGACCAACAGACAGAGATTCTAGCCGTCTGACCATTACATACATACATAGTTAGTTACCAAAGAGAGAAGCACCAACATCTGTATTTTCAAAGCCGGGGGCTCAATGGCTACCCAGAGTCTCATCTAGCCAAATCACACAACTCTTCCCATAACTAAGCCCCAATGTATATATTCCTGAAAAGCAAGCCTCCCCTAAGCAAGCCTCTCTTGTTGGACTCCAAGCGAGACACATTAAGGGGCAGGGAAGATCTTCAAATTCCCTAGACTTATTAAGGGGTAGGGAAAATCTTCAAAATCCCTTACCATTACACCCTCAAGGAACATGCCCTTAAAGCATGGGATGGACACCACCCAACTAGGAGACTTAATTTCTGTTTAGAGTATAAATAGACACCAATCCAGATGAGTTTTTATCCTGGGGAAAGAAGCCCCTGTCCTTATACTCCTTCATTAGAGTTTAGGATAACCCAGTTCATAAAGGAGAAAACCAACCAGAGTGGTCTGGATGGAGGTGGATTCCTCTATCCAGATAGCAGAAGGTGGCTAACTCTCATGATCAAGCTACTGTCTCAGCAGGAGACGTGTCCACCAAACGAGGGTGATTTTCACTTGTCAAGGGAATTCTCTTTCAGAAAAGATTTAAGGCTTTCAGAGTCTCCATTGGATGTCTTTGGTTGCCAAGAGAAACCATTGACCATCAATTTATTGATTGTCAGCTAGCCTAATTAATAAGTTGATTTTTTTTTCAGTGACTTGTTTATTTACTTTTAGTTTACAAGATTCAGTTCCACAATCCCTTGAGTTTCATTTTTTCTCCCCTCCCTTCCCCCTGCACCCATGGTGGTGTGTAATCAAGTACAGGATCTGCAAATACTTTCACATTGTACAACAGTCTGGTTGTATAGAAGGGTTGTAACCAATGAGTGATCACTGGGAAAAAAGAAACAAAATCAAACATGAAAAAGAACAATAGCATGTATTACTTCAGTCTCCATTTAAACTCTAGTCTTTCTGGATCTTACTCTGAATGTAATAAGTTGATTATTAATTACCAGAAATTCCATCCCTTGAATTTTGTTATATTTGACAACCACCATAAAGGGCACAGGGTTCGACACCCCAGATTCTTATCAGAAAACTCCCCTATGGCTTTTTTTGGCCCAAGTGAAAAATCTGTCCACAAGAGGCAACTTTCCATTAGGACTCTGGCTGTGACTCTCTTCCTATTACCAGCAGTTGGATCTCCTCTGGGTAGGAACATCTATCTGTCTGTCTGTCTATCTGTGTGTATGTATATATATGTATATATATACATATATACACATATATGTATCTATGTAATATAGAGATAGATATAGATATACATACACACATATACATATGTATGTGTATATATGTGTGTATATGTGTGTGTGTATACACACATTGTCAACTGGACCAAACTAGCCTCTAACCTTTGGATGACCAGAGCTGAACCTAGCAGGCTAGGGACAGGGGAGTCAGGCATCAAACAGAAGTTTAATTTCAAAGTGAGAAAAATGGCTTACAAGCAAGGAGGCAAATTAGACACATGTATTGGAGCCCCAGCCCTAGTAGGGGAACTCTCTTTTGTGTGTGTAGACCTCAGTACCTGTACCAGGGAGCTGCAGCCCTGACAGTGAGGGGTAACAGCAACAGTGAGGGAGGTTTGCTTCATAGAAGGGCTTCATGATCCACACATGGATACAACAGATGCTTGCCTGCGCTCAGAAAACACCTGGTGCTTGTCAAAGCAATATAATCATTTTATGAAACAATTTTGGGATTTTGCTGTGGCAGAGATCATCCAGAGGGTGAGCATAAAGAACTGTTTTATCATGCTCAAAGGCACAGCTTGCTTGCTGGGCCTCGCCTCTGGAAAACAGGATGTCTCCTAATGTCTTGATAGTGTGTGTGTGTGTGTGTGTGTGTGTGTGTGTGTATGTGTACACATATATATAATGTTCTATGTTTTTCAGTGTTTTCTTTGTGCTTTTTGTGCTGCAGCTTCTAATTTTTACTCTTAAAATTGGGAGTGGAGGCAGGGGTTGCATCAGTATGATGAGGTGCAGGCTCTGGGAACCCCCTTGAACTCTGATTGAATCTTCCCTCTTGATCAGGCATTTGCAGAGGCCATAAGCTTTTCACTGTGGCTCTTCCCAGCCCTCTGTTACTAGCCTAGCTCTCCCTTGTCCACCTGCTTCCCACCCTTGAGCCTATCAAAATATCAATCCACCCTTGAATTGGCCTATCCCACCATTGTCTGTTGGCTCCAGGTAGCCTCCAGCAACTTCCTATTAACCCCTCCTGAAGATCCTCCCCAAACTCCTTACTGGAGTCTGATGTCATTGACTCCTCCTGAAGACCCTCCCCAAACTCCTCCTCCAGACCACCCCTAGATTCCTCCCACAACCTTTCTGTATATAAGACCCCTTCTTGCCATGTGTGTGAGAGTGCCATAGAATGACCTAGTACAGACTTACTCTGTGACAGACTTACTGTGGCCTGCTTGCCCAATGCAAGCACCTCAGATACCTAGGCTCCCTAGGAGTTCACACAATATGGTGAACTTTTAATAAACTTTGCTTTTCTTTGGCTGAAAGAAGACTTGAGTTTAATTCATTCAGCAGGACCCAGCATGTTGGTATTTTGGGGTCTATACCTCAACAAGTAGAATGCATTCTATTGAAAGACATCTCCTGAAGTAGTCTAGGGAGATAAACTAGGGGAAAATTTGTACATACAAAATATAGGGGGCCACCTAGGGAGTTTGGAGTATTTCAGGGTTTCTGCCTATGAACTTCAAGCCACGTAACAGTATGCACCAAAGATTTTTGCAGGATTAGGGTTTCAAAAAGGAAATCTGGGCCGTTGAGCTGTAAGATAATAAACTCTAAAATTACAGATCCTCAACCGTCAGGTCTCTGGAGAGATGTCAGATAGCAGATCCCTGTCAGATTAAACAGAGTAAAAGATTTCCTTAAGCAGAGGAAGTAATTAGGTATTTTCTTATTCTGAGTGAAAAAGACATTGCCTTGAGCAGAGTAATGATGGAAGAAGAGTAACTTTATCTCCAGTAACTTTCATTTCTAGTCACTGAGACTCGCCTGTTCTCATTTGCATTTTGTGTTTTTTGAGGTCTCTGGGGTTTATAGTTTGATATGCAAGATTAGCTGGTTATTTGCTTTAGAGTGATTTCAATTGCCCTAATGTAAAGAGCTGAGAGAAGGGTGAGGTTTTAACAAACTAGACCAGCAAGACTTTGCCTGGAGGCCCTTCTGCTGCCTCTTTTGTTGTGTTATCTATGTTTAAAGTTTAAAGGGCAAGAGTAAAGAGAAAACCCTCAAAATAATTTCTTTCTGTCTTTTGATTGTGGCCAAAATTGAGAGACAGACAGAGAAGGGGATCTTTCCCCAATTTATAAAAGCTGGCAGATTTGAAAGTAGAATCAGAAAAGAGATTTTTTTTTTTTATGAGGCCTGCAGTGCTGCTTCCAAGAGTATAAACCAAGCTGTGTTGTTGATTTTTTTGGGGGGGTGGGGAGGATTTAATTGTTAAAAGATTGATATAAATATGTTAAAAAAACTCTTTAGAAATATAATATAAAACAAAGTGATGATGGTTTCTATGGAGGTGGCATGGGACCCTTTTAAGCAAGGACTCTTAAAATGTCGCCTGCTGTGAATGGTAGAGTCCTAAAGTCTTGCTAATAATCTTGTTAATAGTTTAAAGTAATGATAAGTGTGGTTTTTTTTGTTCCAACTGACTACTGAGCAAGTATATAAAAAATAAACAGACAGTTTAAGTGTGATGAGAAAGGTTGAGGAATTTTGACTTTAAGTAGAAAGATTGAAGTAGCAATGAAAAAAATGTGCCTTGGTTTGAAAGCCAATAGAGAAAGTTATAGGGGTCAAGAGAAATTTGATAAGAAATGTCTTTTTAAGTGTGATAACTGAGATAGATTACTGTCACTTTTAAAATCTTTGGCCGAGGAAATAGCTTGAAATAGAGAATCCCATAATATGAGATGTTTGGGATAAATGGCCCTTGTGTAAAATATAATGATGTGGTTAGGGTTAGGGTTGCTCTGGAGACCCCAAAATACCAACATTCTGGGTCCTGCAGAATGAATTCGACTCAATTCATTGAGGGGGGGGGTGAAGAAGGGATCTTATATACAGGAAGGTTGTGGGAGTGGTCTGTGGGGTGGTCTGGAGGAGGAGTTTGGGGAAGGTCTTCAAGAGGAGTTAATGAGGTCAATGAGTGATTAAGGGTGGGAAGTTGCTGAATGCTACCTGGAGCCAACAGACAATGGTGGGATAGGCCAGTTCAAGGGTGGATTGATATTTTGATAGGCTCAAGGGTGGGAAGCAGATGGACAAGGGAGAGCTAGGCTAGTAACAGAGGTCTGGGCAGAGCCACAATGAAAAGCTTATGGCCTCTGCAAATGCCTGATCAAGTGGGAAGATTTAATCAGAGTTCAAGGGGGTTCCCAGAGCCTGCACCTCATCATTATACTAAATAATTGAAAATAGAAATTGAGATGCTGTATGATATATTTGGAAAATAGATCCAGGTGTAATTGAATTTATTCTAGTCTCATTTTAAATGAAATGTGTCTCTCTCAGTCAGATGCTTTTGGTTAGCCAGAATTTATTATACTACTTGGCATTAAGACAAGTTAAAAAAATGTATGGATCAGGAAACTTGTTAGCTGTGTGGTTTTAAGCCAAATTATCTCAGTGTTTTGATTTGTAATGCATATAAAGATAATGCCTAACATTAATTTGGTAATTCATTGTATTAGAAATATTGTCAGAAAAGTGAACTCTTCTTTCATTTTTTGGGGTTAAGGATTTAATTGTTAAAAGGTTGATATAAATATTTTTTTAAAAACTCTTTAGAAATATAAAAGATAGTGATAACGGTTTTCTGTGAAGCTGGCATAGCAAGGACATCTGTGAAAAACAGAGTCCTAAAATCTTACTAGACCTACGAACAGTTTAAAGTAGTGGTGAGTGCTTGCTTTTGTGGCAGATTCACAGCTGAATATAGTGTTGGTACTTTAAGACTTTAAGGGGCGGCTAGATGTCCCAGTGAATAGAGCACTGGCGCTGGAGTCAGGAGGACCTGAGTTCAAATGCGACCTCAGACACTTAACACTTACTAGCCTGTGACCTTGGGCAAGTCAATTAACCCCAACTGCCCTACCCTCCCCCCTCCAAAAAAAAAGCAAAAAAAAAAAAGACTTCAAGGACTCGCCCCATGCTCAGGTTTGAGCGCAGTGATTTGAGTTTAGTGAAGAACTAGAAATTAGAAAGAGAAAAGATTCAGTCTCTAACCATTGTACCACACTGCCCTAAGAATTTCTGTAGTTTTAGTTTTAGTCTCTTACTACAAGTAAGGTTAGATAAACCTCTGGTACTCATGTCTACCCACCTTTCAGGGTGGTTTGTAGGAAACCCATACTATGTATCTGACACTATAAAAATATTGGTTATTGTGATCTGTGGCTATTATATAGGACCCTATGAAATATTCCTTAAATTATTCAAATTTAGAATTGTTGAATTAACTCCTTCTGTGGAAACTCTTAAGGGTATCTATCTGCCTGAGAAAAACTGACTATGCCCTGTGAGCCTTGGATCAAACTCTTTTGCTTATGCCAAAACCCAGTCTTTTAACTATAATCTTAGAGCATGGTTCTCAACTTGTGGGTTGCGACCCTTTTGGGGGGTCAAATGACCCTTTTCCCCCTCACATTGTCTCCCCTTATAAGCCCCATAATTAGAAACCCTTGATGAAGTGTTATTATCAGTTGGTGATTCATTGAGGGGGCCATGCCTCTCAATAAAATCAAATGGAGTAATGAGAGAAATGGTTATCAATCACCAATACCTTAGGGAAGATTCAGAGTTCTCTTCTAAATTCCTGATTTTAAAAAGTTCAATCTCTTGTAGGATGTAACTGATAAGATTTCATTGATTTTCTTCAATCTTGATGAGACCCCACCTAATTTTACAAGGAATTTAATCTAAGGTGGGAAAGCCCTTTGTGTTCTACTCAAATTTGGGTGAAGACAGATCCTTTTGTCTATGGGGTATCTGTGGCCTTGACTGAATGCAAACTTCCCAGAAAAAACTCCCTTAACAAAAGGATTTGTTCTGTAAAACTTTGACTCAGTCAGAAGGCTTCATCCAAGCACCTAGAAGGTCACATGTGGCCTTGAGGCAACAGGTTCCCCACCCCTGGTCTACATAGCCTAAAGCCAGGAGTATTTTCTGGCATGGACATAATTTCTCTGTCTAAGGATAAGTGATGTCACCCTCAGCTCCACACCTACTCTATAAACTGTGAGTCCTGGCCACCAGGATTGTCTTTGGTCTAAGTGAGAGACTAAATGACCATCCTTTTATTAATAACCTACTGGCCTTATTAATACAATGATTAAATTACCCAGAAATTATGTCTCTTGAACCTTTTAAATCATCACAGTAGGTATGACCTAGGTGAAGATCAAACAATGGAGACTGACACAGAATGGAAAGAAGTAGGTGAACAGAATGGTATCCTGAAAACCTAGAAAGAAAATAGTAGCCAGGAGAAGAGAGTGATAAATAATGTCAAAGACTGTGGAGAGGCCAAAAAGGACGATGATTGAGTTAAGTGGCCTTAGACTAGGCAACTAAAAGATGATTTTGAAGTGGTGCTGAATGGTCTTTGTAATATATTTTTTGGGGTGATTTTTATAATTTTGAAGCATTGTTGTGGTTTCAGTCTTGTGTTAAGTTGTAAAAGCCACATTTCTTCTCCCCCAGCTGTAAAGCATTAACTCTGTCTCTTCCCTGCCCCCAGCCCAGAGGTATTTCCTCTGAAACCATTAACTCTATAGCTATGATAACAAGAATCTTTTCAAGACACTACCTTCTTTTGTTCTAGTAAACAAGACTCATCCATTTGCAGACTGGATGAGGTACTTCTCATTTAAATTTGACCTCAAGTCTGACCGCTGGTTGACTTTATGGTTTCAAGGCAAAAACCACACCTCCTCCTCAAAACCTCCTGCTATTTCTCCCAGTGAATTATGGGCAAAGCACATGGGCAGTTGATGTGAAAGGTGTGTGTCCCTTTAAGTATTAGTCACTCCTTGGCCCCTCCCAGGCTCCTCCCTAACTCCACCTTTGTATACCTTATTAGCCTAATGAGCTTTATGACTGACAGTTTTAGGTCTTTAAAAACTGCCTCTCTACCTCCTGCTCTTTGCAGGTAGGCTTTTTCTAGCAGGCCATCTGCCCGCTGCACAACATCACACTTTCAGGCTTTCTCTGAGCCCCCCCCAGCACCTTGAGGGCTTTTTCTAGAAGGTCTCCTTACCCCATCCCTTTTGCCCTTGTGTAACAAAAACCTTTTATCACTCTGCCAAAAGACAGCTAAGCCGGGTAATTCTTTTGGACGCCCATGAACCTAGGAAGGATTTCAAAAGAAATCCCCCCTACCTATACTTCTTCATTTTGACCTCCCTTTCTGCCTGTCTTCAGCTGCCTTTCTTCTTTACCTCCATGAGAAGGAACTATGGAATGAGTGGGGATCACATTAGTGGTAGTTTCAGAATGGTTGCTAAACACAGTCCCTGGCAAATTGAGACTGGGTCTCGTAGGCTGGAACAAAGTCTTACCCTCTGTAATAGCCAGAATCCAGGAGTTATAGAGGACTAGTGGAAGGTCTTACTGGAAGCTGCGTATCAGAACCCACATATGTACAGGTATACAGGTGTACAGGTGACACATGGATCTACCAGCTTGTAGAGAATTCTCAGCAGCAACTTCAAGGTACTATGGAACTCATTCTTACCCAATCCATAGAGGACTTCAGAATGTGAGGTGACACTCTCCCAGTGTAGATTAGGTCACTGGGCCAGAACTGACTGCTTCCTTGTGATTTAACTGTGTATTCATCCCCAGAGGACCAGTTTTGGCAGAAAGGGACACCAGAAAAGCTCCAGATAAAGATCTGTGAGATGACAGTGAAATTTATGAAAAATTACTACTTGGTAGGGCTGAAGGATGATATCAAATGAGAGCTAAGTACTGAAATCCTCTGCTATCATTTCCTTGACAATTTTGGAGAGGTGGTATCCGCATGTGATCTAAAACTGACTCAGGAGTCAATTGTAGGGCAGAGTGAGGCTTGGTTGAGGTGACAGTGAATAGACTTGACACTGCCTGCAATGAACTTTGTGAAGACCAAGATCAAGAAATACAAACTTTGGTTTGTCCTGCAAGTTTCCAAGTAAATGGTTCCTACCAACTTCTCAATACCCTCATTTGCACTCTCTTTGGCAACTAAAGGCTCTCAAGCTCCCTGCCCTCAATCAGCAGAGATAGGTCTCCCGGATATTTCTTTCTTTATTCTCACCCAGTTTAAGGTCTTACTGTATAAGGGTACCAGAGGGAACCCCAGCTGTCATTTTTCTTGTCTTTGCCACTTATAACTTGAGCATTTCCAGCATCCTCTCTCTTTTCTTCCACTGTTTTTACTGCAGAGCTACTTAGGAAGTATTAGAGTCAAAAACATGTGATAAACTGGATTTGGAGTTAGAAACAAATTAGATGACAATTGAATGGAAAATAACTGAGCAAGTCATAGGGTATGGGAGGGGAAACTATTACTGTAGCATAAGAAATGTTATATATGATGAATACAGAAAAGCATTAACAGATCTGTTTAGACTGATACGGAGAGATGGAAGCACAGTCTAGAAAACAAAACATACAAGGACTAAAATAGGTAGCCCTTACACAGTGCCTGCTATGTGCTAGGCACTGTGCTAAGCATGTTATTCACGGTGCTTCATGTTATCCTCACAAAAACCCTGAAACAGAGGTACTATTATTGGTCTCGTTTTACAGATGAGGAAACAGGCAAAGAGGGTTGAATGACTTGCCCAAGGTCACATAGCTAGTAAGTGGCTGAGGCCAGATTTGAACTCAGGTCTTTCTAACTCTGGGACCAGTACTATATTCACTTAGCTATGTAGCTACATGTAGCAAATCAATGTAAACAGAAAGAATAATCACAAAGTGAAAATAAGTGACTCTTACAATCCCATTCAACCTGTGGCTATGGCCTGTTGATTTCGTCTTTGCAACATCTCTCAAATGCGCCCCCTCTGGACACAGCTAGGGAGCTCAGTGAATAAAGCACTGGTCCTGGAGTCAGGAAGACCTGAGTTCAAATCTGACCTCAGACACTTGACACTTACTAGCTGTGTGACCTTGGGCAAGTCACTTGTAGAACTTAACCTCAGTTGCCTTGCCTTCCCCCCTCCAAAACAAAAAATGTGCCCACACCTATCTTCTGACACCGCCACAGTTCTAGGGTAGATCCTCATCACCTCATAACCTGGGTTATCACAATAGCCTGCCTGTAGGTCTGCCTATCTCAAGTCTTCCCCTGCTCAAATCCATTCTCCATTCAATAACTAAAGTGATTTTCCTACAACGCCAATATGATCATGTCACCCCCTCCTACCCAATGAATTCCAGTGGTTTCCTTTTGCCTTCATGAGTAAATACAAATTTTTTTGGCATTCAAAGCCCTTCCTGTCCTAGACTCTCCTATGTTTCCTATATTCTTATACCTTACTTCCCAACACATACTTTTTGATTCAGTGACACCGGCCTCCTGACAAGCAACACACTCCATTTCTCTGCTCCAGGCATTCTCTCTGTCTGTCCCCCCTGTCTAGAACGTTCTCACCCCTCTGCTGTCACGACTGACCTCCCTGATACTGATTAAGTATCAACTAAAATCCCACTTTCTACAGGAAAGTTTCCCTAATCCCTCTTAATTTTAGTGCTTTCCCTCTTTTCATTATTTCCTATTTATCAGGTATATAGCATTCTTTGTATATATATGTTTGCATGTTGTCTCTGCCATTAGAATGTAAATTCCATGAGGGCTGGGACTGCTTTTTGCCTCTTTTGGTATCCCCAGTGCTTAGTATAGTGCTTGAAACATAATAGGCACCTAATAAATGTTTACTGAATTAAAGTTCTTCATCTAATTCCCACCATAACCTTGTTTGTAAATACAGTGACCTTCTAAAGATCAAGTACAAATACAAGGGTGTGGCTCAGCTTCATGATTAGCCCTGACTCAATCACCTCTCCTTATCTGTAGTGATCTTTTTGCCAAAGAATATAAAATCCGACATTGCTTCCATTTCTTTTCTTTCTATTTGCCAAGAAGTGATGGTGATGGGATATAGACTCTGGGAATCTTTGAACCCCTTGAATCTTCCTGTAACTCCAAGGAAAAGCAACTTCCAGGTTCGGATTATGAGCATAGCAAAACCTTAATTCCAGTTTTTGATTTATCCTGCCTAGCATTTCACATGATGTACTGTCAAATCTGAAAATAAATGACCAAAAAGTCATAGAGGTTATGCAAAAAGCTGTTAACTCTGAAAAATATCAGTGCTCTGAGAGGTCATCCCAATCATAATGAACTCTAAGAAGTAAAATAAATACAAACAAAATAGAACCAAAGAGCTAACAGTGACCTTAGGCAAAAAGCTTTCTTCATTCTGTTGGAGGAGAGAAACTAGACGTGTGCTGGGGCCTCTTGTAGAAGGAAACTGATGTTACTGAGGCCAAATCTTAATACTTGTAGCAATGGCTACACAGTGAATTGTATCCCTGACAATGACAATGCTTAAAAGGGTCCTATGCCACCTTCATAGAAAACCATTATCACTATGTTTTATATTTCTAAAGAGTTTCAAAAACAGATTTACATCAGTCTTTCAACAGTTAAATCCTCCTTCCCCCCCAAACCCAGCTTGGTTTATACTAATAGTAGCACTCCACCACCTTGCCTTCTCCCTCCCCCAAAATCTCTTTTATGATTCTACTTTCAAATCTGCCATCTTCTACAAATTGAGGAGAGATCCCCTTTTCTGTGTCTTAAATTGACCACGGTCAAAAAACAGAAAGAAATTTAAAAACTTTTCTCTTTACTCTTGCCATTTAAACTTTAAACATAGATAACACAAAAAAGGGGCAGCAGAAGTCTGAGAAATTTTTCAGTTAATGGAATCCTAATAAAGCTGCCCCCTGCCCCAATATTTTAACTTCCTTATAGGCCTGATCCCACTGAACAGCAGGCCCACTGTATCTACCTAGCCCGCTTGCCAAGGTCCTAATTTTTCACATATGCCTCACTGCTCACTGGAACAACAGATATGTCCCTGAACTCTTAGTTCCCACAGAAACAGCAAGTACGTCCATCTGATGGGAATCCAGCTACTGCCTCTATCTAGCCACTGTCTGTAGACCTATTCCCAGAGAAACAGGTGTGTTCTTGTATTCAATCACAATCACATCATCCATCTTGCCCAAGACAGAACCACAATACCAATCTGTCTTAACAAGCAGGACCACAATAGCTAGCCAGTTGGAGGGCAGAATGACCAGAACCATAGATAGGACCCTTCCTTCATTACCTAATCCCTTAACAAACTCCTCCTGCCTTTTTAATATTCATGATTTCTGTTATGTAATTACATCTTTACCCTATAAAAATCCATCTTGCTTTCTCTGAAGTTGCCGATTCTTCTTGGAACTTAGCCTGCTCCATGAGAGGTGTCACTCTCAATAAATGCCTATACTTGCATTAGAGGTGGTCTGACTCTAAATTCTTTGAGATAGTTCTACCATAACACATTATGAAACCCAACAGTTTTTGGGTGGGCAGAGCCCCCACCTCAACATATGGGTATATAAAATAGGTATACAAATCAAACATTTATTGAAAATAAAGCATAAAGAAATTTATTTTAAAACAATTCTTTGGTATATGTGTAATTTTACCATTTATTAAAGACAAAAACAAATTTGCATATTAATGAGATGAATGTGCTTGCTTATTTTTATATGAAGAATTAAATCTTGGTGGAATAATATATACTGCAGGACATAGAACACTTTCAATGTTTTTCAGAGTTGATCGATATTTTGATTTTATAATTGTCAATGCTGGGAATGCTACTTTCCATTAATAGAACAAAATGGCAGAAGTATGTTTAGGCCATTTCAGAAATTGCTGAAAATTCTGTCCTAATCCCAAGCCCACATTCATTTAACAATTTTGAATATACAGTAAAAACACTGCAATTCCTAACATAGAATAGTTTTGAATCTGAGCTGAGGAATTTCTGGCAAAATTGACTGGTGTTGCATGGTGTGATGGTATGAGCAATGCAAGGTGTGCGTGTTGAGTGTACAGAACCAAGACTTCAATGAAGTTGCACGACATGAGCAAGGGCTGCCAGAGATACCTTGGATTCATTATGTGTTTGATTCTGAATTAATTTTTGGTTGTTGAATATTGAGAAACCTTTCACTGTTGACAAATATTTCGTGACCCCCCCACATTCAGCTACTTGATCTGCAGCTTAAGCAGTGCTGGCAGTTTGTTAAGAGCTCGCCCTTCTCTCAGCTCTTTGCCTTAGTGCAACTGAAATTCCACCGAAGCAAATAGGGGTTAAACTTGCAAATCAAACAATGAGCACACAGACAGCTCAAAAGATGATACAAATGCAGATGAGAACAGGCCAGGCTTAGTGACTAGAAATGAAAGTGACTAGAGATCAAGTTACTCTTCTTCCATCCTTATTCCGCTCAAGGCAGTGTCTTTTTCACTCAGAATAAAAATACCTAATTATTTCTTCTGCTCAAGGAAATTTTTTACTTTCAGCTTAATCTGACAGGGAACTACTGTCTGACGTCTGTCCAGAGACCTGACAGTTGAGGATCTGTAATTTTAGACTTTATTGTCTCATAGCTCAATGGCCTAGATTTCCTTTTTGATACCCTAATCCTGCAAAAACTTTGGGGCATACTGTAATATAACTTGAAGTTCATAGGCAGAAGCCCCCAACTACTCCAAACTCCCTAGGTGACTCCTTATAATTTCCATGCACAAAATTTCCCGCAGTTTATTTCCCTAGATTACTTTAGGAGATCTCTTCAGCAGAATGAATTCTATTGTTGCAACCCCCATACCCACTCCCCACTGTGAGAGTAAAAATTAGAAGCTACAGCACAAAAAGCACAAAGAAAACACTCAAAAACAGACACAGAACATTACACACACACACACACATTTCAAGATATTTGGAGACAACGTGTTTTTCAGGACTGAGGCCCAGCAAGCAAACTGTGCCCCAAGTTTGGCATAACAACAATCCTTTGTGATGGTCTTAGTCATAGCAAAATCCCAGGATTGTTTCATTTAATTTTTGTATTGCTTTGACTAACACCAGGTATTCTCTGAGCTCAGGTAAGTACTTGCTGTATCCATGTTTGGGTCCTGAAGCCCTGCTGTGAAACTTGTCTTGTTAATGCTGCTACCTCTCATTGTCAGGGCAACAGCTCACTGTGTAGCTGCTAGTCTAAGTATTGAGGTCTACCCACACTAAAGTGGCTCACTCAAGTAGGGGCAGGGCCCTGGCACGTGTGTCTAATTTGTCTCCTTGCTTGCAAGCCATTTTTCTCACTTTGAAATTAAACTTCGGTTTGATTCCTGACTCTAGCCTGCTCTGGTCAGCTCTGGCCATCCACAGGTTAGAGGTCTGTATGATCTGGTTGACAACATTTTATGTATGTATGTGTATGTGTATGTGGATGCATACACATGTGTGTATGTGTATAGGCATAGGTACACACATCTATGCATACACACGTGAACACATGTGTATATATGCACACACATGCACTTGTGTTCACACATACCTGTGTATATGTATTTATGTATGTATGAATATAAATATATATATACATATGTATGTATATTCTTGGAGATGATCCAATTACTGGTTATAGGGAGAGAGTCAAGGTAGAGCCAGAGTCCTAACAGAAAGTTCCCCCTTGGGCCAAAAAAGACATAAAGGAGTCTTTTTTTTTTTTGCTTTTTGGAGGGCAGAAGACAGGGCAGTTGGGGTTGAGTGCCTTGCCCAAGGTCATACGGCTAGTAAGTGTTAAGTGTATGAGATCGGATTTGAACTCAGGTCTTCCTAACTCCAGGGCCGATGCTCTATCCACTGTGCCACCTAGCTGTCCCGAGGAGTCTTCTGATAAGAATCTGGAGTGCAAAGTCCTACTCCCTTTGTGGTGGTCATCAAATATAACAAATCAAAAACCTCAAGAGACAGAGTTTCTGGGTAATTAATAATCAATTTATTAATTAGGCTAACCTGCAATCAGTAAATCGGTGGTCAGTGGCTTCTCTCAGTAACCAAAAATGCCAAGTGGGAATTCTTAAAGCCTTAAATATTTCCTGAAAGGGAATTCCCTTGATAAGTGAAAATCAACCCTGATTGGTGGACATTTAATGAGGAGGTGGACTGAAAGTCTTTAGCTCTTCCTGCTGAGAATATGGCTTGATCATGAGACTCAGCTGCCTTCAGCTATCTGGATAGGGGAATTCATCTCCATCCAGACCATTCTGGTTGGTTTTCTCCTTCAGTAGGTGAGTTACCCTAAATTCTAATGGAGGAGTTCAAGGACATGAGTTCCTTTCCTCAGGGTATGAACTCATCCAGATTGGTGTCTGTAAACACTCTAAACAGAAGTTAGTTCTCCTAGTTGGGTGACGTCCAGCCCCAATTTGAAGAGCATGTTCTTTGAGGGCTAGGGGTAATCACCTCAATCCGTCATGTCCTCCAGAGACTGACTTTAACAAGAACTGGGCCTTAGTGAGGAAATTGAGGAGAAGAGCCTGGGTCCAATTTAATAATTGATTATTAATATAATAATAAAATAATAATTTCTCTCAACTGGAAAGGAACTGTCATGGCAACTAAAGAGATGGACCTAGAAGATGGGGGCGGGGTCACATCTGACAGACTCCGCCCCAAAAAACTCCTGCAGGATCAACAGGAATCACAGGAGATCTTGCTGGTCCTATTCTCTGTGTGTCCCAACCATGTGTGTTCCCTACCTTTGAGTCCCGTGTGTATTATTCCTAGGAGTGCCCCTTCTTTCCACTGAGTCTATCTGCTTTTATGTGAGAGTAAGCCCCAGTTTTAAGGGAGGGCAATGTTCTATCTCACCTTGTCTAATTACGTTACTTCATCTTCAGATGTAGGATTGTCAAATTCTGCTGTCTCTGTCACCATAAGGACTAAAGGAGGAGGGGCAGCCAGGTGACACAGTATTAGAGCCCCATATTGGAGTTGGGGGAACCTCTGTTTCAAATCCAGCCTCAGACTCTTGACACTTACTAGCTGTGTGACCTTGGGCAAGTCACTTGACCCCAATAACTTCGATTGTCCCTGCCCTCCATTCCTTAGTATTTTTTGTCAAGAGAAGCTGTTGAAAGTATTTCACCTATTATTGACTCTCTGACAGATCAAGATATAATTGTTCCTTGTAAATCCTCTTGTAACACTCCTGGCCTTTCTCTTAGAACCCCCAAGCCAGGTCCTGATGGTAAACCTGTTTATCACGTTATACAAGACTTAGACATTATTAATGCTTATGTTATACTCAGACAGCCAGTAGTACCTAACTCCATTTCTATCATCTCAATTCTATGTGAGGCTACCTGCTTTATTGTGATAGATCTTAGCTCAGATTTTTTTTTTTAATCATTCCCATTCACCAGATTCTCAGTAGCTGTTTGCCTTCACCTGGAAGAACACATAGTGGAGAAGGATTCATCTACCTCAAGGGCATGCTGAAAGCTCTACTCTGTTTTCTCAAATCTTGCAATAGGACTTTGCTTTCATCACTTTTAAAGATTTCTCTTTGGCTCAGTACATTGTTAATCTTACTGGTGGCACCTTATATTGGGATCTGCTGCTATGAGAGCCATTATCTTCTCCATTGGCTTCATCTAAAGAGCCATAGTTTCCAAATCAAAGGTGCAGTGATACTTCCTCCAGGTGGAGTATCTCAGTTTCATTCTGTCAGCTGCCACTTGCTTTGTTTCTCCAAAGCATATTCTGGCTCTTCAGGAATAGTTCCTGCAATCAAAAGACAATTGTGTGCTATTTTAGGAGCAGCTAGATATTGCAGACAATCCATTCCATCTTTTGGTGAGATCACTAAGCCTATAGTATCAGTGGTGGGGAATCTGCAGGCTCAAGGCCACATGTGGCCCTCAGGTGCGATTCTTTGACCGAATCCACATGTCATTGAACAAATCCCCTTCATAAAAGGATTTGTTCTGTAAAACTTGGACTCAGTCAAAAGGCTGCATCCAAAGACCTAGAAGACCACATATAACCTCAAGGTCACAGGTTCCCCATCCCTGCATCTAGTTTCTCTAACCACAGATTCTGGTTCAGAGTCCTTGCAGTTTGAGCCATAGCACCTTGCTGCTCTTGTAGACCTCAGCTCCAGCACTGGAATGCCTGTATTGCAGTAAGACCTTTCCTCTTTTTGATCTTGAACATAAAGAGGTGACCTGTGGTGTACTCACTCAAATGTTTGAACCCTCTCTTTGCCCTGTGGCATACTATTCCACCCAACTTGACACTGTTGCTCTGGGGGCATCCCCTTGTGTATGAACTGTGGCTGCCACTTCCTTGCTAGTAGAGAAGGCATGTGATCTAGTTTTAGGAACCCCTCTGATAGTTCAGTGCCCCCATGAGGTCAAAGCTCTTTTGCTATACCATCAGACTTAAACTCTTTCTTATTAGAGATTTGCCAGCTATGAGGTTACTGTGCCAGGGAAAGACAAGGTTATCCTCAAACATTGCTCCATTCTGAACCAGGTAACATTGCTCCCAGACATACCAGGGGAACTTCTCCATGATTGTACCTCTGTGGTAGGCATGGCCAAAAAGTGTCACAATGACCTTTCTGACACCCCCTACCATCCTGGCCACATTTTATATGCAGATGTCTCCTCTTTTATGAGCGACGGTCTCTGGTACACAGATGCTGCTGCAGTTTATGATTGTGACACTGTTTGGGAAGCCTCTTTGCCAACTAAGCTCGGTACCCAAACTGCTAAATTCATTGTGCTTACACAAGCTTGCTGTCTTGCTGACAGACACAGCATGACCACTCATCTATACTTGTTCCCATTATACCTTTGGAGCTTGTCAAGCTGTTGGGATGTTATGGCTGCAGAAGAATTTTCTAACTTTTTGTGGTTAAGTCATTGCCAACACACATACACTGATGAATTTCTATTCTTCCTATGATTTCCTTGTGCTCTGGCCATTGTCCAGTGTCCTGCCCACACTAATGGAACTGACCCTGTCATGGGGCCTTAATATGTGATTCATCTTTCTCTCTCTGATAATGCTGACCTTTCTCTGTCTTGCAATGACTCTGAGATTGCAAAATGGAAACAATATTTCTGTAACAAGCAGGTGTCTGGGGTATGGGTGACTGTAAAAGGCAAACCACTCCTCCCTCCTTGATTTTACCATCAGGTATGTCTGTCTGCTCATAAGGGGTGGGGAGGCATTTTGGTACACAAGAGATTGCTGATATGCTTTGTATTTGTGCTTGTCAGGCATCTAATCATGTATTCTATGCCATCATTTTCAGCAGCCATTCTGCAGCTTGTACCCCTTTTAAGCACTTGCAGATTGGCCTAAGTCTGGCCACTCCAGGGTCTGCTTCATTTTCTTTTAACAGCTGACTCATTGTATTGATGTCTTTCCTGGTTCTAAGGAATTATGGGGTTTATTGCTAAAATTTTTATTAAACTGACCCAGCAATATCACTCCTAGATCTGTATCTCAAAGAGATCATACACATGGGAGAAAGACCCACATGTACAAAAATATTTATAGCAGCTCTTTTTGTGGTGGACAAGGAAATTGAGGGACTATCTGTCCATCATTTGGGGAATGGCTGAACAAGAGCTGGTATATAAATGTAATGGAATAATATTGTTCCATAAGAAATGATGAGCAGGCAGACTTCAGAAAAACTGGGAAAGACTTACATGAATTGATGCTGAGTGAAATGAGCAGAACAGGAGAATATTGTACACAGTAACAGTTACATTCTGTGATGACCAACTTTGATAGATTTAATTTTTCTCAGCAGTGCAAGGATCTAATACAAGTCCAAAAGACTCATGATGGAAAATGCTATGTGCAACCAGAGAAAGAACTATAGTCTGAATGCAGATCTAAGCATATTATTTTCTTTCTCCCTTTTTTTGTTTCTTCTTTCTGTTGGTTTTTCCATTTAGTTCTAATTCTTCTTTACAACTTAATGTGGAAATATGTTTAATATGATTGTACATGTGTAGTACATGTACTACAATAATCTGTAGTACAGATTACATGTTGTCTTGAGAAGGGAGGAGGGAGAGAGGGGAGAAAATTTAGAACTCAAAATCTTGTAGAAGTGAATGTGGAAAATTAAAAAAATACATATTTATATATATTTATTATATTATGACATATATTGAAAAAATATATTTAAAATTACTCTTACAGAAACTGTTTCCTTCTTTAGCCTTCATGCTTGCTCTGACTCAGACAAAGGGTCTCATTTTCTTGACCACTGTCCTCTCCCAAATTTATTCTTGTTTCTGAGTGACTCCTAGGTTTTATAATCCGTATCACTCTCAGACTTCAGGTGTGGTTGAATTTATGAACAGAGAACTTAGGATCCAGATTGATAAATTATGTTTTGAAATATACTAAGTGGCCTTATGTACTGCCTCTTGCTCTGTTCTATCTTTGTTATAGACGATGGTGGGAATTCTACCTCTCTCCTTTGGAAATGCTTTCTGGCCACTCTCCAATAAAAGTGAGACCATATTTCCTAGTGTATAACTGGAAGGAGATACTTTTGTTGCTTCTTATTTACAAGAACTAGAAAATATCCTGAGGGAACTTCATGATGTGGGATCTGCAGTACAGACTGAGCTGTTGGACTTTTTGAAACATGATTTTCATCCTGGAGATAAGGTCTATATCAAGAACTTCCAGTGGACCAACAGAACTTAGCCCACTTGGGAAGGCCCATTACAAGTATTGCTAAATACACTGACTGCAGTCAAGATTGGGGGAAGGATTCCTGGATACATTGCTCCCACATGAAACATGTCATTTATGTTGTTTCTTGATGTTTTTGCTTTGTTTGTTTTCCGTTGTCCTGTTTGCATTTCCTCTCCAGACCACTCCTCCCAGGGGGATTGCAAAAGGCTTAATGCTATTAGTAAACTACATGGTGAGGTAGGGCAGGCTTTGTAGCACCTTAAAGCTATTGGACTTCATGGACATTGGGTGAGTCATCACATATACCAAGGGCAATCTGACACATGGGAAATGGTCCCTGTCACAGAGAATAGTACCATCCTACAGCCAAGGTCTGAGTTGGCCTCATCCTTGACATGGAAATTTGCAGTTGTAGCTTTAGCTCAGTGTATCTTGGAAGCTCCAAAGACGTTAATTAACTGGACCGGCCCTAGACCAGGAACTTTTACCTCCCTAAAGAGGGACTACATTTTGTTTAAGATCAGTTGCTCTTAGGAAGAACAGTATGCCAAGACACAAACTGCCTTGGTAGCTCTTAGTACACCTCTATCACTTTTTCTCTTTGTGCTGCTCAGGACCGAGACACCTATAATACCTTTTACTTTGGCAAGGTAATCAACTGTGTTCATAGTCTTACTACTCCAAATATAACTAGAGGTTATAGAGGTTATCATATAACTTCATCTGTGCCAGAGCTTCTCTCTAATCATCATATATAGTAATAATCTATAATAGTTACATGGATAGTACCCCCGAATGTTTCTCCAGCAAACCTTACAAGCAATGGTTTAAATTGGGAGAAGTTTAGCACCACTTTTGCCAAGGAATTAAGGAGCAAATGGGGGAAGACAGCAAATACAAAGAAACTGAAAAAAGTGGGAATGGGGTGCCCTGTTCTGGAGGAATGATGAAGTCCAGAAGAGTGCAGGCAGTCAGGAAATGTGAGAAATGAATTGATGGCTGGCCTGGGTACCCTCCTTCAATGGAGATTCTGAGAGGGGCTTTCCATTCTGTATCCTCAGCCTCTCCAGTCAGAAGGAGGAAGGAGCCCTAGAGTCAGGGAGGAATGAGGAGGTGTGAGTTCCAGGGTTGATGTGATCTTGCAGGAAGATGCAGTTTATGGAGAGCATGATGAAGTTCAAAGGAGTGTAGCCAGTTGGGAAATATGGGAAAGGGACACCGACATATTGGAGTGTACACAGAAAAAGGAGATCAAGATGGTAGAAAAAGGAGATCAAGATATATCTTGAGATCATGACATAGAAAGACTGATGAAAATGAGGGTAGTTATAGTTTTGGGGGTACAGTGGAGTACTTCTAAATATTTTCAAGTGTTTGAATGTCTGTCCTGCGGGAGAAGGATAAGACATGTTGTTTCATCCAAGAGGCAAGAACTAGGGGTAGGCAGTTCATGGAATTTGCTAAGAGTCTAGATTAGGGTTTTTGTAAACAGGGACTTACTGATGATTCAGACTGATGGAAAGAGGAATAGGCTTTCTCAAAGGGTAGTGAGCATCCCTGACTAGAGATTTAAGAACGAAAGTTGGATGATCTTCCTAGGAAAGTGCTCACATCCCTTGCCCCACTGTCCAAGTTACAAGAAGAAAGGGAAAGAATTATCTCACACACATCTACTCCTTCCTCTCTGAAATTACGCTGTAAGCTCACCATCCCTCCTTCTACTTGGATGGAGTTTCCCGTTTGCCCTCAGCCAGAAGGTCCTAGAATCAGGGGTGGAGAATCTGCAGCCTCTAGGTCACATATGGTCCCCTAGGCCCTCAAGTGTGGCCTTTTGACTGAATCCAAAACTCCCAGAACAAATCTTTTTATTAAGGGGATTTGTTCTGTGAAGTTTGGATTCAGTCAAAGGGTTGCTCGCACTTGAGGACCTAGAGGGCCACATGTGGCCTCAAGGCTGCTGGTTCCCCATCCCTGTAATGACCAGCTATAACATGCTGATGTCCAGGAAAGTAATTCTGGTGCACTTCTAGGTGACTATCCCAGTCAAAATGGGAGGGTGTTAGAATGGACTGTGTGTGAAATATGAAACCATTTCAGAGCTGTCCCTTCATGCATACACACACTCATAGTTCTGAAGAGTATCCTCAGAAAGACAATGGAGCAGGAACCTTCCTTAACCCAACAGATGAAGACCAATAGGTTCTTATTTCCTCTGATGCCCTCTTTGTATGATGTTGAAGACAAGCATCTGACCTGAAGTCTTGCTGCTGAATGGGATAATTCCGAGAAACAGAAGTATTCTGGGAATTGAAAGAAAAATGAACCTGATATTCTTTTTACTGGATTCTGAGGTGGGAAAGTGGGTAAATACAGTGTGCTTGTATGTAGAACTGTATTTTTCTCTCAGAGTACGTAGGTCCTCTATGTCCTGTATACTTTAGATCCCTTACCTATTTTTGCCATCCCTGGTGTAAACCTTCCCTTCTTTCTCCCTCTCTTCAACTGCTTTCCTATTGAATTTTTATATATTTGTACAACAAATTCTGTGTGCATGTATTGGACCTTTTCTTTCCCAATTCAGAGAAGGATGAGACACATGAAAAGTCCACTTCCACTCTTGATTTTTCAACTTGGCATACTTATTTTCTCAAGCACTCCAACTGTGAGAAATAGTAAGTTTCAACATGCTTCTTACTCTCTTTGTCATTTCTTTTATTTTTTTTATCTCTTAAAAGTTGCAAAATAGAACAAAACTATACCTAGGTCCTGTATTTGGCAGTCCTTCAGAGAGTGCACTGCTTAAGCAATAGTCTCCATCTTCTCTTCTAATCTATTCTCTTTCCAATTTATTTTTCCCCCGGCTGTTCTAATTTCATTTTGTTTCATTTGCTCTGGCTTCATTTCTTTCGGTGATTCTTGCAGTCATTATGGCCAGCCCAGATCTTCACTACTTGTTGGTAGGTAGGGGTTGAAATTAAAATAGGCTAAACTTCTTCAGGCCCAAGATAGGCTTTTAGACACTCACTTTCCAAGTAATGGTATAATTAATAATTTATAATATTTTGCAAATAAACCATATTTTAAAAAGGGAAATTTCAATTGTCAATTAATTACATTTATTACTTAAGATTTTTATTTATCATGAAATTACATTAATGTTAAAAAATTTCTTTGCAGAGTAGTACAAGTTTTAATACCTTTTCAGTTTTTCTTACCATTTACATTTAGTTAATGGGATGTATTACACTTCTTGTCAGCAATCAGTTTATCACCAGCTACTCTTCACTGCCCAGTCATATGGGACAAACTTATATTCTCAAAAACACTTTTTTAAAAATTGGGATGTAATCCGAAATCTGCAATCAGCAAACACTTCTTTATGAAGTCACCTTCAGTAAAAGACTTCCCAGCAGCAGCAATTTCTTTAGGAATCTGAAAACTAACTTTAGTAGTTGCCTCATTTTCTGAATTTACTTTCTTGAAAAACCATTGTTTCCCACTGAGATTTTTCAATAGTTTGGGCACTTCAGTTTTTTTTTTTCCATTGGTGTCCAATTTGCTTAAGTCAGGATGTTTTGATTCAAAATGTTGACAAAGATAATATTCCTTTGGAACGGCTATTATTTCTCATCCAACAAGGCACAATATTTTGTCTCTTGTGTAAGTAAGTATCTATTTGTCCATTCTGAATTAAACACTTTATGTTCTGATTCGATCTTCCCTTTCCTTTTACCACCTATTTCACAAAGTCACCCCCAAAATTTTAGTGTTAGAACCAAAATATGTGCACAGCAACTGCTCATATACAGTGAAATACTGAACTGAGTGTCTGACCTTGGAGAGAGTGTTGGACACTCATGTAACTTGGAGGGGACTGTGCAGCTTGGGAGGGGAAGAAGCCCTTGTGTGACTGCTGCTCATTGCATAGCAAGGATCAGTTGCATTGGCAAGTGATTGTACTCATTTTGTCCCTGTCCAACACCAATAAGGGCTGAAAACACAATGAAAAGATATGATTCTTGCTACTCTCCAATTAGAGATAGACTGGAGGGTTGGTTGCTGCAGATCACACAAGAAACAGGAGAAAATGTTCAGTGGCAACCCACTGGCCAAGTTATATGATGGGCACAATAGCGACTAGTGGAAGGTGGGTTAAGTTGGGTACAGACAAAGCACCCATTATATCTTTACTTTCTTTACATCCTCTACACTTTTCATAGACTTCGTGAAACCCTTTGGTGCGCCACAAGCAGCCTATGGGCCATACAGTGTGCTGACCTGGCCTAGCCAGCCATTCTTTTGTCTAAGGTTTTACTTACGGGAAGGAAAAAAGGATGGATTTATTAAGGATAGAGAGTGTGCCTGAGAGTATGCTAAGCACTTTAGAAATCTGATTTCATTTGATCCTCACAACTACTCTGGGATGTAGGTGCTGTTATCATGCTCTTTTTATATTTGAGGAAACTAAGTCAGCTAGTTGGCATAGTGGATAGAGTGCTGGGTCTAGACTCTGGAAGATTCATCTTCTTGAGTTAAAATCTGGCCTCAGACACTTACCATCTGTGTGCCCCTGGCAAGTCACTTAATCCTGTTCGCATCAATTTCCTCATCTGTAAAATAAAAATAAAAAAAACCATTCCTATATCTTTGCTAAGAAAACTCCAAATGAGGTCACAAAGAGCTGGAAATGACTGAAACAACTGAACAACAACAAAAGGCATATAGATGGTAAATGACTTGCCCAGGGTCACACAGATAGTATCTGACACCATATTTGACCTCAGGGCTTCTTGAGTGCCTAGTACTCTATCCACTTCACCACCTAGGTGCCTTATACTTTTTGTGCTGTTATTCTCTTCTGGGTTCAGCTCTTGGGGTTCTCTTAACTCATAGTATCTCTTCATTATATTCAGAACTGTCTTCTGTTAACTCATATCTATAACCTCAGTTACCGAATTGTGGTTTTGTGCCAGGACCAGGCTCTTTCCTCTCTTGTAATCTTGCATAGGGTGGGCAGGCCATTTGTTCCTTTTCCCTCTGTAGTTCAGACACTGCTGTCATCATTGTCCTACATTTATGGATGGTATAGCTGAGAATAAGCCCACTTTTTGCTATAAACATTGGCTTGTACCTCCATCTCCTGTAGTTTCAAGGCAGGTACTGACCCAGGCTCTGTCAAACTTTCCTTATCCTTCTGCAATTCCTAATTGGGACTCTTTCTCTTGTTGTGGCCTCCAGTGACATGCTGGAGATTATACTGATTTCAGTGTTTCTGGAAATTCCTTTCTCTTCCTTTCCTCCTGCCTCCATGCCCCTCCCTAGCAACATACTTTGGCCACCTGGGCGCTGGCTTGGTCCTATTTCATGCTGTGCCTATGGCAGGAACTCTGACTTTGAGATATATGGAAGGCCCCAGGGAGGAACACACTGCCAAACCCTATAACCCTGCACAGTGCCCCAGAGTAAAAAGTAAAAATGGTCAATCCAATTGTGTTTTATATATGTATATACATTCCAGAGGCTTAATTAAATGTTATAGTTGAATGATTTACAAGAATTAGGACAATAAAATTATTTCTGGGTGGAAAGATTTACCAATTTAGATTTGTCTTTAAAAAAAAAAGACAACAGTACTTCCTCTCCCATCTTGCACTCTATTTTGGATTGGGCAAAGTGAGGTTGGGAGGAAAGAAAAGTTTTTTAAATGTCTCTTTGGTTTGAATATATATATATATAACATGCACACACACACATGTGTGTGTGTGTATGTGTGTGTGTGTGTGTTTCAAAGTACCATTTGTGTGTTGGGACTAAACACTTTTTTTTCTTTTTTTTTTTGGAGGGGCAATTGGGGTTAAGTGACTCAGGTCCTCCCGACTCCAGGGCCGGTGCTCTATTCACTGAGCCACTTAATCTCCCCCTAACATTTTTCAATGTAAAATTTACAAGCCAGCATAAAAAGAGAAAAGCCACTAGATCTGGCAACTGTGTGACATATGAGGTAAGTGTCAGTAGGAGTTAAGAATGACAGTGAGGTTGTAAAGCCAGCATCTTTTTCTAACCTTTATTGTTTCTTCAACCAGCCATTCAGGCCCCCTTTCCAGTCACTCAATCAAAGAGTTTTTATTTGCATCCAGATCCTTTAAATGAAAAGACAATAGAGTTTATATTTGAACCTCTAGGTAATAAGGATGTAGCGCAATTTATTGAGCAGGGGAGTGTCATGGTCAGCCTTGGACCTGAGAATAATCTCCTTGTTGTACAGATAATGGATGGGAGGGGGAGGCAGAGATGAGTCCTTGAATCCATTTAGGTGGCTGCTGTAATAATCCAGATGATGGGTGATGAACTGGGGCAGTAGATGTGCAAGGGGGGAGAAGGGGACTCCTAGGAGACATATCAGGGAGGAAGAGGCCACCAGATCTGGTAACTGAGGGGGCACATGGGGTGAGCAATGGGGGCAGGGTGTATTTGAGGATGACACTGAGATTATGAATTTAGGTAACTAGCAGGAGGGTGGTACCTTCAACAGAAACAATGGAAGATCAGAAGAGGGGCAGGTTTAGGAGGCAGGATAATGAAGACAATTTAAAAAACGTTGAGTTTGAAATGCATATGGGCCATCAAATTCTAAATGAGTAGTAGGCAGTTCATGATGTGAGATTGGAGGTTAATAGAGAGACTAAGGCTGGAAATAAAGATTTGTTAGTTGTCAGCTTGGACTCAATCATTAAACATATGGGAACTATTGAAATATAGTAGAAAGAGAGCCAACTGAAGAGCCCAGAAGATCAGAGTTCAAGTCCTGCCTCAGATATAAGCTGACTGTATTACCTTAGGCAAGTCACTTAAGCTCTCAGTTTCCCAGGGCAATTCTGCACAAATAAAAGTTGCAGATTAGAGGTAGTTGAGGTACTTCTTTATTGGTGGAGGTGCTCTCTATAATAATTGGCTCACAGGTCTTGGAAAAATTAAAATATTATTATTATTATTATTTCAGTTGTATGCTCTTGGTTCTAAATCAGGACTACCTTTCTTTGATTTTTTAAACATTTTTTAAAAGCGTCCCAAAGTTTGACTAATTGGCATTTTGGGTTATAATTTGAGTGGTGGTAGGGCAATTCTCTTTGCTCCTTGTTTTTCTTTTCCTGTAAATTTTTCTTAATAGTTACTTCTGTTTATATGAAAATGCTTTCACTTCCTATTCTTCAGGCTGCCCTGCTTCACCCTTAAAAGCTCTCTCCAGTGGTGTGGAGTTATTAGACTCCACGCAGATGAAGCTTCAGTCCTGTGGAAAGCTAGCTAAAGCCAGTATCTCTGAAGACAGAGGGGCTGAGGTAAGCCCTCACATCTGAGAGGGACAGCAGACAAAGTGTGGCCTGGAGAGCAAGGTTAGTGGGGAGTGAAAGGCTTCAGACATCCTGAGGGAGGGGAGAAACAGAGGGAGGATGAAACTGAGACTAAGTGAGCCACAAGATGAGTGAAAGAGATATTTAATTCACTGATATAGATACATAGATATCTATAAGCATACATATATATGCACATAGATATATACTCATACACATAGACATAAGACTGTACTATGCTTATTTCCTCTTGTCAACTGTTTCTCTGAAGGTGGATAGGATCTTCCTTCATGAGTCCAAGTCAGTCTTTCCATGTTTTTCTAAGTCAACTGGCTCATCATTTCACAGCGATATTCCCACCCAATCATATTACATCTGTGAGACTGCCTATGAAAGATTTCCCCCCAGTTTTCTGTATTTGTTCTATTCTTGGCTACATAGATTTTGCTGATACAAGAAATTTTAATTAAAATAATCAACATTATCCATTTTACACTTTGACAATGCTCTCACTTTATAATATGGTTTAAGGTCTGATACTACTGAATCTACTTCCTTTACATCTTTTTCTCTCTGGTTTCTTCAGAGTTCCTTTTGTTCTTTCAAATGAGCTTTGTTAGTATTTTTTTCTAATTTAGTAAGATAATTTTTTTTAGCAATTTAATTGGGATGACATTATATAAATGGATTAGTTAGGTAGAGTTGTCATTTTAAAAATTATATTGACTTTGCCTACCCATGAACAATAAATATTACTTCAATTGTTTAAATCTGATAATATGTATGTATTATTTGATATGTAATCAAAATTATCCACTTTGCCTCCAGTGATCCTCTCTATCTCTTCTTTTGTCATAAAATCTTCCCTTATTCATAGATCTAACGGGTAGTTTTCTTTTTCCATGTCCCACTAATTTGTTTATGATATCACCCTTCATGTCTAAATAACATACTCATCTGTACCTTAGCTTGGTATATGATGTGAAAATATTGGTCTATGTCTAGCTTCTGCCAAGCTGCTTTCTATTTTTTCCCCCAACAGTTTTTGTGTTCTTGTCCCTAAAGTTTGGACCTTTGGGTTTATCAAACACTAGATTATGATGGTCATTTACCTCCATATATTATGTACTTAATCTATTCCACTAATCAGGTACTCTTTATTAGCCAATACCAGATTATTTTGATGATTACCACTTGGAAATATAGTTTGAAATCTGGTACTGATAGGCCACCTTCACACTTTTTTGTTAATTTTTTTGATATTCTTGATCATTTGTTTTTCCAGATGGATTTTGTTGCTATTTTATTATAACTCTATAATTCTTTGATAGTTTGAATGGTATGGCACTGAATAAGTAAACTAATTTAGGTGGAATTATCATTTTTACTCTATTGGCTTAGCCCACCCATGAGCAATTAATATTTCTCAAATTCTTTAGAACTGTTGTTATTTATATAAAAGAGTTTTGTAATTGCATTCATACATTTCCTTAATGTGTCTTGGCAGGTAGACTCCCAAGTATTTTATATTGTTTGTAGTTAATTTAAATGAAATTTTTCTTCATATTTCTTTCTATTTGTTTTTTTTTGGGTAATATATTGATGTCTTATAATTTATGTGGGTTTTATACCCTGAAACTTTCTTAAAGTTGTCAATGCTTCCAACTAGTATTTTAAAGTTGAATCTCTAGGGTTTTCTAAGTACACTATTATCTGCAAAGAGTAATAGTTTTGTTTCCTCATTGCCAATTTTCATTCCTTCAATTTTGTTCTGTTGCTATAGCTATCATTCCCAGTACAATATTGAATACTCATAGTGGTAATGGGTATCCTTTCTTCATCCCTGATCTTATTGGTAAAGTGTCTAGTGTATCTCCATTACCAATGATGCTTGCTCCTCAGTTTAGATAGACATTTTAAGAAAAACTCCAATTATTCATATACTTTCTAGGATTTGTACGGGAATGGGTGTTGTATTTTGTCAAAAGTCTTTTCCTTCATCTATTGAAGTAATCACATAATTGTTCTTTTTGTTTTTTGATAAGGTCAGTTATGCCTAGAGTTTTCATAATATTGAAATAGCCCTCTGTTTCTAATATAAATGCCCTGACTGGTCACATTTCATGATCTCTGTGATATATTGTTGCAATCTCCTTGCTATTTAAAATTTTTTTTGCGTCAATATTCATTAGAGAAATTGATCTATAGTTTTCTTTCTTTTTTGTTGCTCTCCCTGATTTAGATATCAAACCATGTTTGTGATACTATAAGAATTTGGTAACACTCCTAGTTTACCTATTTTTTTCTATATAGTTTATAGTCTATAGCATTGGAATTAATTGCTATTTAAATGTTTCATAGAATTCACTTGTAAATCACTTTGGTCATGGGGATTTTTTTTTTTTCCTGAGGAAATTCATTTATAGCATGTTCTATTCCTTTTTCTAAAATTAGTTTACTTAAGTATTCTATTTCTTCTATTAATCTGGGCAATTTATATTTATATTTTTATAAATACTCACCTTTTTCTTTCAGTTTCTCATCCTTCCATTCTTTTCTTGAGATTATCCCAACACAATCAACTCATATCTGTGCTCTTTGACTTTGGAGAGTCCTTCTAACTGCCCTAGAAATGATAAATTTCAGAAATGTTACCTTCTTGTTTGTGAATGTAAACATTTTAATCTTATTAAATTCCTTATGATTTCCCACTCATGTTTACCTTTTAATGCTTCTCTTGAGTCTTGTGTTTGAAAGTCAAATTTTCTACTCAGTTCTGGTCTCTTTATCTAAAATGCTTAAAATTCTTCTATTTCATAAAATATTAATTTCCCCCTTGAAGGCAAAATAGGTACTAATTATTGCTTTAATTTCTTCTTCTTTGGTGGTGTATTCACTTTTTTTAGTTTTGATACTGATAATTTTTTTCTTCTCTTTTTCATCTCCTTATCTTCTTTTTTCTTTACTTTAGATTTAGATTTATCTAGTTCTGAGAAGGATAAATTGATTTATCTAGTTCTGAGATGGGTAAATTGAGGTCTCCCACTAGTATAATTTTACTTTCTACTTCCTTTATTGACTAATTTAACTTTTCCTTTAAGAATTTGGATGTGCACTCTCTGTCTGTCTGTCTCTCATTTATTCTGTCCCTCCTCAAAACTCTGTTTTGGTTTTGACCATTGCTTCCCTTAATCTCTTCTCTTATTGCTTCCCCCAACCCCATCATAGACCCATTCCTTTTTACCTCCCTATTCAGTCATATAGATTTGTATACCCAACTGAGTGTATATGTATGTGTATGTGTATGTATATGTATACATACATATGTAACTGAGTGTGTGTGTATATCTATATGTGTATTGTTCTCTCTTTGAATCAGCTCAAATAAAAGTGAAGTTCAAACGTTGCCCATTTATCCCTATTTTTCTCTCAACTGTATTCTTCTTTGCATGCCTCCTTTATGTGAGAATAATATCCAGATTCTGCTTCTTCCTTTCCTTTTCTTCCAGTGCATCCTTGCTTCTCATCCTTCCATTCTTTTCTTGAGGTCATTCCAACACAACCAACTCACACCTATACCTTCTGTCTATGTAGAGTCCTTCTAACTGTCCTAATAATGGTTAAGTTCTGAAGTATCATCTTTCCATTGAGAATGTAATCATTTTAATCTTTTAAATTCCTTATGTTTTTACCTTTTAATCCTTCTGTTGAGTCTTGTGTTTGAAAGTCAAATTTTTTATTCAGCTTTGTTCTTTACATCTAAAATGCTTGAAATCCCTCTATTTCACTAAATATTGACTTTTTATTCCCTTAAAGGATTATATTCAATTTTGTTGGCTAGGATATTCTTGGTTATAATACCAGCTCTTTTGTTTTTCTGGAATATCATATTCCAAGCCTTCTGCTCTTTTATTGTTGTAACCGTTAAATCTTTTGTGAAACTGCTTGTGGCTCCACAGTATTTGAATGGTTTTCTTCTGGACGCTTGAAGTATTTTTCCCTTTCCCTGAAAACTCTGGAGGTTGATTGTAATATTACTGTGAGTTTTTGTTTTGGAATCTCTTTCAGGTGGCCATCAGTAGATTCTTTCAATTTCTCTTTTGCACTCTGGTGCCTAGGATATTATGACAATTTTCCTTTATAATTTCTTGAAATATGTTGTCTACACTCTTTCTTTGATAATGGTTTTTGGTTAGCCCAGTAATGCTTAAATTATCTCACTTCATGATAAGGTTCTTTTCATTTTCTTCTATTTCTTTTTTATTCTGTGGACATTGTTTTATTGTGTCTTGATGTCTCATGGAATCATTAGCTTCTGCTTGCCCAATTCTAGTTTTTAAGGAATTGTTTTCTTCAGTGAGCTTTGTTTGTTTTTTTGTTTTTTTTGTTTTGCTTTTTGGAGGGGGGGAAGGTAAGGCAATTGGGGTTAAGTGACTCGCCCAAGGTCACATGACTGGTTTTTGTGTTAAGTGTCTGAGGCTAGATTTGAATTCAGGTCCTCCTGACTCCAGGGCCAGTGTTCTATTCACTGTACTACCTAGCTGCCCCCAAAGCAGACAGTTCCTTGATTTTTTTTTTTTTTGGCTTTTTGTATGGGCATTTGGGGTCAAGTGACTTGCCCAAGGTTACACGGCTAGTAAATGTTCAGTATTTGAGGCTGGATTTGAATTCAGGTCCTCCTGACTCTAGGGCCAGTGCTCTATTCACTGTGCCACCTAGCCACCCCACTTCAGTGAGCTTTTATTCTTCTTTTTCATCCAGCAAATTCTGTTTTTAAGGATACATTTTTTTCAGTTCTTTTTGTTCCTCTTTTACCTATCTGTGAATTGTCTTAATAATTTCCTGGCATTGATGTCATTTCTTTTCCCAATTTTTTCTCTTCTATTGCACTGATTTGATTTGAAAAATTTTTTTCCTTTTTTTATCTCTTTACGGATCTCTTCTAGGAATTCTTGTTAGGCTTGTGCCCAGTCTGTATTTTTATTTATTTATTTATTTGCTTTTTGGAGGGGGGAAGGCAGGACAATTGGGGTTAAGTGACTTGCTCAAATTCCCATGGCTAGTAAGTGTTCAATTCATATTTTTCCTTTGAGACCTTGCTTATAGATATTTTCATGTCATTTTCTTCTCTTGAGTTTTTGTCTTAGGCATCCTTGTCACCGTAGTAGCTTTTTATGATCAGGTTTTTGTTGTTGTTTACTAAATTTTCCACCCTATTTCTTGACTTTTAAATTTGTGTTGAAGTTGGGTTCTGTTCACTTCTGATTGGAGAGTGGGGTCATTATTCAAACCTCAGGCTTTTTCCCCCCCATTATCTTCTTAGATAGTTCTGGAGGTCTTTATGTTTTTGATGTTTCTACAGTTGGTGATGTAAAGAAGAGTGTGGTCACTGCTCTCTGATTCTTTGTTCTGGTCCTTACACAGGGAAGGCTCCTGCCCCCTCACCACCACGGTGGCTGGTACTCCTTCCTCAGCCCTAGAACTATATATTGGTAATGGGAAATAGCAGGATCTTCCCCACCCATCAATAGGCTTCACGTGGAGCCCATGAAGGTAAGCTTGATTTGGAAAGGCTTGCTTTGTAGGAATGCCCACACCTTTTGCTAATTTCCATTTCTCACTGGGTCAGAAGGGTAGTGATGCCCTCTGGCTCTAAAAAGGGTATATATATTCTGAGGTTAGCATTTTGCTTTGGGGCTCACTCATTGGAAGAGTGTTCTTGTGATTTGATCAGATGAGATTGGGTTAAGGAGCCCCCTGGCTTTGAAAACCCAGATGTTGGTGCTTCTCTCTCTGGTAACTGTATGTATAGCTTTGGTCAGACAGGTGGATCTGTCTGTTGATCTGTGCTAATTTCTCAGACAGATAGAAGTCCTATCTGTTGGTCTTTATTTCCCTGCTTCTATTTTCTCTGTTGGTATATGTAATTAAAAGTACGAATTAGATTGTTGACCCCTTTAAAGTTGCTTTCCTTTAGTAAAGCAGATGCAAGAACCTGTGCTAGAAAATCTGGATGTATTGGGATGCCTGCTATTACAACTTACTACCAGGAATTAGTGCCCCTACTTTCTTCGTGCCCTAAAACTGTTCCCTCATGACTGCAGGCACTCCTCTTCATCCTTGAACTGTAACCTGGATTTGGATTATGGTCAAAGGAGTTGCCAAGCACACCCAAGCACACCTAGTCCTGTGCCCAGTGTCTGCATGAGTCCCCTGTAATCTCTTTCTGACTGATTGTCCAATGCTCCATACTGTGATCTGTGCTGGTCTCCACCTCAGTGGGAAAGGTCTTTCCTTTCAACTTCTTAAATTTTCTTGAGTTGGAAAAATATCTCCAATCTTTTGTCAGCTATATCATTCTAGAATTGATTTGATACACTATTTTACAGTTGCTTGGAGGGGACTGTTGAGAAAGTTCAGTTGGAGCTCCCTCTACTGTTGCATCTTGGTTCCACCTCCATACAGTAAATGTTCTATGGACATTATCCCCCCTTAAACTACTAGCCTGTTACTCTTCTACATTTCTCTGCCCACCCCCCCAGAAACAGCAATCTCTTCTTATTTGCTGCCTTCACTACTTTACTATTCTACTCATTCTTCAGGTTCCTGAAAACTGGCATTTTTATATACCACCCTGTGGAAACTGGTCTCACCAAATAAATCACCAGTGATCACATGATTCATAAATTAAAAGACCTCTTTGTAATCTTCACACTCCCTAACCTCTCTGCCATACATAACATTAATGATCATCTTCACATTTTCTTCCATCTTGTCTTATGCTGTGTTGGTTTTCTAGGTTTTTCTCTAATCAGTTTTTCAGTGAAGAAGAAAGAGCAATGTGCTAATATTTTGTTCAGTCATTTTTCAGTCATATCTGACTCTTCATGACCCTAACTGGATTTTGCTTGGCAAAGGCACTCTAGCGGTTTCCTTTCGTAGTTCATTTTACAGATGAGGAAACTAAGGCAAACAAGGTTAAGTGACTTGCCCAGACTCACACAGCTTAGTAAGTATCTGAGGTCAGATTTGAATTCAGGAAGAGGATTCTTTCTGAATCCAGGACCAGCTCTCTTTCCACAGAGTCACCTGTCAATGTCTTGCTGATATTAGAGGAAGGCAAATTACAAGAAATAGTTTCCTAACTATTGTGACTGCAAAAAAATGGAAAGAGCTGTCTAAAGGGGTAGTGTGTTTTCTGCTTCTTGAGGGATACTTGGTACATTGAAGGGAAGGCAAGAACATCACTTGCCATTTCCACTTTCTTCTCCTCCCTTCTTTACAACATTGACTCTCATGTGAGTTATATGTTCCTTTTATTTGCTTATTTATTACAAAGTAGTTGTTTAATAAACGCTTGTCAAATTGAATCGGATCATAGATCATAATAGGTACTTAATACATGTTTGTTTGCCTGGAATAGGGTAGGTGCTAAGCTGAATAAATTTTGATTGAGTTGAATTTTATGCATTGCAAAACCAATATATTTTGAGAAGCTGCCTTTGTAATTCCTTGGAAATTCTTCTTAAACAAGTCCCAAATCAACTATCCCATAACCCTCTTCTGTCCTCCTTTCACAGACAGAACTCAACTCTGATGAGTGCATGGATTTCCCTCATATCCTTTTTCTTTATTTAAAAATAATAATAATAATAATGATAATAATTCTACACTGAAAATGGAATCCATCCCAGGGACCTATATTTAATAATGAATGTCTAAGTTGTTCTGCATGCAATTGGAGGAGGAAACCAGTAGATAATATTTTCAGAACTGCGTAACAAAAAATGTTTTGGATAATTTCTTAAGTTTTTTTTTAAAAAAGGTGTTGCATGGGCTTAAATGATTAATGTGAGAGCCTTCAAGATGACTTAAGTTATACATTTAAGATCCTTGCCTGCCCTTACTGAGAATTCTATATTTGCTTAGATTTTTCACATTGGAATGGAGGAGAGAAAATGCCTCTGTGTCTCTCTCTGGGAATTTCCTTCCTCATTCCAATATGCATTTATAACTCCCTCATTCTGATGATAGAAAGTTAGTATTCTTTGCTTGCTGGCAAGTGGTAGGCATTCAGGGAAACTTGCCATGTATGTGAAAGGAAGCTTCCAATGGACCAGGAAATCAAGTTGTGGAGGGTGTTTCTGCTTTCAAGAATGTCTTGCTCTTTTAAGGAATGGAGAAGAGCTCAGGGACCTTCTCATGCTACTCTTGATTCTTGTATTTGAAAGTGAAATTTTCTGTTCACCTCTGGTCTTTTCACCAAGAATACTTGGAAGTCCTCTATGTCACTGAATTTCCAATTTTTCCCCTGAAGGATTATACTCAGTATTGCTGGGTAGGTGATTCTTGGTTTTAATCCTAGCAACTCTGACCTCTGGAATATCCAATTACAAATCCTTCAATCCATTAATGTAGAGGCTGATAGATCTTGTGTTATCCTGTTTTTCCACAATACTCAAATTATTTCTTTCTAGCTGCTTGCAATATTTTCTTCTTGATTCTCTGGAATTTGGCTATAATGTTCCTAGGAAAAAAACTCCCAGGAGTTTTCCTTTTGGGATCTCTTTCAAGAGGCGATTGGTGAATTCTTTCAATTTTTATTTTACCCTCTGATTCTAGAATATCAGGGCAGTTTTCCACAATAATTTCTTGAAAGATGATGTCTAAGCTCTTTTTTTTTTATCATGACTTTCAGGCAGTCCAACAATTTTTAAATTATCTCTCCTGGATCTATTTTCTAGATCAGTGATTTTTCCAATGAGATATTTCACATTGTCTTATATTATTTTCATTCTTTTGGTTCTGTTTTATAATTTCTTGATTTCTCATAAAGTCATTAGCTTCCATTTGCTGCATTCTAGTTTTGTAGGAATTATTTTCTTCAGTGAACTTTTGAACCTCCTTTTTTATTTGGCCAATTCTGCTTTTTAAGGCATTCTTCTCCTCATTGGCTTTTTGAGTTAGTCTATTCTCTTTTGCCATTTGAGTTAGTCTATTGTCCCCCCCTTCCCCGAATTTATTTATTTATTTTTAGTTTTCAACATTCATTTCCACAAAATTTTGAGTTCCAAATTTTCTCCCCATCTCTCCCCTAATCCCACCCCAAGATGGCTAGTATACTGATTGCCCTTTCCCCCAGGCTTCCCTCTCTTCTATTCCCCCATGTCCCACCACTTCCCCCTTACTTTCTTGTAGGACAAGATGGATTTCTATACCCCATTATCTGTATATCTTATTTCCCAGTTGCATGTAAAACAATTTTTAAAAAACATTTATTTTAAAACTTTGAGTTCCAGATTCCCTTCTTTCCTCCTACCTTCCCCCATTGAGAAGACAAGTAATTCAATATAGGTTATACATGTGTAGTTACACAAAACATTTCCATAGTAGTCATATTGTGAAATATTAACTATATTTCTCTCCATCCTATCCTGCCCCCCATTTATTCTATTTTCTCCTTTGCCCCTGTCCCTTTTCAAAATTGTTTGTTTCTAACTATCTCCTCCTTCAATCTGCCCTCCCTTCTATCATCTCCCCTTCTTATTCCCTTCTCCCCTACTTTCCTGTAGGGTAAGACACCCAATTGAGTGTGTGTGTGTTATTCCCTCCTTAAGTCAAATCCAATGGGAGCAAGGTTGACTAATTCCCTTTCATCTCCCTGCTCTTCCCCTCCACTGTAACTGCTCTTGCCCTTTTTATGTGAGATAATTTACCCTACTCTATTTCTTCCTTTCTCCTCCCAATATATTCCTCTTTCACCCCTTAATTTTTTTTAGATATCATCATTTCATATTCAACTCACCCTGTGCCCTCCATATGCATAGATATGCATACACACATGTATACACATACACATACATACATATATACATGTACATACACACATACATATACATACCTACACATACAAATATACACACATGTACACATTCCCTTCAACTATCCTAATACTGACAAAAGTCTCATGAGTTAAAAATACAGTCTTTCAATGTAGGAATGTAAACAGTTCAACTTTAACAAGTTCCCTATGATTTCTCTTTCCTGTTTACCTTCTCATGCTTCTCTTGATTCTTGTATTTAAAAGTCAAATTTTCTGTTCAGCTCTGGTCTTTTCATCAAGAATGTTTGAAAGCCCTCTATTTCATTGAATATCCATATTTTCCCTTGAAGTATTATACTCAGTTTTGCTGGATAGGTGATTCTTGGTTTTAATCCTTGTTCCTTTGACCTCCAGAATATCATATTCCAAGTCCTCTGATCCCTTAATGTAGAAGCTGCTAGATCCTGTGTTATCCTGATTGTGTTTCCACAATACTTGAATTGTTTCTTCCTGACTGCTTGTAATATTTTCTCCTTTACCTTGGAATTTGGCTATAATATCTCTAGGAGTTTCCTGTTGAGATCTTTTTCAAGAGGCAATCAGTGGATTCTTTCAATTTCTATTTTAACCTCTGGTTCTAGAATATCAGGGCAGTTTTCCTTGATAATTTCTTGAAAGATGATGTCTAGGCTCTTTTTTTGATCATAGCTTTCAGTTAGTCCAATAGTTTTGAAATTATCTCCCCCAAATTTATTTTCCAGGTCAGTCATTTTTCCAATGAGATAATTCACATTGTCTTCTATTTTTTAATTCTTTTGGATCTGTTTTATAATATCTTGATTTCTCATAAAGTCATTAGTTTCCATTTGCTCCATTCTAATTTTACAGGAATTATTTTCTTCAGTGAGTTTTGGGATCTCCTTTTTCATTTGGCCAGTTTTGCTTTTTAAGACATTCTTTTCCTCATTGGCTTTTTGGACCTCTTTTGCCATTTGGATTAGTCTGTTTTTTAAGGTGTTGTTTTCTTCAGTACTTTTTGGGTTTCCTTTAGCAAGCTGTTTTTCATGATTTTCTTGCATCACTCTCATTTCTTTTCACAAAATTTTCTTCTCCTTCTCTTACTTGATTTTCAAAGTCCTTTTTGAGCTCTTCCATGGCCTACAACGAGTTCATATTTTTCTTGGAGGCTTTTGATTCAGGAGCTTTGATTTTGTTTTCTTCTGGTTGTATGTTTTGATCTTCTTTGTCACCAAAGTAAGATTCTGTAGTCCGAGTTTTTTTTACACTGTTTGCTCATCTTCCCAGCCAACTACTTAACTTTCTAACTCTTTGTTAAGGTAGGACACTGCTTTCAGTGGGGGTGGATGTGGGTGTACTGTCATAGGCTTCAGGGGTTTTCTATCAGTTACTTGATCCCCCACAATCTTTGGGCCCAGAGCTCTAGAAGCAGTCACTTCTGCTGCTGCTGCCACCACAGTTACCTCTGCAGCCCTGAGGTTGGGGCTGGACCCCAACCAGACTGCACCCCTCTTTTACCCAGGTCCCACAGAGTTTTCCCACTGACCTTCTATACTATCTTTGGCTTTTGTGGGTTGCCAGAGCTGCCAGTGATTCAGTCCCCTGAGGCCTGCTCCAGTTTGTGTGTGCCAGTGTGACCGATGCCAGACTTTTCTCTGCTCTCAGCCTGGTGCGATATACCCTTCCTGTCAACCTTCCAGCTTGTCTTGGGCTAAAGATGTGTTTCCCTTTGTCATTTTGTGAATTCTGCAGCCCTAGAATTTGTTTTGAGTCATTTTTACAGGTATTTGGGGGGGTTAGGGGGAGAACTCAAGCAAGTCCCGGCTTTTACTCTGCCATCTTGGCTCTGCCCCCTATATGTCCACTTTAGACTGACCTCTTGATACTATCTTATCACCTGTATCTCACTTTAGTTTCCCCTCTTTGTAGCACCTTCTTTCTATGAAACCTTTCTTTCTTTCAAAACAAACAAAAAACAAACAAAAAAACCCAGGTTCTTCATCTCCTGTTGATCCTTCCTTCTTACATAATAATAATCCATTGAACATCCCACCTGGTACCTTCAGGCAGTGCTGTCCGTGCTGGTGTGGGTGTATGTAAACCAATCAGCCCATAATTAATTCAGATCAAGACCCCAGACCTCTGACTTCCAGGCCACTTGGTCTCCCAGGAGAGAATAGAAGCAGTGACTTATCACTTAGACTTCTTAATTTCCCACCAACCAACTAGATCAACCTAGATCCAGAGTTTCAACTCCTAATTTTCAGCTCTTCCACCAAAGTGAGAAAATAAAATTGATTTTCTAGTTGGGACCCTGATTATCCTTCTTTTTGCCACTGTGAATGATAAGAAAATCTATTCTCCTGTAGCTGGCAAACCTCTTCATTCTATAAAAATGGATTCACAGTTCAAAGCTGCAAGCAAAACTTTCATCTAATGCTCATTCCTTACTCTTTCTTCAAAACTTCCCTTCTAATGCTATCATTCCTTCCTCATTTATTCCTGTTAACCTGCCCCCTGTCTCTCCATGTATACATATCTTGCTTGGGTTTCCCCTTGCAATGTACCATGAAGAACTACATTCTATTGCTAGCAAACTTCCCTTCACATGAGACATTTGTCTCACATTTTTTTCCATTTCCTTGCAAATATGAAATCTAGGTTCCCCTAGAAGGTGCTGCATTTGTGGTCAATAAGTTATTAATAATGAAAAATATGATATCTTTAGGAGAAATGAGTTTTGATTTAAAGAAGGATTTGGAAGGAGCTTATCAATAATGATGTTAGGATTTCAGGGGGCAAAGTAGAATTGTCTTCGTGAGGTGCACAATGAATTGGAATGGGTCATAAGGATTAATATTATATTCATGATGAGGTAATATAGACATTCTAGTTTGACTAGCTTTAAGGACCCAGCATAATAAGAAGTAGATGAGTGGTATTTTGGCAGCAGTAGAAGGATATGGCTGACTCAAAAGAAATCAGACATCAGGAGAGCTTGGAGCACTGGAATGAGAAGATATTCTTTCCTATAAGTAGGCCAAGGTAGAGAGCAATGAGATTTACTTTAGAATAAATTAAATTCAACTAAATAAATATTTATTAAGCAGCTGCTGTGTATAAGTCCCTAGGCTCAACACTGGGGAGAAAATGATTAAAAATGACATAGTCTCTCACCTCAAAGAAATTGTATTTAATTGAGGATAATACAATAAATAATATGAAGCAGGTATGTTGGAGAAAAGGAGAAGTCTACCATAAGTGTTGTAAGAAGTTTCAAAGAAGTACAAAACACTTTCAAATGGGACCATCAAGAAGTGAGAAAATAGAAACTAAGCTAAGCTCTGAAGAAATGATTTCAACAGTCAGAGATAGGGATGGAAATCATTCCATTTATGTACATTGAATTTTGGTAGAATTTAGAATGATGGAAGGTAGCAATGTCATATAAGAATGGAAAGGTGGGGGTGGGGTAGTACAGATCACGTAAGGCCTTAAAATGCAGGGTAAGAAGTATATATTTTCATACTTAGGTCTCAGGAGAAATTTTCCAAATTGGCTGAAGGTGAAACTATAATAGAGAGAAGACAGAATGCTACCCGAAATAGGAGAGATTTTATTCTTACTGAAATGAGGGCTATTTAGTATTCTTGGTGGGGAAAGAAGATTGCACCACACAATTTATTTAAACAATTTCACATTCTTGTTCTTAACTCTATCCTCCACACCACTTAGGTCTTGCTAGACTCCAAAAGTTACAAACCCAAGTCAGCAGACCTTTGTGCTTCCACACATATCATCCACGTGCAGTAATGGTGCTAGGACAGGAGAGTACAGTGAATATATTTCCTGTGGAGCTCCTTCTATATTTTATATCCTCACCACATACCTTCTGTGCATCATTTCACCCAAAGTAAAAGAAAGTTCTGACTAATTGATATTCTGTTATCTCCTGCAGCCATGTCTGCTCCAGGGGATAGTGATGATGAACCACCCAATGGAGACTCAGGAAAAAGAGATTTGGAGGAGAAGCTGAGAGAATTGGGGCTGCATGGCCTGTATTGGGTAACTAAGCTTCAGGAATACCTGGGTGTGACCTTTGCCCAAGCTTTACAACACCTACAACAGAGGGAACTCTTGAAACTGAAATCCCAGGCAAAACATCCTTGGAAGAAACAGGCATTGGAGAAACTTCTTCAGCTGTTGAGTGGCCAGGACACAAAGATGCAAGAGAAACACTGGGTAACAGTGAAGGAGAGACAAGAGTGGGCACAGTCAGCCTTGAAGAAACTGAGGGAGATGCAGCCAGCAGGCAAAAGTCACCAGGAAGTGATTGTGAGGAAGAAAGAAGAGGAGCTGAGGCAGGCCATGGAAATCCCACCCAAATATTGGCCATTCCCTGAGAAACCCCTAACAGAGGTCATAGAAAACATGAAGAGACACCTCAGTCTCATGGAGGGCACACTCTCCCATAGGGAGAATCTTCCTGAGAAGGAGCTCCTCAAAAGGGTGTCAGGTGGCCTCACCCTACAAGGCATTTACCAAACCAATCACCCTGAGGATCTTTTGGAGAAGAGAGAAGAACTGCTCAGGCTCCCAGAGAACTTCTTCCTGCTCAGCCCAGCCCAGGGAACAAGGATGGAAACAAAAGAGTTTTTGTCTTCTCATGAAGAGTCCATGTTTACTGAAAGCATGGAGAAACTGGGCTTTAGTGTTAGCTTCTTGGTTAAGAGTGGAGGTTGGGAGGTGGAGGACTTTCAAATATTCTTGCTGAAAAAATCAGAACTGAAAAGAAAATTTGACGCTCAAATACAAAAAGCATGAGAAGGTAAACATGGAAAAGAAATCATAAGGAACTTATCAAAGTTGAATTATTTACATGCCAACATGGAGAAATGATAATTGTAACTTATGAAACTTTTCTTAATATGAGGATAGGTGAAGTAAATACAAATGTATATATACTTATACACATGTCTATATAGGAGGGTTTATATATGCATATGAACACTTATCTGAGTTTGGGTATATATGAGTACATAGAGGGTACAAGATCAATTGAACAGGAAGGGACAATACTCTAAAAGGTGAAATCCTGAGGTGGAAGAGGATTAGAATGAGAGGAGACAGGGAGAGACAGAATGGGGTTAATCATCTCATATAGAAGAGGCAAGGGATAATTGTTACAATGGAGGGGAAGAACAGGAAGGCAAAAGGGAAAGGGTCAACCTTACTCTTATCGAATTTGGCTTAGGGAAGGAATGATATAAACTCTAAACTGGGTGTCTTGCCACACAGGAGAGTAGGGGGGATGGGGATGAGAGATGGGATGATGAAGGGGAGGGCAGAGTGGGGGGAAGGGTTGAGGGAAGTACATACTTCTGTAAAGGGACAGGGACAGGGACAGGGTAGAGAATAGAACA
>CM053588.1:77065838-77083150 GCA_028646515.1 Pseudochirops corinnae | reverse complement strand
CTTGAACCCAAACCAATGCTAGTAAATTTCATACAGTGCTCCTCTCCCTCCCTCTTTTCCCTCTACTGTCATGAATTTTTGTGTCTTTTCATGTTAGAATCTAAACTTAGCCATTTGTATTGATCCCTCTTTAAATCAGAACCAATGAGAGTAACAATCATGTGATGCAACATCTCTTTCCTTCCCTCCCCTCCACTTTAGTGTTTTTATGCCTCTTCTTGTGGCATAATTTACCATCTTCTGCCTCTACCTTTCCTTTTCTCCCATTACAATCCCTTTCTTCCCCTTAATAGGGTATTTAAAAAAATCTTCAGATTAGTTCACTTATACCCACACTCTCTTTCTATATACATCCCTTTTAAGTGTCACAATACTTATACAAATTTCAATACTGACAGGTATCTGTTTCTCATAAAGGGATGTAAACAGTTTGCTCTTATTGAGTCCCAAGTTATGTGCATGTGTGAGCATCTGTGTGTGTATGTGTATATGTGAGTGTGTATTTTCCTTGTTTACCTTTTTATGTCTTTCTTGGGTCTTGTAAGTAGAGATTGAATTTTCCATTGAGCTCTGGCTTTTTCATCAGGAAAGTCTGGAAGTCTTTTATTTCATTAAATGACCATCTCCTTGCCTGAAAGATTATGCTCAGTCTTGCCGGGTAGTTGATCCTTGGTTGCAGTCCTAACTCTTTTGCTTTATGAAATATCAAATTCCAATCCCTCCGGTCTTTTAATGTGGCAGCTACTAAGTTCTGTGTAATCCTGACTGTAGTTCCATGATATTTGAATTGTTTCTTTTTGGCTATATTCAGTATTTTCTCCTTGACCTTGTAGCTCTGGAATTTGGCTACTGTATTTCTTGGAGTTTTCAATTTGGGATCTCTTTCAGGAGGAGATTGGTGAATTCTTTCAATAACTATTTTACCTTCTGATTCTAGGACCTCAGGACAGTTTTCTTTGACAATCTCTTGGAGGATGCTGTCCAGGCTGCTTTTTTCATCATGGCTTTCTGGTAGGCTGATAATTCTTAGGTTATCTCTCTTGGATTTGTTTTCCAGGTCAGTTGTTTTTCCAGTGAGATATTTTGCACTTTCTTCTAATTTTTCAATCTTTATGTTTTGTTTGACTGACTCTTGCTGCATCACAGAGTCCTTAATTCAATTTGACTGATTCTATTTGACTGATTCTAATTTTTAGTGAATTATTTTCTCAATTAGTTTTTAAGTTCCTTTTCTATATGTTCAGTTTTCATTTTTAGGGAGGTTTTTTCCCCAGTTAAGATTTTGGACTTCCTGTCCTAGTTCTCCAATTTTACTTTTTAAAGATTTGTTTTCTTCAGTGAGTTTTTTTTTTTTCCAATTTGGTCACTGTAGATTTAAATTTATCTCCTACGTCTCTAATTTCATTTTTAAAATCCCTCTTGAGCTCCTCCAAGAATGCTTTTTGGGCTTGAGACCAATTCACATTTTCGTCTGTGGTCTCCAGTGTGAGTATAGAGTCTGTGTTGCCTTCTGAATTTGGTTGTTCTTGCTCACTATAAGAAGATTTGATGGTCCTAGCCTTCAGTTTCCTTCTTCCCCACTGTGGTTGCCTATGTCCTGGATTTTTAGAGTAGATATCTGCTTCTGGGGTGTAGAAATATTGAGCTTCTCAGGCTGGGAGGTAGGGGTTTGGTTTTTAATTTGGTGAGCTGTAGCATCTGAATGACTAGACAGGCCAAGGCCAGGACTCTCAGTGTTTCCCCTGAGAAACCCTGAGGCTCACAGAGTAACCTATGGGGGCAGGGTGGTCTGGCTCCTTCAGGTTTCCACCTCTGTGTCTCTGCGCTACAGCTCAGGCAGGCTCAGCAGCAGGGGGCCAGAAGGGCTGCTGTCTGCTGATTCCCTCCCGGTAGTGCTAAAGCTTGCACCTGGGCTTGAGTAGTTAGAGTTTGCTGGATCCACCCTCCTGCACTTCCCCCTTCCTCAATGCCTACCAAGCCTGAGGCTGTTTCCACTAATTCAGGGTTTTATTCTGGGTGGGGCGATTATCTCCGGTCCTTTCTGGGTCAGGGAGGGGGGATCAGAACCACTAGATTTTATTCCTCTATCTTGATTTCTGGAAGTTCGGTTATGTAATTTTTATTTTTTAAATTTTTCTTTATTTTTACTTTTTTTGCTTTTTGGGGGGGGAAAGGCAGGGCAATCGGGGTTAACTGACTTGTCCAAGGTCACATGGCTAGTAAGTGTTAAATGTCTGAGGTAATTTTTGAACTCAGGTCCTCCTGACTCTTTTGAACTCAGGTCCTCCTGACTCCAGGGCTGGTGCTCTATTCATTGCGCCACCTAGCTGCCCCCAGATATGTAATTTTTAAACATCCAGGCTGCAGGCTAGTAGCCCCAGGAAAAGCTGCTGACCCTGCTGTGGGCGCTGAGTTTTCTCTTACCCAGCTCTGACAGCCATCCTCCGTCCTGTGGTAAGACAACTGCCACACACCCTCTGGCTGCGTGAGTCTGCTGGCTGGGGCTTCTTCTCAGTCTGCGGTACTCTGTTCTCAGATCTGCGCTGGTGCAGCTCCTGTGTGCTCCGCATTCCCCCTGCGCAGACCCGAGTAGGCATTTTCCTGGCCTGGGAATCGGCCATGCTCTGTCTCCTCATGGGTTCTGTCGCTCTTAAATCCGTTCAAATTTACTTTTTAGCTTTTAGTGACAGAATTCTTGGAGGAGCCTGGAAAAGCTACTGCTTCCTCTCCACCACATTAGCTCTGCCCCAGATATTTTCAATGTATTTGTTGGTTATTTCGATTTTTTTCTCTCCTCTTTTTATCAAAAAAATTATCGCAAGAGATGATCCTCTGACAGCTGAGAGGACGTAATATACAAGGCAGAAATATAGGTGATTTTGAAAAAAAAATCTACAAAAATCCTATACTTAAAAAGAAACTAAATGCTAGTCAGAGCAACTCTTATGTTTTACCTCAAACCAAGCAAACTGACAATGATTATAAAACATTGGAAAAGTTAATGCTAGATGCACTGTGGAAAGAAGAAAACTAATACACTGTGGGTAGAGTTTTGAAGTGGTCTAACCATTCTGGAAAACAATTTGGAATTATGATAGAAATGAATGAACGTTTCTCACCATATGCTATGGCCCAGAGAGCTTATTGCTAGGCATATGCTGTAAGACAGGCCAATATAAGAAAACATAGTGTATCCTATACATTATCAAATTATTTGCAGTAATACTTTTTGTAGTAGCAAAGAACTTCAAAAAAGAAAATGCACATTAATTAGGGAATGGCAACGAACTGTGGTACATGAATGGAATGGTATAGCCATAAAAAACCAAAAAAATCCCAAATCAGTGATTATGACGAATAAAATTGTGATACTTTGGACTTCCTGCCTCAGAATTAGATGACATATACCTCCCCTTCTTGATTCTAGGGGGTGGCCGGCTACATCTTTCTTTCAGCAATGCTGTTATCTCAAGTCCTCATTGTAGTCTATTTCTATACCCATTCCTTCTGTTAGCACCCAGTGACAAGCACACCAATTGCTCTGATTAGTATAGAATTGCTTTTGCAAAGGGATATTCACTTTGTAGCTAATAGGAAAAACAGAAGTATAAACATTCTTCTTCTCACCAACTCTGTCACTGCTCCCCTTCCCCCTTCAACCCCCAGTTAGGGACACATATTACCTAAACCATCTCTAATGTGGGGAGAGAGGGATCAGACAACTAAATTTTTACCTATCAATCATTGTAGCAAGTTTCCAGGTGTGGTATGACTAATAGATGAGATACAGATCTCTGCTCCTGCTGACCTAGATTTAAGTTGCCTAGGACCTCACACCTCACCTTGTATCTTCTGCTTTGGATTCCAACTTCCAGACTCTGGTGTTTAACATGCCTGACGTTTTCCAGTTCACAAGGTCATAACCATTTCTAATCTCCATCTAAAATAGGAAAAGACAAATGCAAAGAATCAAATTACCGAGACCCGCATTCACAGGACAGATATTCATCTCAGATGGAGTGGGCCTGAGAGTTCTACCCTTACAGCATTGTCTCTGTCAATGTCATACAGCTAAGCGGGGATAAGATGGACAAAAAGCAACACCGAGAGTGATTAGTGCTTTTGGAGTTACCACAGACCTGTGACATGGCCAATCAGTGGTCTGTGTCCTTGTCAAAGGTAGTAGAGCCAGCTACTGGTTTGTACAATTTCTAATTTTTTGCTGCCACAAAAAGAACTGTTGTATTTTGTCGCACCCCTGCCCCTACTTTTAACCATCTCTTTAGGATACAGGACTAGTAGTGGTATTGCTGGATCAAAATATATACACAGTTTGATTGTCCTTTGGGCATAGTTCCAAATTGCTTTCCAGAATGGTTGGATCAATCTGCAAATCTACCAACAACATATTAGCGTCCCAACTTTCCCACATCTGCTCCAACATTTATAATTTTCCTTTTTTTTTTTAGTCATATTAACCAATCTGATATATCAGAGTAATTTTGTTTTTTTGTTTTGCTTTTTGGAGGGTGGAAGGTAGGGCAATTGGGGTTAAGTGACATGCCCAAGGTCACACGCCTAGTTTTTTGTGTTAAATGTCTGAGACTGGATTTGGACTCAGGTGATACAAGTAATACATGCATATACACATGTGATATGTGTGTATGCATCTCTATATCTATATATGTATGTATGCATCCATACATGTGTATATATCATACATATAGACCTATATGTATGTATGTATATATTTACATATATATGGAAAGAGAGAGAGAGAGAGACAGAGAGAGAGACTGACTTTCTTTCCAGGTGTAAATGTGTTCCCAGACTCATCGCTGCTGATTACCTGTCTGTCCCTGGCCAAGGCCCCTTGACTCTCTACCTTAATTCCCTCATCAGGAAAGTGAACTAAAGGCTCTTTCAGTTCCCAACTGTCATGAAAACTGTCCCCTTCAGTGTTTCAGCCCTCCACTAGGGGGCGCCCTCTACTACCAAATTCAAAAATACTTCTGAGAGATGGTTCATCCCTTTCCCAGAATTCATCGGGGCAGAACAGGCTCTTGTGACCAGACTCCATTGCCCCCAAATCCCCCCCAAATACAAGCTTTTATCTGCTATTTCAATTAAAGTACAGGAGTGATTCTCCATTTCTTTCTCCAGGTCATTTTACAAATGAGGAAACTAAGGCAAACGGGGTGAAGTGGCTTGCCCGGGTCACACAGCCAGTAAGTGTAAGAGGCCATATTTGACCTCAGGGAGCTGAGCCTTCCTGATTCTGGGCTAGCGCTCTATTCACTGTGGTCTCTAGCTGCCCCCTAGTGGTCTTTGGTGGAATTCTGATCAGGCGTCTTGGGATCCTGGTGCATTCTGGGAAATGTAGTTCGGGTTCCGTCAGGGCGCAGGCGCGAGGTCAAGCGGGTCCATGCCCTTGTCTGAGAACTGGCATAAAAGTGGAGAGTGTCCCTGAGGACGGTCAGTGAACAGATCGGACAATGCTAGTGTTCCTGTCAGAGAAGATTCTCTTCCCGTTGTCCCCGCCACTCCATGCTCGGGCGGACGAAAGTGTGTGGGTGTGAAGTAACAATTTCCCCAGGAAAGGAGCTGTCATGGCAAAGAAAGAGATGGACCCAGAAGATGAGGGCGGGGTAACCCCCGACACACTCCACTCTCTGAAACTCCTGCTAGACGAGCAGGAATCACGGGAAACCCGGCTGGTCCCGCAGCCTCAGAGGCCCGAGTGCCGCTCACCCACCCATGCTCTCTGTGTGTTCTAACCACGCGTGTTCCCTACCTTTGCGCCCCGTGTGTTATACCTATGAGCGGCTCCTCTTTGCACCGAGTCTTTATGCGTTTACGTGAGAGTAAGTCCAGGCTTAAGGGAGGACAATGTTCTATCCCAGCGTGTCAAATTCTGCTGTCCTTGTCACCGTAAAGACAGAAGGGAGGCCCCTGCCGTCCATTCCTCAGTATCCTTTGTCAAGGGGAGCTGTTGAAGGTATTTCACCTGTTGGCTGTCTGAGGGATCAAGGCCACTCGAGGGTCTATTTCGTTGTCTTTGATGCTCCTTGTGGTTATTGTAACCCCTCTTCCAGTATTTTTCTCTGTTTATATTACTTCTGGGAAGTAGGTGCAATTATTATTCCCATTTCACAGATAAAAAAAAAATTGAGGCAAGCAGAATTTAAGTGACTTGCTTAAGGTCATACGTCTAGTAAGTGTCTGAGACTGGATTCGAAGTGAGATTCCCCCTGCCTTGAGGTATACCACTCCATCCACTGTAGCACCTAGCTCTTCTTGCTGTTTTACTACGGTTTATACCAGCTTTTCCTATTATATTTCCTTAGTACATAACTTTTGAAAAGCTAGTTACGTCTGACTGTTAACAGGGAGCATATCGGTGAGGACTTGTGAGCTGTAATGTTTTTCTAGTCCCTTTGCTTTAATGGTAAAGCCCTCTGTTCTCCTTTATTCTCTCTGTTTCTATCTCTCCTTCTCTTCCCCCATTTTCTTCTGCTCTCCTTCTTTTCTCTTTATCTTCTTTATTCCTCCCTCTCTCCCTCTCTTTCTCTCCTTCTCTCCAACTTCTCTACCCTGGTCTCTGGGTTTTCTTCCTCTGCTCACTCAGCCTCCAGGATTGCTGGTCCCAGATGTGCTTCCTATGGAATGAAATACCTTCCCCAGGGTGTCATTCCACCCAGGTCAAGGTGAGGTAGAGGAGGGCTTAAGATATGGGACAGAAATCCATTTCATTTTAGGCTTTGCCCCTCTACTATTTTGGGGAAATTGAAGAAAAAGCTTAGGATGGTTGTGTTTGAACTGGATGGCTCATGACTGTAAGAGTGCCCTCTCTTCTGCCTTTCTTGTCCACTCTCCTTTGGGTAAAGAAATTGATCTGGGGGCTTGTGGGAACAGCAGAATCTGAAGGGCATGGAAATAGAGTCTGGCTTATGGGCCACAGAGGGGTTAAGATGCAGGCACAGTCACAGAGGGAGAAACAAACCAAATCAGGTAAACACACCCACTCACTGAGCTGCCCCACCTCTCTTTATTATCCACAAAGGAAGCCAACTTTCTGTTTCCTTTCTTAGTTTTCTCTTTCCTGAAATTGCTCCTCTAGCAGCAGTTACTGTACAGTCATCAAATACAGACTGATATCAGAGTGCAGGAAGTCGTGGCATCATAGGAAATGAAATCAGGAGGAGGAGAGCAGGTTTGGGTTTTACTGACATGTTAAATCTCACATACACTTAAAAAACTGAACTGTAGTCAGCCAGCTGTGAGCAAGCTTTAAGTAAGTGTCGTTCACTCAGTGTTAGGCACTCAGCTAAGAGCTGAGGATACACAAACAAAAAAGGTCAATGTTTCATGCCCTCAAGGAATTCCCATTCTAATGGAAGAGACAGAGTGTCCAAGATCTGGGTATGTCCAAGTGATATCCAGGAAAGGTGGAAGGTAATCTCAGAAGGAAAGGCATTAGCAAGTGGAGGGAGGGAGAAGGGGGGATCAGGAATGGCCTGCTGCACAGGGTGAGATCTGAGTTGTCTTCAAGCAAGCCAGGGAAACTGAGAGATACAGATAAGGAAAGAGAGTGTTCTAGGCACAGGGGATAGATAACCCATGGCCAGGAAAAGAGATAGGAGATGGAGCATCCTGTGCAAGAAACAGCCAATAGTGTGTACAGTGGCATCTGAGAGGATCTTGGAGGCCGGACACTCTTAAGTCCCTCAGGTTATGTCACTTTTCTGCATCCATGAGGTTAGGAGAATCTGAAATTCAGCTTGGAAGCTATTGATAAAAACTGTTACTCTATGAGGAGGAAATAGGAATTTTTCCCAGTGTCTTTCCCAGACTTCCAGGCACATCGGTCTCACTATTCTCCTGTCATCAGAACAAGGTCTAGTCACCTTCATCTTGCATTGCTCCTTTCTGAAATTCTCACTTTTTCTTTTCCTCTGCCATTTTGTAAACCGGGCCCTGGCTGGTGATTTTGATCTCTGGTAATAACAAGGCCCTCACGTAGTTTTTTCTTGAGTAATTGCTGTTGGGAAGTTGGAAATGGAAATCATTTATCTGGGTTCCAAATCAGTAAATTCTACTTTCTGCAGTTATCTTTTTAGAATTTGCTTTTTACTTTTAACAGTACCTTTGTACATTTCTTATCTATTGACTGAACTTATGTCAACATTTTGTCAGTGGAAACTACTAATTTTTCAAATTGCCTTTCAGTCACCAATCCTGCTTTACCCCCAACCAATCTCTGGAAATCACAGAATTTCGTTTCTCTTTATATATTCATTCAATATTTCACTTTCTTTCAGATGTGGTAAATTTCTTACCCTTTGCTTTTTTTACTTGTAAACCAGGTCTAATTTCCTTTTATTCAATTAAATCTGTTTTGCAAATTACATCAATATTCTTATATATCTCAAATTCATTGTCAGTCACCAAGCATTTATCAAGGACCCCACTATGTGCCAGGCACTGTTGCATTGTGGATGCAAAGAATGGCAGACAATAGTCTGTCTTCTTAAGGAGCTCCTTCTAATGTTCTCTAACATGAAAACAATTACATACCAATTAGATACATTCAAGATAAATTATAGATATTCAGTAACATTGACTACCCTGGCCCTAACTGCCTGAGGGTTTGAGAGATATTATTTAACTATTCCACAGGGTTCTCTAGTACCTTAAGGGTGTTGGGGGTTGCCTGGGCTCTCTCTCAATGGCTATAGTCTCAGCTGTTGTTGTTCCCTTTTATTGCAGGGACCATTTCATGCACCCTAGCTTCATTTAGACACTAACAATTTAGCTTTACAAAGGAATATTTACTTCAAAATGTGTAATAACCAACACAGAAACAGCTTTCCAACACATGGAAGGCATAATCTTTCTTGTATACCACCTTGGTCTCTGAGGAGGGATGGGGATTAGGTTCATTGCTTAGCTCAGTCCTTATAAAGAGCAACCCTAAATTCAAAGTCCAAAACCCTTCCTTGGACTCCAGTCTTAGGTACCCTAGTTTTTCTGGTCTTTCCTGCCAAGCTGCTTGGCTACACTATCTTACCTGCAATCTTATTGCCATGTCTGCAGTTTCCAAACTAACTACAAGATGGTTGGAGATCACCACTGGCACCTAAAAGTGCTGATAATTGAGACCAAAGAGAAAGAAACATCCCCAGTTGGCAAAAGTAAAAGAGAGAGAGAGAGAAGGGTATGGATGTCATTTCCCCTCACTGGTTCTGTTCATGGGACCCATTGGGGTACCCATGATGGGAATGAAGTGTGATCTTTCTCCTCAACATGGAGCAGAAAAGAGTTTGCATGAGGGGATGGGAAAAGGATGAAGGGTAGGAGAGACAGACAGAGAAAGAGGCTACTAGGGTTAAAGGGGATCAGGAAAGTCTTCTTGAAGGTGGGATTTTAGCTGCAACTTAGAGACCAGAATAGCCAGGAGACTGAAATGAGGAGAGAGAGAGAGTTCCAGGCATGGGCATTAAAACCAATGAAAACGCCTGGAGTATGAGGATGGAGCCTCTTTGTTCAAAGAACAACAAGGAGGCCAAGAAGGAGGTCAGTGTTACTGGATGGCAGAGTACTTGCTGAGGAATGAGGTGAAAGAAAACTGCAAAGGTAGAAGTGGGTCAGGTTGTGAAGGATTTTGAATAATGGTGTGTTTTACACTTGATGGTGCAGGCAATAGGGAACCACTGGTTTAGACAGAATGAGAATAGAGGTTGAGGTGACATGGTAAGATCTGCACTTTAAGAAAATTAATTTGAGAGCTGAGTGGGAGAATGGCTTGGATTGGGAAGAGATTTAAGGAAGGGAAACCAACCAGCATGAAACAGTCCAAGCACAATGTGAAGAAGGTCTGGACTTGTGTGGTGGCAGTGTCAAAGGCAGAGGTGAGAGTTGTGAAGGAAAAGTCAGCAAGACTTGGCAACAGATTGGATGGAGGGGGGGTGGGGAAGGAGTAAGAGAGATGACACTGAGGAGTTGAGGATGACACTTAGATTGCAAACTTGGTGATTAGAAAGCTCATGATGTCAACAGAAACAGGAAAGTTGAAAAGAGAGAGTTTGTGGGGAAGAAAATGAGTTCAGTTTTGGACATATTGAGTTTAAGATGTGTACAGGGTGTCCAGTTCAACCTGTCTAATTAGCAGTTGGAGATTAGTCTGCAGGTTAGTTGAGAGGTTAGGGCTGGATAAATAGATCTAACAATCTTTTTTTGTTTTTGTTTTTGTTTTTGGAGGAGGAAGGCAGGGCAGTTGGGGTTGAGTGACTTGCCCAAGGTCACATGGCTAGTTTTTGTGTGTGTCAAGTGTCTGAGGTCGGATTTGGACTCTGGTCCTCCTGACTGCAGGGCTGGTGCTCTATTCACTGTGCCATCTAGCCGCCCTGATCTAACAATCTTTATCAAAGAGATGATAATTGAATTGGTGGGAGCTCATGGGATCACCAAGATAAAATAATATTGAGGAAGAAAAGAAAAGGGTCCAAGACAAAGTGCTGGGGCATGCCCACTTTCAGAAGGTGTGACCTAGAATTCATTGCAACTTTTACTTTTAGTTGATCAGAAATGAAACTTAAAAATTTCTAAAAAGTTTTTTATTTTTACATGTAAACCATTTCAAATTTATTATTTTCCTTAAGAACTTGTCAATACATGGTCTACTCTAATTCCTTCTATTTTTGCTTCTTATTTACTTAGGCAACTAAATCCTGCCAAATCAATCAGAAGCTCACACTAGTCACCCCAACCAAATTCCTAAAAATGAAATTTTGCCTTCCCTTGAAAAATTACTCATCTTTTCCGAGGAAAAATCTCAGGACAATTTAAACTTTGCTCCAGATAATTCAAGCAAAAGAAAATTTAAGAGAATGCCAGGAAAGGCTTAATTTTGAGACTACTTGTTTTCTCCCTCTTCAGAGTTACTGGAGGAAAAATACTTTTAAACTTGGTTCTGTTTAAACTGTTTACTGATCGAGTGCTGTTTACCTGAACGGATTTCAACTGAACCTCATAGAAAAAATAAAAACAAACATTTACATTGCTGGCAGTACTAATTCAGAAAAATCCACAGCATACATTCTTATTCAAGTTACGTAAGGATCCTTTTAACGAAAAATTTCAGCCAAGTCATTTTATCCAAATATTTAAATAGTTCATTTATCTAGTGGGTAAGAATTTAATGCCAACTTTCCAAGAATAGAGACATTGTTCTGTTCTCTGTTTCTCACTTTGATGTTCTCTGACTTATCCCAAGTTCAATGGTCAGGACTGACCTCATAATTTGTTTTCAAATCAAATTGACCAACAATAGCCCAATTCTAGTTCCACTACCTATAATAGGAAACCTAGTCATTTAGATACATCTCTAACTTTGTTTCCCATTCCTGAGGATCCACTTCTTTTAATAACCTACATTCAGGCAGGAGCATCCAATGACTAGTTTGCATCAAGTACTCCAAAATGACCAGAAACATTGGTTCTTGAGTAAGAAGTCAAGCACTTCTGGAGAATTCTTTGTGATCTCTTAGTCACACCTTCCTTTACTGTGGGGGTTCTATTGACTCTAAGATAAGTTATCCATTGCCTTTAGACCATTATACATCTAAACACAGAACACAGAGTCATAAGGACCTTAAAGTCAACTACTAAACATTTTTTTAAAATACCAAATTTATCACTTTTACCCAGTTGGGAGTCTTCATGCATTTTCCCATGTTGGTTAGGGGGCAATTAAGCTTCTCCTCACAGGTTTAGCTTAACATGTCTGCTTCCCAACCCTAAGAAAGGGGTAAAGAAAGCTCTTCTTTCCCCTAAGTTCATTGGGTTAGGCATAATCTCCCTTGCTATTAGACTATCATTCAGTCACTCCCTGGGAGGTTTTTTTTTACCTTCCCCAGTCAAAATGAGAGGGTCTTAGAATGGGCTGTCTGTGAAATATGAAACTGTTTTAGAGCTGTCCCTGTGTGCATGCACATGCTCACAGTTCTGAAGAATATTATCGGAAAGACAATAGAGCAGAAACTTTCTTTTACCCAGTGGAGTGAAACCAATAGGCTCTTTTATATTTCCTCTGATGCCACTTTTGCATGATATTAAAGACAAGGTCCCTGAGCATCTGACCTGAAGTATTGCTGAATGAGATAATTTTGGGAAGGAGAAGTATTCTGGGAAATGAAACCAAAATCCTGTTTATTGGATTCTGATAGGAGGAAAAAGAAGTTAAAGCCATGTGAGCATCTAACATGAGGTATTGTTGCTAAATGGGATAATTTTGGGATACAGAAGTATTCTGGGAAATGAAAATGAAATGACCCTGATGCTGTTTACTGGGCTCTAAGGGGGGACGGGGAAGTGTGCAAATACAATGTGCTTCCATGTAGGACTCTGTTTGTCCTCTGAGTCCCATGCCCGAGACCCCTTAACCATTTCTCATCCCTGGGGCCAACCTTCTCTTCTTTCTCCCCTCTCCTTGACTGCTTTCCTACTGCAGTTTTAGGTATTTGTACAACAGACTCTGTGTTCATTTCTTTCCCGATTCAGTGAAGGATGAGATACACAAGATGTCCACACCCCCTCTTGATTTTTTATCTTGGCATACTTGCTTTCTCAAGCACTCTGACTGTCAGAAATAGTAAGTTCTCATACCCTTCTTATACCATTTAAAAATTCCCTTGTCTTTTACCTCTTAACAGTGACAAAATAGAATAAATTGTATGTAGGTCTTGAATTTGGCATTTCTTCAGGGAGTACACTCCTTAAGCAATGAATGGTCTCCATGTCTGGTTCTATGTAGAGGACAATGTGAATTCAAGGCATCTTTGTCCCACGGGAAATCAGGAATTGCCTCGAGGCCTCTTGGTTTCAAGGCCTTCCTGTACCCTTGAGAGATAAGGAAGTGCGGAGGATCATAGTCCTGTTGCTGGCTCACAAGGAAGTCTCCTATGGGATTGCTTGCTTGATGAGCAGCAGCTGACCTGATTGGTTCGGCCCCTGCCATTGGTCCACATTCCCTGTGCACGAGGAGATCATGCTTGAATCATGTTGCCTTTAGAGTATATAAGGAGCGCCATGATGAAATAAAGAACAGCTGCACATTTCTCTCATCTCTGGTCTCTTCATTCCCTCCTGAGAAGACAATCTAAGGCTAGTCCTTAGGTTAATGAACTGAGCGGCCATTGCAGTTCTAATCTTTCCAACTTATTTTTTCTCCCAGCAGCTCTAATTTCCTTTTCCTTTCTTTTCCCCCTCTGGCTTTATTTCTTCCCTTGCCCCCCACTTAATAGTATTTTATTTTTCCAAATTGCTTGTAAAGATACTTTTCACCATTCTCTTTTATAACATTTTGAGTTCTATTTTTTCTCCCTCCCTTCCCTCACCCCTCCACAAGATGGCATGCAATCTGATATAGGCCATACATGTATAGCCCTATTAGACATATTTCCATCTTAGTCATGTTGTGAAGGAAGAATCAGAACATGAGGGAAAAACCATGAGAAAGAAAAAAGAGAGAAAGTAATATGCTTTGATCTGCATTTTGAGACTCTATCAGACAAAGGAAGGCAAAAATAGTCAGTATTCTTAAGGATCTACTTTTAATGTTGTCTAACATGAAAACAACTATGTACCAATAAGATACATTCAAGATAAATTGTAGATAATCACATACATTGACTGCCCTGACCCTAACTGCTTGAAGGCCTGGGAGATATTATTTAACTACTCCCACAGGGGTCTCTAGTACCCTTAAGGTTGTTGAAGTTGCCTGGGCTCTCTGTCAATGGCTATAGTCCCAACTGATGTTGTTCCCTTCAATTGCAGGAATCATTTCACGCACCTTGATGCCATTTAGCCACTAATAGTTTAGCTTTCCAAAGGAATATTTACTTCAAATGTAAAATAGCCAATATAGAAACAGATTTCCAGCACACAGAAGGCATAATCTTTCTCGTATACCACCTTGGTCTCTGGGAAGGGATGGAGATTAGGTTCACTTGCTTAGCTCAGTTATTAGAAAGAGCAGCCCTAAGTTCCAAGTCCAAAACCCCTCCTTAGACTCCACTGTTAGGTGCCCTCATTTCTCTGGACTTTCCTGCTGGTTACACCAGCTTATTGTGTACAGTGTTCTCTTGTTTCTGGTCACTTCACTCAGCATCAGTTCATGTAAGACTTTCCAGGTTTTTCTGAAATCCATCTGTTCATCATTTCTTATAGCATAATAGCATCCCATTACATTCCTATGCCCCAGGTTGTTCCGCCATTCCCCAACTGATGGGTATCTCCTCAATTTCCAATGCTTTGCTACCACAAAAAGAGCTACTATAAATATTTTTGTACAAATATATCCTTTTCTCTTTTTAATGATCTCTTTGGGATACAGACCCAGTAGTGGTGTTTCTGGATCATAGAGTATGCACAGTTTTATAGCCCTCTGGGCATAGTTCCACATTGCTCTCTAGAATGGTTGGATCTATTCACAACCCCACCAACAATGCATTAGCATTTATCATTTTCCTTTTTTTTGGTCATATTAGTCAATCTGATAGGTGTGATGTGGTATCTCAAAATTGTTCTAATATGCATTTCTCTAGTAGATAATGATTTAGATCAATTTTATATGACAATAAATGGCTTTAATCTTTTCATCCGATAACTGCCTATTCATATTCTTTGACCATTTATCGATTGGGGAATGACTTGTATCCTTATAAATTTGACTCAGTTCTCTACATATTTTAGAAATGATGTCTGACTTTATTTCTTTGGGTCATTCTTGAAGTCTTTATGGCCTAACCATTCCTTTCTCTAAGGCTTTACTTCTAGGAAGGAAGGAAGGAAGGATGAATTTATTAAGGACTGACATTGTGCCTGACAGCGTGCTAAGTACTTTACAAATCTTATTTCATCTGATTCTCCTGACCATTCTGGGAGGGAGGTGCTATTATCATGCCCTTTTTATGGTTGAGAAAACTAAGGCAGCTAGGTGGCACAGTAGAAAGAATGTTGTTGGTTCTGAAGTCAGGAAGACTCATCTTCCTGAGTTCAAATCTGGTCTCAGACATTTTCTAGCTGTGTGACCCTGGGCAAGTCACTTAACCCTGTTTGCCTCAGTTACCTCATCTGTAAAATGAACTGGAGAAGGAAATGGCAAACCACTTCAATGTCTTTGCCAAGAAATCTCGAAATGAGGTTACAAAGAGTTGGAAATGAGTGAACAATAACAAAAATTCCTATAGATGGTAAATGACTTGCCCAGGGTCACACAGACAGTATCTGACACCATATTTGAATTCAAGACTTCCTGATTCTATGCCCAGTGCTCTATTTACTTCACCTAGGTGCTTTATACTTTTTGTGTTATTATTCTCTTCTGGATTCAGCTCTTAAGGTTCTCTTAACTCATGGTATCTCTTTATTATATTTAGAACTGTCTACTGTTTACTCATATCTATAACCTCAGTTCCTGGATTTTGGTTTTGTGCTGGACCAGGCTCTGTTCTCTCTTGTACTCTTGCATAGGTGAGCGGGCCAATTGCCCTCCAAAAAGCAAAAAAAAATTTTTTTTTCTACGTGTAGTGATGGTGCTGGAGCAGGAGAAGAGAGTAAACATATTTCCTGTGAAGCTCCTTCTATACTTTACACCCTCACAGTTGAGATTTGGGGTTTTAGGGGTACTCAAGACCCAAAAATACCAACATGCCAGGTCCTGCCATATGAATTTGACTCAAGTTTTCTCTTAGCCAAAGAAAAGCAAAGTTTATTAAAGATTCACCATAATGGTGAAAATTATTAAATATCAAATTTATCTGAAGTCTGAATTAATCAAACAGTCTGCTTTGCTCTGCTTTAAAAGGCCCTTTCCTGTGTCTGCAACTTGAAAGACCAGATAAGATTGGGAATAGATATTTCCAGCCCCTTCCCCCACCTTGTGACAGAATGCTTGGAAAGTCAGAAATTCTCTTGGGGATACATTCCAGATAGGGAACACAGAGACATCCTGAGAATGTACATCTCCACTATTTTGTCATTTGTCCTGTATTCATGTGGAGGTCATAAATCTGAGGGCTACAAACATCTTGGGATTGGGCAAAAACATGTAAAAGCTTTGTTAAATCTTGTATCAGGCAGTCAGAATTTAGACTCTGAACTCTATGTACACATATCAGCTAACTTAAAGGGAATAAATGAAATAACTGTATATCACCTAACTTGTTTGTTTCCTTTAACTAAACTTTTGAGGTTAACAATAGGTAGAATCTTAAGTAGTCTAAATAATTGTGAACTTGTATTGACAAGCAGGCCAGAATAATCGGACACAGACCTAGTCTGTGCTAGATTGAATCTCAATACCTTCATGGAAGTAAGATGAATCTTATACACAGAAAGACTGTGGGAGGGCTCTAAAAGTGGAGGGTCTTGAGGAACAAAGGTCAGACTCCAGGAATGGGATTAAGGGTGGGAAACAGCTGAAGGTCAACTGGAAATGACAGACAATGGAGGGCTAGGATAGTTTAAGGGTAACAGATTGGGTATAGATATTTCCATAGGATCAAGGGTGGTAAGTAGCTGGACAATGGAGGGCTAGGCTAGGTAAAGAGGAATGAATTTGGACCTAGCAATAATGAAAGGCTTATGGCATCAGGCAAATGTCTCATGAAGTGGAAAGATTCAAGGGGGTTTCTAGAGCCTAAACCTCATCATCACCAAATATCTTTTGTGCATCATTCCTCCCAAAGTAAAAGCAGGTTCTGACTAATTCATGTTCTGTCCTCTCCTGCAGCAATGTCTACACCAGGGGATAATGGTGATGAACCATTCCATAGAGACTCAGAAAGACAAGAGCTGGAAGAGAAGCTGAGAGAATTGGGGCTGGATGACCAGTATTGGGTGCCTAAACTGCAGGAATAGTTAGGTGTGACCTCTGCCCAAGCTTTACAATAACTACAACAGAGGGAAATACTGACACTGAAGTCCCAGGCAAAACATTCTTGGGAGAAACAGGCATTACAGAATCTCCTTAAGTTGTTGAGAGGCCAGGGCTCAGAGAAGATAGAAGAAAAACACTGGGTGATCTTGAAGGAGAAATAAGAGTGGGCACAGTCAGTCTTTTTTTTTTTTAAATTTTATTATAGTTTGCATCATTCATTTCCACAAGCTTTTGAGTTACATATTTTCTTCCCCTCTTCCCCCCACCCACCGCCCCAAAACAGCCATCCCAGTGTGTCCCCCCTCCCCCAGTCTATTCTCTCCTATGTCACTTCTCGGTAGGGCAGGATGGATCTCCCAACCACAGT
>CM053588.1:77029358-77065338 GCA_028646515.1 Pseudochirops corinnae | reverse complement strand
GAGATATTTCAAATTGCCTTCTATTTTTTCATTTGTTTGGATCTGTTTTATAGTATCTTGATTTCTCATAAAGTCATTAGCTTCCAATTGCTTCAATGTAATTTTGAAGCAGTTATTCTCTTCAGTGAGTTTTTGAAATTCCTTTTCCATCTTGCAAATTCTGCTTTTAAAGCATTCTTCTCCTCATTGGCTTTTGGGATCTCTTTTGCCATTTGAGTTAGTCTGTTTTTTAAGATGTTATTTTCTTCAGTGTACTTTTGGGTCTCCTTTAGCAGGCTATTGACTTGCTTTTCATGATTTTCTTTAATCATTCTCATTTCTGGTCCCAGGTTTTCCTCCACTTCTCTTACTTGAGTTTCAAAATCCTTCTTGAGCTCCTCCATGGCCTGTAACCAATTCATATTTTTCTTGGATGCTTTTGATTCAGGAGTTCTGACTTTGCTGTCTTCCTCTTGCTTCATGCCTTGATCCTTTTTGCCCCACAAAAAGGATTCTATTGTCTGTTTATCCTTCAGTTGCTTGCTCATATTGGCAGCCAATTACTTGACTTTTGAGCTCTTTGCCACAGTAGAACTCTGCTTCCAGAATGGAGAGAGTTATGTCCCAAATTTCTGGGAATTTTGGAGCTGCTGGAGCTATTAGATGGTTGCCCTCTCTACAGCCCCCACACGCTATAGCTCACTCGTCATACACCCCAGGATCACCACCCAAGACTGCAATCCGGATCCAAGCAGGTCAAAGCAAGAGAGATTACCCTCTGAATGGTCACTTGGCTTCCCTACCATCTGCAGGCCAGGAGCTCTGAAGCAGCCACATGGCAGTGGTTGTAGCCACTGCACCTCCTCTGCTTCTAGCTCGGGAGGTAGCTGCTGGACCACACTCTTCTATCCCCGCCTGGACCAACCAAGTTCTACACTGACCTTTTACTTTGTCTTTGGCATTTATGGATTGAGAAGTCTGGAAACCACTACAGCTGCTGCTGATTTACTCTCATGAAATCTGCTCCAGCCACTTCTAGTTGGGGCCATCCTGGGGTTAAAACTGCGGTTTAGGTGGGACTGCTTTGGGCTCCCAGCCTGCTGTGATGGACCCTTTCTTCCAGCCTACCAGGCTTCCTTCAGTGGGAGATTTGTTTCTCTCTGTCACTTTGTAGGTTCTGTAGCTCTAAAGTTTGTTTAGAGTCATTTTTTACATGTATTGGGGGAGGTGGAAGCCGGAGCCACACGAAAGTCCTGTTACTACTTCTTCATCTTGGCTCCCCCCTGAAACTTGATTTTTAAGGTAAAATGTTCTCAGGACTATAGCTAATTTTGTTTTGAATTTGTGTTTAGGTATAGTTGTCCACATCATATCAGTATCTGAAAGAAGTTCCACAAATTATTCAGAGGGTGTATGATTCTGTACTGTTAACAGGTAGACATCTGCATCTGGCCTTGGAAAAGGAATGTTTCCCACCTAACTATTCCTGAGTCTGGCTACAAGATGGATGTGATACTGCAGGTGGATGGTTTATCCAATCAGGTCCCTGATTTTCATCTTTATGACAGGTTTCTGTAGTCAATAAAAAGTTGGGCATAATGCAATTATATGAAATCTTGCTATTTTCAATCAAATAACTGGGTAAACTGGTGCTCTTTGATAGTCATGTGAATGATAAGAACATTCTTTCTAAATGTTATGGGAATAATTAGAAAAAGGAAAAGAAATAAAGATACAAACACAATGTTGAATCATCCCATGGACTAAAGTTGGGATTTAAAGTTATTGTAATAAAGGTGTATCTGTGTGGAATGGGGTCCTTGTGTATTTCAAAGTAATGTAAGAGCAATTGAGTATTAATACAATTGACTGAATCAATTACTGGGACTATATCAGAGACATCTTAAGTTTAGGGAAAAAGAACTTTAGTTTAAGTTTCTTGGAGGTGACTTGTGGAGTGCTTCTGTTTTGATTTGAATTCATTCCATGGCATAGAACATAAGATAAAGTTAGTAGTTTTTTCTCTTCCACTGCTTTCACATTTGCACCCCTCAGCTTCCAACATGCAGAACAATGCCGGCAAGTTCATGGATCTGTACATGCCGTGGAAATGCTCCGCGAGCAACAGGATCATTGGAGCCAAGGACCATATGTCCATCCAGATGAATGTGGCCAAGGTTGACAAGGTTACAGGCAGATTCAATGGCCAGTTTAAAACCGAAGCAATCTGTGGAGCAGTTCGAAGAACGGGGGAATCTGATGACTCTATTCTCTGGCTGGCAAAAAATTATGGTATTGTTTCAAAGAACTTTTAATTGAAGAAATCTTGTGGAAAATGTCTTAATAAATCAGAAAAAAAACAGCAAAAAAAGGATAAAGTTAGTATTTGTTTGATTATATCTCAATTCTTTCAGATCAAGCATGATCAGAGGAAGATAGAGAAGCTTGGGAAACAGATGCAAATCTATTAAAGCAATAGCTTAGGATCTTAATGGGATATTTGATTTTTATGAACAAGAATGGGTATAGAAATGCATGCAAGCTATTTAGGGTTAACTTTATTTTATTCGTTTGGAGGAGGTACGGCAAGGAAATTGGGGGTAAGTGACTTGCCCAAGGTCACACAGCTCATAAATGTGTCAAGTTTCTGAGGCCAGATTTGAACTCAGTTCCTCCTGACTCCAGGGTTGATGCTGTATTCACTGTGCCACCTAACTGCCCCTAAGGTTCACTTTAAAGATGTTCCTTAACCAATGTGAGGTTATAGTCATATCTGAAGCTGATTATTGGAGCTTGCTATTTAAGATTTGATGGGATTGTAAACTGATTGTTTTCCTGAGTCTAACTCCAGGTATGAATATCAAGAAAGGCTGTCTGAGCCACTGATCCATGAAGCCAGCAACTCTGCGAGGGGCAGGTATGAACTGCAGAGGGTGATCTCATGGGGAGGTTGGGAGAATGACTGTTCCACATGAGCTGAGACAGACTTCTCCTGATTTAATTTCCTCATTGACACCTGGCAGACTTTAGGCCTGGCTCAATGCCATACCTTCTGCCTGGAACTGACATGAAATTGGGAGATATTCCCTTGTTTTCATTATGCCCCTACTCTCTTAATGACAAATTTCTATGATCAAAAGTTTTGTAAGCATAGTAACAAATCTATTAAATAACTGGTTAGGTTGCTATAAGATTGAGCTATTACACTTAGGATTTTAGCCGAAACAACAACTAGCTATTTAGACTTGATGTCTCTTACTAGTACATGTATTTCAGGATAAGTCAGAGTCCTTTAATTCTTTGTAATAGTACGGAGACAATTAGGTCAAGGGCTTGTGAGAATATTAGTCTGTTATGTAGTTGATATCATACATGTCTCAGTTTTGTTACCATTAGTTAATGTTCAAAGAAGAATGACTGGTGGTTTACTTTGTAACTGCCTTAAATAGAAAGGTATAACATGACCAGAAGTTGGAATTGTTTTATTACTTGATATGTTTTGTGTTAAAAATTGATTACTTAATGTATTTATGTGTGTATTAGAGCCTGTTATTAATTCCTTAGTGAAATTTCATCCTCCTGATAGGAGAACTAATAATTGATTAATGTAAAGTATAAGAAACTGGGTTCTAATGTGGGTTTTCTTGAACATAACAATTGGCCAAGGTTCCAATTATGATTTTGTAAGAATGATAAGGGTATAAGGTTTAGGAATGGTAACTTAAAATTGTTCCAAGGTCACTTTTGTGGGATAGTGGACATAAGAAAGTGGAAGATGAAATAGAAAAATATGTTGAGATGTAGTGGTGAAGATGGCTGGGACAAGCACCCCAAAGACCAGAGAACTTCCATTAGATGATGTCCCCTCCCCCACCAGAGAGTTGTGTGAGAAGATATTTCTGAATCTTGAAGGGACTACTGATTGTTTATTATTATTATTTTCTTTTGGGTCTTTGTATCTGTATTCATAAAGGGGACTGTCCCCTTGTAATTTGTCAATGTCTTGATCTTACTTAAAGGGGAGATGGATAAGGGGAGTAATTCATATGAGAAAGAGAACAAGAAAGTATTAAAGGGTGTGGAAACCAAATTCTTATTCAAAAGAAAATGAGCATTGTGAGAAATGCTAACAGTTTGGTTTCCTCAGATTCTGTAGGAACAATGGATGTTACAAAGACAGATGTTACACAGGACATGCAGTAATATGTAACCCAGGATGAGGGGAGGAAGGCCAGAGCCACCATATCCAATCATATAACTGGAAGAAATCTATAAGTTCCTCCTGAAGGGGGCTCAGGCTGAAACCAACTCAAACTTGATAGGGTCAAGAGATGATCACCGACTTTTTATTAACATGCATGCTTAACTAGTCTCATGCATATCAACTTACACACCCCATGGGACAGCATCATTTTCATGTGTCACATGATGAGGGAGGAGGGACATGTCAAGATGTAGCATGCAAATAGCAGTCCAGGAAGAGGGATGTCTTGTCTGAGGGGAGCACGATGTGGTCAGTTCAGGAGGTTGAACCTAACCAGTTGAGAACAAGGTGGGAAATTCTAATGGAAGCAGTATAAAACGGCTTGCATTTGTCTAAGTTCCCACAGTACTCTCCATTTGGGGGAGGGGCTACTCATTCACTAGGAATGTAAAATAAATATAAAATAAAGGTAATGAAAACCTCCCTGGCTTTCCAACGAATATTGTTTATTCCTAGACTAAAGATGTTTCCCACAAAGCTGATTCTACCTTCCAATTAACTTCTGGGAAAGTCTCACTATGCTTTTTCAGTTCCATTACTTATTTATCAAACTTTATTTTTGTAACCCCAGTTTGGTCAATCTTTAGGATTCCCACCCCCCCCCCCCAAAAAAAAAATCTTAATCTCCCACTGAAAACTTAAGGTGGGAGTTATTTCCCAGTGTTCTCTCTAATTATATACCTTAGAAGTTTTCCTGGCTTCATTTTAAATCTTCCACCACAAATATGGCAGTCATTTTACAGACAGAAACACAGACAAACAGAATGACAAGACAGAGGGTGTACAAATCTAATTTTCTTGTTGGCTTTTTAGGCATGGTTTATTTTTAAGATAAAACAGTTTAGTATTAGAATTTTATTTATTTTATTTTTTTAGACTGGCATGTGTAATCCAGAGTTATCTTTTAGTTACTCTAATTAATTTTCTCCTCACATCCTTCTAAAAGCAACCAAATCAGATTACAATACAATTTATCACATACCAATTTACTCTGGCCCATAGCCAAATTATAAAGGATATCCTTTCAGAGCAGACCTTTCTTTAGGCCTCCGCCCCCAGTGTTGTTTGGAGAGAAAGGTGGATTGCAACCAAATAGAGGGAGTCTGAGACATAGGAGTAGGGATTTTGGGCATAAGACTTACCCACCCTTCCGTGCTAGGACTTCAGGAGAAAAGAGTCCTGTGGGTGCCCAATGCCTGGGCTGTTGGGGGAAGAAAGTCCAGTGTCTGATCTCAGTCCTAATCTGAGTTATGATACCATTAAATGTCAACTTCCACAGAGTTTGTTCTAAAAAAGACAAATGAAAATAGTTTGTGTCCACATTTTAATTTCTACCATGGAAGTTGCAATGGTTGCCTAAGAGAGCCAAGTCCAGATCTGACTTGATTTGGAGGTTGGGGTGCCCAGTTTATGTACTTTTTCAACAGGGGCTGATATTACCCCATTATTGTTTCACCTCTAGGAAGAAGAAATATGTCTTTTATCAAACTACTCCCCAACCATCCAAGACCACTTCCAGTCTTGATCTATCTAGACAGAAGAATCTGTCTCCACCCAAGCTTGAGCAGAACACAATGGAGCTTCTCTGTACCTTTGATTAAATCAATTGAGGTTTAGGTTGGGGATTGACCAGGATAAGGACACTCAATGAAATCTCAATATCAGTAAACGGAACTTTAGAAGATGGGGAAAGCTCTGAGTCTCCAATGTAATGATTATTAAGAAAAAATCAATCTTCACAACTTCAAAGGTTTAATTAAATGATATGCTTAAATGATTTACAAGAATTAGAGGAATGAAATCATTTCTGGGGAGAAATATTGACCAATTTAGATTTGTCAGTTAAAAAAAAGATAATTAAGACAGAAAAATAGAGAAACCATTGTATGTAAGCCATAATAATCAATATTGTTTTAGACTATAAAAAAAAATCCAACTAAATGGTATAAAGTTAGAATATTGTTGTGGTATAGGAAACAATAAGTTGGTAGACTTAGAAAAATATGGAAAGACTTGTCCCTAGGAAGAAAACATTATCCTCAGAGAAACAGAGGACAAATATTGTATGGTTTGGCATAGATACATCTGAATGTGTATGTCAATATATGACTATGATTCTGGATATCTAAATATATGTATGCGTATGTAGGAGTATGTGCATGTGCATTTGTATGTACATGTATATGGGTATGTGTGTATATATTTGTGTGTGTGTGTGTGTGTGTGTGTGTGTGTGTGTGTGTGAATTTATATCTGCACTTAATTGTGACCTTCTGGGGGAGGAGGAAGGAGGAAAAGAACAAAGTAAAAGTGCACAGCAGGCACCGAAAGGAGATTTACAAGGAAGCAAAGAAAAGATGGACAGCTCTGAACACAGCGTGTGGTGTTTGTTATGCTGGCCTTCTTGATACGGAAATTTTTTGCTGTATGTTTTGAATCCTCTTTTAAGTTCTCCTGTACATATGGCAATGCTTTCTTTTCTTATTTTGTTATTACGTTTTAGTATCTAAGTTTATACTATGTTTTCTTATTTTGTTTTAGTATTTATGTTTAAAATAAATTTTAAAAAAGGACCAGAATTCCCTCTGCCATCTTGCACTCTTTGTTTTGGATTGGGCGAAGTAGGGTTGGGAGGAAAGAAATGTTTTTTTCAATGTCTCCTTGATTTGAATTTTTTTTTGGTGGTTCAAAGTGCCCTTCTGTGCGTTAGTGATGGAATTCTAATAAAGCTGCCCTCCAGTCCCAATATTCTAACTTCCTCATAGGTCTCACTGAACAACAGGCATATCCAGATCTAACCTCACAATCTAACTTTAACCATACCAGAGGCCCCCAGACTCAATATACTAACTGCCCCTACCTAGCCACTGTCTCCTCCCCCACCCCCACTCAATACCCTGTTAACCTCAGAGTTGGTCTAAGAAGACAAACATGATTAGGTTGCATCCATTGTTTTGTTTCTCTCAAAGGTGGTGGTATCCATGCATTTCATGGGAGCTAACAGTTTGGAACTGAGAGATCCTTTTGGGGTTTGGTTATGCACTTCATACACCCTCTGGAAGAGTAGGTGTTCCCAAGGGGTGTCAACCAACTCTGATTGGAAAATACACTGGAAGGTGGGCTGTATTAAAATAAGAGTCTTGGGGTTGGTGACTTAGGTCACCTAAGTCTTGATCAAAGAGTCATCAATTTCCATATCATTTGTCTTGACAATAGGGAGAATCAACATTTTCCCCAGAACTGTCAGGGCAAATACAATGAGCAGGAATACATCCATTAGCCCAAACTTAGAGTTTCTTTTAGTCTAATTAGATCTTGGGCTGAGTAAATCTTTAAGAAAGATTTCCCCGAACTGATTGGATTCTGGATAAGGAAGTAGAAAAGGAGAAAAACCTTGGTAAGATTCTATCTCTGCCTAAGCCTAAGAAGAACATAATAGGCCTACCTGCTTTAGATTAAGTTACTTCTGAGCTTGGCTTGGGAAACAAAGGAATTTTGTTTCCACAGGATCGAAGCTCCTCCCAGCTCTAAGTGGTAGCAGAATGTAAGTCAGAGATGATTCATTCTAATCAGAGAGCAGAACCAGGCTTCTTATCAGGTAAAAGTTCAGAAGCTTATATGCATGATTAATGAGCTGTTTGAGGGGGACATGAAATGGAAGGTTCAGGAGGTTGTGCCTAGTCAATGGAGAGCAAGGGGGAGGGGAATTCAAATTGGAAGCAGCATAAAAAGACTGGCATTTGTCTGAGCAAAAGTTCTCTCCATTTGGGAGGGACCTATTTACTACAATTGTAGAATAATTGGCTAAAATAAAATGAGGATTTTCCAGGCTTCACAACCAGTATTGTTCTTTGTTTAAGCAATGGTTCTCAACCTCTGGGTCAAGTATGTATGAAAATACATCCTGCATATCAGATATTTACATTGTGACTCATAACAGTAGCAAAATTACAGTTATGAAGTAGCAACGAACATAATTTTATGGTTGGGGGTCACCACAACATGAGGAACTGTATTAAAGGGTCATGGCATTGGGAAGGTTGAGAACCACTGGTAGAGGGACCATGTTTCTTGCAATATGGGTGCTTGTCTGGGATTTAGCATCAGAACAGGGAAAAGCCACTATGGAGAATGGGAAGAGCCACTGTTGGTTACCAATTGCCTGAATATCCTCAGGGGGGAGTTTTCCACTCTTCAAACTGCTAACTTCCTGGGACTATTTTTGGAATTGCTGTGAATCTAGGAACATGGGTAAAATAATAAGAGACATATATCCTTGGCAACCAGGAGACCCTGTGTATAGGGCAAAGTGAGAAAATTGACTATTTAGGTATCACTTTGATGGTTGGAGTATCCTACAAGTATGAGAGGGGTTTTGGTCAAACTGAAGGAGGGTGGCTTATCCTGGACCTATAAGAGCAGAAAGGAGAAGTAAGTGAGATTGTAAGATAAAAACATCTCAGTCCAGGAAGGTAGGATGAGAACAACAAGAGAAAGGCACCCCTCCAAAAATAGTCCCTTAGTGGAGGGTGTGAAAATATCTCAAGGTGTCTGTGGTGCTGGGTGATGCAGAGATCTTGGGAAGGTTATCTTTTTTGAAATTAGCTAGAAATCAGTCAGAATAAATTACAACTCTGAGTTTTTTATCAGTCTGAATTTGAATTCATTTGAATTTGAATAGTTTAGATTCATGTGCACTTTATCTTGTCAAATACCTTGTCTGTGTTAAATGTTTTATGTTTTGTGGTGAGAAGTTCCTAAGGTCTGTAATTAAAGAAAGAGAACATTGGGAAATAACTCCCAATTTAGGCTTTTAGTGGGAGATTAAGATTTGTTTCTCTTAGGTCCCAACACTGGTCAAATTGAGATACCAGACCAAAAGTTCAATAATAAATAGCCAGCTGCTTTTAGAACTGATAGAGAAATGGAACCTAAGCAACCCAGGAGAAACAGGGGCTGAGAGGGAAAATAAGGAAATTAAATCAATATATCTGATATTAGGTAACATGTTTAAAATTGCAAAATAAGGGGAGAAATGTGCCATACTAGTTTATTATTCCAAGAGGAGTCAGGCAAGGAGAAATGAGAAGAAGACACATGTACTCCTTAGCCAGTGCCCACTTGATTTATAGGGTAACAAATAAAGAAGGTCTTTTACCAAAGAAAGGTTCATAAGGTTACATTAAGTTTTAACAATATAGTGCCAATTCAGTATACCACATGTGCAGTATATGTTTATGACTTTAAGCACAAATGTTTATATTTTGTAAGGTTACATAATGATGTACAAGCATAGTAAAATTGTTTATCAGACCAGGAGCATGGGAAAAGTTATCTGAAAGAATAACAAAAATCCACCTTGCACACACTAAAATCCACTTCACATATACTTCACTCCACCAGAATCCTGACCCTTCAAATCTAAGTAGACTATACCTTTTGGGGTCCTTGAACCAAGAATGTTGTGTCTAGAAGCCACAGCAACAATATAAACTACAACAAACTACCAAACGGGCCACAAGACCCCAAAAGGTCAAGAGGATGGCTTTCCACCTCCAGGAAATACTGGCCCAGCACTCAGCAACAGGATCCAGAGAAAGGGCAGTGATCTGAGAAGTTTCCTGTTGCACTTCTTCAAGAGTCACAGAGACATTGTCTTGGGCATCAAGTATATAAACACAGCATTAAATATGCATCATGGCACATGCTCCTTCTTGAGATACAGTAAGGAGGTCCAGCACCATATGATTTTGCAAGACTACAATACAATAACCTTATTTTGAAGCAATGAGAGGGCCCTATAAGTAGAATTCAATTCTTTAGCAGCGTGCAACTCCAGAGCTTGTTTTGAATCACAATAGAAGCTGCTTGTGGGGAGAAAAGGGACAAAAGATAGCACCACCACACAGTATGTGGGGCCCAGTGTCTGTGCCAATTAGCAGGTGTATCTGGCAATGTTTTCAAAATACAGCCTGGTATATATGGCTTTCCCCAAGTATAATAGCCAGTCCAGTTAAAGGGAAGATATAGCCAACCATACTGACCACAAACTCACAGGTTGCCCCCAGTAAGTATATGGGCACTAGTTTTGGTACCACCAGTCTTTTGGATTAGTTGTATTCAGACTACTGACAATCTTTATGGTGTGACACAGGAGAGTAGGCATCCACCCCATTACTGTAGTATCTGGCTTGTAAGTCTGCTCTACCTGGAGTTTATTAGTGACCACAAGCTCTATTATAGTGGCAGTGGTCCATCCCAACCAATCCTACACTGAATAACCTAAAGGTGTTTGAGTGTGGTTAACCTGATAATGGGTCTCAAGTGTTGGTCTCATCTCTCTACCCCTCTGGATCAGTCCAAGGAGAGTTCCACAGATGAATTCTCCATGGCAATTCAAGTGCCATACTAGTTGGGATCTCAGAGCAGAACTAACAAGCCGATTTATTGACCACCCCAGCCAGCATGTAGGCCCAGTCCATGAACAAGCTGGGTTTTGTGTACCTTAAGGAAGATAAGACAAATGGTGCAAAGTCACTAACAAAGGCAAAGTCTGACCATCAGGAAGTATACATGCAAGTGATTTAGCTTGTGATAACACCATGTCTGTTTTGGTATACCAGACTTTTATCCCTCTTTTTTTTTTATCCCTTTTTATCCCTCTTCGAATGGGAATTACAGAAGGGTCAATGTGTAGAGCCTAAGAGGGTGTGTTGAAAATCCACAAAGTCAGTACAAACGTCCCCCTCAAAATAGTTTTCCTCACAGTGATAAACTGTGCAGATATACCACCATCAAGGTTGGTGGCCACACAGCTGTCACAGGTAGCACACAAAGAAGTCCTGCTTATAGTCCTCCTTCCCAAGGAGCCAACAGAGCCAGTTGATGAGTGTTAGCCAGCTGTAAAGTCTATGGCCAAGTCCAGACCTTTGTATCTCCTGGGTTCAATGCTGTTGGTGCTGGCAAAAAGATATTATTTTTCTGTTCAAAGGTGGTTTCAACAATTCATCTTTAGTCTGCACCTGTAGCTGCATTGGGGAAGCAGCATACTACAAAAATGTACCTAGTGGGGCTGCTCATCCTCACTGAGGCCATTCATTAAGGGCTGGAACAACAGTGACCCACCCCTTCATAGTCTCCTTTTAGGGCTCGCTTCAGCATTCTATTGTATTACTCACTGATGCCAGCCCCTTGTGGGTTGTAGGATGTGTAAAAATGCCAGTCCATGCCCTGGTCCTTTGCCCAGGACTTTATAGCAAAACCAGAAGAATGAGTGTCTGGTCACTTTCCAGAGCTTTTGGTTACCCATATGCAGCTGACAACTGCTTAAGTTCCCTCTTAGTATGGGCTCGATCAGAATGCTGGGCAGGAAATCCTGTTAACAGTCCAATGGCCATATCAACACAATGTCAAAACATACTGATACCCCTGTGAAAGTGGGAGTGGCCCAGTATAGTCAATTTGCCACTTTGCAAGGGGTCAGAGTCCCCATGTCAAAGTGCAATCTGCCTGCAATATGTGCCGGGGGTCCTGTTTAGAACAGGCCACAGAATAACAGTTAACAACAACAACTTCTTCATAGGTTAGGGGCAAGCCTCACTGCTTAATCTCTCACACTATGTGGGGCCCAGCACATTATAATTTGTGATGCAATCACTGTGCCATATCTGAGGCCAGGGCATCTTCAAACCACCATACTTGTCTAATGTATCAACCTCATCATTCCCTGGTGAAACCAGGGGAGTATGTCCAGTTACATGAAACATGGTTACCACCTTCTGCTATCCTCCAGATCACAAGTCCTTCCACATATCCATGCCCCCCAGTGGTCAATGACTCACTAACCATTGGGAAGAATGCCAGTGTAGTAACCAGATTGTTAAGCCATGGAATCTAGGCCAACTGTTAGTATGTAGAGTTAAAGGGCCTTTCTCATGGGTCACCAAAAGTCATATGGCTTACAACTCAGCCCACTAACTGCTTTGCCTTCTCCTGCCTCCATCCATATAGTCTCAGTCTCTGGGTGGAAGGCCACAGCCCTCTACTTCAGGTGTTGCTCCCAGCTGGACCCATCCATATACTAGGCAGTAGGAGATATGGGTCCCTTGCCCTCTTTGTAGGGGCTTTCTAATACAGTCAAATCCATAGCCTCTTCTGCCTTATCAGACACATATGTAACTGGTCCCAAGACTGCCTGAAGGTCAGTGCTCAGAGAACTGTTGGACATTGAACTTGGTTGTTGTAGGTAGGAACCCCCCTTAGCCAACGTTGGAGTCTGTTCTACACCACTTCTTGGCTTTTGAGTCCTACTGTGTACCCATCCATCTATGGGGTAAGAAGTACACACTCTTAGTGGTGCCCCTTCTGTGATATGTCCTGTTGCAAGAAGGGTGGGGTACATAGCACATAACTGCTTTTCAATCAAAGAGTAGCCCCTCTCTGCTCTCTTCCATAATTTTGACCAGAACCCTATTGGTTGCAGAGGTTCTCTCCATTTTTGGCCAAAGTCCCCTTCCTGCTATGTCAGCAGTTTCAAGGGGCATGGAAGATTGTCAAGTGCCATAACCATTACACTGGTTAACATAATATCATCAACATAGTGATACAGTTTCACAGCTTCTGGCTTGATTCATTCAGCCAAGTCAGTGGCCACCAGCCGATGGCACAAAATGGGGCTACACAAATATACTTGAGGAAACACTTGAAATATCTACTGTCACCTCTCCCACAAAAAGGCAAACTGTTCTTGACTTTCTGGGGCAACAGGGATAGAGAAAAAAGCATTTGGCAAATTCAAAACATAATGGTATGTTTCTAGCTCATGACTCAGTTGGTCCATGAGGGCCATTACAGAAGGTCCCACTGCATGCAAGGGGGTGTACAACCTTATTCAATTCCCTGTAATCTAGTCATATGCCACGAGCCATCAGACTTTTTCACTGGCCACAATGGGGAGTTATAAGGACTATGTGTTGGCTGAACTATGCCAAACTTCTCAAGATCTAAAACAGTCTCACCATTATGCCTTCCAGGCAAATGATACTGCTTTGTGTTAGTAACCCAGAGGAGGCATCAGGAGCCTCAAAGATGCATGCTTTCTTAACTCCAGCTGTGTGTCCCCCACATACCAGGAAACCGCTCAGGATTACCATACACCAAAAAACTTTCTGCCTTAGTATCAACCAATGCTAAAACCCTTTGTACATTTTTGGAGGACCAATAAAGTAGATTTTAGCATAAGACCTCCGGTCCCTACCCAGTCCCGAAAGACAGGTCCCTCAGCATTTCCCACAGGTGAAGTGAAGAAGCCCCTCTTCCTCCTGGTGAGAATTGTCTTGGGCAGAAACCGAATCCTTCATGAAATCCTGCAATGACACTGCCCTCACTCTTTATCTCAAACCCTTATAGGTGTTCAGATCCTATCCCCATCAAAACAAGTTTATATTTGAAACATTAGGCAATGAGGATGTAGTGCAGTTGATTGAGTAGGGGTGTGGCATGGTCAGCCTTGGACCTCAGATTAATCACTTTGGTAGTTGTGCAGAAAATGGGTGGGGAGGGGGAGAAATGATTCTGTGAGACCAATTAGGATGCTACTCTAATAGTCCAGGTGATGGGTGATGAACTAGGGCAATAGATGTGCAAGGGGGAAGAAGGGGACTCATATGAGAGATAATGGGGAAGAAGAAGCCACTAGATCTGACAACTGAGTGGGCACATAGGGTGAGCAACAGGGATAGATTGAAAATGATTCTGTTAACAGGGCTTTTACTAAGCTAGTCTCCAATCTGAGAATGCTCAGAGTCTCACAAAGAAGGCCCAGAGACCACAGTGCCAGTAATCATGTAGTTTAATTAATCAGTTTCAGAGTGAGGAATATGCTCTTAGCTGAAGCAAAAGCACAGGTTATATACTTAAATCACAAATGGGGAAAGAGGGTGGAGGGTGGATCACAAACAATCATTTTGCAGTGGTTCTCAACCTTTCTAATGCCGCGACCCTTTAATACCGTTCCTCATCTTGTGGTGACCCTCAACCATAAAATTATTTTTGTTACTACTTCATAACTGTAATTTTGCTACTGTTATGAATCATAATGTAAATATCTGACATACAGGATGTATTTTCATACATACATGACCCGCAGGTTGAGAACCACTGATTTAGTGGTTTCCTAAGAGAAACCCATACATCCCACAATACAACAATTCTGGAATCAAATCTTTGGGGATTGTGACTAACTCCCCTAAAGTATAAAACCAGAGTTCTGTGACAGAAATTGATTCTACAGTCTTTGATTTGGTTCACTTCAGGAAGGTAGGTAGAAGAATGCCTTGTAAAGGTTTGATTGATTGGTTCAAGTTGCATTGTGAGTCTGACTCAAAAGATGGGAAAGGCAGCTCTTGAAAAAACTAAATTGTTAGTATATTCATTATGCATATCATATCAATTAATATGACAATTATAAATTCCTTCCTCAATACTGAGGTTGTGAACTTGGGTAACTGTCAGGATGGTGGTAACCTCAATAGAAAAAATGGAAGATCAGAAGAAGGGTGGATTTTGGGGGGGGTTAGGAAAATGAGGGCAGTTTAAAAAATGTTGAGTTTGAAATGTGTATGGGACATCAAATTCTAAATGAGTAGTAGGCAGTTTGTGATGTGGGGTTGGAGGTCAGTGTAATGGTAAGGGAATTTGAAGATCTTTCCTTCCCCTTAAAAGGCCTCACATGGAGCCCAAAAAGAGAAGCTTGCTTAGAGAAGGCTTGTTTTTCAGGAAGGCCCATACCTTTTGTTTCTTTGTAATTAGTTAGTGAGTCAAGAAGGTTGTGATGTCCTCTGACCCTGGAGAAGGCTATATAAATGTATTCTTGAGGTGAGGTTTTGCTTTGGGGCTTACTTATGGTAAGAGTTGTGTGATTTGACCAGATGAGAATCTGATTAGCTGTTGAGCCCCTCAGCTTTGAAAATGTGGATGTGGGTGCTTCTCTCTCTGGTAACTAACTAGGTATGTATGTAATGGTCAGACAGCTAGGCGCCCTGTCTGTTGGTCTGTTGAACAGTGTTATTTTCTCTGTTTGAATTTTTTTGTCTGCTTGCAATTTCTGTTTATATTCTCTGAAGTTAAGGGTGCTGACTTCTCCCCCTGAACTAAGTGAATGATATACATGCTGGATTAAATTAAGATTGTTAACTCCTTTTGAGTTGCTTTCCTTTAGAAAAGAAAATCCAAGAACCTGTGCTAGCAGCCATTCTGGGTATGTTAGGGTGCTTGCTGTTACAGTCAAGAGAGAGACTAAGACTAGAAATAAAGATTTGGTAGTTGTTAGCTTGGACACAATTATTAAGCATATAGGAACTATTGAGGTATAGTAGAAAGAGAGACAGCTGAAGAACCCAGAAGATCAGAGTTCAAGTCCTGCCTCAGATACAAACTGTCTGTATTACCTTAGGCAAGTCTCTTAACTTCTCAGTTTCCCAGGGCAACTCTGTATGAATGAAAATTGCAGATTAGAGGTAGCTCTTTTTGGGTGGAGGGAGCTCTCCATAATAATTGAATCACTGGTGTGGAAAACAAACAATAAAATATTATTACAGCTGTATGCCCTTGGCTCTAAATCTTGACTACCTTTCTTTTATCTTTTAAAAAATTTTAATGGTGTCTCAAAGTCTAGCTAATTAGCACTTTAGGCTATAATTTGAGTGGTGGTAGGGCAAATTCCACTTTCCTCCTTGTTTTTCTTTCCTGTAAATTTCTCTTTATATTTCCTTCTGTTTGTTTGAAATGTTTTTACTTTCTGTTCTTCAGGTGCTCTGCCTCACCTTTAAAAGGTCTCCCCAGTGTGGTGGATTTCAGTCTCCAGGAAGAGGAAACTTCAGTCCTGTGGAAGGCTTGCTGCAGCCAGCATCACTGAAGACAGAGGGGCTTGGACAAGCCCCAGCATCTGAGAGGGAGAGCAGCCAAGTGTGCCCTGGAGAGCAAGGTTGGTGGGGAGTGAAGGGCTTCAGGCATCCTGAGGGAGGGGAGAAACAGAGAGAGAGAGGATGGAGCTGAGACTAAGTGAGCCATAAGAGGAGTGAAAGGGACTCCTAGGACAGACTTTAGGGACAGTCTAAGCCAATCTGTTCATTGTGAAAATGGGGAAAGTGATTTTCAGAGAAGTAAAGGGACTAAATTTACATGAATAGTGGAGTCAGGATTCAGAGTAAGAGAGACAGAGAAACAGAAAGAGGCCAAAAGAGGCACAGCTAATTAATCATTAAGCATATATTAGATACCTATGTGTTAGTCACTGTGCTTTGTGCTAGGGAGACAAAGGCAATGGTAATAGAGTAAGTGCTTGAGAGAGAAAGTGAGTAAAACAGAAAAGAAGATGGAACAAAGGGGAGAGACACATTGGTCATGAGTCTGGCATGATGGATATATAAACGGAAAAAGAGACAGAGACAAAAATGGGGTTGAGATAAGGGCGGTGGTGGTGGGGGGATGCTGAACGAGGTGGGGAGAGAGAATGAAAGACACAGAGAGAAAGACAGACAGAGAGAAACACACTAGAAGAAAAAGAGAGAAATGTAGCAAAGAAAGAAGACAAAGAGAGAGATCAGCAGGCAGGAAAGGCAGAGAGAAAGACAGAAAAAAGAGACAGAGTGGGGTTTTGTTGGAGTCAGATTAATCAGGGAAGAGGGAGATCAGAATGTTTGGGGAGATCAGGTGATTCAGAGATTTGGGTCGCAGGCTTCCAGACCTTCAGGCAGGTGTATGCTTCAGGGGGAGCACTGGGCCACCTAGATCACCCCTAGGTATAGTATCAGTGCATTTTCTCTTCCATTTTTCTATGTCCCGGGATCCAGACCTTTAAAGTCTTTTTATGGGAGATTCACTTATGTTTGGTTCTGTAGGGCTTTGCTGTGTTCCCCTTCATTCAGCAAAGTTATCTTTGGTCCTTTCTTGCTTGGTTGGGCTTGTCAGAGCAGGTTCATTTATTTCCTCTGATGCCATGTTCTCTTCTGCCCCTTTAGGGAAAGAGAGGGAGTCTGAAAAAAGGAATTAAAATCTCTGTGTGTTTGGAGTTTGCCTGTATATAGGCACGTTATTCCTATTTCCAAACCAGGGCTTATATTTGTTGTTATGGGAGTGGAGCATATTACCGGAGGGGAGGGATCAGATCATCACAGATGTTTCTCATTCCACCCCCTTCTTTCTATTTTGTAGTTTCCCGAACTTTTGAAGAATGAAGACTCTCATTTGGTTTTGGAAAACATCAAGTCCTACAGTAGTAGTTGTGCTTTGAACATCTAGTGACTAAGAAAATACATGATGGCAAAAAGCTGCAATGAATTCAGTGGTACTGCCAAATGAACTTGTATCTCACTGATGATAACAACATCTTTGACCAATAGTAGTACAGTTGCTTACCATTATTTGGGCTACAGAAGTCTCCATGTGCATATTTGTTAGACTGAGTCATTTAGCGAGAGAGTAACAAGAACAGCAAACCTGACGGTGATGTAGATAGAACTTTAAATTCCACAGAGTGTGGTACTTACTGTCTTTTGTCTGATTTGAGAAGGAGCTGTGGTGATAACTCCCTGGCATGTTGAGAGGTGTAGAAGGTACAGACAACTGATTTATTCCAATGTCCTGATAATATAGGCTCCCTGAGAGGGAAAATGACTTGCCCAACTCACAAAATGAGGTGCTGGTGGAGCCAGGATTTGCAGAGAGACAGAGATGGCAAGAGACAAAAAGCAAGACCAAGCCCCACTAACATACACAGGGAAATAGAGGGACGTCGACACAGGGAGCATGAGAGAGGAACAGAAACAGAAAGCAACAAAGACATAGAGTAGAGACACAGAGCTAGTAAGAGGTACAGAAAGGGAGGCACAAAGGTGGCTGAGTGGAGAGAGTGATGGACGTGGAATTAGGAAGACATGAATTCAAATCCTGCTTCAGACTCTTCCCATGTCTGTGACCCTGGTCAAGTTGTATTTAAGTTCTCTTTATCTCTCTCAGTTATAAAATATGGATGGTACCTCATAGGGTTGTTGTAAGGATCACAAGAGTTAACATGGAAAACACTTTGCAAACTTCAAAGTCCTACATAAATGCTGACTATATATGTATATGTACACATGCATATTTATACATATATAAACTATTTTTCTAAATTTTTTATTTTAGACAGATACTAAAACAAATACATAATAACAAAAGAAAAAGAAATATTATAAACTTAAATATAAAGTAAGAGAAGAAAAAAATGGCATGTGCACAGCAGAACATAGGAGAGGATTCAGAATGGTTAGCAATAACTTATCATTTCAAGAAAGTCTATATATCAAATACTGTGTGTTAAGTTGAAAGCTGTCTTTTTTCTTTGCTTCCTTGTATGTTTTCTTTTGTTCTCTGTGGCACACTTTTTCCTTTTTTCTTCCCCCCTTCTTCTTCCTTACTTGCCACCCCAAGGATACAATTGAGCATGAATATATTTATATATAGGTATTAATATATGTACACATGTACATATATATGCACACATACAAACATATGTACATACATACACATATAAATATGCATATAAAAAGACACTTTCCTTATGAGATTCTACTCCTAATCTTGTCTTTATGTTTGTGCTCATCTCTTTTTTCCTATCTCTCTTAAATCCTCTACTTGACCTGCTACCTTGCCCTCCTATTACTTAACCTACTCCACTCCAGCAATCCTTCTTTGTCCTCTCATTCCCCTAAATCTAGACTACCTTTTGTACACATCCCTTTGACCTATTTCTTCCCATCTCTACCCTAAAGCTCTCTCTCTTATCCTCTCATTTCCCTAAATCTAAACACCCTTTTATACCCCTCTTTTAACCTATCCCCTCACCCTCCCTTCTAATGATCCCTCCTTTATCCTCTCCCCATCCCTATCCCCCTAGAGTTTCATTTCTTTTTCAAATTTAGAAGACTTTTATACTCTTCTAGATGTATATGTATTTTCCTCTCTTAACCCATTCCCAATGAAAGTAGGTTTCCAGAACCAACAGTATCCCTTCCCCCATCTAATTCCTCTGTATCGGTCCTTCCTATTGGTAGTTTGGATGGTATGATACTGAATAAGTAAATTAATTTAAATAGTTATATTTTTTATTATATTGGCTCAGCCTACCCATGATCAATGAATATTTCTGAAATTCTTTAGATAGATTTTTATCTATGGAAAAGTGTTTTATAATTGCCTTCATATAGTTCCTTGATATATCTTGACAAGTAGACTCCCAAGCATTTTACGTTGCTTGCTGTTAATTTAAATGAGACTTATCTTTCCATTTCTTTCTGTTAGGTTTTCTTCATAATATATAGGAATCTCATAATTAATTTTTTTTACTCTTTTTTTCATCTTTTTTGGAGGGGGGAAAGCAGGGCAATTGGGGTTAAGTGACTTGTCCAAGGTCACACAGCTAGTAAGTGCTAAGTGTCTAAGGTCATATGTGAACTCAAGCCCTCCTAAATCCAGGGCCAGGGCCACCTAGATGCCCCGACATCGCATAATTTATGTGGGTTTATTTTGTACCCTGACATTTTCTTAAAGTTACTAATACTTCAACTAGTTTTTTAAGTTGATTCTCCAGGGTTCTCTAATTACAATATCATATCATCTGTAAAGAGTAATAATTTTGTTTCATCATTGCCAATTCTTATTCCTTCATTTTTTTCTTGTCTTGTTGCTATAGCTGTCATTCCTAGTACAATATTGAATACTGATAGCTATAATGCATATCATTTCTTCACCCTTGATCTCACTGGGAAGACATCTAATTCATCCCCATTACCACTGATGCTTGCTTCTTATACTAGATAGATATTAAGAAAAGTTCCAATTATTCATGTACTATCTAGGACTTTTACAAGAATGGGTGTTGTATTTTGTTGAAAAAGCCTTTTTCTTAATCTACTGAAGTAATCACATAAGTGTTGTTGCTGCTGTTTTTGATATGGTCAATTATGCCTAGAGTTTTCCTAATATTGAACTGGCCCTCCATTTAATATAAATCCAACCTGGTCATATTTTATGACCTTTGTGATATATTGTTATAATTCAATTGCTATAAAAATTTTCTTTGCATTGATGTTCATTAGAGAAATTGATCTATAGTCTTCTTTCTTTTATGTTGCTCCCCTTTCTTTAGGTATCAAAACCATGTTTGTGTTATTGTAAGAATTTGGTAGGACTTCCAGTCTACCTATTTTCCCCTCAAATAGTTAATATATTATTGGAATTAATTGTTCTTTAATTTTTTGGTAGAAATCACCTGTAAATGCATCTAGCTCTAGGGAATTTTTTTTCCTTAGGAAACTCATTTATAGCTTGTTCTATTCCTTTTTCTAATATGGGGTTATTTCAGTATTTGATTTCTTCTTCTGTTAATCTTTGTAATTTACATTTTTATAAATGCCTCTGTCATTTAGCTTGTTAGTTTTTGGCATACAACTAGACAAAATAGATGCCAATTGTTGCTTTAATTTACTCTCCCTTCGTAGTGCATTTACTTTTTTCACATTTCATATTGATAATTTTTTCTTTTCTTTTGCAAAAATTCAAATTAACCAAAGTAGTCTTCTATTTCTCCCCATAAAAACATCTGCTAGTTTTATTTATTACTTCAATGGTCTTTTTATTTTAAGTTTTGTTAATCTTTCCTTTGATTTCTAATGGCTTTTTTGGTGTTTAATTTTGAATTTTTATTTCATTATTTTTTATTTTAAAAAACTCTATGGCTAATTGACTGATCTGTTCTTTTTCTTTTTTTATTTATGTAAGCATACACACCCAAACCCACACCAACTCATGCCCATACTAACACTATATATATATATATATATATATATATATATATGTATATATATATGTATATGTATATGTATATGTATATGTATATATAAACATGCATACATGTATTTCACCACTAAGTATTGTTATGGCTGTGTCTCACAAATTTTGGTATATTGTCTCATTATTTCATATTGAATGAAATTATTGATTTTTTTCTGTAGAATCGGAATTATAATGAATCAGTTTATCAGTTCCCTAGAGATGAATTAGAATTTAAAATGACTGAATTAAAGAATGAAGGAATAAATTTTTTTATTTATGCTTCCAAGGTGCTTTATTGAATGTAAGTTTTATTGTATTGTTGTCACCAAAAGAATGCATTTGATATTTTTGTTTTTCTGCATTTATTTCTGGAGATTTTAAGGAGGTTGGGCAGAGAAAGGTAGAGGAGGCTAATAGAACTAGGTAATACATGGTAAATTTTTTAGGAATATGTCATATATAGTTGAGACAAAAAACATACTCTTTTCTGTTCCCATTTTTTTTCTTCAGAAGTCTATCATCTCAAACTTTTCTAAAATTCTATTCATCTCCTTAAATTCTTTCTTCTTTATTTTATGATTAGATTTATCTAGCTCTGAAAGGAGTAAAATGAGGTCCTCCAGAAATATAGTTTTGCCTTCTATTTTATCTATTAACTAATTTAACATTTTAAGAATTTGGATGTTCTCTGTTTCTCCTCTCTCTCTCTCTCTCTCTCTCTCTTCCATTTATTCTTTCCCTTCTCAAAACTCTGTTTTGCTTCTGATGATTGCTTCCCTTAATCTGTTCTTATTGACTCCTCCCACTCTATCTTAGACCCATTATCTTTTACTCCACTGTTCAGTCTGATAGATTTCTATACTCAACTCATGTAACTGAGTGTGTGTATATCTATATTTATATATATTGTTTGCTCTTTGAACCAGTTCAGATGAGATTGTAGTTCAAATATTGCCCACTTACCCCAATTTTTCTTTCAGCTATAAATATTCTACCTTGTATGCCTCTTTTATGTGGGAAAAAATTTCCCCATTTCTCTTCTTCCTTCCCTTTTCTTCCAGTACATCTTCCATTCTCACCCTTCCTATCTTTTTTTGAGATCATTCCAACACAATCAGGTCACATGCATACCCTCTGTCTATGTAAAATCTTTCTAACTGCCTTAATAATGATAAAGTTCTAAAGTCTCATCTCATTTGGGAACGTAAGCATTTTAACCTTATTAAGTTCCTTGTGATTTCCCACTCATGTTTACCTTTAAATGCTTCTTTTGAGTCACATTTGAAAGTCAAATTTCTATTCAGCTCTGGTCTTTTCATCTAGAATGTTTGAAATCCCTGTATTTCATTGAATATTGACTTTTTTTATTCCCTTGAAGGATTATACCCAATTTTGTTGGGTAGGATATTCTTATTTATAATCCCAATTCTTCTCTTTATAATCCCAAGCCTTCTGCTCCTTTACTGTGGTGACTGCTAAATCTTTTGTGAACCTAGCTGTGACTCCACAGTATTTGAATGTTTTTTTTTTTTCCTGGATGCATGAAGTATTTTTTCCTTGTCCTGAGAGATCTGGAATTTGCTTATAATATTACTGGGAGTTTTCATTTTGTAATCTCTTTCAGGTGATAATCAGTGAATTCTTTCAATTTCTCTTTTACTCTCTGGTTCCGAGGATACTATGGCAGTTTTCCCTCACAGTTGCTTCAAATATGTCATATATACTCTTTGTTTGATAATGTCTTTTTGTTAGCCGAGCAATGCTTAGATTATCTGCCTTCAACCTCTTTTATAGGTTTGTTACTTATCTGATGAAATAGTTCCCATTTTCTTCTATTTTTTCCTTCTTTTAACTTTCTTTTATTGTTTCTTAAAGTCTCATAGAATTGTTAGCTTCCACTTGCCCAATTCTAGTTTTTAAGGAATTATTTTCTTCAGTGAGCTTTTGTTCTTCTTTTTACATCTGACCAATTTTATTTTCAAGAATTTTTTTTCTTCAGTATCTTTTTGTGCATCTTTTACTCTCTGTTAATTCTCTTTTCATAATTTTTTTGGTTTGCTCTCATTTCTTTGCCCAATTTTTCTTCTATTTCACTGATTTGATTTGTAACACACTTTTTTTCTCTCCCTATCACTTTTTTTTTTTAATCTCTTCTAGGAATTCTTGTTGAGCTTGTGTAAAATCTGTATTGTTCCTCTAAGACTTTGCATGTAGATGTTTTCATGTCACCGTCTTCTTCTGAGTTTATGTCTTATGTTTTCCTGTCAATATAATAGCTTTTCAAAATTGGGTTTTTGTTGTTTTTTGCTCATTTTTCTACCCCATTTCTTGCCTTTTAAATTTGTGTTGGAGATGGGTTTTACTCACCTCTGATTAGAGGTGGTCACCATCCCAAGCTTCAGGCTTTTTTTCTCTACTGTTTTCACAGATAGTTCTGTGGTCTTTAAATTTTTGGTGCTTCCAAAGTGTGTGATTGAGTGAAAAGTTTGGTCACTGCTTTCTTGGTCTGTGTCTGGTTCTTACACAGGGAAGTTCCTTGACTCCTTATCACTACAGTGAAATACTCCTTTCTTAGCCCTAAAGGTACTAGCAAGAATTAGTGCCCCTGTTCCCTTTGTGCCCTTGAATTTTTCTCTCATGACTTTAAGCACTCCTCCCTATCCAAGTGCTGTGAGCTGGAACTGGATAATGGTCAATGGAGTTCCCAAGCACACCCAAGCACAACCAGTCCTGTGCTCAGTTTCTGCACAAGAGTCCCCTGTAAGCTCCTTCTGGCTGGTTATGCAATACTCCGTGCTGTGATTTGTGTTAGTCTGCATCTCAGTGGGAAAGGCCTTTCCTTTTAACTTCTTAAGTTGTTTTGAGCTCAAAAAATATCTTATCCTGCTGTATTGTCAGTTATATCACTCCAGAATTCAATTTGATACACTATGTTAATGTTTTTTGGAGAGGAATGTTGGGAGAGTTTAGCAAGAGTTCCCTCTATTGCTCCTTCTTGGCTCAACCTCCCTACAACAAACTTTCAACGGGCTTTATTCCCCCTCAAACTACTAGCCTGTTCTACTAGCCTCTTCTACCTTTCTCTGCCCAACCTCCATAAACAGCCATCTTTCCTTACTGTCTTTATTTCTTTACATTCTACTCATTCTTCAGCTTCCTGAAAACTGGCATTTTTATACACCACCCTGTGGAAATTGGTCCCACGAAATCAATCACCAGTGATCAGGGAATTTATAATTAAAAAAACCTGTTCTTAATCCTCACACTTTCTAACCTCTCTGTCATATATAGCATTATTGATCATCTTCTTCATATTGTCTTCCCACTTGTGTTATGTGGTATTGGTTACCTGGGTTTCTCTCTAACCATTCTTCTGTGAGCAAAGAAGAAAGTTCAATGTGTTAGTATTTTGTTCAGTCATTTTTCCTTTACATCTGACTCTTTGACAACATTTGGATTTTTCCTGGCAAAGATGCTGGAATGATTTCCCATTTCCTTCTATAGCTCCTTTTACAAATGAGGAAATTGAGGCAAACAAGGTTCAGTGACTTGGCCAGAGGCACACAGCTAGTAAGTATCTAAGGTCAGATTTGAATTTAGGAAGAGTCTTCCTGAATCCAGGCCCAGCACTCTATTCTCTGTGTCACCTAGGAGTCCTTTGCTCATATTAGAGGAAGGCAAATCACAAGAAATAGTTTTCTAACCTGTGGCTGTTTAGAAATGGAATGAGCTGTCTGAAGTGGTAGTGTGTTTTCTGTCTCTTGATGGATACTTGGAAAATTGAACGGAAGGCATTCATATCACTTATTATCTCCATTTTCTTCTCCTCCCTTCTTTACAACCTTGATTCTCTTGTGAATTATATGTCCCCTTTAGACTGACCTCTTGATACTACCTCTCCTGTCAGCTGTGTCTCCCTCTAGTTTCCCCTCTTTGTAGCACTACCTTTCTTTGGAACCTCTCCTTCTCTCAGAACAAACAAAAAACCCAACCTCTTCCTTTCCTGTTGATCCTGCCCTCTTTAATGAAAGTAATCAATTGAACTTCCTATCTTGGTCTTTCAGGCAGAGTTTTCCATGCTTATGTGGGTATATATGTAAACCAATCACACCATAACTAATGCAGGTCGGGACATTAGACCTCTGACTTCCAGGCCACTAGCCTCACAGAAGAGAAGAGAAGCAATGTCTCAGTCACTTAAGACTTCATCATTTCAAACCAACCAACTGGATCAACCCAGATCCAGAGTTTTATCCCCTAATTTTCATCTCTTCCACCTAAGGGAGAAAATAAAATTGATTTTTCAGTTGGGGCCCAGAGTACACCTCTTTTTACTCTGGGAAATGATAAGAAAATGTACTCTCCTGTAGCTTCTCTTCATTATGTAAAAATGTATTCAGAATTTAAAGCTTCTAAAGCAAAATCTCCCTTCTAATGCTATCACTCCTTCCTCACTTATTCCCATTAACCTCCCCCCAGCTTCTTCATGTATTTATCTTGCTTGGCTCTCCTCTTGCATTGTACCATCAAGAATCACAGGGGTAGCTAGGTGGCACAGTGAACAGAGTACCAGCCTGGAGTCATGAGGACCGGAGTTCAAATCTGGCCTGAGACACATAACACTTACTAGCTGTGTGACCTTGGGCAAGTCACTTAACCCAAATTGCTCCTGTGGAGCTCCTTCTATATTTTACACCCTCACCACATACCTTCTGCGCATCATTCCTCCTAAAGTGAAAGCAGGTGCTGATGATTTCATGTTCTGTGTTCTCCTGCAGTCATGTCTACACCAGGGGATAATGGTGATGAACCACACCATGGAGACTCAGGAAGCTGAGAGAATTGGGGCTGGATGCCCAGTATTGTGTGCCTAAGTTGCAGGAAAATCTGGGTGTGACTGCTGCCCAAGCTTTACAACTCCTACAACAGAGGGAAATACTGACACTGAAGTCCCAGGCAAAACATTCTTGGGAGAAACAGGCATTACAGAATCTCCTTCAGCTGTTGAGTGGCCAGGGCTCAGAGAAGATGGAAGCAAAACACTGGATGATCTTGAAGGAAAGACAAGAGCGGGCACAGTTAGTCTTGAAGGAGCTGAGGGAGATGCAGGCAGCAGGCAAAAGTCGCCAGGAGGTGACTGTGAGGAAGAAAGAAGAGGAGCTGAGGCAGGCCATGGAGATCCCACCCAAGTACTGGCCAGTCCCTGAGAAACCCCTAACAGAGGTCATAGAAAACATGAAGAGACACCTCAGTCTCATGAAGGGCACACTCTCCCATAGGGAGAATCTTCCTGATAGGGAGCTTCTCAAAAGAGTGTCAGGTGGCCTCTCCCAACAGGGCATTTACCTAACCAATCACCCTGAGGATCTTCTGGAGAAGAGAGAAGAACTGCTCAGCCTCCCAGAGAACTTTTTCCTGCTCAGCCCAGCCCAGGGAACAAGGATGGAAACAAAGGAGTTTTCATCTTCTCATGAAGAGTCCATGTTTACTGAAAGCATGGAGAAACTGGGCTTCAGTGTTAGCTTCTTGGCTAAAGGTGGAGGTTGGGGATTTAACCCGGAGGATCATGCCAATGACATCAGATATTCTGACTCTAGAGAGGTTCATAAGTCACATTCTGAGCACATGTACAGCTGTACCACCAAGTTTTGCTATATCCCACTGGTTTCCTGCCACTTTTCACAGGACCAGCTCCATCTATCCAGGTCAGCTCTTCAAGAGTTAAAACAGCTGGAGCAACTTCTGAGTCACTCCAAAGGTGCAGAAACCCATCTGAAGCATAGATGTGAGGCATTTTTCCAAAGGTTTGGCTCTCATGTGAACCAGGGCCCTTTGCACTTGGGAGGAGTGTTCTGGTGGAAAGCTGTAGCTGAGGGCTTCAGGTCAGAGGAGCTGCAAGATGTCAGGCAACAAGCCTTAGAGGTACTCGACATGTACATTGGACACAGCTACAGTGGATTTGGGGTGAAAGCTGCAGCCACAGTCAATGCATCAAAATCTAAGTCCCAAATGATTTCTCATAATACAAGCTCTACTAATTTGCTAGCAAGATTCCAAATGTCAGTATACCAAACAGGAGGCCCCCCAGAGGTGGATTCTCTCCCACAGTGGAAAGCTGGTCTTGTGGCCAGTAACCATACTTGGTGTGTCATTGACCGAGGCTATCAGCTGGTGCCCGTCTGGGACATAATTCTGTCTAACCACAGACAAGATTTTCAGGATCCTTTAAGACTGACTCGCTACCTCACAGGCATTTACACAGCCCTGACTGGACGATGTGCAAGGATCCAGGATGGAGAGGAGTTACTGAGTGCAGTGAAAGATGCCAGGTCTTTCATGGAAGAAGTGAAATCCTGGGAAATCACTGAGCCTGAGGAGAAACTGATGAAGCTGCTTGACTTCAAGCAAAAGCTGAGTGAGAAAAGTAGGAACTCTAACATGTGGATTAATATCTGCCTCAAAGACCTGGCTCTGCAGCAATTCTTGGTGGACATTGTCAATTTTTGCCAGGACTTCCCAGTTCATGAAACTAAATTCATTAAATCCCAGTTGCATAGCCTTCTGTATCCTCATGTCTATCAAATACAAGACTTCCCACAGAGTCAACCAATCATGCAGTGGGTTTTCCATTCAGCAAAGGAGCAACAAGACATCCATGTCACAGAGTTTGCTGATTTCATTCAGATCTTAGAAAAGGCAAAGAATGACCTTCTTGCAATAAATCACGAATCCGAATCCTTAGGAAAGATAGAAGAAGCTCAAAGAAAGGCTACTTTTGAGATCAGTTCATCTCTCAGCTCCTTTCTGAAGGCCTTGAAACAGGCAAAGGAGTCAGGAACACACCTGCTGCTACTTTCCATTGCAGCTGGTGTAGGGTACAAGGAGGAAAATCATACCTTTCACTGTCTCCTAAGATGGGAAGAAATAAATTTCTTGTTATGTGAAATGAAAGAAGCCCATGAAAAATACCAGTACCTTAATAAGGAATGTGGGTATAGGGCTCAAGCATTCCTACTGCTCACAGGGCTCACAGTAACTCCTGGACCTACAGGTGTGTCTGTCGAAGAAAAGATGCAACGTTTGAAGCTTATGCAATCTCACATGAGACATCTGTGGTCCAAAGAAGTGCTTCATGTCCTCTTGAAACTAAGGGCTGGTCATGATTGGAAAACTCTGGAGAAAGATTTGAGTTTTCTCATTATTGGAGAATATGAAGCTACAGAGAACTGTATACAGATGGAACAGATGAAAAAAGAACTGGTGAGTGTTCCTGAGAGAAAGAAAAAGACCACTGAAGCAGAAGCAAGTACTGTCAAACACCAGGAAGTGATAAAAAATTCCCATTTTCTAGAGTTAGCCAAGAGGCTTGGTCTGGATCATTTCTATCCAAGGAAGATGGGCCGAGCAGATTTCCATCTGATTTACAAGGCCTCTGTGCATGACAGTCAGCCAGACACAGAGAAACAATTGCCATTTTATTTCCTACAGAAGCTGTTGATGCTGGATTACAAACTGAGATACTTGGTCTGTAAAGGTGATGGAGACACAATGAGCAGAGGGTCAGTGACTCTGACAAATCTTGAGGCTGACACTTCAGATCCTTATGATGATTTATCTGGTAGGAATTCACCTCCTCTCCTCTTATCAAAAGACCCAGTCCACATCCACCCAATGGACATCCAGATGATGATTTTTCACTGTGCTGATGATTTCATGAGACAATACATTTCAAACAAGCTTTCCATTTGTCAATTTGCTCTTCCACTTGTGGTGCCCAATCCCTGTACTTCTGTAATAGAATTCCCTCTCTGGTCTCTCAGCCAAATCAAGAGAAACTGGAGACAAGTGGAGAAATCATCAGGAGAAGACAGAATTATCAATTTTAATAACCAGCTCATCTCCCAGGCACCCATCCCCATTGTGTCCTTTATAAGAGTTGTGAGTTCTGCTTCTTCTTCCAAATCTCAGATCTTGAACTCTCTGCTGAGCAAGCACAAACATGATGCTTTTTTTCACCGTCACTGCCGAAGCAACAGCAAATCCTGCCTCTTAATGGGAGGTATGGTAGAGATCTCCTGGTTCTGTCCAGGGGGGAGAGATGAGGACAGATTTGAAAGGTGTGTTGCCTTCACCAATCTCCGAGGAGATGCTAAAGATTATGAGATGCAGCTCCGATTTCTGCAGGAAATTGCTTCAGTCACAGTTGTCCTTGTGTCTGCTTCTGATAAAAGTGAGAGGACTGTCCAAATAGTCCGGGATCTATGGAAGTCAACTAAACCTTTGGTTTATTTGTTTGATGATAAACACAAGAATTCATTCAATGACTCTGGCCAGAAAGTGAGGATTGGGATTAGGAATAGAAATGAGGCTGAATTAATGGATGAGCTCACAAATGTCATCAATCATTTGCTGAAGACTTCAGGTCCCTTTCTCAGTCTGGAAGACTGTGCTGAAGTTGCTCGGCGCCATGGCTTCCTTGTAGATGTGGACAGTAATGAGTGTCAGGAGGCTAAGGGAAAGGCACAGGCTTTGCTGGCCCTCATGAAAGAGATGAAGTTGTCTGCAATGAAGGAGAGATTACTGCCCCTTCAAGGAGAGCTTTGGCACCAGTGGTGTAAGAAGGACAAGGAGCTTTGTCACCTGCGAGAGAAAGGGAATCGTAGCCTTGAACAGCACAAGTCTGAGATTGAGAGAGAAAAACAAATAATAAGAAAAAGACAGCTAAAGAGGGCATTTCCACTCAATGACTTGATGAGATCTGTGCTTGAAATCCTCCGTTCTCACTCAAAGAAAGACAAGAGCACTGAGCTGTACTTCCTACAGTGGCTGACTACATTCATGGACAACCTGACTAGAGGTCACCTGGAAAAACTCCAGAAGAGATACAACCAGTTGTGGTCCTTGGTGCTGGCCAAGAACCAAAAGCGATCAAAGAATGACTCCTTGAAACGCCATGAAATGGAACTAGAAGTTGTCTCCAAGGAGATCAGGGATTCCTCATTGGGTATTGAACATCTCCTGAGAGAGATTGGCCAGATCTATGAAGCTTTGGAAGAAGCTTCTTCCCAAAGGGACACTGTGTTCTTCTCCCTTCCTCAAATTGCTGCTGACCTCATGGTTTCTGGGTACCCTCTTGAGCTGATGGATGGGGATGCTTCCTATGTACCCTTGCAGTGGGTAGGAGTAGTTTTTGACAGATTGATTGAGAAAATTGGAGACAAGAAGCTCTTTGTTCTCTCTGTTCTTGGCCTCCAAAGCACAGGAAAGTCCACTCTGCTGAATGCTATGTTTGGCCTGCAGTTCAATGTGAGTGCTGGGCGATGCACACGAGGAGCTTACATGCAGTTGCTGAAGGTAGAGGACACACTCTGGGAAGAGCTGGGCTTTGGCTATGTCCTCGTGGTTGACACGGAAGGACTCCGGGCCCCAGAACTCACTCGTAAATCACAGATTTGGGACAATGAACTGGCAACTTTTGTTATTGGACTTGGAAACCTGACCTTGATCAATATATTTGGAGAGAATCCTTCAGAAATGCAAGATATCTTGCAAATTGCTGTCCAGGCCTTTCTGAGAATGAAACAAGTGAATATTTCCCCAAGTTGTCTCTTTGTGCATCAGAATGTGGGGGAAATTACTGCCAAAGATCAAAACATGGAAGGAAGAAGGCGACTGCAACAGAGGCTGGATCAAATGGCAGCCACAGCTGCAGAACAGGAACAGTACTGTGGCATTACCTGCTTTAATGATGTCATTCGGTTTGATGTCAACACCCATGTGCATTACTTTGCTCATCTATGGGAAGGAGATCCACCAATGGCCCCTCCCAATCCCAGTTATAGCCACAACATCCAGGAACTAAAAAGAGGAATTCTCTTGACTGCCAAAAAAGCATCCAAAGGCAGCATCCTGAAGATATCTGAGGTGAAAGTGCGGATCCATGATTTGTGGAAAGCCTTGGTCAATGAAAACTTCATCTTCAGCTTCAGGAATACCCGGGAGATCATGGCCATGATCAAACTTGAGTCAATGTATAACAACTGGACCTGGAATCTAAGAAGTCATGTGTTGGGGTTGCAGAACCAACTGACCAATCAGATTCAGAATGGGGAAATTCAGACTCTCCCTAGAAGATCCATTGAGGCTAACATTGCAGAAAAATATGATGCCATCAGGCAGGAGCTTCAAAGATATTTTGATGAAGATGAAGAGAATGAAATCCTGATCCAATGGAAGGGAAATTTTGAGAACAAATTGAGAAATCTTAAAGAGGCACTTGTTTCAGAAATCATTAGAAAGTCAAATGATTTTCTAAATTCAAGGAAAAGTCATGATCAACTGGATCAAAAGAAATCAGAATATGAAAAAGAACTGTTATTAAGAAGCAGAGATGTGGCTCTTTCCTTAATGGGGAAAGAATTAAATGAGGAACAGCTAAGAGATACATTCAATCAACTTTGGAAAAAGTGGGTCTGTAACATATCCTCACCTTTCCCTCCTGCTGAAGACCCCAATATTGATGTTGATTTTGAGAATGTCTTTCTAGACTATTTTAAACAGGACCGCAATGTGGTGAGCAAACTTCGAGATTTTTCCCAGAGAAAAATGTTTTCCATTAATTATCAAAAACATGTCATAATGAAGGCAAAATTAATAATTTTCACACCCTCCATAGCAGAGAGTGATAAGAAGACTATAGAGCAAACTACCCAAAACATTATCTCCTTGGTCAACAAAAATATGGAAGGTAAATTGAGAATGGGAATGGATTATAATATAGGTTACTTCCATGAAATACTCTTATTGATAGACAAGAACACTGATTCTGCATCTGAAGAGGCACGGTACACATTTACAAAAGAATATAAAATAGATTTGTCCTTATATTTATGCCATAGAGCTGTAGCTAATTTTAGGGACATGCATATAGCCTTCAAGAGAGCACATGATCCTGTCATATATCTAGAAAATAAGAGAGAAGATTTTTATATGAGTTTTAAGATTTCCTGCCAAGGTGCAACCTCTGTGACAGCATTTTCTGACTTCCTGTGGAGCAAGCTCACTGCTTCCCTACCTGTAGCCATCTGGAAAAAGATAGCCCTTGACCTTGCTGGGGACATAAGGGCTAACTGTCCTGCCTTCAATGGAAACCGTTCCAACCTGGAGAAACATATTCTTATCTCTCTGGCTAAGGAAGAAAACTTTGAGAATTATTGGGAATACATTCACACACCAAAACAGTTTTTTAAGAATTACATTGAGAAAGAGATCCAGGCATATTGTATAAGTAGGGGAAATGAGAAGCTGAAGAATATTTTAAGTAAAAGCTTAGAATTTTTTAAGGAAGTCATCCTCTCTGCTATTTGTAAGTCAACTCAGGTGGCTAAGGACCAAAACAATTCTGTGTCTGTATGGCTAGACATATTGTGCAATCATCTTGGGTGTCATCTGACCCTTCCACGAGGAGACTTAAGAAGCATTGAACACCAGGAGATAACTGACATTGAATTCCTCAAGGAAGCCATGAATGAAAGCCTGGATACCAGAATCCAAAAGGTAGGAGAGGCCTGTAAAATTACATCTATAAAGAAAGTTGTACCTGAGATTCAGGTCATGCTCTCTGATCAGCTCAGTGGCTGCTGGAAGCAATGTCCTTTTTGCAAAGCAATTTGTACAAATACAGCCATAAATCATTGTGAGGACCACAGTGTCCCTTTTCATCGTTCTGAGTCTGTCAGTGGCATAAGGTGGCACAAGACTGATGAGTTCTCAATTGATTTCTGCACCAGCTCTGTGGCCAGTGATGCTCACTTTCTTATTGATGATGGTAGGTGGATACCTTATAAAACTTATCGTCAGGCAGGTGGTGAATATGCCACATGGAACATCACTCCAGATACATCTATACAACCATACTGGAAATGGTTTGTTTGTCACTTCAGGTCACAATTAGAAGGGCATTATAATTTGAGATTCAGTGGCAGAGGTCAGATTCCTGATACATGGTTCCAAATCACCAAGCAAGATGTGCTGAATGACTTGAATAAATAATAATTCTCAGTGATGCCAGGGAGCCTTAATGTAGAGCATTTTGATAACTTGTTCTCTCAGAAATGATTTTTCAAAATACGAAGGATGGAGACATAGCACTACCAGACGTATTTTATAATCTAGTAATAATCGAAATTTTATCCCAGGGGTTAAAAAAATAAAATGAGATTTAGACTGAAAGATTAGGCAAGGGAGAATCAGAACACTTGTTCTTAATCTAATGGTTTTCTAATAGGCAAGAATATAAATTATTTATGGAAGAACTCCTGTTTGCAAGAATCGTAAAATCTCAGAAGGAGTTTCACAGAAAATAGGTTAATTGTACCAGCTACACCAAGTACCAGTGTAAGCAAAATCAGATATATAGCATCTATGATAAAAGATCATAGAAAATCAGAAAAGAAACAGAAAACTTATCCATGAACAGGGGTACAATTCCTGAATAAACAAAAGAGATGGACAGTTGTAAAACTTAGATTATATGAAATTGAAAATATTTTATATAAGAAAAATTAGGATAACTGACATAATAAGAGGAGGGGTAAAATGGGATAAAAATTGCATCATATATCTCTGACAAGGAACCAATACAGAGGCAATTAGCAAGTACATAGCCAAAAAAGGACCATTTTCTAATGGCTAAGTTTCAAATGATTATAAACAAATTGTGTTCAAAAGAAAAATTGTAAACTCTTAGCAATTATAAGAAAAAATCCCCAAAACCACTGCTAAGAGAAATCAGAATCAAAGCAACCCAGAAGTTTTATATTATAGCCAGTCAACTGACAAAGATGACGAAAGATAGGAATAAAATCAAAATTTTATTTTTGGGAGGTGTTATTGTGGGAAATCAGATACAATAAAGTAAACAGATTACAATGTAATTGGGAAATACTTAACAAAATTAATGAAAACAAGGAAGCACAGATTTTGTTAATATGTGATTTTCTATATCAATATGCATCCACAGAGATCGATAATTATGGCTTATTGCTCTGTTTTTCTATTTGAGTTTCACACATTTAAAGCATTGACGGTGTTACTTTGTATACACACAACTATTCTGGAAAATGATTTTAAATTATGCAAATGAAGTGGCTAAAATGCCCATATTCCTTATCCAGTGGTTTTATTTAGAGGCGTAAACTTTGAGGAAGTCTTAAGGAAAAAAAGAAAGATTTCTTTCACACAAAACATAGTTATAACACCACTTTTTATAGAAGCAAGGAATTGGAAACAAAGTGGAGTCTATCAATAGAGGAATGCCTGAACAAATTGTGGTGCATGAATATAATGAAGGATTATTGTGAAATATTAATCAATTATTGATAATTTATTTTTAGTCCCATTCTTTAATTACACATATAGTTTAGTTCTTATGGATCGTAGTAGATTAAGAAGTATATATGATATTTTGTGTAAGCTGATAGGACATTGGCTCCAACTATCTCCCCTGCCAACCAAAATTCTCATTTCTATTAAGAGCCTTTGTCAAGTTAAGTTTCTTATTTCTATTAAGAGTCTTGCTGTAGACTATAGCTATAGTTACTCCATGACTAAGTATAAGTTACATGAGGATGGGAAATCCCCTGGGTAATGCTCACCTGTCAAAGTTTCTCATTCTCATAAAAATTCCCTATTCTTGTCAAAGATGGTTACAAAAGATAGACTTCTGTAATGGCACTGGAATGGACCCAAATACTCCAACCAATCAAAACGTGTAAACCCCTGTGAAAATTAATATCATGTTCCTTAATTTGGGATTAATAATCCCCATTGATTATGTTCCCCATTGTGATGTTTCTTATTTTTGTCTATGAAAGTGTTTTGTAAACTCACTTCATGGTCCTTGTACCAACTGAGGTGGTCTTGGACCCATTTTATGGGCAAACTGCCTGCCATGGCCAATAAACTGATTGTGCTTGAAATATTTTTGCTTCAGTTTTCTTCATTTGCAGATTTCAATCATGGCACTCTAATGCTGTAAAAATGACAATCATACTGACTACAGAGAAGCATGGAAAAAATTCTATGATTTTGTGTAACATGAAGTTGAGTGTTGAAAACTATTTTATATATATGTATACACAGAAATGTACTCAATGTAAATGGGAAAAAACCCAACCATATATCAATCAAATGAATATTGTAAAATTATAAGGCTCCAAAGAAAAGATATAATATATCTCTACCCAGTGCTAGGAAGAGGTGGGTAGGGGTCCACAGGTACATCATTTTAGATATTTTCCATGTATTCATTGGTTATTTTTAATTTTTCCTCTCCTCTTTTTCTTAAAAAAACAAAACAAAGTTTGTTATAAGGGATGATTCTCTGTGATGAGAGAGTAAGTAATATACAAGGCAGAAGTCTAGATAATTTTGAAAAAAAAAAACCTACAGAAGGCCTATACTTAAAAAGAAGCAAAAAGCTGATCAAGAACAACTCTTACATTTGACCTCAAACCAAGCAAACTGACAAAGATTATAAAAGATGGGAAAAGGCAATGCTAGATGTACTGTGGAAAGAGGATAACCACTATACTGTGGATAGAGTTTTGAAATGGTCTAACCATTCTGGACTAGGATTTGGAATCTTGATGAGACATGAATGAACATTTCTAACCACATTCTGTAGCCCAGAGATCTTATTGCTAGGCACATACCATAAAACAGGCAAAGACAAGAAGATATACTGTATCCTACATATTATCAAGTTGTTTATAGTAATACTTTTTTTGTAGTAACAAAGAACTTCAAAAAAAGAAAATGCAGGGGGGCGGAGCCAAGATGGCGGTGTAGCAGCAGCAATATATC